>OX451738.1:721014828-721614828 GCA_948472305.1 Vicia faba | reverse complement strand
TGTCACGCGATGCTACACTTAGATGAGTTTTCCCTGAGAATATTATTAATTACCAAGTTAAATAGGACGTTGGTAATATCTGAAGGAAGGATGTAGACTTTAGGAACCTTTTAGGACCTTGTTCAGTAGATGATAAACTATTAGTCCGTACCTTGTGGGTAGTAACTTTGACTTCATGCTTGTGACGTTAATCCTCTGAACCCCCCGTGTATGTGATCTTGTATGTGATTGTTGCATCATGCATTCATGCACCCATGAGCATTAATTAAAACAGTTGCTTCAAGGAACTTAAGGGTTTACTTTTGCATATATCTCAGGTACTTTTTGACGATTGGGTTTTGGAAAGAGAAAGACTCAGAAGTAAAATTTCAAATATCCTAAGATAGAGGAACTGGTGAGTTTGATTCCTAAGATTGAGAGTTCTACAGATTTCCGGAAGAAGTATGGAGCCATCGTGCCTCTTATGAAGATTAAGATGATGGAGGGTATTCTTTCTACATTAGTCTAATTCTATTATCCGTTGTGTCAGTGTTTTACTTTCCCTGATTATCAGTTGATGCACGTATTGGAAGAGTATTCTTACTTACTTGGTTTACCTTTTACTGATAGTTTTCCTTTCACCCGCTTACAAGGAGAGCTCGAGTCTCATGAGATTTCCACCATGACTCATTCGAGGAAGTCTCATATAGAGGCTACTATGACTACCAAAGGAGGAATCAGGGATTTACCTGCTCCATTTCTATTAGAGAAAGATCGTTACTTTGTAAAAATGAAGAGTACAACTGCTTTCGAGGCTATATTTTATTTGTTTGTTATGGGTTGTTCTTGGTTCCTAACGTCAACAGATTTGTGGATGCTAATGTCATTAGGATCTTTCTGATTTGGAATCCAGTCCCTAGGTTGCTAGGAGATACTTATTATTCCATCCATCTTTGGAATTTCTATCAAGAAGGGATGGTCTTTTTTTGCACACCGTTGTTATATCAGTGGTTAATTTCTCACTTTCCTCAGATTGTTGCGATTTGGGATATTAAGAAGGAACCTCGTTGGGCCCCGAAGATTATGGCTCTCACTCATTCAGACATTGATTAGTATCATCAAGCTTATTATGATGTGGATATTATTGATATTTGTTGTAGTTTCCCCAATGTTCCTCTTCTTGGTACAAAGGGAGGAATTAACTACAATCTCGTTCTTGCACGTCGTCAACTTGGATATTCGATGAGAGACAAGCTATACAATATTCATCTGAGAGGTTTATTTCTCAAAGAAGGAGAGGATCACAAGGAGAATAATAAAGAGATTGAAAAGGCTTGGCGCCATATTTATAGAAAGGGTAGAAAATATTTGGGACCAAGAGGAGTTGTTACCTTGGAGCCTCACCTTTGTTGAGTACAAGCAAGTGCAATTCAGTTGAAGATGCCTTATTCTCGTGAAGAACTTATACCTGATATGTTTATGAGGACTACTCCTCCTCTCTTAGATGATATGGAAGAACTTCAACTTGCCCTGGTTAGGATGCAGCAACAGAAGGAAGCATGGAAGAACAAGTGCCAGACTTTGGAGGTATCCTACTAAAAAAAGTTAAAAGAAAAGGATGACTTGATTAAGATTCTTGAGAGTCATTCCATGGAGATATTTTCTCTAGAGCTCAGATAGGTCCCAATCACTCATTTTTTGATTCTGGTAATTGGAAATGAGTCGCTGAAATATATGCAGAAGAGAACGAGAAGTTGAAGGATCAGATTGCAAGACTTAGTTGGAAGTGCCAGTGCGTGGAGATATGTTCATCAGCTTTAGATCCTTAGGATTTTTAGACTCTATATTAATTATTTTGTACTTAGAATTATTGAAACTTGTACAAAAAGTTGTAATCCAGTCCAAAGTTATTATTAAAATGAAATTTTTAGTATTTCCAAAAAAAATGTTAGTGCTTTAATATTTGTAATTGTCTATAATTCTTTAAGTTACTTGAATAAACATAATAAATCATATTCATTGCATATCATGAATCATTTTGCACTTTTTTTTTGCATTCCTCTTCATACCCAGGTGTTTTGCTCATTTCTCTGCTTCAACAATCGGCAAGTTGTCACATCGCTACAATACTCGAATTGATTCTAGAAAGAAGATGGAAAATCTTGAACTAAAGAATCGTGAGCTGCACGAAGAAGTTACTTTTTTGACTACTGGTATGCCCAATCTAACTGCTTTGGTGGAATCATATTTGTTGCTTAGAATAAGCCATCACCTCTTCCTTCGTTTCTTTATGCTACACAACCATATCATACAATGACTGTTACTTTATAAGTTTCGTCTGTTACCATCTCCGTTACTCCAGTTACTGTTGCTCAATACAGTATGCCTCACGGTTACCCGTGGGGAATGCGTGAGAATTTCATGCCAGAAGGTTACAATCCTGCTGCTCAAGTTGCTAAATTTACTCAAACTGCTGTTATTTCTTCACCTTCTATGGTGCATGCTACTTCTATTGCCAATAATGAGATTCATCATGTTGTGCCTCCTACAATGAATGTTATTCCTGTTATTAATGATGAAGTTTATCATCCTGCACCTCTAAAAGTGAAATTTTTAGTTTTTATGATTGATTAGATGACTTTCAGGATTAATTCATTGAAATGCAGAAAGAAGTGAAGGCTCTCTGAGGAAAAAGTTATTCGAACAGAATGTCAGTGACCTCTTCTTAATTCCTAATATGAAAGTGCCAGAAAAGTTTAAGGTGCCAGAATTTTAAAAGTACAAGGGAGACTCTTGTCCCCGTGATCACTTGGTGATGTATATCAGAAGAATATCCACTCATACTGATGACCAATGCTTTCTTATCCATTTCTTTCAGGATAGTTTAACTGTTGCTGCTTTGAAATGGTATATGAGGTTGGATAGTAGCAACATCCGCACCTTCAATGACTTGGGTGAAGCTTTCGTCAAGCAGTATAAGTATAACATGTTTATGGTGCCTGACCATGACCAATTGAGAGTGATGGCTCATAAATATAAAGAGTCATTAAAAGACTATGTGCAACGTTGGTGCGAAGTTGCTTCCCAAGTGGTACCCCTAATGGGAGAGTAAGAAATGGCCAAGGTCTTCCTGAAAACCCTTGGATCATTTTATTATGAAAGGATGATTGCAAGTGCACCGAGTGATTTCACTGAAATGGTAAGTATGGGTGTCCGTCTAGAAGAAGCTGTTGGGGAAGGATGATTGACAAAAGACGAAGGTTCGAGTGGAACAAGAAAATCATCATATGGGTTTTCTAGAAAGATATAAAGTGAAACAAATGTTGTCATTGAAGAAAGAAAGGTTAGACCTCAAAGAAGACGTCATCAGTACCAATAACAAGTTACTACTGTAACTCCAGTCGTTAGTGTTTCTCTGACTACTATTTCATATCAGAGAACACCTCCTCAAGGTAATCAAGGGCAAGGGGAGAAGAGAGATGCTTTTGATCCTATTCCGATTAGTTATGCAGAATTGTTTCCGGCTTTGATTTAAAAGAAATTGGTGGAGACTAGGCCTCTCACTGCTATACCTTTACCTTTACCATGGTATTATAAGGCGGGTCAATCTTGAGATTTTCATTAAGGAGCCCCAGGGAACAACATTGAGAAATGCTATCCATCGAAGTCTGAAGTGCTTAAGATGGTATGATCTGGTCTCCTGTCTTTTAAATATATTGGTCCCAATGTGAAAGATAATCCACTGCCCAAACATGGAGGTGGAAGTGCTGTAAATGTGGTTGTTGGTTGTCCTGGGGACTTCTCAATTTTTTATATCAATTTGGTCAGAGTTGATTTAATGAAGAAGCATGCTTATCTCTATGAGTTCAGCTATTATACACATGATCATGCATGTTGTAGTATTTGCAGTTTAGATATACATGGATGTGATAAACTGAGAGCTGGTCTTCAAGAAATGATGGATGAAGGTCTTATCCACATAATCATATCAAGGCTTGAATATGAAGAAGATGTGAATATGGTTTATGGATGTCTCGATGAATTCAAGATTTTTTATGTGAATTACATGAATGATGATCTCGTGCAACTGCACGCCACATTTTGTCACATGGATGGCTAGGAGGTGCATCATTATGGGTCTTGTCATATTTGTTGTAGGGATTCCTGTGGTTGTTCTGTTGTAAGAAGAGGTGTTCAATTGCTGTTAGATAATGGTACTATCAGTTTCATAGGAAACAGAGATGATTATAATGGAGTTTATATGATTGAAGTTTACTCAGTTGAGGCCATCTCAGATAATGAATATGTTTACGCTGATGAGTTCTTTTCTTTTGATGATGGTATGTTTTTTGATAATGATTCTACGATGCCTGAATATTTTGAAGAAGTGGGGGTGAATGTTATTGTACCATGTTTTGGTGATCCAGCTCCTGTAGATATCGAGTACCATAGCAAGCATGTTGTTTCTTTCATGTTTATTTGTCTTCCAGGCCCAATCCCATATGAATCAGATAAAGATGTGCCTTATAAGTACAATGCAATTATCCTAGAAGTTTGTGTGTGTTGTAACCCAATTTTCCCCTTAAGATTCCTCTATCATCTCATACCATCACAATGCAACCATATCACAAACTAGGGTTTAAAGTTTTTCTTCTACTACATCCTGTCTTTAGGTTTGCCTATGGGAATCACCAAGCACCTTGAAGCACCTTGAATTGTGTACCTTGTACATGTATGCTTTTAACGCACCTCAAAATGTGTATATTTTTCTCTTGGAATATGATGTTGTAGGTAATGGCACAATTGCCTTCATCTCACCATCTCCTAGCACAGAGGATCAAAACTAGGGTTTGGATTTTAATCAGGAAATCTTTGGATTTTTGGGCAATACTTGATCCTATACTTCTCTAAATGATCATGAGAATCTATAATTGGAAGTTTGATCATCAACTTTGGCCTGAAAAGGTTCAATTGATGAAAGGGGGCAAACTAGTCATTTTTCCATAAGATAGCCAAAATCAACTATTGACCAAGTATACTTTTGGTCAACTATCAATTCAATATTCCTATTCTCACATTTCATGGTCAATATTGGCAAAATATCAAGAGAAAGTGTGAATTGGAGATAACTTGTCAAGGAAGTTATTTGAAGTTTTGGAAATTTTATAAGTATTCATAGGGCTGAATTTGTATTGACCATAACTTTCTCAATTTTTATTGAAAATGTGAAAACATTATATGCCTAGAAAAAGGATGAAAAATTATCCAAATTTGTAGGAGAGGCCTCAAGTCCAAAAAATGAAAGGAAAAAAAATTTATGAAGCTTCGAAGTTGTGAACACTTAGTGAAATTTTGGATAAAAATGCAAAAAATATGACTTCTTCATGTTTAATTTTGAATGACCATTTGGACTCAAATCAAAGAGTTGGAAACATGAAAGTTGAAGATTGAAGTTTTCTCTTTATTTTTCATTCAAGAATCATCTCAAATTGTTAAGTGTATAGAAATATATGAGGCTTAGGATTTGGAACTTCAAAATGCCATTTTACCTAGCACAAGGCAAGTCACGCGTGCGCTAGGCCTGGCATTTCATCAAATGGTTAGTGGGTGCACATTCATCCTAACTTTTCTATGTGAAATATTCATCATTTTGGAAAATGTCCAACATCAAAGATCAAACCCTAAATGTGAGGAACAACTTTTTTTCAGAAAGTTTCTCAAGATTCTCCCTACATTTTGAGATATATTTAAGAGAAGGAGGTACCACGCATGCTGAATTTTTGCCCAGGACAAGGCATCACGCGCATGCAGAATGCCCAGTCAGGCTTGGAATTTCATCAAGAAGTTTGTAAGAATGCATTCTCAGCCAATTATCTCAATAATTCAAGCCTCATTTCGAAACATTTTGAACATCAACATTGGAGTATGTAATGTCCTCTCCATCTTTGATTCAAACTTTATAACATTTCATGCACTATAAAGAGAGAGATATAAGGAAGAAAAGACATGATCATGGAATGGTAAAACTTTCATGGAAATGCATGGAAATTTTTTTCCAACCAAGTTCCAATTTTAAAGCTCACGCCCCGAGCCTTTGCTCAGTTCATCAAAACACACGCTTTTCATCCCAAAACCAACACAAAACGCGCTGCACACCTCACTCTCTTATTTTCCTCATTCTCTTATTCCTCACTCAATCAAAAGGAAGTTTATTCAACAATCAAAGGGTTGGAAATAGAAAGTCATAAGGAAGCTATCTCTCTCTCTCACGAAGCTTCTCCATCCTTGCAAAGTCTAGAATTACATCTCTCTCTTTGAACCTCAAGCAAGTGGCATCCATTTTTATTAAATATTCCTCCATTTTCAAAGCTTCTTTTGCATCTCTCTCTACTCATCATCCCTGAATCTTCAAAGCAAGCTTCTCTCAAGTGTTTTCTCTTCATTTGAGCTCAAGCATCGACAATTTTGCTTCAAGGTAGATAATCCACAATTCCTCACTCTTGACTGAAACTTGCATTTTGTTTAAATCCATAAACCTTTTGAAAAATCCCAGAGCATATTCATTTTCCTTGCATTTTTGTGATAAACTTTCGTTTTTTGATCGTTTAATTTGGTGGAGAATTGAAGGAGATATGTGAGTTTGAAATTTGTTTGATGAATTGTCCAAATCAAAACCATGTTCATGCATCAATGTTCGCGTGTGATTTTTTCAATCATTAATGCATCATTTCATGAAGTTTTTGAATCTATCATGTTCTACTAATTTCCATCTTGAACTTTGGTGTTTAAATTTTTGAATTTCATCAAGAAACGCATGAGTTATTGTGATCTAAACATTTGGTTTCAAAACTGGATTATTAGAAAAATATTGTTGTTTGGTAGGGATGACTGTGTGGCGTGTTTTGATTGAACATGGCCTTATCTTCTTTTACAGCGCATATTGAGAAAAACAGGTGTGATAGGCTTTCATGTATTTGAATTTTTTTGTTTTCTCTATTTTTGTTTTAATATTTTTCTTAATCCAAAAATCACCACAAAAATATTTCAAACTATATTATCAATATATTTTCATATTCTAATTTTTACTTTTTAGTTTTATCATTTTTTATGTGTAAAAAAATTGAAATAGCCTAATTAGGGTTTTTAATCATTTTCAGGGTTCTATATTTTATTCTCCTATTTTCTACTTGATTTAAAAATTCACAAAAAATATTTTTGGGCTCCTCTCTGAGTTTACTACTTAATAATATTTTTTGTCCAATTTTATAAAACAATTTGGGTTACACATTAAAATCATTTGGACATTATCATCTTTTATTTGTCTTATTTTAATTGGTTTGTTTAAATAATTTCCATTTTTTTCCTTATGAGATAAAATTCAAGAAAAATATACTTACTCATCCTTAGAATTTTATTGACATTTAGTTTATTTTACCTCCAATTTATTTGAACTTTAGGTCAATTTTTTTAACTTTGGATTTAATTTCTTTCTTTTAGGGTTTTGTTTGATCATTCATATTAATTGATTTAAATTTCTAACTTCCTATGCCTATAAATTCAGAGATGAAGTTATTTAGAGTGCTTGAACAATTTGAGATCATAAAAAACATTTTTTTGAAATTTTACAATGTGACTTCATATTTTTCACAAATGATTTCCCAAAACAATCTAGTTTAAATCTTTTACTTGCTAGTTTCGATGCTTGCATTTTTTAAAACAAAGTTCCACTTCAATACGAGAACTCTAAGCCCCATTTATGACTTATACAGGCATTTAGGAAGTTAGGTTTTTAATTTCATATTTTTTCAAGTTATTTTCCTATTTTTGATCCATTTTTGACTTAGGTGTGCATTTAGGGTTTTACCTTTGATTAATGCTTGTAATTGAAAACTTTTGTACATGATTCTTGTTTAATTATTGAAATAGCATGTGATACTGACTTGAGGCATATTTTGAGACAAATTCTTCAACTTCATTGGGTCTTGTGTGTTGATAGGTTGATAAACCAAATCCAATAAAAGGGACGAATGATGTTGATGATATTTGAAACTATAATTTCATACATTGTATCCTTTCCCTCTTCACCTTCTCCCATATCTTATTGTATTACATGTTATGGGATGATGATCTCTATATCATTTATCCAAACATGAAGTACATAGATTGCTATTGACCGGCCTCAAAATAGGTGCGACTTCTACATAAGTCCACTTACGATTTCTTAACATAATGCTAAATTTTGTCCCGATTTGAGAAAATGATCATTCGTGGCCCAAAATTATATTTGCAAGCCCAAGTATGTTGATTTGAACCCTTTGATCCAATAACCTTGAGACTCATTGTTAGGAGGCTTTGGTTCTACCAATCCTCCAATGGATCTTCATCAATTTTTGTCAACATGGATCACTTAAACATCATTGATCATTAAATGTTACCTTGAGGATTCTTAAATGGATGATATACTTGACAAAAAGAAAATGCAACTTGTTGTTGATAGGCTTTGATTATACCAATCCTCTAATGTGTTCCAAATTCAAGTTTCAAGATTGTCATCCAACTAACCATTAACTTCTAACAATTGAATTTATTTTATGCTTTTATCTTATGCCTTTTACTGTATGCACCATTTACTTTAGAATTTACATTTCATGCTATTTTCATCTTTTCTCACTGGAGAATTTACTTTTATGCCATTTTTATTTTTCTCACTTGAGCTTTTCTTTTCCTTTTGAATATACTTAATAATCAACACGAATCATAAAAAACTTTAATGATACTTGGACTATTTGGTTACTATCCTTGGAATTACGGAGTGATGGATTTCTTGGACTTAGGATTAGAGACCTTGACCTATGTTGGAGACCTTGTGACCTTAATTGATATTTTGTTTGGTGTTCTTGGGGTTTACTTCAAGATATTTGGTTGTTGGTTTATTTTATGTGCAGGTTATTGTGATTATATATTTTGTCTATAATCTGGAATTCATCTGTATACAGCCATTACTCTGTCCAATTTTTATGAAGACTTAATGAATTTTAAGTTTGGTCTTCTCAAGAGGTTTAGTATCCTTTCTTGGTTTCAATCCAAAGAATGGGAATTCTATCTTGACCCATAATGTCAAGTGTTGGCTTCTTGTTGGTTAGATGGTTCTTTTCCCTAGATTTTATATTATGCTTTAGGGTAGTCCCTTCATCTCCTCCCATCTTCTTTAATTTCAAAAATCTTCTCCCTCCTTTTGAAAACTCTTCTTGTTTCTAAACTTGAACCACTTTCATAATAAACTTGGACTTATGTCCATGCATTTTCAAAACATTTTCATAAACAAACTTTAATCAACTCAATAATACCTTGACATTTTTGTAAGAAGACTAAAAGTTAATAAATCTCATTTAAACCATTTTTGCCACTTTGGCTTTTGCTTTAAAACTTTTCTCAAAAGATTTGACTCTTGTCAATCCTTGTAGTGATGCGAACAACTATACTTCTACAATATGTAGTGAAGTAAGATATTTTCCACTTGGGTGTTGAGTGAGGCATTGTTGATTTTAAAATTCAATCCATATCCTCCACTTTGAGATGATGTAAATTCTCCTTTCTCATAATTGTGGGTAGTAAGTATGTTTTCCACACGGATAATGACGATGATGTCTTATTTAGTAAAATTAACCAACACAATTGTGTTTTTAAAATTTTAAAGAGGAACTGCGTGTACCCTGATCCCCTATTGCACAGAAGGTGGTACGTAGGCACTAAAGGTCCTCAACTGCGACGGGTGCAAAAATCATAAAAAAAACATTTCTTTTCTCACCTCCACCATATATTTTCATATAACATTTTATAGCAAAAATATAAAGATTTTTCAAAGAGGTTCTTGCGGAGTACCATAGATGTTTAAGGTCCTAATACCTTCCCTTTGCATAACCAATCCCCTTACCTATAATCTTTCCCCCCTCTTATGGGTTATTCGCTCTTTTCCCATTCCTTTGGAAACAGTAAAGCGTGGGGGCGATTATTATTTGATCTGTGCGAGTCAAGTCAATCCAATGGCTTTGTCTCAACATTTCTACCGCTATAGTGTGGAAGTTCCTATCCAACCTTTGTCCCATGTTGAAAATATTGTTGAAGCTAGTTGGGTAACTTGCAGTGGTCGTGTCTTCGCCCCTACGTTTTGAGGAATTGCTAATCCTGGAAAAAATATTGTTGAGACTTATGCTGAGCCTAAGAACTTGGTAGGAGAATCTAGTGTTGTGGATTTGGAAAAGGATGTTGATGATTTGTTAAAAATCATCAAGATGAGTGATTACAAGATTGTAGATCAGTTTTTGCAGACTCCCTCTAAGATTTCCATTTTATCCTTGTTGATGAACTCCTCTGCTAATCGGGAATCTTTGATGAGGGTGTTGGATCATGTTTTGGTTGAAATAGATATGCCACTAGATAAGTTCAACGGTGTTGTGGGGAATATTTCATCTTGTAACAATTTGAGGTTTTTTGATGATGACTTGCCTGATGAAGGGAGAAATCAAAACCTGGCTCTTCATATATCTATGAAATTTAAGAATGACTCTTTTTCTAATGTGCTGATTAACAATGGATCTGCTTTGAATGTCATACTGAGAAGTACTCTCATGAAGATTAAGTACTAGGGAACTCCTATGCGTCCTAGTGGCATTATAGTGAAAGCTTTTGATGGTTTGAGAAAGTCTGTCATCGGGGAAGTGGATTTACCTATTCATATAGGTCTGCACCTATTCCAAATCACCTTTTAGGTTATGGATATTGTCCTTGCCTATAGTTGTTTATTGGCACAACCATGGATCCATGATGCAGGAGCTATTACTTCAACTCTGCATCAGAAGCTGAAATTTCTTTGGGAAGGAAAGGTAGTCATTATGAATGGTGAGAAGGCTTTGTGGATATCTCATTTGTCCTCCTTCAACATTGTAGAAGTTCATGAAGCCGCTGTTGGAACTCAGTTCCAATCTTTACCTATTGACAATATAATGAAGAATGAATATTTTATCACCTCATTTAAGGATGCGCAACAGGTAGTGCAAAAAGTCCCTAGTAAGGTGTGGGGGAAAGTTATTAATCCACCGGTGAACATGAATAAGACTGGTTTGGGTTTCTTTGTAAAGAAGGAATTTGTAAAGCTAAAGTCCACTTTGATTAAATATCAAGACATCTTTCACAGTGCAGGATATCTTTCATTCGACTACTCCAAGGATCATTGTTATTATCAAATATGAGTTAGAGAAAGAGATGCTGAACTTCATAACACATGGAGTCAGAATCAAGAATTAGATCACTCTTGATGTTCCTTCTTACATTCACATTTCAATTTTTTTTTGTTGGTCTTTTCAAAAGTCTTCCACTCTTCCTAAGGTGGAAGTAATGATTGTATGACATGTCTTTTGTTTTGAATTTTAAGATCATTAATAAAAGTTGTTTTTGATTTCTAAATTATGTCCTTATTTTCTGCTTTTTCTTGGAAAATGGTAATAAAAAAACCTTTCGAAATAAATGATAATTGTAAATAAATCTGCATAATCACTTGTTACATGTGTTGGTTTCTAAAATCAATCATAAATTATATGTGAAGATTAATTAAAAAACCCATTGAGTGCAATGACCCTGCACCTTTTCCCAACTTTGAATATCTTGTGTATGTGGATAAAGAAGAGGAATATTATGAAATCCCATAAGAAGTTTCGCGGTTGCTTGAGCACAAAGAAAATACTAATCAACTTTATAAAGAGCCGTTGGAGACGATTAAATTTGGTTCAAAGGGAGATCTGAAAGAAGTCAAGATTGGGGCACTGCTTCATCCTGATGTTAAGAGAAGATTGATTGAATTGCTGAAAGAGTATGTGGATATCTTTTCTTGGTCTTATCAAAACATGCATGGTTTTGATACTGATATTGTGTAACATTATTTGCTGTTAAAGCCAGAATATCCACCAATCAAGCAGAAGATGTGAAGAACTCATCCTGACATGGCAGTGAAGATTAAAGAAGAGGTTTTGAAACAGATTGATGTTGGTTTCTTTCTAACATTAGTGTACCCTTAGTAGATTTCCAATATTGTTCCAGTACCAAAGAAATAAAAAAAAGTTTGCATGTGCGTCGATTATAGAGATTTAAATAAAGCAAGTCTAAAAGATGATTTCCCTTTACAATATGTTGATATGTTGGTAGATAGTATAGAAAAATCAAAGTGTTTTCATTCATGGAAATATTTTCGGGATATAATCAAATTAGAATGTTTATCACACCCTGGGGAACATTATGTTATAGAGTGATTCCCTTCGGGTTGAAGAACGCTGGTGCAACGTTCTAGAGGGCTATGACAACCCTATTCCATGATATGATGCATAAGGAATTTGAAGTATATGTAGATGATATGATCATAAAATCTTAAACTGAAGAAGGGAATATAGAAGACTTGTTGAAATTGTTTCAGTGTTTGAGGAAGTATCATCTCCACTTGAATCCAAAGATGATTTTCCTTTACCATATATTGAAGTTGATCCTGATAGAGTTAAGGCAATTCAGGAAATACATGCACCATATGACTTCAACATGTGAACAAATCTTCATGTTGTTGAAGAAAAATCAAGGTTGTGTATGGATGGAAGGTTTCCAAAGGGAATTTGAAAGCATTAAAGAGTATTTGCTTGAGCCGCCTATCATGCTCCCTTATGTTGAAGGAAGACCATTGATAATGTATCTGACTGTGTTAGATAACCCCATGGGCTTTATTTTGGGACAACAAGATGAAACAGGAAGAAAAGAATATGCCATTTATCATCTCAGCAAGAAGTCTACTGAAATGTGAGTCACGATATACTATGCTAGAAAAAACATGTTATTCTTTGGCTTGGGTGGAAAAGTGATTGCGGCAATATATGTTGAATCATACTATTTGGTTGATTTCCAAAATGGATCCAATTAAGTATATTTTTGAAAATCCTACTCTTACAAGAAGAATTGCCCATTTACAAATGCTATTATCTGGATATGATATTGAATACCATACTTAGAAGGCTACTAAAGGCAGTGTGTTGGCAGAGTACCTTGCTCACCAACCAGTTGACGATTATCAGTCTATTAAGTATGATTTCCTTGATGAAGATGTGATTCTTTTCAAAGTAAAAGATTATGATGGACCTTTTCTTGAGGAAGGTCCTGACCCTGAATCTCAGTGGGGTATGGTGTTTGATGGAGCTGTAAATGCTTATGGAAAAGAAATTGGTTTTTTGATTATCACTCCCCAAGGATCACATAACCCTTTTACTACAAGTTTGTCATTTTATTGTACCAATAACATGGTGGAATATGAAGCTTGTATCATGGCTCTTGAAGAGGCTATAGATCTCAGAATTAAAATTCTTTATGTATGTGGCGATTCAAATTTGGTAATAAATCAAATCAAAGGAGAATGGGAGACTCCTCACATTGGCTTGATTCCCTGTAAAGATTATGAAAGAATATTATTACCTTTATTCAATAAAGTTTAACCCCATCATATTCCCAGAGATGAGAATCAGATGGCAGATGCTTTACGAACTTTAGCTTCCATGTATCAAGTGAATGCTTGGAACGATGTACCTCAGATCACACTTCAACATCTTGATAGACCAGCTCATATGTTTTCTACAGAGGGGATGTCACATGAAAAACCTTGGTATTATGATATCAAGCACTTTCTTTAGACTTAGGAATACCCGATTGGTGCGTCGAACAAAGATAGAAAGACATTGAGAAGGCTGGCAGGTAGCTTTTTCCTCAATGAAGATGTGTTATACGAGAGAAATTATGACACGGTCTTGCTCAGATGCGTGGATAGACACAAGGCAGAAATGTTAATGCAAGAGATCCACCCATGCAAATGGACACTCGATGACAAAGAAGATGCTTATGGGAAGTTACAAATTTGGGAAAAAAGTGCCAACAGAATCAGACTGTTAAAATTTTTCAAAAAAATGCCATAAATGTCAGATTTATGCTGACAAGATTCATGTACCTCCAATGATTCTCAGTGTTATTTCTTCCCCATGGCCCTTCTCTATGTGGGGTATCGATGTGATTGGAATGATTGAACCCAAGGCGTCGAATGAACATCGTTTCATCTTAGTGGAAATTGACTACTTCACCAGGTTGGTGGAAGCAGATTCTTATGCTAATGTCACCAAGCAGGTGGTAGTACGCTTTATCATGAAAAATCGCATAAGTCAGTATGGTGTGCCAAGCAGGATTGTCACTTACAACAACTTAAATCTTAATAAAAAATGATGACATAACTTTGTGAAGAGTTTAAGATTGTCTATCACAAATCGTCTCCTTACATGCCTAAGATGAGTGGGGTTGTTGAAGTTGCTAATAAAAACATTAAGAAGATCATCCAGAAGATTGTTGTTACCTATAAGGATTGGTATGAGATGCTCCCTTTTTCTTTGCATGGTTATCTTACATCCGACTGCACTTCAACAGGGGAAACCATGTTCTCTATTGTGTATGGTATGGAAACAGTGCTCCCTGTCGAGGTTGAGATTCCCTCTTTGTGTGTAATAATGGAAACCAAGTTATCTGAGGCTGAATGGGTCTAGAATAGGTTTGACCAGTTGAAATTGATTGAAGAAAATAGAATGACAACCTTGTGTCATGGTCAGTTATATCAGAAAAGAATGAAGAAAGCTTTTGATAAGAAGGTCAAGCCTCGTGAATTAAGAGAAGGCAACCTTGTGCTCAGAAAGATCATGTTTTTTAACGCTGATTCTAGGGGAAAGTGGACTCCCAATTATGAAGGCCTATATTTTGTCAAGAAAGCCTTCTCTGGCGGTGCATTAATTCTTAAAACTATGGATGGTGAGGAGTTCCCACGTCCCATGAATGCTAACACATCTAAGAAATATTGCGCATAAATAAATAAAAGAATAGCTCGCTAAGTTGAAAACCTGAAAGGGCGGCTTAAGAATAAAAAAGGGTGTCTCGATAGGCTGAAATCCCGAAAGGGAGGTCTAGGCAAAAGTTAGAGACACAAACAGACTAAATTTTCCTAGTAGGTTGAAAACCCGTAAAGGAAACTGTGATACGGTGGCAGAAACAATTATTATACTGGTTGTGCATTTGTATTTGCAAATGTTGCAGTAAGCAAGAGTCTCCATTGACTTTTCTTTTATCCAACAAAGGAAAGGGTGAAAAGAAAAGAAAAAGACCTTTCGAGAATATTTCTGAGTAAGGGGGTAGTTTATGGAAGGGGAAGGTGTTAGCTCATTTTGAAATACCTTGTACTTTGTGTGTTTTTGAAAAATTATTTTGAAAGTGCCTTAGTACGGAGAACTTTGTAATGTTTCTCGGAATGGTAGAGAACGTATACAAAGTGTTTGAAAATTTTTTTGAAATAATTTTTGTGTAAGTGTAAAAATTGTTTGAGCAAGCGTCTAATAGCTATCTACTTTACTCGAAAGGTTGTTCTTTTCCTCTTTTCCTTTAGACAGTGCTATCCTACTATTAGTGAGTAGGTAGCCCTAGTCGCTGGATGTTTTGAGGGACATTCGAAGGGACGTTTGTACAAATCACAAAGGAAACTAGGCAAGAAACCTTAGTAACTACCCTAGGGTTTTTAAGATCATACTGAGGCAACGTCAAAAGGGTTATTTTTTATCTTTAAACCGGAGGGTAACCACTAAAGTATCTCACATTTCGAGAGTTTTGATTGTGTTATTCTGAAGGCAAGCGAAGTTGTGGTACCCTAGAGGTGCGCATGTACAATTGTGTTGTTTTCAGTTATTTTAGTCTTTTGCATTAGGTTTTCTAGCGTTTTGTTTGTTATTCTTGCCATACAATCCTATTAGTCATGCATCTAAACAGTTAATAGTTTGCAGTAATTAAAAGTGAAAAAAATATAAATCTAACTATTACAAGGCTTCGGGGAGGGGGATTAATTACATGTCCAAAACTTGGGGGCAATAAAGCAGTAAAAGTCCTAAGTATAGTCTATTACATCCCATTAGCAGATACATTAATATGAAAATGATAACAAAAACAATGAATGTGCGCGAATTGCAAATAACGTCTAAAACCTAAGTGAAAGGAAGTCTTTTTGTTGTGTCGTTTTTTGTTTGTGAAAAGAAATGAAATTAATCCTAAGTCTATTTAGTTTTAAAGGAAAAAAGATGGTTTAAATAATTATTAATTAATTTACAAAATTAATTTAATTAAGAAAAATGCTAACCTTATATTTTTAAGATTGTAATTATTTTATGTTATAATAAAAAGATTAAAATAAATAAAACAATTAAAAATATAAGTAAAGAAACAAAGACCATGGGCCTGATATGGATCAACAATGAGGGGTAAGAATTGGAATCTATTAGGGCCCATTATCAAGAATAAGCCCAGGCCTCGTTGGATCTGGTGAGGGTGCATCTAGAGATTCCATGGTGAGCCTGCATATTTGGAGTTGGATCTAACGTTGTATGGATCTGAGGGTGCTGATATGATGGTACATGGTGCACCCATAGGATCATATCACGCTGGATCTGCAAGAAACTTGTTCAAAAAATAAAATACACGACCTGGGTATCAAACCCTGGTCCTTCTCATTGAAGAGCATCATCCGCACCAATTGTGCCAGCTATCCATTCATTGATAAAAATAAAGTGATAACATTATATTAAGAACAACGCAACATTGATATAAAAATAGCCTTCGCGTTCTCCCTCGCCTGAGTCAATGGAAGGAGAGACGCCAGAGTCAAACTCCGGTCATCTTCTCTGATCTCACGAAACCTGAAACTTGATAAAAAAATTAGATTAAAGAAAATCTAAACACCCTATCCCACGTAAAATCATCTCCTGATTTCAAATTCAGGGTTATTTTGACCTAAAACGGGCTGAATCGTACATTTTGAAAGTAAATTAAGATCGTGCCTTGGCAATGGCACGATCTCATACCTGTATCTTTGCTCACATGTAACACATTCAATCAAACATAAAAATCAGTAGCAATATGTATATATGATCAATATGGAATTAAATCGTGTACTCTATGAGTTTGAGATTGAGGAATTTTTACCAAACGGTGAGATCGGGTGAAGGAGCTTTTGCGCGAATTGGAACTTCTTAAGGCCTGGAAAACACTCCTGGGATCTTCAGGAGGAAGAAGGAATGCCTGGAATGGACTGAGGGAGGCTCAATCGGATGTTTCAAGTTTGACAACTTTATGAAAATTTTGAGAGTGTTAGCGTGCTTTTTCTGAGATAGTGTATGTTTGTCAGTTGCTTGCAATAATGGTCCTTATATAGAGGAGGTGGAGTTAAGAAAGAAACAAGGAAAGAATCTGGCCCTTGGCTCATGAATTAAAGCCATGATCAAAATTTTAATTTTTGCCATGTTTGTGAAGAAAACATGCCATTTTGGGTGATTCTCTCGCCATTCTTATCTTTGCATGAACCTGGACTTATTTGTGGTATCTTACATGAAATTTGGATCCTGAAAACAAAATCAAACATCAGCCCATATTGAATAGTTAGACAGTAACGTAGAAAATCTATTACAACTGTCAAGACAATGTAAAAAGACAGAAAAATTGCATTTTGAATTGTTATGTGTCGACACAATGCTGTTATGCATCGACACATAACTCTTCTTGCTCTTGTAAAAACAAAATCAACTCAGTATGAGTCGATGCATAATGAGATGTGTCGACTCATGCACCTGTTTGAGTCGACATATATATGTTTTGTGTCGACTCAGGCACCTTTCATCCCCCTATTTTAGGGCCTGAATAATAGTATGTATCGACACATAAGGCTTTGTGTCGACTCATACCCTGTTTTTGTCGACACATACGCATTTGTGTCGACTCATGCACCTTTCATCCTCCTGTTTTGGGGTTGGATAACAGTATGAGTCGATGCATAAGGCCATGTATCGACTCATACCATGTTTTGTCACTAGAATGAGTCGACTCATATGGGTATATGTCGACTCATGGTGCAGTTTTTTTTGCCTTGAACATTTGTTTTGAATTTGAACCTCTTTCAAGATGTTATGGTAGCCTCAATGAAGCTCCAGGATACTGGGAGGGAAAATTTTGGGGTACAACAGCTGCCCCTGTTAAATCTTCTTAAACTTGAGGATTTAGATTGGCTTGTCTGCCTTTCGTAATCTGAAGGTGGAAGATGATTGAACACTAGAGTTCCCAGAAATTTGCACTCGCATATACATAAAGTAGCATTGCTGGTTGATGATATCGCGAATGGGCTTACAGATGCCATTCGGAGAAAATGATTGAGAGTTGTCGGAGATGAGCTTAAAGATGTCATCCAAAGTAGATGTTGACTTAATAAGAGATCCCTTTATGGGGATTCCTATTCCAGTTGTTTGAGGAGGACTCCGCTGGGAAATGTTGGTTTTTTTTTGTGGAATAGAGTCTGGGAGCTTTAATTTCCCATTACTCTACTGGGGAGTTATCTCTTGACTGGAGAGATGAAAGTTAGCTTTTATCTGGTCGAAATCTAGGCTTCACACTAACTTTGTGAGGATACTAAAGTTGACGGCTATCTTGTCGTATTCAAGGTTTCACAACGACTTACTGGGGAATATGAAATTAACTGTTATCTAGTCTATCTCCAGGATTCGCAGTAACTCTAACTGTTATCTGGTCGAAATACAGGCTCCACAGTGACTTGAATTATTATCTGGTCGGGTCCAGGCTTCAGTGACTTAAACTATTATTCTCGAAATCCCGGCATTAGTGATTTGAAGAAATTAAGATGTTATTTGGCTGGACCCAAAATTCAACTTGAATTTGAGATATATTGTTATCTAGTCGGGTCCAGGCTTCACAGTGTAATAGATTATACTGTTATCTGGTCGGGTCCAGGCTTCATAGTAATTAACATAGTAAACTGCTATCTGGTCGGTTTCCAGGCTTCATATCAACCTATCATGTTATCTAGTCGGATTCCAGGCTTCGCAACAACTTATATTATTATCTGGTCAGATTTCAGGCTTCACAGTGTTATAAACTTCTCTCTGGTCGGATTCCAGGCTTCACAGTAAATTGTATTTGAGGTTAACTGCTATCTGGTCGGATCTAGGCTTCACAATGTCTTGAATTGTAGATTGACTGTTATCCGGTTGGATTTCGGGCTTTAACAATGATATTGACTGCAATCTGGTCGTGCTCAAGCTTCACAATGATTGTAAATTGCTATCTGGTCGGATTCTGGGCTTTACAGTAAATTGTATTTGATGTTAACTGCTATTTCTGGTCGGATCCAAGCTTCATAATGTATTGAATTGAAGATTGACTGTTATCCGATCGAGTTATGGGCTTCAGTAATGATATTGACTGCTATCTGGTCGGGTCCAGGCTTCACGATGATTGTAAACTACTATTTCGTCGGATTCCAGGCTTCACAGTAAATTGTATTTGATGTTAACTGCTATCTAGTTGGATCAAGGCTTCACAGTGTCTTGAATTGTAGATTGACTATTATCCAGTTGGGTTTCGGGCTTCAGCAATGATATTGACTACTATCTGGTCGGGTCCATGCTTCATAGTGATTGTAAACTGCTATCCGATTGGATTTCATGCTTCACAGTAAATTGTATTTGATATTAACTGATATTTGGTCCGGTCCAGGCTTCACAGTGAATGATGAGTTGTTACTTCAGATATTTGCCCTGTCTTGTTTCAGGAATTAATCTGGAACTTACTGAAAATTGATGATGATGTTTGTTGATCTTTCCTGAAAAGGTAAAGAGTTAGTTGTATGCAATGTCATGATGCATGACACACCTTCTGTAACGATGCCCTCAAAATAAATGAGATTGTGTTATATGTATTTTGTATGCATGTTTGTAAAATGATGTATGAATGCAATATATGAATTGCTCAGTTGTTCTTTGTAGCGTCATTGAATTGAGGGGAAACAAATCCCTAATTTTTGCTTGGGATGAAGAGTATGGTTCTTCATTATTTGTTGAAGTTGAATTGTTGAGGGACGAATTTCTAGGGCTAGAGAAATAAACTCTGTTGGTGAAGGAAAAACTGCGTAAACTGCTTGGGGGATTTTATGAAGCCCTGTTGGAGAACCCAAGAAGTTTATGAACCATGTTGAGGAATTTTCCATATGTTGGGGATATGATTGGAGACTCTTGCTCTGCAGAGGATATCAGAACTTCTAACATTATTAGGCTTGTATGCTGAAGGTATGGCAGTGACTTTGCAAAAGAATGTCTTTGTCTCTGTATCTACTGTGGGATGTATCTGCGGGGATTTGTAGATGGATTTTTAGACATTGTCTTGTTTCTTAAAGCCATTAGTAACTGTCTTTCTGTTTTTTATGTGTGTATTTGTAAACGGTGATCGTATTCAAAATGCATATGTTAAAAATAATCACTGGACGTTTTTGCAAAACAAAACAGAAGCATAAAAACACATAGTTTTGTACTTTCAAAGAGATATTTTTGTATTGATTTTAAGAAGTTTTCCTATAACATGCATCTTTATACAAAGAGACAGACATCCTAGTAAGACAATGTCGTCGTAAGAATGAAAACTATACAAAGTAGTATACAAAGAAAAACAGCTATTTGAAATGATTCCATTGGGTTCCCATTATTCTATTGCCTTTATATCTTTGAGCGTCTCATCACTTTGCTGCTTGGAGAAAGCTGACTGGATTGATTAGTACCATTTAAACCTGACAGTTGTTACAGAAGTCTGCCTATGAGGTTATCCAACGGGACATAGTTGTACGCTTTTAATCCCTAACTTTTTCCTGGATCGCCCCTTCGAGTTTTCAGTCCACCGAGATACCCTATTTTTCCCAAGCCGCCTTTTCAGGTTTTCAACTTGCCGGGTGTACATATTTTTCATATATATATATATATATATATATATATATATATATATATATATATATATATATATATATATATATATATATATATATATATATATATATATATATATATATATATATATATATATATATATATATATATATATCCCTAACTTTTACCCGAACCCTTTTGGGTCACCCAGATGCCCTTATTTTTGCCTAGGCTAGTCAGCCAAGCGGGTATCTGTTCATGCCTAGTATCTTTTAACTATTTCCACATTTACAGGGTGTGGAAGCTCGTCACCTCCCATAGTGGTTAAGATCATGGCTCTAGTGGAAAATATGTTCTTCATCACAAATGGTCCTTCGTATGTAGGAGTCCACTTGCCCCTAGGATCACCTTCTGGCATGATAATGCGCTTGATTACCAGGTCACCAACCTGATATACCTGACGTCTGACCTTCTTGTTAAAAGCTTTAATCATACGTTTCTGGTATATCTGACCATGACAAACAGCCGCGAGCCTCTTCTCATCAATCAGGTTCAATTGGTCAAGTCGAGTATGAACCTATTCGTCTTTATTCAAACATACATCTTTCATGATTCTCAAAGAAGGGATCTGGACTTCGATGGTTAGGAAAACTTCCATATCGTATAACAGAGAGAAAGGAGTTCCCCATCTTGACGTGTGCACTGAGGTACGATAACCATGAAGAGCGAATGGTAACATCTCGTGCCAGTCTTTGTATGTCATTGTCATCTTCTGTATGATCTTCTTGATATTCTTATTGGCAGCCTCTACAGTGCCATTTATCATCGGTCGATAAGGAGAAGAGTTATGATGTTGAATCTTGAATTACGTGCATAGCTCGGTGATCATAATATTATTAATATTGGTACCACTATCCGTAATGACTCTTTCTGGAATACCATACTGACATATAAGATTATGCCTAATGAACCGGGCCACAACGTTCTTTGTAACAGAAGCAAATGAGGCTGCCTCGACCCACTTTGTGAAGTAACCAATGGAAACAAGGATGAAGCGGTGCCCATTGGAAGAGGTAGGTCTAATCTCTCCAATCATAAAAAAACCCCACATCGCGAAAGGCCAGGGAGCAGTCGAGAAGTTCAAGAGAACCGGAGGTACATGTACTTTGTCAGCATATATCTGGCACTTGTGACAAGTTCGGGAATGCTCATAACAGTCGGCTTCCGTAGTGGACCAGTAGTACCCTACACTTAGAATCTTTTTAGCCATTGTATGCCCACTAGAATGGGTGCCAAAGGTACCTTCATGCATATCTGCCATAATATCATCTGATTCACTCTTGTCTACACACCGAAGCAAAGTAGAATCGTGGTTGTGCTTGTAGAGTATTTTGTTACTGAGGAAAAACATGGAAGAGAATCTTCTTAGGAACTTCTTATCATTGACGTAAGCGCCCTCATGATACGCTTGGGCTTCGAGGTATCTTTTCACTTCATGGAACCAAGGTTTGTCCACTACTCCTTCAGTATCAACCTCATAACAGTATGTCGGTTCGTCCTTTCTCTCAATAGTGACATGAGGAGCCTCATTATCTCATCTGAATTTAAACATGGATGACATAGTAGCTAGCACGTCCGCTAATTTATTTTCTTCTCGTGGAAAATGCTCAAAGGAAAATTCTTCAAAGTGTGGAATTAATGTCAACACATGCTCTCAGTAAGGAATGAGATTAGGATGCTCCATGTCCCATTCTTCTTTGATTTGACTGATTACCAGTTTCGAGTCTCCAAATACACTCAAGAATTTGATTCTCAAGTCGATAGCAGCTTTGAGACCCATAATGCATGCTTCGTATTCAACCATATTGTTGGTATAGTTGAAACATAGCCGGGCGGTGAAGGGAGTATGAAAGCCTTTGGGATATATGATCACAACACCAATGCCATTGCCAAGTGCGTTGGAAGCTCCATAAAGAACCATAGTCCATCGGGATCCTTTCTCGGGTCCTTCATTGGGTCCAGGTTCTTAACAATTAATCACTAACATCATGTTCTCATCCGGGAACTCAAAATTCATGGATTGGTAGTCGTCCACAGCCTGATAAGCCAAATGATTAGCTAATACACTTCCTTTGATTGCTTTCTAGGTTGTGTAATAAATATCATATTTGGTCAGGACCATTTTCTATCTTGCTATTCTTCCGAGAGAGCGGGCTTCTCAAAAATGTAGTTGATAGGATCCATCTTAGATATCAATAAGGTAGTGTGAGTCAACATACACTTTCTCAGTCGGAGAGCAGCCCATCACCAAGTGCAACAAGTTTTTTCGAGCAGTGAGTATCTTGTTTCACAGTTGGTAAGCTTTTTGCAAAGGTAGTATATTGCATGCTCTTTTTGACCAGACTCTTCATGCTGCCCCAGCACACACCCCATTGAATTCTCTAATACTATTAAGTACATGATTAGAGGCCTTCCTTCAACCGGCGACATCAAAATTGGAGGCTCTTGAAGATATTCCTTGATTTTGTCAAAGGCAGTCTTGGCAGTCGTCATTCCACTTTACTACTTGATCTTTCTTCAGTAATTTGAAGATTGGCTCACAAGTAGCAGTTAGATGGGAAATGAATCTGGCAATGTAAATTAGACGCCCCAAGAAGCCTATAACCTCCTTCTCAGTGCATGGAGTTGGAATTTCTTGTATAGGTTTAACCTTTGCAGGGTCTACTTCAATACCTTTTCCGCTGGCAACGAATCCTAAAAGCTTACCAGATCTTACTCCAAAGGTGCACTTGTTCGGATTCAGTCTTAGCTTGTACTTCTTTAGTATCTCAAACAGCTTTTGCAGGTGATTAAGGTGCTCTTATTCAGTATGAGACATGGCTATCATATCGTCGACATAGACCTCTATCTCGTGATAGATCATATCGTGAAACAAAGCTACCATAGCATGCTGATAGGTTGCCCCATGTTCTTCAACCCAAATGGAATAACTTTGTAGAAGAAAGTTCCCCACTATGTGACGAAAGTTGTTTTATCCATATTTTGAGGTGCCATTTTAATCTGATTATACCTGGAGAAACCATCCATTAAAGAGAATGTCTTATGTTGCACGGTGTTGTCAACCAGAACATCAATATGGGGAAGCGGAAAGTCATCCTTGGGGATCGCCATATTCAAGTCTCTGTAATCCACACACATACGTACTTTACCGTCCTTCTTAGGTGCCAGAACAACAATAGCAACCCATTATGGATAAGAAGTAACAGCTAAGAACCTAGTGTTGAACTATTTCGTAACTTCAGCCTTGATCTTTTCTGATATCTCAGGATGCATACGACGAACCTTTTACTTCACTGGAGGGCAGGCTTCTTTCGTTATTAAACGATGAACCACAATATCAGTGTCTAGCCATGGCATGTCTTCGTATGACCAGGAAACGACCTCAACATAGTCATGTAACATCTGAATTAACCGCTCTTTAACACTATGCTCCAAGTTGGCACCTATCTTGACTTCCTTTTTATCCTCTTCAGTAGCTAAGTTTACCGTCTCGACTGGCTCTTCATGAGGTTGTATGGCTCTTTCCTCTTATTGCAACAGTCTAGCAAGTTCTCCTGGTACTTCACAATCTTCCTTACCTTTGTCCTCGGCTTGGTAGAGCGCATTTTCAAAGTCATAATTGGAAATAGCAGAACCATTATTATTGGGATCCAGAGTGAATGTGGATCTTCAATTTGATATGTGGGTGTGTGTAAGAGAGCATAACTATTTTGATAAAGTAAAAGCAAAAAAGAAAGACAGAAAGCGTAAAATTTGTATGCAAAACGTCCGATGATTTATTAATGACATATGAATATGAAGTAATAACCCTCACAAATAGACCATTGTGCCTCGGGTAAAACACAACGCTTTAGAGTTTAAATTGTTCAAATATTACATATCCTAAAAAAACAAAAAGACAATTACTCCTGGATAAATGTAATAGGAACAAAGTCCTTGGCCTTCCATTGTTGAGTCCACTATTGATAGTTGGGAAGATCTATTTATCCATGTCGCAATCACTATCACTATCTTCCAAAGTATTGACTCCATGGTTGCTGATGCATAGTGGTGGTCCTCCGGGGCGAACGTGACGAACAACTTTTTGAGCTCCTGAAGTAAAACCAAAACTAAAATTTTCAGATTTTTAGGGGATGTCAGGGAGTTGGCCCCAGATAGTAACCCCACCTTTTTCAACTACAACTTTGGCATCCTACAGAGAAGCCATATTCAATAGAGGTCTGGTAATCTTTGGAATACTAGCAACAGTCTTGGTAGCAGCAATTGTCTGAGTAACCTCTTCAAAGTTCCGGCAGGGGATTTCAATGAACTCTCCGTCCATCTCAATATACCTAAAAGAGTACAAGTGGCTCACCATATATTCTTCTTCGCCATGAAATGTAACAATCTTCCCGTAAACCGGATACTTTAACATTTGATGCAGGGTAGAAGTAACAGTATCAGCCCCATAGATCCAAGGGCGACCAAACAAACAAGAGTAAGATGGGTGGATGTCCATCACGTAAGAAATGGAGTGAAATGTTTGAGAACCAACTTTAATAGGAATATCCACATCCCCGTGTACCATTTATTTGGAACCATCAAACACCCTCACCACAATATTGCTGGGCTTTAGTGTGAGTCCTTCACAATCCAATTTGTCCAAAGAATTATTAGGTAAAGTGTTCAATGATGAACCTGTATCCACCAGAACATGAGCTAAAGTAGTGCCCCTACACTCAATAGAGACATACATGGCATCATTATGCTTTCTTCCTTTGGACGTCAAATCAGCATCAGAGAAACTGAGTCCATTGTCAGCAGTCAGACTAGCAACACATTTATCAAATTTGTCGGCAGAAGTCTCTGCGGCACATGAGAAGACTTCAGGAACTTCACCAAAGCCTTAGCATGGGCCTCAGAGCATAACAGTAAGGCCATAATTAAAATTTTTGAAGGGGTCTTCCCTAATTGTTCCACAACATTGTAGTCACTTTTCCGTATGATTTTCAGTATCTCCTCCATTTATTTTTTAGAAGCTTTAGCAATGGTTTCTTCAGGTGCTTCCGTTCGGGCATGCTCAACCAGTACCTCTTTGCCATAAGTCCCGGCTGATTCAGTAGCAGGAATACAAACATAAGTGACAGTAGGGGTTGTAACAGGAGTAGCAACAGGAACATTAGTATGAATAACTAAAGGAGTGGTAATAGTATTTGGAGAGATCCCAGGAGAGAAGATCCTTCCGCTTCTGGTAATTTTCCTGGTCCCAACAATTTTGTCGATGTTAGGATAAATATCTTCAGAAACTTCATCTTTGATAGTCAATAGGTCTTGCTTGACGCCATGGTAGTAGACGCCAGCTCCATAGTTCAAAGGAACAACCTTATCGGAGGAATATGATATCGGCCCAAGAAAAGTGATAATTAAAGGAGCAACCTTATGAGTTGATGTAATTCTGACAGGTCTTTTGGAGGAGACCCTGGGAGGATTGTCGGAAATGGTAATAATTGATATATCTTCACACAAACTTCTTGTAGAGGGAGTCTTCTCAAACAAAATTTCTTTGTTGTTCATCAGGTGTTGGACACCTATCTTTAACAACAAGCAACCATTGGGTAGAGACGCACACAGGTGGAAACCTTCACCACAATCCAGAAATAAACCGGCTCACAAGAGATTCTTCTAAACCACTGAAAGAGGAGTAACTAGTTCATCAACAGAAGAAAAAAATAGGTCATCATCAACAAGATTAACACACTGGCCATGCTTGGGCATTAGTGTAGTTATCACATCGGGGGTTTCTGGAGGGTCAAATTCAATCTTTTTTTCCTCAATAAGATCTTGCACTTTATTCTTCAGAGCCCAACATTCATTTGTATAATGCCCTGGACTTTTGGAGTGGAAGGCACATCGAGCATTTAAACTATAATGGGGAGATGTAATATTTGGATTTTTAGGAGCCTCCCTCAGAGTGACTAGATTGGACTTCAACAAGTGTGGCAAAACCTGAGATAAGGACATGTTAAGCCTGGTGAAATGTCTTCTGGGTTCATCCTACCTGCGTTGATTGTTTTGTTGTTGATTAGGCGCAGGTTTGGAGATTATCACAGCTCCTACCGTTGGACGACGTTCAGCTTTGCTTTGATTCCTCTGACCATAGGCAACACTTACTTCTTTCTTCCCAGTGAATGGTTTCTTCACTATACTCGAAGATGTATCTCTCTGAATCTTACCGCTCTTGATACCGGCTTTTAATCGTTCACCAATCAATATCAGCTCAGTAAACCCGACTGAAGAGCTTCAAATCAAGTGGTTAAAAATGGACTAGACAAAGTACCTAATACACATCTACCGCTCTCTATCAGACAGAGGAGGTTGGACTCTTCTTGCAAGATCTCTCCACTTTTGGGCATAATCTTTGAAGCCCTCATTGGAACCCATTAACATGCTTTGAATTTGTGTACGAGTCAGAGCGGGGTCAGTGTTGTATTGGTACTTCCTGTAGAAAGCAGCAGCCAGATTCTCTCAATTGCGGATGTTGGTTCCCTCCAGCTGATAGAACCATTCTAATTGAGTCCCCGATAAACTTTCCTGGAATAAATGAACCCACAAATTCCTATCAGCGGTATGAGGTTGGATCTTCCTGACATAAGACCTTAAGTGCAGTTTAGGACATGAAACCCCATCATATTTAGCAAACACGAGAACCTTGAACTTTTATGGAATGACCACTCTAGAAACCAGCCCTAATTGTTCAAAATCTAGCCTAGGTACCTCTGAATTTCTATAGCATTGAGAAGGTCTTCTAGTGTTTATATTTGTCATCAGTAGGAGGATACTACTCTTTAGCATAATCAGCCTCTTCTTCATCGATCTCTAGGATGTGGTCTTCTTCTTTTGGCTTCTCTTCCTGATTGTCCCCCTCATTTGACGGAGTTGCAAATTCTAGAGCTCGCTTTTCTGGTCTTCTGGATCTCCTTCCCATATTCAGGACACCCACTGGTTTCTTTGTCTTTTTCTTCTTGTCTTTGAGAATCAGAGCCTTCAGGTCTTCTTGTCCCTTAGCCAGAGCCAGGAACATCTACTGAAATTGAGCATTTTGGACTTGAAGGTCCTTAATGTTCTATTCGAGAGCCATTTCTATTTTGCAAAAATAAAGAGCGAAAAGATAAGAAACCTGTTTTAGAACACTTGCTTATGTAACGATATGCATGATATGCTTATGCAATGTTTTCAAGGAATTTTAAGATTTAAATTTTCTTAGACAGAGAGAGAACAAACATTAATTATATTAATAAGTTTAAACGGTTACAACGACGCCTCTTGTGCTTACAATGGAAGAAACAAATACAAAATAAAATCCTAAAACAGAAATGACTCAAGCTTCCCATGAGCGCATCCTCTTCGGTGCAATGTAGGAATTCAAACTCTTATCTTCATGAAGTTGTCTTGTGAGCTCCAAAGCCTTCTTCTCGCTTGCGTAGAACTGGGTTTCAAAGGTGTCTCGTTCCTCTTTGAGTTTAATCCAGGATCTTTGCAACTCCTAGAGAGTAGTCGGCATGTAAGGATGGAGAATAATGTAAGGAACATCTCTCTCGGTAATAGGCTCCATGATGATAGGTAGGATGGCCTAATAAGGCATCATGATATTTTATGTGTGCACTCGCACCCACCTAAGATAAGGCTCCAAAGGAATGGAGTTCTTATGCCCCAATGTATTGCTATCAACTTTGTTCACCATGCCCCAAGCTCGTATGAATCTCTGACGATAACCTTGGACATCGTTCTCATAGTCGAATGCAATTCCATGGACAAGTGCCTCATGCGGACCATCCCTCCTAGCATACCCAAATTGTCGCAACGCCAAACAAGGGTTATAGGTGATTCCTCCCCTAATTCCTAGGAGAGGGACATTAGGGAATTCCCTACAGCGATTAATGATGGTAACATCCTCCAAATAACGAGGATACCAATGAATATCTGAATGCATGAGGGAAAGTAACCTATTAGACTATTTCATGCCTTGCTCATTCTTCAAAACATATCGAGGTAGGTGCAAAATAAACCACCTAGCCAACAGAGGAGTGCAACACATAAGGGTCCCTCTTCTCTTCATGGTGCGATTTTGAAGAGAGTGCAAAATATTCCAAGTGAGGTAGGCACCGGGTTATGAGACAGAAATACTTTGACCGCATTCACATCTATGAGTTGGTCCAAATTAGGAAATAGTACCATTGCATAGATGAGAAGGGCCAACAATTCTTCAAAGGTTTGTAAATCCATAGTATCCCAAAAATAGTGAGCCTTCTCAAACAAAAACTTTGCTAGAAACCCTTTGACACCACTTCTTGTTTCCCACTTTGCCACACCATCGGACTGTTGTAAATGTAGAGCTCGAGCAATCTCCCCAGGTTTTGGGTTTCTTTCCATACCTTTGAAGGGTTGTTGATTCAGAATGGGTACTCCCAATAACTGAGAAACTCCTCCATGGTAGGCATTAATTGGTAATCGGGAAATGTAAAGCAATGGTGTAACAGATCAAAGAAATGGAAGAGACTTTTCATCATGTCTTCATCAAGGCTCGAGGTAACCATATTGAGAAGTCGACCATGTCTTTTGGTAAATGTTGACTGCTCAGGAACCCTCGACTCTAACTCCTTGAGTTGCGGAGACACTCTTACGAGGTTGACTTGGATAATATTTCGGCGAGTGGAAGCCATGTCCTACAAAACAACACAAAGATAAGTCCTAAAAATCCTTGAAATGGTTAGTGCAACATGCCATGTTATGATGTCATGATGTCCTGTACAAACAATTATATACAAGCACACAAACAAGTCCTTAGGTTTAGCCTTTCATGGGTTCCATAGGTAAGTACCCTCTTGAAGTTTAGTTGGTTTAACCTGTCCTAGAAAGTAATTGGGTTCTAGGGAATCTCAATATCACTAATCTTTCTTCATCGGGCATTGTTTCAGCGCAAGCCTCTTTACTGGCGACCGAAATATCCCGAAAGTCTGATCTCAATAAGCGTAGTATCGAGTATCAACCAACTTTTGACTGCACCAAAGTCGTCTATCTCACTACTTCCTAATGGCCAAGTTGTTTAATTAAAGGTTCTAAGGACAGTTAGTGCTTCATGACACAACACAGCAGCCCCGTATTCTCCTTGACTAAACTCAAGGGCTGCCAGTACCAACAAATGTGTCACACTAATGTAGCCATCACTTCAACCATGTCAATATACCCCACACAATCCCCATGATCTATTGCTACTTACCTAAAAAGGTGCCCCAGATTCGGGTGTAGGATCTTTAGTAATATCCACAACAAGCCCTCAAAAGTAAAGCATACAAAACACACAAGGAAAGTAATTTAAAATGAACTAAGCTCTAAGGTAACCCCACTTTTATACTATTCCCCAACAGAGTCGTCAATTATGTGATACGGTGGCAGAACCAACTGTTATACTGGTTTTACATTTGTATTCTCAAATGTTGCGGTAAGCAAGAGTCGCCACCGATTTTTCTTTTATCCAATAAAGGGAAGGGTGAAAAGAACAGAAAAAGACCTTTCGAGATTATTTCTGAGTAAGGGGTTAGATTATGGAAGGGGAAGGTGTTAGCACCCTTTCCATCCGTAGTTATCTACGGGCTCTTAGATTCTTAGCTCATTTTGAAATACCTTGTGCTTTGTGTGTTTTTGAAAAAGTATTTTGAAAGCGCCTTAGTGCCGCGAACTTTGTAATGTTTCTCGGAATGATAGAGAACGTGTACAAAGTGTTTGAAAATGTTTTTGAAAGAAGTTTTATGTTAGTGTAAAAATTGTTTAAGCAAGCATCTAACAACTATCTACTTTACTCGAAAGGTTGTTCTTTTCCTCTTTTCCTTTAGACAATGCTATCCTACTATTAGTGAGTAGGTAGCCCTAGTCGTTAGATGTTTTAAGGGACATTCGAATGTGACTTTTGTATAAGTCACAAAGGCAAATGGGCAAGAAACCTTAGTAACTACCATAGGGTTTTTAAGATCATACCGAGGCAACGTTGAGAGGGTCATTTTTTATCTTTAAACCGGAGGGTAACCACTAAAGTCTCTCACGTTTCGAATGTTGTGACTGTGTTATTCCAAATGCAACCGAAGCGGTGGTACCCTAGAGGTGCGCATGTGAAATTGTGTTATTTTCAGTTATTTTAGTCTTTTGCATTAGGTTTTTTAGCTTTTTGTTTGTTATTATTGCCATACAGTCCTATTAGTCATGCATTTAAACAGTTAATAATTTGCAGTAATTAAAAGTGTGAAAATATAAATCTAACTATTACAAGGCTTCGGGGAGGGGGATTAATTACTGTCCGAAAGTTGGGGGCAATAAAGCAGCAAAAGTCCTAAGTATACTCTATTACATCCCATATACAGATACATTAATATGAAAATGATAATGAAAACAATGAACGCGTGCGAATTGAAAATAACGTCTAAATCCTAAGTGAAAGGAAGTCTTTTTTTGTGTCGTTTGTTGTATGTGAAAAGAAATGAAATTAATCCTAAGTCTATTTAGTTTTAAAGTAAAAAAGATGGTTTAAATAATTATTAATTAATTTACAAAATTAATTTAATTAACCAAAATGCTAACCTAATATTTTTAGGATTTTAATTATTTATGCTATAATAAAAAGATTAAAAGAAATAAAGCAATTAAAACAAATAAATAAAGAAACAATGAACATGGGCCTGATATGGAACAACAATGAGGGGTGAGAATTGGAATTTGTTAGGGCCCATTATTAAGAAGAAGCCCAGGCCCCGTTGGATCTGGTGAGGGTTCATCTCGAGAGTACATGGTGAGCCTGTATATTTGGAGCGTTGGATCTAACGTTGTATGGATCTGATGGTGCTGATTTGATGGTACATGGTGCACCCATAGGATCATATCATGTTGGATCTGCAAGAAACATGTTAGAAAAATAAAATACATGACCTGGGAATCGAACCCAGGTCCTTCTCATTACAGAGCATCATCCTCACCAATTGTGCCAGCTGTCCATTCATTGATAAAAATAAAGTGATAACATTATATTAGGAACAGTGCAGCATTCAAAAAAAATAGCATCTGCGTGCTACCTCGCCTGCGTCAACGGACGAAGAGACGTCGGAGTAAAACTCTGGTCGTCTTCTCCGATCTCATAAAACCTGAAACTTGATCAAACATTAGATTAAAGAAAATCTAAAGACCCTATCCCACGAAAAATAATCCCCTGAATCCAAATCCGGGGTTATTTTGGTCTGAAACTTCTGAATCGTACATTTCGAAAGTAAATTCAAATCGTGCCTTGGTAATGGCACAATCTCATTCCTGCATCTTTTCTCACATGTAACACATTCAATCAAACATAAACATCAGGAACAATATGTATATATGATCAATATGGGATTTAATCGTGTATTCTATGAGTTTAAGATTGAGGAATTTTTACCAAACAGTGAGATCGGGTGAAGGAGCTTTCGCGCGTATTGGAACTTCTTAAGGCCGGGAAAACACTTATGGGATCTTCAAGAGGAAGAAGGAACGCCTGGAATGGACTGAGGGAGGCTAGATCGGTTGTTTCAAGTTTGACAACTTTGTGAACATTTTGAGAGTGTTAGCGTGCTTTTTCTGAGACAGTGTATGTGTGTCATTTGCTTGCAGAAATGGTCCTTATATAGATGAGGTGGAGTTAAGAAAGAAACAAGGAAAGAATTTGGCCCTTAGCTCATGAATTGAAGCCATGATCAAAATTTGAATTTTTACCATATTTCTGAAGAAAATATGCCATTTTGGGTGATTCTCTTGCCATTTTTATCTTTGCATGAACCTGGAGTTATTTGTGGTATCTTGCATGAAATTTGGATCCTTAAAACAAAATCAAACATCAGCCCATATTGAATAGTTGGACAGTAACGTAGAAAATCTGTTAGAACTGTCAAGACAGTGTAAAAAGACAAAAAAATTGCATTTTGAATTATTATGTGTCGACACAATGCTGCTATGCATCGACACATAACTCTTATTTCTCTAGTAAAAACAAAATCAACTCAGTATGAGTCTATGCATAATGAGATGTGTCTACTCATGCACCTTTTATCTACATGTTTTAGGGCCTGGATAAAAGTATGTATCGACACATAAGGCTTTGTGTCGACTCATATCCTGTTTGTGTCGACAAATACAAGTTTGTGTCGACTCATGCACCTTTCATCCTCCTGTTTTAGGGATGGATAATAGTATGATTTGATGCATAAGGGAATGTGTCGACTTATACCCTGTTTTGTCACTAGAATGAGTCGACACATGTGGGTATGTGTCGACTCATTTTGCTGTTTTTTTGCCTTGAACGTTTGTTTTGAATTTGAACCTCTTTCAAGATGTTGCGGTAGCCTCATTGAACCTCCAGGATACTGCTCCAGTCCTCCCTCTATACTGGAAGTTGTAATGTATGAGCTTGTATCTTCCAAATGATACATTGCTTGAACTTGAGGATAAAATAGATGTTGTATGGAACTGGATTCTCTCCAAAATAAGCTTTGGTTGGGGAAAAATGGATGAGGTATGTAAACATTATGCATGGTCAAAGTTCAGTTGACTTTTGACCTAGTACAGTTGATTTTCAAACACTTCAGCAGTTGACTGAGCAAACTTGTAGCCTAAGGCAAGAAATTTGGCATGGACATTCTTGAAGACATATTAGGGACCATGGAAATCAATTAGAGCCTTTGCAACCCAAACATCTTAGTGAAAAGTGAAACCCTAGTTGGAGGTTCATTACTTAAGAGGAGGGTTCATCTAATCAATTCTTTGGTCAACCTTGAACAATTGAGGACCTCAATGAGCATGTCTTGAGTAAAAATGGGAGGGAAAGTTTTGGAGTACAACAACAACCTAGGAAAAAGGTGGGGCTTTCCTGGAAAGTAATTGCGCTAGACAAGACTTGATCATTGAAGCAACAACATTCTTTGATTCTCACCACACTTCGACTAAAGCCTTTTCTCAGGAGTTCAGAGTTATCATGGAGAATAGTGGGCATCGTATTACAATGTATCTTTTCCATGTATTTACCATTTTCCAAAACTTTGTAATCATCCATGGGGTCACGCCATTTGCGGACTACCATTCTATTAATAAAGTTTGAGCCTTTATCTAGTTCTTTGTAGGTCTTATTTTATTCTGTTTACAAAATTTTCATTTATTATTGATAGTAATTTTCAAAACAAAAAGACTTATAATAAAAAATGTTTTTGAAAAGAATTTACAAATTACTTTTTACTTCAGATTTTGTGATTCAAGTGGAACAAAAAGTAATGATTCCAAGGATGGACGAAATCTGAAGTTTTGAAAACATCCCCCAAGAGGTATCCCGGGATTACTCTTGCTGGCATGTGCATGGTCCTCTTGTGTTTCATTTCATTGATAGTTGGATTTCATAATAATTGATATATGGTGTGATGTTGGGCCTGTAATACTATTTTCCCTAGTTAAGTATTTGTTCAGACATTTCTCCAGAATGATTATTTGGTTTTGGGTTTTGCACGGTTTGATGCATATATCCCAGATTTTACAGTCAATACTTGACGCGGATTTTTTCCAGTTGAGTAGTCAGACAAGTGCAGTATGTTTTCTAAGAAGTGTTGAGACAACTATGAAATTTTTGGTTTTTCTCTCGCCAAGTGTTGGGTTTGATTTAAATACCACATAATTTTGAATTTCTGTTGCGTTATTAACTTCTTAGATCCCCAAATGAAGCAAAGATGATGCTTCTCTCTAAAATTTGTTATCCCTAGGAAGATTCATAATTTCTCCCCAGAGAAGTTAGCACAACCATTACTCCTTATATTGAAGATTGTATTTGGGCTCCCCTCAATGATATGGTGTTGTCTTCCCTAGTGAATTCAGTATGCAATCCATAGTTAAAGTCTAGACGATGTGGCATTGTCTTCCCTAGCGAAGTCGATATGATATTCTCCGTTGAAGCCAGGAGTAGGGTGTTATATCTTTGCAACTGTATTGGTTTATTGCTATTAGATTTGTTTCTTTGATTATTTTCAAGCCATGTTTCTTCCAAGTGCAGTTAAGTCGTGAAGTAAGAATTTGTTTCCTCAGTTTGTGCTTATTCTCTTATGGAATCTTCATACTGGATGTGATTTAGCCGAGTGTTATCTTTACCCAAGTTTGTTTTTTCTGGTTATTCCCAGTGTTGTATGTCTGTTTTGTCATCATATACATGATAGCATTCATACGTTCATACATACATCATGCATAGCTTAATTAAAATTCGTTGCTTATTTGAATTCATTAATTTTTTTGTTTGCATATTACCCTATTTGCAGAGCTATGTTACCCTCACTCTAATAGATTGTCAACCTTAAGCAGAAAGTGTATATCCTTTCAATTTCCCTATTAAGTTATCCCTTGTGGAATAATTTTGCTTTAGCCTTCATATTCATCTCATTATATGGATGGAATGTGATCCCCATTTGAGCTTATTCCTTATTGGGTGGTGTCTTGGTTGACTGTTTCACTTCGGTTTGTTCCTGATTTGAATTTGTGGTCCCTAACATCAATATTATTTTGATTTATGTAGGCTTTGAGCCCTGGATTGCGAATGTGCATTTATTATTCACGTGGAGACTTTATCTCCTTAGAAGGAATGTATTGGTACTTCCCCAGGAAGTCATGATTCATTTCCCAACAGTATTATCGCAATCCTCTTTGTAAACAGCAAGTGGCAGGTCTCTTTATTTGAGCAACTTGTTCTTCCCCAGTAAGTCTGTTAATGCCAGAGAAGATTTGTACTCCGATGGATGGTTGTCTCGTCATTATGGGAGATAGTTCATTGTTGAGATGTTTTACTCTGATGGATGATAGTCTCTTCATTATGGGATATAGTTTGTTGTTGAGATGTTTTACTTCGATAGATAGTAGTCTCGTCATTATAAGAGATAGTTAGTTATTGAGGTTTGTACTTCGATGGATGGCAGTCTCTTTATTATGAAAGTTAGTTCTTTGTTGTGATGTTTTACTCTGATAGATGGCAGTCTCGTTATTATAGGATATAGTATGTTGTTGAGATGTTTTACTCTGATGGATAGTAGTCTCTTCATTATGGGAGATATTTCGTTGTTGAGGTTTGTACTCCGATGGATGGTAGTCTCTTCATTATGGGAGATTGTTCGTTGTTTAGGTTTGTAATCCGATGGATGTTAGTCTCTTCATTATGGGAGATAGTTCGTTGTTGAGATGTTTGTACTATATAGATGGTAGTCTCTTAATTATGGGAGATAGTTCGTTGTTGAGATGTTTTACTCCGATGGATGGTAGTCTCATCATTATGGGAGATCGTTCGTTGTTGAGATGTTTTACTCTGATGGATGATAGTCTCATCATCATGGGAGATAGTTTGTTATTGTGAAGTTTTACTCTGATGGATGGTAGTCTCGTCATTATGAGAGATAGTTCATTGTTGAGGTTTGTACTCCAATGGATGATAGTCTCTTCATTATGGGAGATAGTTCATTGTTGAGTTTTGTACTCTGATGGATGGTAGTCTGTTATTTAAGGGAGATAGTTTGTTGTTGAGGTTTTTACTCTGATGGATGGTACTTTCGTCAATATGGGAGATAGTTCGTCGTTGAGAATCACTTTACTCTAATAGAGTTACTTTGTTCCCATCCATGAGTGCTGATGTCAATCATATGTTTCCAGTCTTAAGTACTAATGCCAATCATTTTTTACCGACCCTAATATTGGTATTTACCGATATTATCTTACCACTTCTATTTGCATCCTTCGGGTCATTAATTTTCAATCCCCTGTGAGTCGACATTACTCACTTTTTGATATCCCCTCTAGGAGTGGGTAGTTCACAATTATCTATCGATCATTGTCATCTGTTGCTTTTTCCTCGTTATTTGAGTTAGTGATTCCTTATCTCCTATTTGGGATTTGCCCTAGTAGATTTGAGTCTTCTGTTCGGTAACAATTTATTTTCCTGGGTGGACTCTCTTTTTGATCTATTGTTTTTTCTTCTTCTTATCCAGTGGTGTTCTGTGTCACCTTTGGAGTTGGTGGTTTGCCTTCATGATCATGAGCATTCCATGGCATCTTAGGGCCAAAAATAGGGTTTGTTTTATATTTAAGTATCTTCAATCGCGTCGAGATGAAGATTTTAACCTTCGTATCTCCGGATAGAAGACACTTAAATAAGGGCAGTTGTTATACCCCAATTTTCCCCCTAAGATTTCTCATCATCTCACTTTTATCAATACATCAAGATCATACACTAGGGTTGGTTCTCTCTTTAAGTTTGCTCTTCAGGGATCACCAAGCATCTTGAAATGTGTATCTTGTACATATGTTCTATTAACTAACATCAATATGTGTATATATGTTTCTTTGAATGTTCATATTATAGGTGATCACAATTGCATTCAGCTCACCATCTAACCTAGGGTTTTTAGGGGTGGTTCTCAGTTAGATGATGCTTCAATTGATTACAAGAGATCGATCTTCAATGTAATTTATATGACGTCAAAGATTTGTGGTTCAAGTAGCTCTCTCACTTTATTTAGGTCAAGAACTCCTCAAAGTTGGTGGTGGCATTTATCAAGAAGATTCACAGGTTCATGTGTTTATTTTCATGCCTTCCTCAACAAACTTCATTGAGACTTAAGCTCCATATTTGAGCGTTATTCAATACAACATCATTTCAAGGCCTCTTATTATTCATCATGCTTAATTTTTCCAAGAAAGTTCAAAGAGATTCAAGGTTGGCTCAACAGGTTTGACATAATTGAGAAAATGCATGATTCAGTGATCACGAGGGCATAACTCTCTCAATTTTCCACATTTGGAGTTGGTTATTTTTTCTATGGATTCTTAGCATCATCTACAACAACCTATCTTCACTTGACAAGATCCAATTTTGCAAGAAATATCATCAAAAGTTGAAATGGGTTTCAAGTCATTTTGACACTCTCTAAGCTAGGATTTGTTGACTTCTAGGGACCATATCTTGCTCTTTTGTTTGAGATTTTTTATTGGTTCCCAATCCATGATTATTTTTAAGGTGTCTTTAACAAGCTCTTTTCAGATATATAAAGCTAATTTTGAATGTAAGATCATTAATGATTGAGAAAGATTACAAGTCTCCTTGAAAGGCCTTTATATTTTAGGGTTTGACTTTAAATAATCATAACATGATCAGATTTTATCTCCTTGAGCCCGTTCTTTTTCCAAAATAATATTTTGGATGTCTACTACAACTTTGTTTTTATAAGAAAGACTTGAAGATGCTTGAAAAGTGGTTGAAGAATTGAAAATATTATAGGTCTTTTGTGATTTTCCCAAAATTTGTTCATCATCTTCCAAAGACCATAAATCTTTCAATTTTTATCATTTTTTAGTGATCTAAATTCCAAAATTCAATTCAAGAGGTTTACTTCATGTCATTTTCATAAATCAAGATCAAATTTTTAGTAGAAAGTCATATAACTTTGAAGAACATTATAGGTCATTTTGAAGTTCAACACTTAGAATTTTTCTAAGTACAAAACATCCGTGTTTTTTCACAAATTCAATTGTACATAAATTTTTGGTCAAACATCCAAATAATTTCTTTCTTGACACATTATAAATATTTTGACATTGTCTTTCAAATGCTTCAAAAACCATCCCATAAAGGTCCCTGAGTACTGAGTTATGCATTAATGAGGTTGGCTTCATGAAATCTGTTTTTGCTTCAAGTCCGAATTTTTGACCACGAGTAAACTTGGATTACAGGTTAAATTACTCATGGTTTAGTTGCTAAACATGTTTAACTAATTGTCCAGATGCATTTTGACAAGAATTGTGCTTGATATGAGGTTTTTTTGAGGCATTTCATGTCACACATTTGGCATGACCATAGTTGGCTTGGTTTGCACGATTTATCCATAATTCCTCTCATTTCTCATCATCATTAACTTCCATATAAATAGAGGATGATATCCCCCTCATTTGACAAGATTTAGAGAGGCAAAGAACCTCTATTGAACTTCCTCCACACCTCTCAATTCTGCAACTTCGAATTTGGTTCTAAAGCATTTTTCAATCCAATTTCTTTGCTAATTATTCGTCCTTAAACTTCACTAAAACTAAAAGAAGAAGAACCATGCCTTGAGGTATCCTAAATCGTGCTAGTCAAGTCAAGTTTCAGAGCTATGAAGTTGAGCTTCAACAGGTAGATTCTTTCATCAATTCTCTCCAAAGTTGTTGCTACAATGTAGTTATCATCTCTGTGATACTGGTCACATCATTAGCTTTTAACTGGAAGTGAGTTTTTCTCATGAATTTTCAAATCCATTTCCAACTTTTTTCTTCTTTTTTTTTTCAAATCGACTGAGTTGTGGTTTAAAGAAATTTTTCGCGAGGGTGAGGTTAGGATCGTCTAGAAGAGACAAATCCAATGATTCCGGTTTGAGCTTATAATGATTTAGTTTGAAGAATCTCATGAAAAGCCCATGCACAGAGGTATGGAGGTTGAAGACGACCTACGTGTTGCTCTTCAACAAATGATAATGTGTCAATTGTTTTATTTTGATTGGCTTGGATTTAGTTGATTCTGTGTGTTTTTCAATAAGGTCCAGAACATGCACAGCACACCAGGTCCCTCAGATTTGCTTACTAACATGTTTGACATTGATCAGATGGTCCACATCTTTTTGACTTTATTTTATTTTTTGATTTTTATATTTTAATTATTTAAAACTTCCAAAATTCATAAAAAAATTCATTCAACTTCAAAAAATTTGAAAAAATTCTCAAAAATACTTTTGATTTTTCTCTTTTTGACTCTTAATTTTTAACAATTTTATTTTATGATTAGATATTTTTTTTATCATTTATCACTTTATTTAACTTGTTTTAATTGTTTAAAAATACTTTTCTTGATTTTTAAATTCTTGAAAAATTATGGAATGATCCAATGACCTCTTGAAAATTATTGGTGACCTCACTTTATTTTTATTTCTAATTTTACTATTTTTTATATTTTTTTATTTATTTTTCTTATTTCTTTAAATTTTAAAAATAGTTTCTGACTTTAAAAAATTCTGAAGATTTTTGTCAACACTTATTTACTCATGTTTGACCTCTGACAATTTTTTAGAATTTTTTTTTGTGTTTTAATATACTTTGGGTATTTTACCAATTATTTCCCTTTTATTAATCATTTTAAATATTGTTTTATTAAGTATTAGTTTATTATTTTTGTTTGGTCCGTATTTGGGTGTTATTTTGTTACAAGTTCCTCAACCTCATTGGATCTTGGGTGTTTATAGGTTGAAAAACCAAATCCACCAAAATGGATGAATGATGATGATATTTGAAACCATAATTTCATCTAATACATCTCTTCCCTCTTTATCTTAACCCTTTCTTCCTTGTGCTACATGTTGTTGTAGAATGATCTATATATCATTTTTCTAACATGTGGTACATACATTGTTATTGACCGGCCTCAAAATAGGTGTGACTTCTACATAAGTCCACTTACGATTGCTTAACATAGTGCTAAATTTGTCCTGATTCAAAAAATGATCATTCGTGGCCCAAACCAATGTTTGCAAGCCCAAGTATGTTTAATTGAATCCTTATATCCAGTAACCTTGAGGTTTATTGTTAGGAAGCTTTTATCTTATCAATCCTCTAATGAACTTTCATGAATTTTTGTCTAATTGAGTCCTTTAAACATCGTTGATCATATATGCTTGCCTTGAGTACTTGAAATGAATGATATACATGAAAAAAAGCAAATAAAACTTGTTTTTGAAAACCTTTGATTTTATCAATCTTCTAATGAATTTTCATCTGCAAGTTTCAAGATGGTAATTCAACTAACCTCTAACTTCTAATTTATTAACATTTGACTTTACTTTGTGCTTTTACTTTATGCCATTTATTTTATGCCTTTATTTTTATGCACCATTTACTTTAGAATTTACATTTCATGATATTTTCATCTTTGTTCACTAGAGCATTTATCTTTATGTCACTTTATCATTTCTCATTTGAGTATTTCTCTTTATGTACTTTTTATTTTGCTCACCTGAGCTCTCTCTTCTCTTTGCAGACACTTAATAACCAACTTGAACATTCAAACACTTTAAGGTTTCTTGGAATATTTGGTTACTATCCTTGGCATAATGGAGTTGTGGACCTCTTGGACTTAGGATTAGAAACCTTGATTACCCTTGGGACCTTGTGACACTGTTGTTATTTTTTCTGAAGTTCTTGGGATTTACTCCAAGAAATTGGATTGATTTTCTTTGTGTTCAGGTTATTCTGATTATATGCTTTGTCTATGATTGAGAATTCCTCCATATACAGTTGTTACTCTGCCTAATTTTTGTGAAGACTTAATGCATCTGAAGCTTGGTATTCTACATTGACTCTTTATGTCAAGTGTTGGCTTCTTGTTGGTTAGATTTTTGTTTTCCTTAGATTTTACCTTAAGCTTTAGGATAGTCCCTTCATCTTCTCCCAGCTTCAATAATTTCAAAAAATCATCTTCCTTCTTTTCAAAACTCTTCTTGTTTTCTAACATGAACAACTTTCATAACAAACTTGGACTTAGGTCCATTTATTTTCAAAATATTTTCTTAATCAACTTTTAATCAATATTAATAATACTTTGACATTTTTTGTGAGAAGTCTAAAAGTCAATCAAACTCATTCATACCAATTTGCCACTTTGCTTTTTACTTTATAACTTTTTCTCAAAAAAGATTAGAATCTTGTTGATTCTTGTAGTGACACGAGCTACTATACTTCTATGATATGTAGTAATGTGAGACATTTTCCACTTGAGTGTTGAGTGAGGCTTCGTTGATTTTGAAACCCAAGCTATATCCTCCACTTTGAGATGATGCAAATTCTCCTTTCTCATAATCGTGGGTAGTAAGTATGTTCTTCCACTCGGATATGACGATGATGTCTCATCTCTTAAAATTAACCAACACACTTAATTTTTAAAAATTTTAAGGTGAACTACTAGTATCCTGATCCCCTATTGCATGAAAGGTGGAACGTAGGCACTAAAGGTTCGCAACCGCGGTAGGTGCAAAAATTGTAAAACAAACTACTTTTCTCATCTCCACCATCTATTTTTGTATACACCTTTTATCGCTAATAATACACGAATATTCAAAGAGGTTCATGTGAAGTACCATAGATGCTTAGGGTGTCAATAGCTTCCCTTTGCATAACCAACCTCCGTACCTAGATTCTCTCCCCTTAATTTTTGGATTTATTCGCTCTTTTCCCATTTCCTTTGGAAACAATAAAGAGCGGTGGCTTAGTCATACGAATGGCTTAGTCTCAACATTTCTACCCCTACAGCTGGCTGACAATAACTTGAAAAAAAACAACATTGTTTCGGGTATAACTTCAGAACCGTAACTCTGACTTGCACATGGTCGGAAGCATTGGAAAGCTTATTCAATGATATAACTAATAATTCCTAAATATAAATGCTTGAATACCTACAAAAATAAGATAAAATCAATTAAACTAAATGATATTTACACGATAATGCAATATAAACACTATAACATAAACTATACCAAATATATACTAAACTTGAGGTTTATTGACAAAAAGCAAACAAATTAAGCCGATGAGAAATAATTAGTCACACTAAAATTCACAACAATTAAGCACTCATCATCAGGTCACAGGAAACTCAAACCAAAGTATGTTTAGGTTTTGGAAATGTGAGTTTTATGGAATTGGATACTCAGAACAAGTTTTTCGCAAACTTCATGGATATCCAAAGCATCCATCTCAACCCAGTGCAAATTCGCCTCTAACCAGGACTAAAAAGGAAGGGAAGGTAAAAGATATTGTCAAAAATCTCATTTCTCATACATCTTTTAAAGTCTTGTCTAATGAATAATGATATTTTGATAGTGGATGTTCTAGGCATATGACAAGTTCCTAAAACTTATTGGTAGACATTAAACCTCACACAACTAATTATGTTACTTTTGCAGATGGTGCCAAAGGAATTATTAAAGGTGTTGGAAGGATGGCTTGTGAAGGATCTCCTAAGATTGATATGGTCTTATTTGTAAAAGCTTTGACTACCAATCTAATAAGTATTAGTTAGCTATGTGAACAAGGTTTCAAAGTGAACTTCACAAAGTCTGAATGTTTAGTCACTAATAAAGAGAATGAAGTTCTCATGAAAGGAGACAAGTCTAAGGATAATTGTTACTTATGGATGCCTGAAGGTATCAACTATAATTCAATATGTATCTTGTCTAAAGAGGATGAAGTCAATTTGTGGCAACAAAAACTTGGTCATTTACATTTGAAAGAAATGAAGAATATTGTATCTAAAGAAGCTATCAGAGGCATTCATAACCTCAAGATTGAATAAGGAAAGATATGTGGAGAATGTCAAATTAGAAAGCAGACCAAGATGTCACACCCAAAGATTCAACATCAGACTACTTCAAAAGTTTTGGAAATTCATCATATGGATTTGATAGGGCCTATGCAAGTTGAAAGTATTTGAGGAAAAAGGTATACTTATGTTGTTGTTGATGGTTTTTTAAGATTCACTTAGGTAAAATTCATTGGAGAAAAATCAGAAAAATCAGAAGTCTTCGATGTTTTCCAGTGTGTCAACAATTATAAAGAGATAAGGAGAGAATCATTGTTAGAATCAAAAGTGATCATGGTAGGGAATTTGAAGAAAAAATATTTTCTGAATTTTATGCCTCTGAAGGAATTAGTCATTAATTCTCTTCACCTATCATTCCTCAACCGAATGGAGTTGTAGAAAGGAAGAAGAAAACTCATAAAGAATATGGAAGAGGTACGCTAATGAAAAGAAATTTCATATCATTTTTGAGAAGAAGCTATGAATATTGTGCACCTTAAGGACTAGTACTGCTAACATTTTATATGAGCTATTGAAAGGGAAAAAGCCTACAGTCAAATACTTTTATGTGTTTGGAAGTAAATGCTACTTCTTAGATGATTGAGAGAAAATAAGGAAAATGGATCCTAAGAGTGAGGAAGGGATAGTTCTTGGCTACTCTACAAACAGTAGAGCTTATAGAGTTTTTAACACCAGAACTCATGTTATGATGGAGTCTATAAATGTTGTGGTTGATGACTCAAGCATAGACAATGATCATAATGTTAAAGGTAATGTTGGAACATCATTCCATATGTTTGATGAATAATCAAGTATCAAAGAAGAAGACACCAATATTGATATTGTTGAGGCTGAACCTAAAGGCATTGAAGTTAATAAGGGTGTTTCTATCATAATTGTAAGTGTTTGTTGGCAACAATTTTGGTAAAACACTACTTTGTTAATGTTTTTCTTAATGTATTGACATTTGATATAAATAATATCAACTAATTTTTAATGATGTCAAAGCAGATGTCTTAACATCTGCCTTCTGATCTGAACGTGTTTCTCAGATTTTCTGTTTCCTGTTTTTAAGCGTGCCTTATTCAGGCTTTGTGGTTTATAACTTCTGAAAAATATGGAGGAATATTTTTCGATCTGTCTTATCTTTATGGATTATATATTGGCCTACTTTCATGGAGATATTCAAGGGATTCAATACATTGCAAAAAAAAATTAAGCCCAAGCCCATAAAGAAGCAGTTGCGCCTTTATAAGGACTTGCAACCTTATTCGTACAACTGTAACAACTGAATCAAAATATATTATTTGTGTTTAAAAGTATGAATCTTTTAATTGTAATACACTCTAGTATTATTTGAATACTTGAGTTGTAATTTTTTATTTGAGTTGTAAATTGTAGATCATTCATAATTTTTTATGTATTGAATGATTGAGGTTTTTCAAACTTAATAATTCTGTTATTTTTCACAGTTAGTGATTGAAGGGATTTGAGGAGGGCCTCATACCTAGGTGTGTCTTAGGTAGAAGTATAGAACAGGTAGTGATTAAGTGATTAGATCGTAAATTAGTTGTTTATTGAGGGTCTATGAATTGATACTATTTAGTGGACTTATCCCTGGCTTGGTAGCCCCTGGAGTAGGTGTTGTTGTACATTGAACTGGGTTAACAATCCCTTTTTTTACTGCTTTTATATTGTTTCATTTTATATTATCCTCAAATATTTGTATGGTGACATCTCCTTCGACATCACATATCTTATAGGAGAATATCAATTGGTATCAGAGCAGACATCCTGCTCTATATCTGGGTGAGATATAGGGAAAATACTTTCTGGTACTATGGACAAGGAAGGAGGATTTGTGAACATACTACCCATTCTGGATGGAAGCAATTGTGACTATTGGAAACCACGTATGGTGGCCTTTCTAAAATCTCTAGACAACAGGGCTTGGAAAGATGTCTTAAAAGGATGGAAACACCCTGTCAAATTGGGAGAAGATGGAGAACCTACTTCTGAGTTAAATCCAGAAGAAGATTGGTCTAAAGAAGGGGATGAAATTGCACTTGAAAATTCTAAAGCCTTGAATGCTATATTCAATGGAATTAACAAGAACATTTTCATATTAATAAGCACATCTGAAGTAGCTAAGGATGCCTGGGGATTCCTTCAATCTACCCATGAAGGTAGATTCAAAGTTAAGATGTTAAAACTTCAGTTGCTCACCACCAGATTTGAAAATATGAGAATGAAGGATGATGAAAGTATTAATGAATTCCATATGAACATTCTTGAGATTGTTAATGCATCCAGTGCTTTAGGAGAAAAATACCCGAAGACAAATTGGTGAGAAAGATGCTTAGGTCTCTCCCCAAGATATTTGATATGAAAGTGATTGCCATAGAAGAAGCACAATATATTGACAAGATGAGAGTGGATGAACTTGTTGGATCCTTTGAGACCTTTGAATTAAGCATCAATGAAAGATCTGAAAAGAAGAACAAAAGAATAGCTTTTGTAACCAATACTGAAGATGAAGAGGAGGATTGTGATTTGGATACAAATGAAGGAATATCTAATGCTTTAGTTTTGATTTGAAGACAGTTTAACAAAGTCATAAAGAAGATGGATAGGAACCCAATATCAAATTTCAAGAACATCTCATATGACATCCATAAGTCAAATGAGTTTGGAAGAAAAAGTGTTGAAGAAAAATCCACTCAAGGGAAGGGAATAAAGTTTCATAGATGTGAAGGTTATGGTCACATTAGAGCTGAATGTCCTACATATCTTAAGAAATAGAAGAAGAATCTATCTGTTACTTGGTTTAAAGAGGACTCTAAGAGTGATCTTGAAGAGGAATCTGCCAAGTATGTTAAAGCATTGACAGGAAAATATGTTTCTGATGAAGATTCTAGTGATAGTGAACAAACCTTTGCTGAGTTAGCTGCCTCGTACAGAGAATTGTGTCTCAGAAGTGTAGAAGTTTGCCAAGAAGGGGAGAAACAAAAAGCTCTCATAACTCAGCTGAAGGAAGAAAGGAAAGAGCATCTGAAAACTATCTATAGAATGGAAAGTGAAGTGACTTCTCTTAATTCGAATCTTGACAGAATGGTCAAATCATTCATGATGTTGAATAATGGGTCTGACACATTTGATGAAATTCTTCAAGTGGGAAGAGTGTTAGGAGACAAGAGTGGTATAGGGTTTAATGAGAAAAAGCAACCTTATCTAGAAGAACCTTCATCTGATTCCACTCATGCCAAGTATAAACCAAAGATGTCGAATTAAATGTCTCAACATCATGGCAAACATCATGTCAAGAAAAGACATCATGGCAAACATCATCCCAAGAAAAAATTTAATCACACCAGAGAGAAATTCCAGCCCTGGAGGTGTCACCACTATGGAAGGTTTGGTCATATAAGACCTTTCTGTTTTAAGTTGTATGGGTACCCTAAAACTGCTCCTCTTCCCAAGACTGATCAGATCTCTCAAAATAGCAAAAAGAAGAAATAGTGGGTTCCCAACACTATTGTTGCTAGTCTCATAGCTCATACCTCTCTTAGAGTCTCAACCAAAGATGACTGGTACTTTGACAGTGGTTGTTCTAGACACATGACAGGAGTTAAGATTTTGTTGGTAGATATCAAATCTTACACCACCAGTTATGTGACTTTTAGTGATGGAGCCAAAGGTTAAATCAAAGGAGTTGGAAAGCTGGAATGTTCAGGAGTCCTGAAACTTGATAATGTGTTACTTGTTAAGTGGTTAACAGTTAACCTAATAAGTTTAAGTCAACTATGTAATCAAGGGTTCAAAGTAAACTTCATCAAGACAGAATGTCTCGTTTACAATGAAAACAATGAAGTTATTATGAAAGGAATCAGATCTAAAGACAACTGTTATTTATGGTTTCCCCAAGAGTTGAACTTCTCGTCGACATGTGCTTTAGCCAAAGAAAATGAAGTTAAACTGTGGCATCAAAAACTGGGACACTTGCATCTGAAAGGAATGAAAAGAATCATATCTATAGAAGTCGTGAGAGGGATTCCAAAGCTCAAGATAGAAGAAGGGAGAGTATGTAGTGAATTCTAGATTGGAAAGCAAACTAAGATGTCACATCAGAAGATCCAACATCTGACCACATCAAAAGTTTTGTAACTTCTTCACATGGACTTGATGGGACCTATGCAGGTTGAAAGTCTTGGTGGAAAGAAGTATGCATATGTTGGTGTAGATTACTTCTCTAGGTACACATGGATAAGTTTTATCAGAGAAAAATCAAAAACTTTTATAGTCTTTACAGATCTCTTTCAAAAACTTCAAAGATAAAAGGATAGTCATGTCATCAGAATCAGAAGTGATCATGGAAAGGAATTTTAGAATGATAAATTCGCTGATTTTTGTTATTATCAAGGAATCAGTCATGAATTTTACTCTCCCATTACTTATCAGCAAAATGGGATTGTGGAACACAAAAATATAACTCTTCATGAATTTTCCAGAGCTATGCTTCATGCTAAGAAGTTACCCTGCCACTTTTGGGCTGAAGCTATGTGTGATACGGTGGGAGAACTGACTTGGGATTTTGCGTTTGTTTTTTCACTTGTTCGGTTTAGCAAGAGTCGCACCGACTTTTTATTTTATCCAAAGGAAAGGTCCAAAAGCACAGGAAAGACCTTTGAGATGTTTTCTTGGGTTCGGGGGGTAGATTATGAAAAGGGAAGGTGCTAGCACCCTTTTCATCCATGGTTATCCATGGGCTCTTAGTTACTTGTTTTAGATCACTTGCATTTGCTTTTCAATTGTTTGAAATGGTGCTTTGTGTGTGTGGTTTTGAAAATGTTTTGAAAAAGATGCCTTGTCTACGCAACCTTTGTAATGATTCTTGTTTGAATATATACAAAGGTGTGTGTCTTTTTGAAAAGATATTCCAATGTTTTTGAAAGTTGTTTTGAAATTGTTTTGAAGTTGTGTTGTGAAGTGTGTTTGAAAATGGCAAGGATGTTTTGCAAGATTTTTGATCAAGTAACTAAGAGTTGTCTACCCTACTTTACTCAAAAGATCTTTCTTATGTTTTTAACCCTTTTAACAGTGTTGTTTCACCATTGTATTTGGTGAACAACCTTGTGTTAGGATGTTTAACGGGACAGGCGCGGGTCATCGTATACAATCATTGAAAGCAACTTGTGAGACGCTCTAGGAATTTTGTAAGGGACGAGATCGTTTTATCAAAGGCAACATCGAGGGTCATCGAGGGACTAAGATCTTTGTTTATTGAAGGGACATTTGCTAGAATGTCTCATACTCGAGGGACATGATTGTATTTTCCGAGGCAACAAGCGAGGTTACCCTAGAGGTGCAAGTGTGAATTGTGTATTGATTTTCATGCATTTATCTTGTATTAGGTCATCTAGCGATTGATTTTGAATCTTCGCATACAAACCCTAATTACTATATAGTATATGGAAAGCGATAAATTGCGGGAATTTAAAGTCTAAGTTATTACAAATAAGTATCCAGGGATGGGGGTACAAATTATTTACAAATGGGGATGAGTCTTATCAGAATAGTAATATCCAAGTATATATTACAACCAAATCGAATTGTCGCATTCTCAATGTAAAAATATAAAAAGGTATAAGATAATAAAAATCAAAGAGATATGAGATGTGTATATTTATTTACAAATGCTCAAATAAAAATTAACCTAATTAAAGACTTTATTATTTATTATTTTTTTTTGTATTTTATGTTTTTTATTGATTATATAGACAAGGAGTTTTAAAGAAAAGAAAAATTATTTTAAGTTGAAGTTCCATTATTTATGTGTGTTTATTAAATGTAATAATTATTAAGAAAAAAAATATTAAGAAAATTAATACAAAAATTTAATATATTTTTTAACAATAAGAGAAAAAAGAAGTATATTGTAAAAAAAGAAAATAATATTGATAAAAATGGTATTAGTTCAACAAAAATGATGATTATGGGCCTAATGATTAGTATGGCCCAAAGAGAATGAAGAAGAATAAATAATTAAGAGGAAGAAAGGGAAAATGAAGGGGGGCGCTTAGTAGGAATGTTTGGGCTTAAGCAATTGGGGCGCACAGGCCCAGAATGGATGTTGTGACAAAAATTTAGGATTTGTGTTTTGTTCACTCAGAGATTAGGGTTTACAGTTTAATGGCGCCGCTCCTCTCCTCTTCGTTCTCTTTGTCTCTCTCTAACCCCATGAGCAACCGATTCGTTCTCTCCAAGCTCTAGGCTACCATAATGTTGCCTCCATCCTCTCCTCTCCGTGACTATACAAGGCGGTGATTTGAAAGGTATCGTTTTCGTTCTTGACGCGTTTTTTACAGTTTAGGTTTGATTCTTGCATGTTATCGTTTTACAATGTTTTAATATTTGATGTTTTGGGTGTGAGATGTAGGAAAGTTGAGGGAAAAATACCTTGGCGTTTTGTTCTCTGGAAAGGATGGTGGAGAGAGGACTTGGAATGGTGGTGCTCTTGGTGGCCGGAGAAGGAGGACGAGGATGACAGCGTTGCTAGCTTACCTCTGGTATTTCTGTATCTTTACGTTGTTTGATGATGATTTCATTTCTGAGAACCCTTGCTTCTGAATGCTTGACAATGATGAACTTGTTTGTTCTTTGTTTGTCTTTATTGGCTACTGATTGTTGATGATGAACATATGTATTCTGAAACTTATTTGTTGTGAACTGAGCTTGATTTCTATTGATGATGAATGTATGTTCTGAGATTTTTGCTCCTTTGTTTCTCTTCCCTTCTTCTTCTTTTTTAGGTCTTAGGTATTTGATGATGGTGAAAATGAAATTTGCTTGTCATTCTGATTCGAGTTGAGGCTGAATATATTCTGATGATTAGATTGATGATGAATGCTTTCTGAGACTTGAATATTTGTTTCTAATTCGTTTATCGCTTCTGCATCTCTCTTCTTCTTTGAAAACCTTGTTTATTCGATAATGAACATATGTATTCTGAAATATTGCTTGTTGTTAGCTTGGATTTGAGTTTGATATGCAGGCTGTAAGTTTGTGAGTTTGCAGGCTTACAGGCTAGGCAGTTTGGATAGGTTTGAATGGTTTTGAGTCTTGGCCTGTTGAAGGCAGGCTTGTGTGATTTGTAAACTTTGAACTTGTTTGGATTTTTGGTAGCAGTTTTCGCATGTTGTTGAGTTTGGAGGAAGTTTTGGCTTCTAGTGTTTTGGTAAGGCAGGCTACAGGTTTTGAGCTTGCTTGACAGGCTTCTGAGTTTGGAGGCAGTTTGATGAATTTTGTAGGCAGGCTTTGAACTTTCAGTTTTTCTTTTGGTAGGCTATGTAGTTTTGCAGGTTTGTTGTTAGCTTGCTTGCTTATGGTATCTTGTATGGTTGGAAACAGGCTTCAGTTGGAGGCAGTTTTTAGTGTTTGTAAAGCAGGCTACAGGTTTTTGGGCTTGCTACTTGGAAGCAGGTTCAGTTTTTGCTTCTGGTGTTTTGTGTTTTTTCTCCTTTTGAAAACAGGTTTGTGGTAAGTTTTAAGCAGGCTTCAGTTGGAGGAAGGCTTGGTGTTTTTGGTTGTCTTGTACTGAGCCCCTGAGTTTTACAGGTTTTTATCACAGCTTTATGCAGTTTTCTGCTTTGATAGCAGGTTTTCTGGTTGAGCTTTTGTGGGCTCCCCTGGACTGCTATGCAGTCTTGCTCTTTTTTATCTTTTGTGTTCTCTTATTATCTTGAACAATAGCCTGCCAAAACTGCAAACCCCCCACTTCACTCTCTTTCTCTCTCCATAAAAGCATTTTTAATTGCTTATTTTATTTTAATCTGAAAAGCTTGTTGGCTATAACATGATGAGAGCTAGGATAAGCTCTTGCTTGTAACTTGGTTCATCTCCTGCATTATATGTTTTCTTTAACAGCTTTGTGTACTTTTGACAACTTTGCAACTTGGTTTGACAGTTTTTCTGTTTTGACAGCTTGGTAACTTAGTTTGATATTAGTTTGCATTTGTAGTTAGCTTGCCATGCTTGCTCATGCTGACTTAGTTTACTAATGCAGTTTGTTGTTCAGTTTGCTTTGTCTTCTTTGCATTTTGAATAACTTGTATGCTTGCAATTTTATATATTTATTTTTCTCTCTGTGAACCGAGAGGAGAAATCTTCTTGTGATTTGCAGAGGGGAAAATGAAACCTGATGAACATAGCATTTCTGATTCCGGCCAACAAGCTTTAATGATGATTTTTATTTTATTTATCTGCTTCTGCTCTTCAGTTAATTGCACTGATTTCCTTTTTCTTCTGTCCTTTGTAGGTAAGTACCAGTTGAATAATGGAGGACGCAGTAAAGATTAAAGATTTCAAGAGATTTAGGCTTTAGATTTATTTTCTTTTCATATTGTAATAAATATTATTGTAAACACTGTAAATTATAAATTTACAATATTCGAATAAAATTTGTAACAATATTTGAAATAAATAAATAAAAAGTCTTTATCAAATAAGAATTTTCCACTGTCAAATATTCCAATCTTTCCTTGTACTGTCTATTTAATTAATTAAGTCTCTTAAATTAAAATAACTGGAAATGTATTCCAATGACTTTAATCCAGATGAAATAAATAATCAACAAACTTTGCCGTCTCGCAATCTCGCATTAATCACAATATACCTGGCGTTCCAATTAATCATATGCTTTGTACATTTAAACAAACAAGCATTCCACACACCTCTCACTCCACTGATCAAACCAATGCTTCAAAGTTTCAATCAAAATCCTCATCTCCTATCCCAGATATTTAGGTTTTGAGAAGCAACCGGTAATCTGGAACAAGCGTAAAAATAATGTAACAGTCAATTGAATTATTGTGGATTCAATTTCTTATGGGAAATACGAGTGAAAACCCTAATTCCAGATTTGTCGTCAAAGAAAAGTCTGCTTGATCAATTCCTGAGCCAAACTCAACAAAATCAATGGAAACTCTAATTCTGGATTGATTGATAATGAAAAGTCTATTTGGCCGATTCTTGAGCCAATTTGAAAAATCAGGGAAAACCCTGAAGTTGTGATTTCTTGTGAAAAAGGGAGGGCAAATTTTGGGGTACAATAGTTGCACATGTTCAATCTTCTTGAACCTGAAGAGTTAGATTGGCAAGTTTTCCTTTCGCGACTCGAAGGTAAAAGATGATTGGACACTAGGGTGCCCAAAAATTTTCACTCGTCAAAGCATAGTTGAGGGAATGGGCTTAAAGATGCCATTTGGAGATGTGACAGAATCTTGTCGGAGATGGGCTTAAAGATGCCATCCAAGAATATTTGTTGATTTGTATGTTGTAGGAGAAAGAATGAGTATCAGAAAAATATCCGTGTTTGGAACATCTCTGAGCTAGGGGTCTGAATGAGCAACAGGTTGACATCCAAGTTGGGGAAGCATCCGTAAACTGTTTTCAAAAGTTGAATCTGAACAAGTGATAGATTAACATCTGTGTTTGGAAGTATCCATAAACTGTTTTCAGAAGTCTCGAAGTTTGTATGAGTAGCAGAATGACTTCCGTGTCTAGAGTATCTCTGAGATTGTAACTGGGATTGAGATCTGTATGAGTAGCAGAATATCTTCCGTGTCTGGAGTATATCTGAGACTGTAACTGGGATTGAGATCTATATGAGTAGCAGAATGTCTTTCGTGTCTGGAGTATATCTGAGACTGTAACTGGGATCTGACAGGATGACTTTCGTGGCGAACGCACTGGGGAAAGTCAAAATGCTGGTGTAAATCCCAGAATGGCATCCGTGTTTGGAGCATATCTGAACTTGAAGATGATAGTTGAATCTGAATGAGAGATAGAATGGTCGCCGTGTCTGGAGCATATCTAGTCCGTATCGGATTGCTGAAGTTTGAATGAGTAGTAGAATGACTGCCGTGTCTGGGGTATATCTGTACTGTATTTGACTAATTGTTAACGATAGCCTTTTAATCTTATCCTGAAAAGGGTAAAATGTTAGCTGAAACATAAAGTCATGTTGCATGACATGTATGATGCAATGAACTGTACTTCATCAATGTTTATGATATATAAATGTAATGGATATGCATGTAGGCTGAGTAGCTGTCTTGCTGAGGAAAATAAATCCTTGACAACTGGAGATAGTGAAATCTTTGACTGTTGTCGGGGAAAATAAACCCTTGACTGCTGCTGGGGATTGAAAATCCTTTGATCGCTGAAAATGAGAAGTCTTGGGACCACTGTTGGGGAAATCAGGAGTTTGGGTTGTATGACAATCTACTCGGGATTCCTGCTTTGAGGAGATCTTCGCCGGGGAATATCTGAAAAACTCTGTGAGAAATTGAGAATGAGAGTCTTCATTCTACTTGGGGAATTAGAATTCTGTGGGGAATAGCCATACTGTTGAAAAGTAGCTATCCTGTTGGAGAGTAAAAACTCAGGGTTCTGGAAAAAGCTTATTCCTGTCTGGAAGAAGTTTAGGTTTAGGTTGTATGCCACTTTAAGAATGAGAATCTTCACTCTGTCGGGAATATCAGAAATCCCGATGTTGTACCACTTTGAGAAATGAGAATCTTCATTCTGTCGGGAATATTAGGAAGCTGAATGTATGCCAATCTACTGGGGAAGCCAAAATGAGAATCTCCATTCAGGTCTTGGGTCATAAGATTGGGTGTATGCCAATCTCTTGAGGTTTTAAGGATGAGAATATTCATTCTGTTAAGGGTCAGGAGGTTGGGAGTATACCAATCTTCTGAGGTTTTAAGGATGAGAATCTTCATTCTTTTAAGGGTCAGGAGGTTGGGAGTATACCAATCTTCTGAGGTTTTAAGGATGAGAATCTTCATTCTGTTAAGGGTCAGGAGGTTGGGAGTATACCAATCTTCTGAGGTTTTAAGGATGAGAATCTTCATTCTGTTAAGGGTCAGGAGGTTGGGAGTATACCAATCTTCCGAGGTTTTAAGGATGAGAATCTTCATTCTGTTAAGGGTCAGGAGGTTGGGAGTATACCAATCTTCTGAGGTTTTAAGGATGAGAATCTTCATTCTGTTAAGGGTCAGGAAGTTGGGAGTATACCAATCTTCTGAGGTTTCAAGGATGAGAATCTTCATTCTGTTAATTGTATCAGGAGCTTGGGAGCATACCAATCTTCTGAGGTTTTAAGGATGAGAATCTTCATTCTGTTAAGGGTCAGGAAGTTGGGAGTATACCAATCTTCTGAGGTTTCAAGGATGAGAATCTTCATTCTGTTAATGTTATCAGGAGCTTGGTAGTATACCAATCTCTTGAGGTTTCAAGGATGAGAATCTTCATTCTTGAGAGAAACAGATTTTTAGGAGCTTCGGTTGTCCGTTATTCTGTTGGTGGCTGTAACTTCCAACAGGTGATGAAGGATATTTTTAACGACCGATCAATTTGAAATGTAATTTTGTTGTGGAGAATAAATCCTTGATAAATGTTTGGGGAAATAAGCCCATGACTGCTGGTCAGCTAGAGAGGTGATAACCTTCTCTAGGATGCTTGAATTTCTTTTCAGAAAGATTTTGGAGAGATTCGTCGTTTCCCCTGGTATCAGATGTTTGCGGTATTGCCAGGAAACTTGGACTGCACGTAACCCTTTGTTGAGATTGAAGTTTAAATTCCCCAAGTGATGGTGAGGGAGACTTGCCCCAGGTTAATCTGCAATTGAGAGATTTTCTTGAAATCTTGACTAGACTGCCCCAGGTTTATTGAACTTTGAAAGATTTGTTGAAATCTTGACTGGACTGTCCCAGCTTTACTGGACAATACCATACCAAGTCCCCTTTTGTTGATGGGAGATTTTTGCAACGGGAGGGTCATCCCACTTGAAGTGATTTTATTCACTGAGAGGGCTTTCGTTCCTCCGAACATTCACTGTTGTCAAACAAATAGACATGTGCAAACAACGATATTTAAATAATGCAAAGTTTATGCTTGTCTCGAAGTTTTGAAAAATGCGTTTTTTAGCAGAAACCTTTTTTATAAGACAAAATCAACACAAGATTTAGGGCAAAGCCTTACAGGAGTCAGGATACCTTTTGTAACAGTATGCTTTCGAACTAACCCATGCTTCAATTAGGACTTTTAAAGGGTTGTAACGTGGCTTGGTTCACGGTTTTAAGAAACAAAGGATAAAGGCTCAAAGTATATTTGTACCCACCCACTCTTCATGATGTTCTTCAATCCTAAACTCAGTTAATTGTGCGTCGAGCTCTATTCGAGTTTGGAATGACGTTTTGGTGATGGTTCGCACCAGTTGAATTTTATGGAAGGCAATCATCATTTTTTGCAACATTTTTCATGTTGTTGAGAATTTATAATGACCTCTTTCTTTTGGTTTATTATGCCTAACTTTTGCCTGACTGTTCTAGTTTTCGAGATTACAGTCAGCGGGATGCCCCAGCTTTCTTAAGCCTCCTTTGTAGGTTTTGGCTCAGTGGGCTTTCCTCTTTAGAGATATAATGACTACCTATGAGATAAAGAACCATCACTGTCTTTTTGGTTCCCAAAGGAATGTTTTTGATGTCATTCGTTGTATTACGAACTGAGAATTTGTGACTTCAATGCGCATCTTTTGAATTAACTGAGAGACTACCCTGCCCCAGGTTTAAATCAAAGGTTTCGATTTGTGTTTAAAACAGAAAACTCCTACTTCTTTGGCTCGAAGGGGTTTACTAGAGATTATCTTCCTTATAACTCCAGTGTTTAGGATTTGAAAGAAACGCCTGTACATCGTCAGCAAGATCTGTCCAAAAGCATATTGTATGAGATTATGGCATTGTTTCGTCATCCTCCCTCTAAAGGCTTGTAGCTTTTTTGCAAGAGTTAAATGTCATAAAGTAGAAAGCATAGTTCAGAAATAGTGAAAACGAATGGATGAATTCAAGACAAACATATGCAATGCATTAATGAAACAAAGTTTGACATCAACAGATAATTGTTTGAATAACAAAAGAAATTACAACTTGAAAATTCAAATGAAACAAAAGTCTCTTAGTTCGAACTTTGTCAATTCAGGTGGAGAACCCTTAGCGGAAGATTTTCATCTCGCCATCCGGCATGAATTCCAGCACTCCTTTGTCAATCAAGTCTTGGATCTTGTTTTTCAAAGCCCAACAGTCATTAGTGTCATGTCCAGGACTATGGGAGTGGTATACACAAAATGCGTCAGGGTGATAGCTAGGAGTAGAGGTATTGGGCTTCCGAATAGGATCCTTCAAAGCAAGCAGATTGACCTCCAACAAGCGTTTCAGTATTAGAGATGATGGTATGTCAGTCTCAGAGAAAAGTCTTCCAAACATATTTTTCTTACACCGATTACCCTGTTGACGCTGGCGAGGTTGTTGCTGGGCTTGTGACCCTGAAGCAAGTTGGGGAGCCTTTACCTTGTCTTCTTGTCTCAAAGGAGGTTGAATGATTAATTGATCTTCAACCCTAGATGTTTGCCCCACTTGGTTGTCTCGAAGCAGTTTGTTAACGAGAACCCTAAGCTCTTCTTGTCTTTAAGCCAAGTCTTGAATGAGAGCCATCTGGCCCACCAGTTGTCCCATCATCTGGATCTTCATTGTTGGCAGCTCAATCTATAGTTCTTCCAACTGATCATTCCTGACGCTGCATGGATTCCCTAGGACCATGCCCCTTGTGAGGAGAGCTTTCACTTCTTCTTGCCTCTGGGACAGGTTCAAGAACATTTCTTGAAGTTGAGCATTTTGATCCTGGATATCTTTGACAGTCCTCTCTAGAGCCATCTCTACTGAAATAAACAGTAGGAGAATAAGGAAACCTGAAAAGGAAAACCTGTTATGATACAATGCATGATATGTGGATGCATGTTTTCAAGAATCTTGCGGGGTAAAAACAATAAAATGTTTTAGAGGTTGAACTTTGATCAATATCTTTGATTGGAGAACTTTGTATCGGTGGATGTCTTTCCACGAGAATCAAGCTCACCATGTCAAGTGGGTCATAGCCCCTGATTCAAGTTGTTGCACTTGATCTTTGATGGCGTTTATTTAGAGGAAAACCCTTTTTCCCTTTGGTAGATGTCTGGTTCAACGTGACCCTGCATCAAAGACCCTCGAGATCCTTGAAATGGTTATTGAAAATGCTATGGTATGATGTTATGATGTTATGTATATGTATGCAAAAGTAAGCAAGTGTATATACAGGTAATAATATTCACACAGAGCAAACAAGTCCTTAGGTTTAGGCTTGCATGGGGTTTGTAGGTAAGTACCCTCTTGGAGCTAGTTGGCTCAACCTGTCCTAAAATAGAAACCGGGTTCTAAGGAGCTCAATATCACTGGATTATTTTCTGTGTTCATTGTTTTGGTTTAACCACTTAACTGGCGACCAAAATATTCCAAGAAAACAATCCTCAATGAGTGTAGTATCGAGTATCTACCAACTTCGGACTGCACCAAAGCCGGTCATCTCACTACACCTAATAAGGCCAAGATGGTCAAGTAAGGTTCTAAGAGTTCATTAGTGCTTCACGACATCACTCAGCGGCCCCGTATTCTCTTTGATTAACTCAAAGGCTACCGGTACCCACAAATTTGTCACACTAACGTAGCTACCGCTTCAACCATGTCGGTATACCCCACACAGTTCCCTTACAAGTTATTGCTACTTACCTAAAAGGTGCCTTCAAATCCGGGTGTAGGATTTAAAACAAAACCAAACAAGGAACCCAAAAAGTAAAGCAATCAAAGCAATCAAGGTAAGCATGTAAAGGTGATCTAAAACCCTAAGGTAACCCCACTTTTAGCAATATCCCCAGCAGAGTCGCCAGTTCTGTGATACGGTGGGAGAACTGACTTGGGATTTTGCGTTTGTTTTCGCACTTGTTCGGTTTAGCAAGATTCGCCACTGACTTTTTATTTTATCCAAAGGAAAGTTCAAAAAGCACAGGAAAGACCTTTGATATGTTTTCTTGGGTTCGGGGGGTAGATTATGAAAAGGGAAGGTGCTAGCACCCTTTTCATCCATGGTTATCCATGGGCTCTTAGTTACTTGTTTTAGATCACTTGCCTTTGCTTTTCAATTGTTTGAAATGGTGCTTTGTGTGTGTGGTTTTGAAAATGTTTTGAAAAATATACCTTGTCTAGGCAACCTTTGTAATGATTCTTGTTTGAATATATACAAAGGTGTGTGTCTTTTTGAAAAGATATTCCAATGTTTTTGAAAGTTGTTTTGAAATTGTTTTGAAGTTGTGTTGTGAAGTGTGTTTGAAAATGGCAAGGATGTTTTGCAAGATTTTTGATCAAGTAACTAAGATTTGTCTACCCTACTTTACTCAAAAGATCTTTCTTATGTTTTTAACCCTTTTAACAGTGTTGTTTCACCATTGTATTTGGTGAACAACCTTGCGTTAAGATGTTTAACAGGACAGGCGCGGGTCATCGTATACAATCATTGAAAGCAACTTGTGAGACGCTCTAGCAATTTTGTAAGGGACGAGATCATTTTATCGAAGGCAACGTCGAGGGTCATCGAGGGACTACGATCTTTGTTTATTGAAGGGACATTTGCTAGAATGTCTCATACTCGAGGGACATGATTGTATTTTCCGAGGCAACAAGCGAGGTTACCCTAGAGGTGCCAGTGTGAATTGTGTATTGATTTTCATGCATTTATCTTGTATTAGGTCATCTAGCGATTGATTTTGAATCTTCGCATACAAACCCTAATTCCTATACAGTATATGGAAAGCGATAAATTGCGGGAATTTAAAGTCTAAGTTATTACAAATAAGTATCCAGGGATGGGGGGTACAAATTATTAACAAATGGGGATGAGTCTTATCAGAATAGTAATGTCCAAGTATATAATACAACCAAATCGAATTGTCGCATTCTCAAGGTAAAAATATAACAAGGTATAAGATAATAAAAATCAAAGAGATATGAGATGTGTATATTTATTTACAAATGCTCAAATAAAAATTAGCCTAATTAAAGACTTAAGTTTTTTTTTTTTTGTATTTTATGTTTTTTGTATATAGACAAGGAGTTTTAAAGAAAAGAAAAATTATTTTAAGTTGAAGTTCCATTATTTATGTGTGTTTATTAAATGTAATATTTATTAAGAAAAAAAATATTAAGAAAATTTATACAAAAATTTAATATATTTTTTAACAATAAGAGAAAAAAGAAGTATATTGTAAAAAAAGAAAATAATATTGATAAAAAGGGTATTAGTTCAACAAAAATGATGATGATGGGCCTAATGATTAGTATGGCCCAAAGAGAATGAAGAAGAATAAATAATTAAGAGGAAGAAAGGGAAAAGGAGGGGGGGTGCGCTTAGTAGGAATGTTTGGGCTTAAGAAATTGGGGCGCACAGGCCCAGAATGGATGTTGTGACAAAATTTAGGGTTTGTGTTTTGTTCACTCAGAGCCTAGGGTTTACATTTTAACGGCGCCGCTCCTCTCCTCTTCGTTCTCTTCGTCTCTCTCAAACCCCATGAGCAACTGATTCGTTCTCTCCAAGCTCCAGGCTACCAGAATGTTACCTCCATCCTCTCCTCTCCGTGACTATACAAGGCGGTGATTTGAAAGGTATCATTTTCGTTCTTGACGCATTTTTGACAGTTTAGGTTTGATTCTTGCTTGTTATCATTTTACAATGTTTTAATCTTTGATGTTTTGGGTGTGAGATGTAGGAAAGTTTAGGGAAAAATACCTTGGCATTTTGTTCTCTGGAAAGGATGGTGGAGAGAGGACTTGGAATGGTGGCGCTCTTGGTGGCCGGAGAAGGAGGACGAGGATGACAGCGTTGCTAGCTTACCTCTGGTATTTCTGTATCTTTATGATGTTTGATGATGATTTCGTTTCTGAGAACCCTTGCTTCTGAATGCTTGACAATGATGAACTTGTTTGTTCTTTGTTTGTCTTTATTGGCTACTGATTGTTGATGATGAACATATGTATTCTGAAACTTATTTGTTGTGAACTGAGCTTGATTTCTATGGATGATGAATGTATGTTCTGAGATTTTTGCTCCTTTGTTTCTCTTCCCTTCTTCTTCTTTTTTGGGTGTTGGCTATTTGATGATGGTGAAAATGAAATTTGCTTGTCATTCTGATTCGAGTTGAGGCTGAATATATTCTGATGATTAGGTTGATGATGAATGCTTTCTGAGACGTGAATATTTGTTTCTGATTCGTTTATCGCTTCTGCATCTCTCTTCTTCTTTGAATACCTTGTTTATTCGATGATGAACATATGTATTCTGAAATATTGCTTGTTGTTAGCTTGGATTTGAGTTTGATACGCATGCTGTAAGTTTTTGAGTTTGCAGGCTTACAGGCTAGGCAGTTTGGGTAGGTTTGAATGGTTTTGAGTCTTGGCCTGTTGAAGGAAGGCTTGTGTGATTTGTAAACTTTGAACTTGTTTGGATTTTTGGTAGCAGTTTTCGCAGGTTGTTGAGTTTGGAGGCAGTTTTGGCTTCTGGTGTTTTGGTAAGGCAGGCTACAAGTTTTGAGCTTGCTTGACAGGCTTCTGAGTTTGGAGGCAGTTTGATGAATTTTTTAGGCAGGCTTTGAATTGCAGTTTTGCTTTTGGTAGGCTATGTAGTTTTACAGGTTTGTAAATGAGTGTTCAGGTTTATTGTTTGAGCTTTTGGGAAGGCAGGCTTGTTGTTAGCTTGCTTGCTTTTGGTATCTTGTATGGTTGGAAACAGGCTTCAGTTGGAGGCATTTTTTAGTGTTTGTAAAGCAGGCTACAGGTTTTTGGGCTTGCTTCTTGGATGCAGGTTCAGTTTTTGCTTCTGGTGTTTTGTGTGTTTTATCCTTTTGAAAATAGGTTTGTGGTAAGTTGTAAGCAGGCTTCAGTTGGAGGCAAGCTTGGTGTTTTTGGCTGTCTTGTACTGAGCCCCTAAGTTTTACAGGTTTTTATCACAGCTTTATGCAGTTTTCTGCTTTGATAGCATGTTTTCTGGTTGAGCTTCTGTGGGCTCCCCTGGACTACTATGCAGTCTTGCTCTTTTTTATCTTTTGTGTTCTCTTATTGTCTTGAACAATAGCCTGCCAAAACTGCAAACCCCCCACTTCACTCTCTTTCTCTCTCCATAAAAGCATTTTTAATTGCTTATTTTATTTTAATCTAAAAAGCTTGTTGGCTAGAACATGATGAGAGCTAGGACAAGCTCTTGCTTGTAACTTGGTTCATATCCTGCATTGTATGTTTTCTTTGACAACTTTGTGTACTTTTGACAACTTTGTAACTTGGTTTGACAGTTTTTCTGTTTTAACAGCTTGGTAACTTAGTTTGACATTAGTTTGCATTTGTAGTTAGCTTGCCATGCTTGCTCATGCTGACTTAGTTGACTAATGCAGTTTGTTGTTCAGTTTGCTTTGTCTTCTTTGCATTTTGAATAACTTGTATGCTTGCAATTTTATATATTTATTTTTCTCTCTGTGAACCGAGAAGAGAAATCTTCTTGTGATTTCTAGAGGGGAAAATGAAACTTGATGAACATAGCATTTCTGATTCTGACCAACAAGCTTTAATAATGATTTTTATTTTATTTATCTGCTTTTGCTCTTCAGTTAATTGCACTGATTTCCTTTTTCTTCTGTCCTTTGCAGGTAAGTACCAGTTGAATAATGGAGGACGCAGTAAAGATTAAAGATTTCAAGAGATTTAGGCTTTAGATTTATTTTCTTTTCATTTATTGTAATAAATATTATTGTAAACACTATAAATTATAAATTTACAATATTCGAATAAAATTTGTAACAATATTTGAAATAAATAAATAAAAAGTCTTTATCAAATAAGAATTTTCTACTGTCAAATATTCCAATCTTTCCTTGTACTGTCTATTTAATTAATTAAGTCTCTTAAATTAAAATAATTGGAAATGTATTCCAATGACTTTAATCCAGATGAAATAAATAATCAACAAACTTTGCCGTCTCGCAATCTCGCATTAATCACAATATACCTGGCGTTCCAATTAATCATATGCTTTGTACATTTAAACAAACAAGCATTCCACACACCTCTCACTCCACTGATCAAACCAATGCCTCAAAGTTTCAATCAAAAGCCTCATCTCCTATCCCAGATATTTAGGTTTTGAGAAGCAACCGGTAATCTGGAACAAGCGTAAAAATAATGTAACAGTCAATTGAATTATTGTGGATTCAATTTCTTCTGAGAAATACGAGTGAAAATCCTAATTCCAGATTTGTCGTCAAAGAAAATTCTGCTTGATCAATTCCTGAGCCAAACTCAACAAAATCAATGGAAACCCTAATTCTAGATTGACTGATAAAGAAAAGTCTGTTTGACCGATTCTTGAGCCAATTTGAAAAATCAGGGAAAACCCTGAAGTTATGATTTCTTGTGAAAAAGGGAGGGAAAATTTTGGGGTACAACACTATGAATACTGCATGTTATATCCATAGCAAAGTCACTCTAAGAAAAGGCACCGCATCCACCTTGTATGAAATATGGAAGGGAAGAAAACCTACTTTAAAATACTTTCATGTTGTTGTAAGTAAATGTTACATCTTAGATGATCGTGAACAGAGAAGGAAGATGGATCCCAAGAGTGATGATGGAATATTCTTGGGTTACTCTACAAATAATAGAGCTTATAAAGTCTTTAACTCCAGAACTAAGGTTATGATGGAATCCATAAATGTTATTATTGATGATAGAGGATGGAATGATGAAGAAGATGTATTAGATAATGTTAGAACATCTTTGTCATGCATTCATGCAGAATCTAATGACAAAAGTAATGATCCTAATCGAACTCAAGAAGATCCTGAGCCCAGCCAACTCAATAAAGGGCCTCTAATCAGAACTCAGAGAGATCATCCTAAGGAACTTATTATAGGAGATCTAAATATAGGAGTTACTACTAGATCAAGAGAAGGGATGTCAAACTCTTGCTTTGTTTCAAAAATCGAGCCTAAGAATGTCAAAGAAGCCTTAACTAATGAGTTCTGGATTAATGCTATGCAAGAAGAGCTAAAACAATTTAGAAGAAATGAAGTTTGAGATTTTGTTCCAAGACCTGAAGGGACAAATGTGATTGGCAGTAAATGGGTGTACAAGAATAAATCTGATGAAAAAGGGTGGTTACTAGAAATAAGTCAAGATTAGTTACACAAGGATACACTCAAATTGAAGCAGTTGATTTTGATGAAACCTTTGCCCATATGTCCAGACTTGAATCAATCAGACTACTCTTAGGACTTGCTTGCATTCTGAGGTTTAAGTTGTTTCAAATGGATGTAAAGAGTGCCTTCTTAAATGGTTATCTGAATGAGGAAGTTTATATGGAACAACCTAAGGGATTTGTTGATCCAAGCTTTCCTAACCATGTGTACAAACTGAAGAAAGCTCTGTATGGATTAAAGCAGGCTCCAAGAGCTTGGTATGAAAGATTGACATAATTTCTTAGTGAGAATGGATATAGGAAAGGCGGCATAGACAAAACTCTTTTTGTCAAGGAAGAAGAAAGGAAGATCATGATTTCATAGATTTATGTTGATGTTATTGTGTTTGGTGGGATGTCAAATGAGATAGTTCAACATTTTGTCAAGCAAAAGGTGTCAGAATTTGAGATGAGCCTTGTTGGTGAGTTAACCTACTTTCTTGGTCTGCAAGTTAAACAAATGGAAGATTCCATATTCTTATCTCAGAGAAAATATGCGAATAATATAGTAAAAAAATTTGGGATGGAAAATTCCAGTCACAAGAGAACACCTACTCCCACACATCTGAAGTTGTCTAAAGATGAAAAAGGAGTAAGTGTGGATCAAAGTCTTTACAGAAGTATGATAGGAAATCTTCTATATCTCACAGCTAGAATACCTGACATTGCCTTTGTTGTAGGGGTGTGTGTTAGATATCAAGATGATCCGAAAGTTAGCCATGCCAACAATGTGAAGAGAATTCTTAAATATGTGAATGGGACAAGTGACTATGGTATGCTATATTCTCATGGATTTGGCTCTGCTTTAAGTGGTTATTGTGGTGCTGATTGGGCAGGAAGTGTTGATGATAGAAAAATTACATCAGGAGGATGTTTCTTTCTGGGAAATAATCTCATATCTTGGTTCAGCAAGAAGAAAAATTGTGTGTCCCTGTCCACTGTTGAGGCTGAGTATATTGCTGCAGGAAGCAGTTGTTCTGAGTTGGTTTGGATGAAACAAATGTTGATAGAATATAATGTCAAACAGGATGTCATGACATTATTTTTTTACAATCTAAGTTCCATAAATATATCAAAAAATCCTATTCAACACAGCAGGACCAAACACATTGATATTCGTCATCACTTCATAAGAGAGCTTATTGAAGAAAAGATTGTTGCCTTAGAATATGTAGCTACTAAATTACAACTGGCTGACATTTTCACTAAGGCTTTGGATACAAACCAGTTTAAGAACTTAAGAAGAAAACTAGGGATCTGCATATATGAGGGTTTGTAGCAATTAAAGGCATGTGGGAATATCATTAAAGTGATATTATATCATTTATTATGTTTCCAACAAACTAAGTATCTTAAGGAATTATTTCAAGATTATCTCAAATACTCTCCCGCACGCTACGACATTACTTCTTCCTATTTGAACAACCTCTTCGTTCTCCTTTACAGAAAAAGAACCCTTGTTATTTTTCATCTCACAGTTCAAAAATATTGAAAGATGTCTCAACATCATGCTTCGTCTCCGTCAAAGTTCTCTTCTAATGAAGCCAAGGCGTCTAGGGAAAAGTTTGTCAACCATACAGAGGATCTCTCCCTTGATAAAGTCTTGGTCATCGCTCCTCTAATAATCGTTCCACCTCTTGAGAAGAAGTTCAAGAAACCCAGATTGTCCCATGCAAAGAAACCCAAAGACGAGTTTGACACTTCTAAAGGTAATGCTTATCATTCTACTGATGATAGGTCAGAAGAAGACACTGTTAATGTTTATAGGAGTATTAGAAGGCTTGTAGATAGGGTGTTAAATGAGGGTTTTGTTGTGCCTGGGATTTCTACTCCTCTTGCCCGAATTCCTGCTCAGGATGACAAAGGTATTGATCCTCAAAATGCTACCGAATCATCTATCCTAAAGAAAGATGTTACTGAAAGTGAACTTGACATGTTTTCTACATATGTTCTAGAAGAAGTGGAATCTAATGTTGAACAAGATATTGAAACATCATTTGCTGAGAAGGACTCTTCTACTAAGGAAGTTGTTCCTGGCTCCAAAACTACAAAGAATCCAAATGTTGAGAATGTGGTAAATGTTGATGAGCTATCTGACAATGGCCTTATTTCCAATGTGGTGCATGGAATTTCTAAAAGGATCAAGTCTATAAAAGTGAAGGTTGTGGATGTCACATTCCCTGCCAAGAGTATCAAGAAGAAGACTATGTATGGTCCCCCAAAGCCCTGGAGTAAAGTGGTTCCACCATCCAACAAAAGAAACGTTAGACCTGATAGCTCCTCAGATGATGATGAAGATGATGTCCATGATATCTCTCCTATGAAGTCTGCAAGAAAGAAGCTTTCTATCAAGGTGCATGATGCTCCTCTTGACAACATTTCCTTCCATTCTGTTGGCAATGCTGAAAATGGAAATATGTCTTCCAAAGAAGGATTTCTCTTGAAAGAGAGTTGGGAGCAGGTGCACTGGAGTGCAAAGAGATTATAGAGCTTATTTCCTTTGTTGGCTTGATAAAGATTGTCACCAGGTTTGCAAAATGTTATAATACTCTTGTTATGTAATTTATTGTTAATATTCCTATAGATTATGCTGATCACAAAAGTAAGGAATATAGGAAGGTGTTTGTTAGAGGTACATGTGTTGAATTTTCCCCAGCTGTCATCAATAGATATCTGGGCAGGTATGAAGATGATTACTGTGAGTTGGAAGTAACTGATAATCAGGTGTGCAAAGCCATCACTGCAAACCAAGTGAGTGATTAGCCCATGAAGAATAAGCTCCCTATTAGTAAGTTAAGTGTGAAATATGCTATCCTGCATTAAATTGGAGTTGCTAACTGGGTCCCTACCAATCATACCTCAACCATTACAGTTGGTTTAGGAAAGTTTATCTATGTTGTTGATAATAAGAAATTGTTTGATTACGGTGCTTACATTTTTGAACAAACTGTAAATCATGTAGGAACTTCACTACTATAAAAAAGGGAAGAGACATTTCTTTTTTAGGCTTTTAACAGCGTTGCCTAAAGCAGCGCTGCTAAAAGAAAAGACAACGCTTTTTTTCAATGTAAAAGCGCTGTCTTATCCAAACTTTAGACAGCACCTTTAGAATAGACAGCGCTTTTTTATACCCCTTTAGCAGCTCTTCTGCTTTAGACAACGCTTTGTTATTTTTTAAAGATAGGATTTAGACAGCGCTTTCCTTTGAAAGCGTTTCTATTCCCCAACTTTAGACAGCCCTTTCAGACTTTAGGCAGCGCTTGTTTTTTTAAGTTTTTACAGCGCTTTTCTTCTAAAGCGCTGTCTATTGTTCACAATTTTTTTTAAATAAATTATCTATTTTGATTTACAAAAGCGTTGTCCAATATATATAATGCATTTTAATCAGAATTTTAACCATATTTGATCCGAGTTTTAACCATATTATGCACCATATTTGGTAGTTTCATTCCAATAAATATACATATATAAAAATTACCCATATATATAAATTGATTATATATACAACAAAAATTACAAAATTTATGATACAAGTTAAAATTCTACAAGTTAAAATGCCTAAAATTCAAATGAAACGACAACAACAACAACAACATTTGGTTTTTACATCTACACATCTTTCTATCTTCGAGAATTCTCATGAAACAACAACAACATGAATATCTTAGCTCTATCTTCTACACATGTACCTATAAACCTAAAAAAAAACCAAATGATCGAAATTCATAACATGATAATATTAACGTTTCACTTTATTCGAATTTAATTTATACTCAAAACTCAAAAGTTCTTATCAAAGGAAATTAGACAATATACCTTAGCTTATAAAATTATCAACCCGATAATGAATTGACACCATTCCTCCATAAGTTCATCCAATTGATCATTTGAGTAATGTGCACAATTGAATTCATCAAAGTACTATATATATAATAATATAACATAGTATGTGATTTAGTTAAAACAATATGTCATTTTATGAGAAACACAAAATATGAAAATAGTATGTAATTCCTAAGTTAGAAATTCATACCATGGATGGAATCTCTAATCGATCCAAAAGAATAGTTTCTTTCATAAACCTCAACATAAAATAGCCACAATCTATACCGTTACGCTTGCGAGGACACTACACATGGAAAGAAAATATGAATATATATCAAGATATACCCCTTAAATTGTTTTATCAAGTATCATCACAAATGTAATCGAAACTGAATATCTCTTTGTGAAAATATACCTCCACTCTGATCCATGTAACGTTGTTGGCTCTACTTTTTTGTACTTGAATATCTCTTTGGGAGAGAAAAGCAAGTAGAACGCTATAATAAAATATAAACGACTGTTTAGAACAACCTCACATAGAATCATAAACATAAACACAAATCCAGATATGTTGACCATAAACATAAACATAAACATAAACATAAACATAAACATAAACATGAATATCTCTTTGGGAGCGAAACACTTACGTGTAAATCATCTGTTTCAAATCTGGATATATTGACCAATCATTGTATAACGAGTCCATATAATACATAGTTTCTCTCATAGGATTGATCACAACCAATAACCAGTGTCCACTGTAAGATTAAACAAAGATAAAACAATGGCCAAAAACGGAAAACTATAATAGATCAAGTTAGGATGAAAATCTAACCCGTTTCCAATATTATATGGAAAAAAGAACAACTTCTCAGTATCTTTACTGGCCACGAATAAACCTAGTACATATTCTATGACATCATCTGGTCTCGTTACAATTAACCCTGAATTGGCAGTGTTGGGAGCTAAGAAGCCAAATCTTGCTTCTAATCCACGCGGGCGCACAGTGTTGTCATACATAAACCTTAAATTAAAACATGATTAACATTATACTATATTCATTGAAATGAGGGATTAAGTTGTTCATTTAATTAAACAAAGTTGATCAGAGTATACCTGATGTATATACCGATAACACCGAGGCCTAATTCCAAATGCCTAAAAACTTGCTCCATATCCACTCTACCAATTGCTTCAAGATATTCAAAACCAAATATGTCTGCACTCATAGGTATAAGGCGGGTACCACCATCCGGAATATCTGTAATTCCTAAATATGTCTGAAGGCACGACCTGAACTGAGCAGTAGTTTTTTTGCTAGCCACAGTCTTCTTAGCAACATTCTTTTTTTGTGTCGAAATATTGCTAATTTCAGGCGCCTTACCCCTACTGACTTGTGCAGTCTCTTTAGCATGAATCTAGTTATCATATAATTAGTTAGGGGAAGTATAAAATCACAAATTATCATTTCTCATAGCATAAATTTCATATAATTGTGTTACCTCAAATGGTGCAATTGACTCGGTTTACCGCCTAATCCCCTTATCTTTTGGAATGGATTTTGTTGGAGTCTAACATTACCATGTAAACAAAATGTAAGTATAATTGCCATAAAATTTTTGAATAGTAAGCTATTTTAAGCATACCTCATTATCTACGCAAGCGAGGCTTGACGGCCATGTAACAAACGATCCTATTGCATCTGCCACCAATGTTGCATCCGCCATATCATTAGGTAGTGGTAACAACGCACCATCCTCTAAAACGACATCGACCGATACTTTCAAAAATCCATCTGGGAGCTGTCTATGGTGAAGCATTTCTCCCAAAATATTATACACTTTTCCCTTGCCAACCATTCGATAAGTCGGTGCCGACAAATAGAGTTGACACCGGGAAATGCCCTATAATTTAATAAATATGGTTATATAATTAATAAACATGGTTATATAATTAATAAACATGGTTTTATAATTTATAAATATGGTATATAATTACCTCGGGAATATTTTTCCAAAGTTACCATTGATACTACCTTAGTCACTAGTATCTTTAAAGCCTGTAGCTTGATCGATTTCCTTTACCTTTCTTAGCTCATATACTTATTTTTGTAACTTTTCCAACTTCTCCTGAAGTTCTTTATTGCTTGGAGCTTTGGTCTTTTTTTTTTCCAAGGATGTTGGAGTGATCCCAAATCCCTTAACCCTCACCCGACCAGAATACTCACGAATATCTAATGCTCGTGAGAGTATTCTCTTGCAATTATTATCTTCGTCTGGAGGTAAAGACTGAGAAAGACTCTCCTGAAATTCATATAAATATTGTAATTAAAGAATGATATGTTAATAAAAGAATGATGTAATTAAATAAATAAAAGTATGATGTAATTAAATAAATAATGTTATACTTACACATCACTCGAAAATTTGTTGAACTTTTTCTTCAACAGCTCCATCCTTACACACACGGGCTTCCTTCCACAAAATGTGTTCCGGAAGAAATGTTTTAGAACTATTCTCTTTTGTTAGCTACACATTAAGCTAAAAAACATGATCAAATATAAGAGTGTATATATTAAAGATACTTTGCAATTTATAGATACTTACAATAGATTGTTGTAAGCGTGCATATCCCATACGGCCTTTTCTGTATGGATATGATGGACTTGATGCTCGTTGTTGATTTACGAAACTTAAGCTCTCAAATTTTTGGGTATTTCTTTTCGATTTAAAATTTTCCCATTCTTCAGCTGTAATCAAATCAACATATTTCTTTGGAAGCTCTACATCAACAATATTTTTATCCGCATCCCTTAGAAAATTGTTTAATAAGAAAGCTCTAAACCCTCTATGTAGTTTCCCGGCCAATTTAAGAATATAATCTCTCCTTGTATCCTCAATGATGAACGACCTCTACGAAAATCATACACAAAGTGCGTTAGTATAAGTAATTTAGAGACATAATCATCATTAAAAACAATTAACATCACATATGGTACCTGTATATCACTCCATATTTTATCTTTAGCGTCGTCCAACACTCTTGCTCTCCAATCTTCACATGTGATTGGAATTTCTATTCTTACCACCGAACCGAGATAACTCGTCAACATTGAACCGTTAGGCTCAATGAGTTGGCCTTCTTGGCTCCAATGCACATCATACTTTATGCCTTGGTCTCTATCCCGAATTATTCTCTTCATTATTGTTATTCCTCTTCTATATTCCATTTCCATTTTACTAACGGCCTTATCTCCATCATGCACAGAATCATCACGTGGGTGATCGTCGTTAGTAGCCATCTAACCTGTAATAAACATAAACATAAACCCTATAAAATTCCATAGTCATTTCAATATATATAAAATGACAATGCCAAAAATTAACATAAACATAAACTTAAACATAAACACAAACATAAACATAAACATTTTAATATCCTACCTCTTTCACTAACATCTCTTTCTTTTCTTGGTTGGAACATGAATTACTTGTTTCTTAACAATGCAGACGAATGGATTTATCCAAATTCCCTCATTATGATCATTTCTGATATATGATTCATCCGATATAATATTCTCATCTTGATCATTTATAATATACGACTCATTCCGTCTAATACATGACTCATTCTCATCATCAATACCACCTTGGTCTACACCGTTATCATCAACCACTTTGTTAGAAAAAAGCACTATAGGAAATTTTGTACTCTCCGTGTCAGTGACATAGAACACTTGTTTAGCTTGAGAGGCTAGAATAAAAGGCTCTTCTTTGTACCCCTCTCTATTAAGATCCACTTGAAAAAAATCCTGACATATCTATTCGTATGCCACCACTACTTACCCACTTGCAACCAAAGATAGGAATATGAAACTTCTCGTAATCAAACACCCAAATATGCTCGATAACTCCAAAATATGACAGATTTGCAAATTTGGGGTTTAGGTCCTTCATACTAGAAATGTGCATTGCTTCAGCAAGCACGGTGACACCATTATTTTGCATAGTACTTTTATCATCTTGTTCTTTGGTATAAAATGTGTATCCATTAATTGTGGATGCGCTATAAGAAAATACATGCAAACTTGGACCATATGCCAAACATCTAAACCTTTTTGTTATTGAAGCGGGATCTGAATGAAGCTTTCAAAAAATATGATCCTTAAACCATGGTATAAAACTTTGATTGTGCTCCCATACTATCCAATTTTCATTTCTATTCTGATTTAACCCTCAGAGTATATCCTTGTGCATTTCAACATATGGCTCAACCTTACTATCATTGTGCAAAACATACAGATGCACTTGATCCCGTTCATCTTTTGATATTGTCATAATTTTATTTCCAATTAATCTTTTACCTTCCTTTTTTTCAAAAATATGACTTTTGGGGAGTCCAATGGATTGAACTTTGGACAAATATTCAGTACAAAACTCAACTGCTTCTTCAACAATGTATCGCTCAACAATACAACCCTATGGGCGACTTCGGTTTTTCACGTACCCTTTTATTACTTTCATATAACGTTCAGCAGGGTACATCCATCTCATATAAGCTGGGCCGCACAACTGTGTCTCTTTCATAAGATGAACAACTAGATGTACCATTATGTCAAAATATGAGGGACGAAAATACATTTCAAGCTCACACAAAGTAATAACAATTTCTTTTTGCAATGTTGGTAAGATCTCAGGATCAATCACCTTACTACAAATTGACCTAAAGAAAAAACCCAACTTAGTTATCGCACTCCTTACTTTATCTGGAAAAATAGAACGTATACCTATTGGTAGAAAATGCTCCATTATAACATGGCAATCATGTGTCTTTAAACTCTTTAACTTGAGGTCTTTCATAGACACAAGTCTTCTAATATCTGAAGAGTATCCTTCTGGAACTTTAACTTCACTTAGAAACTTACACAATATCTTTTTCTCCTTTCTAGATAGAGTAAAAGCAGGAGGTGGTGGATATGTTCGGCTTCCTTTCTTCACGGGTCCTAGTTCAGTTCGTATTCCCATCTTTAACATGTCCTCCCTTGCTTTAAGGCCATCCTTAGACTTTCCTTTAATATTGAGTAATGTACCAATAACACTTTCAAATACATTTTTTTCAATATGCATAACATCGAGAAAATGTCTCACATACAGAGACTTCCAATATGGAAATTCAAAAAAAATTGATCTCTTCTTCCACCCACCTTTTACAACCATATGCGCAAAAGGCTTGCCAAACTAAGTACACACATCTTTCACCTTTTCAAAAATTTGGTCACTTGACAATGCAGGTGGAGCTTTACGTTGTTTGGTGTCTCCATTGAATGCTTTTCTCCATGCACGGTAGTGATGTTTAGAATGTAAGAATCTATGATGACCGAGAAACATATTCTTCTGACAAAGTTCCAAACGTGTCGTATCGGTTCCATCTTCACAAACAGGACACACACGTTGACCTTTAATGTTATACCCAGATAGATTCCTATATGCTGGAAAATCATTAATTGTGCCAAACAACATCACCCTCAAATTGAAACTTTGTTTCCTATATCCATCATAAACCTCCACCCCGTTCTCCCACAAAATCTTTAAATCTTCGATCAAAGGTGTCAAGTATACGTCTATGTCATTCCCTGGTTGTTTAGGCCCAGATATTAACATAGATAACATCATGTACTTACGCTTCATATATAGCCATGGAGGTAGGTTATAAATCATAAGAATCACATGCCATGTGGTATGTGAGATACTTTGAAGACCATGCAGGTTCATTCCATCAGTAGATAAAGCCAACCAAAGGTTTCTTGCTTCTTCTCCAAAATCAGGATAATTATTATCAATTTTCGACCACTGTGGTGAATCTGCCGGATGTCGATACTTTCCATCAATAATTCTTTCATCTGCATGCCAAATAAGGTATCTTGCATCGGTTTCACTATGAAACATTCGCCTAAATCTAGGAATTATAGGAAAATCCCATAAGACTTTTGTTGGAGACAATTTTTTCTTATATCAAGACAAACCGCATTTAGGGTACTCATTTAATGATGCATATTCGTTTCAAAACAAAAAGCAATCGTTTGGACAAGCATGTATATTATCATAGCTCATGCCAATAGAGCACAACATTTTTTTGGCCTCATAGGTTCGATTAGGAAGAACATTATCCTCCAGAAGCATATCTCTCTTAAGGGCTAATAACTCTGTGAAACTTTTATCTGACCATCCATTGCCCGCCTTTAAGTTGTACAACTTTAATACCACAGACAATCTTGTGAATTTAGTGCACCCTTTATACAACAGTTTCTCTGCATCACTTACCAATCTCTCAAACATTTTGGGACAATCCTGAAGATCTTCTTCAAGTGCATCTGCAATGTCTTCGACTCGATCAAAATCATATGTATTTGTGTCCTTGTCGTCTGAAGCATAGGCCGTACTACTTTTCTCCCTCGGTTCAACATTGTCATTAATTTTTTCACCGTGAAATATCTAACACGTATAACTTCTATCAATTCCACGCATTAGTAAATGCGATTTCAATCCATCTGCGTTAACCCGACCCACATAACAATAACCCAAGCAAGGACACTTCATTCGACTGGGGTCTTTGGTGTGTTCAACAACAAACTTAACGAATTCCAATACCCCATTCTCGTACTCTTGTGACAATCGATCGGCAAACATCCATTTTTTATCCATTTTTTTCTACTTCTTCAAGTAAACAAAAACACTATAAACGGATTATTCTCTTTTTGTTTGAATTAAATGAATTATTTCTAGAAATTTATTTCTAGAGTTAATAACATGGACTAAAAATAAATATATCTATAAAAATAATTGTGTTTTTTAATTGATCGATACAGATAGAATTTGAACTTGACTTACCAAATAAAGAAAAGGGGCTATTGGTGTCGACGGCGGATGATGCAGCTTTGATGTTCTTCGAATCGGTGATGGTCTTCAACTAACTACACCAATACAAAAGTATCATCAAAAACAAGTTGTGTGTATATATATATATATATATATATATATATATATATATATATATATATATATGAAATTCTGACAGCAGATACTCAATGTCACAGTGAATGTTATGACACCGTATCTGACTTTCTATAAGACAGTAAATAAAAACAGTAAAGAACACAGTCAATTGTTTACCTAGTTCAGTGTGAAACAACACCTACTCTGGGGGCTACCAAGCCAGGGAGGAAATCCACTATAAGAGATATTAATTCAGGAATAAACCAACCAGTTTATCTCCTTCACTTAAGACCTACCCAATGCAACTTCAATCTAAGTTCAACTTAAACCTGAGTTCCTACTCACTCCCCCTCAATCACAGCAGTGATACTTAAAACAATTGACTAATGAAATAATGAAGACACTCTTCAGAACATACACTTGATTATGCTTCATAGCTTTTTAATCAAGTAACACAAACACTCGTGCTTCACAGCTTTGAGTGATACATAAACCTAACTTGACTTTTCTTCAAAGCTTTAGTCAAGAGACACAAAACACTCTTGCTTCAAAGCTTAGAGTGATACAAAAACCCTTACAATCAAAACCTATTCCAAGTCACTTATCACAATGATACTTGCTTGGATTACAGCAGTTAAAACTATACAGCTCCTAATTGATCTTCAGTCCAAAGAGTTACTTTGCAACCAGCATTCCTGTTGAATATATATGCAGCTGTTTCTTCAGTTAGGGTTTCCACAAAAAGCTAGGGTTAATTAGGTTTAACCTTAAGACTTGGTCACAAGACTTTATCAACCAGATTAGGGTTGAGCTAGGTTAACCCAAAGTCCACGTGAGATTCTGTTCTGGAAGGAAAGAGCCATCTTCCTGAAAAATCTCAGAATTAACCAAACTGCATATCTGTTAGATCAGTACAGGATGTCTTAACATTTGTTATGACATCAAAATTCTTGTTTACTGATTTTGGTAGAAGTCAATAAATGTGATCATTGCAAAATGCTCAGATACACACTCATAAACAATAGCTACTGTATGCCATACTTTTTCTGCATAAAGTACCTAATAATCCAGAATGTTATGACATCAGTCATGACATTTACACACCTGGTTTTACCAAAAATACATGCCAATAACTAAACACTTACAAACTCCCCGTTTGGCAGATTTTTGGCTAAAACCCCTAAGCAATCAGAGAATAGAAAGCAGCAGAATGAATATGACTGCAGAAAAAATATGATGTCTATCAAGTAATTAACACAAAATATCTCCCCCTCTTTAGCCACAAATAGGCCAAAGATACATGTACTTATATGATATACAGTCATCCAAAATAAGTAATAAAAATAACAAATAAAATCTGAAAACACTTGCATCAACAGGAACCAGCATCAGGCTTGTCAACTCCACCAAACTTTAAGCACTGTCATCTTCAGAGGAGCTACTTTCTTCAGCATTGAGTTGATCTTCAGCAGCACCCTCTTCCCTTCTGTTTCCTTCAGTCTCCTCCTGTTCTAATTTGGCAATTAGGTTTTCTAGAGTCTTTTTCCTTGTCTCCAGCTCTTTGTAGGTCTCTTTCAATACATCTATAACATCAGATGTCTTGGACTGAGTTTTTACAGATGATGTCTCAGCTGATGTTATGACAATGTCAGGAACATGAGATCCCTGAAATAGCTTGTAGTGTAACCCAAGAGCAGGAGCTCTTTTGCAAGCAGTGTCTCTTTCCACCAGGATATCAGGGTACTGAGCAAGGATAATTCCACATAGGAGGGAGGGAAAGGAAATAGGGCCTTTAACAGCATAGCTACCAACATGTTTTAAAGTTTGATCAAAAATGTACCTACCATATTCAAAATCAGTCTTGGTTCCAACAGCATAAATGAATCTCCCCAATCCTGTGGAGATGGTTGATTTATGGTTGGTAGGCACCCAGTTGGCTGCACCAATCTTGTGCAGGATGGCAAATTTCATGCTTAGTTTGCTGGCATTCAGCTTGCCTTTTAAGGGCCAGCACTTGACTTGTTTTGCTGTGATGGTTTGGCATACTTCACTGTCAGTGACTTCTAGTTCAGGGAAAGCCTCATTTGATCTTCCAAGAAATTTGTTAATTTCATATGGAGAGAAATTAACCCTTCTTCCTCTCACATAGACACATTCAAAGTCAGCTGACCTTCCATCAGCACATTCATCAGACAAATTCACTATGAATTCCTTGACCAGATTTTCATAGCATTTGGTAAATTTTACCATAGTCTTCATTAGTCCAGCAGCTTTGATCAGGTCCATGATTTCCTTGCAATCCATGGCACCATTGTTTAGTTCTCTTTCCAAGGCTATTCTCTTAAAGCAAACATACTTCCATCTGTTGGCATTTTCAGGGTGGTGAAATGAAATGTTATCAGTGGGGACTTCAGGAACTCTAGCCATTTTGCTGGAAGGGAGTTTCCTTCTGAGAGGAATGTCTTCAGCATCAATTTCAAATTCTGATTCCTCATCAGAATCAGAAGGCTCAGGTTCTTTTCTCTTCTTTGTTATTGGTTGTCTCGCAGGCTTTGAGAGACTCCCAGTATGCACTTGGGCTTTCACCTTCCCTTTGGACAGTCCAGTCTTCACAGTTTCTACACCAGTCTTGCCTTCAGACCTAGTTTTCTTATCAGTAGGTTTCTCTTTGGTCAAATATTTTGCAGCATCCTGATTACCCTTTCTGTTCATCATTCTCCTAGCTATGCTAGGGTTGATATTTGCAATTAGTTCATTGTCTGAGTATTTCTCATCCACATCAATAACAGGTGGTTCAACATTCTTCTCTGAAGGGTTCTGAATATTATCAAGGTTTTCAGATGATTTCTGAATGTTGTCATTTGGTATCTCAACATTCTCAGAGACATCTGGATTTGCTTCAACATTTGGGCTTGCTGATTCTTGATTTAATGGAACAGAGATCCCCGGTACAGAGTGGTTCTCACTCAGTATTCTTGTAACAAGCCTAGCTATTGCTTGATGTACATAAGCTGATCCTACCCTATTTGGTACAGAACATGAAGGTTGAGAGGGATTACCGGATGAAGTAGCTTGAGACCTTCCTGCATGCCTTGTTCTCAGCTTTTTGACCTTGAAGGGGTTAGTTGCCATTTCTCTAAGAGGAGTAATCTCCAGGACTTCAGAATCCATGCATGAGGTGATTGCCCGAGAATCTTGATCAGATGATGAAGATGAAACGGTCGTCTTGGATGAGGATGATGTTTGAGACATTTTGATTGACTTAGAAAACCAGTAGCAACTAGAGAGAAAACTTTGATTGAGAGAAAGGGATTTGTTGCAAAGACGAGAGAGGAAGGAGGCAAATGAGTGTCTATTCAACTTCTTAATAATTTTGAAAGAATTGGGAAAACATATGATTAACCCACTCAAAATAGACTTAATAAAAATAACTCCTTCAACCCTTGTTTTAAGCAAAATTAATTACTACAATTTCTCATGTTGGCAAATACCCAACTTGCCCCTCAAGTTTTCAAATTGATTTGCATCAAGTGCCTTGGTAAAAATGTCAGCCAGATGCAGCTCAGTGGAAACATGTTCCAGATTAATTGTTTTCTCCTCTACAAGGTCTCTGATTAAGTGATGTCTAATGTCAATGTGCTTGGTCCTGCTATGCTGGATAGGGTTCTTGGAAATGTTGATTGTACTCAGATTGTCACAGTACAATGTCATAACATCTTGTGTGACATTATACTCAGTGAGCATCTGTGTCATCCAGATAATTTGAGAACAGCTACTACCAGCTGCAATGTATTCAGCTTCAGCACAAAAATGGAAAGGAAGTCTTTTGGCATGTATCATTGCTCTGGCAGATTCCTGTATGGTCCTATTTTTCTTCTCTTCAACTCCATTTTGTTTAGGAGTTATAGGAGAAGAGAATTCATGACTAATTCCTTCTGAGGAACATAAATCATTAAACTTACTGTTATCAAATTCCTTGCCATGATCACTTCTGATTCTGACAATACACCCTTCTTTTTCTCTTTGAATTCTTTTGCAGAGTTCTTTAAAAACTTCAAACACCTCAGATTTTTCCCTAATGAAGTTAATCCAGGTGATTCTGGAAAAGTCATCCACCACAACATAGGCATATCTCTTTCCACCAAGACTTTCCACCTGCATTGGTCCCATATGAAGAAGTTCTAGAACCTTAGAGGTGGTCATATGTCTTCACTTTGGATGTGACATCCTAGTCTGCTTACCAACCTGACATTCACCACAAACTCTCCCTTCATCAATTTGCAGTCTTGGAATCCCTCTGACTGCCTCCATGGAGATACTCCTTTTCATTCCTCTTAGATGAAGATGGCCAAGTTTTTTGTGCCACAGTTTCACCTCTTTTTCTTCTTTGGCAATAGAACACACAGTGGAGTAATTAGTGTTCTCAGGCTCCCATAAGTAACAGTCGTCTTTAGATCTGACTCCTTTCATTACAACTTCTTGTTTTTCATTAGTTACAAGACATTCAGATTTTGAGAAGTTGACCTTGAATCCTAGATCACATAATTGACTGATACTAATGAGATTAGAAGTCAAGCCTTTTACCAATAGTACTTCATTTAGATTTGGAACCCCAGGGCAGTCCAAATTACCAACTCCTTTGATTTCACCTTTAGCACCATCTCCAAAGGTCACATAACTAGTGGTGTGAGGTTTAACATTATTGAGAAGATTCTTGATTCCAGTCATGTGTTTAGAACACCCACTGTCAAAGTACCAGTCTTCCTTTGCAGAGACTCTCAGGGAAGTGTGGGCTATCAGGGCAGTAGCCTTTTTCTTCCATTGAGGAGTATGTGGTACCTTGTTAGACTTAGGTTTGACACCAGGGTTCTGATTAGGGTATCCATACAATCTGAAGTAGAAAGGCTTTATGTGACCAAACCTCCCACAATGATGACATCTCCATCTTTGGTACTTTTTCTTCATATTCTCTGTTCCCGATGTTGAGTGTTATGTTGTGACATCTACTTTGACATTTGTTTATCAGACCTGATCTTCTTGTCTGCACCAGATTTCTTTGCTGTCACAAATCCTAGACCAGACTTGTTTCCCACATTTTGTCCAACCTGAAGGATTTCTTCCAATTTGTCAGTTCCATTTGTCAACATCTTGACAGATTTGGTCATCTGGTTCAGTTTTGAGTTCAGCATTTGAACTTCCCCTTCTAGATGACTTATAGTTTCAAGGTCTGCCCTTTTTTCAGCCTCCAACTTTATGATGAGTTTTGTTTGTCTCTCATTTTGCACACAGACTTCAGCACTTCTGATACACAATTTCTTGTAAGTATCAGCCAGTTCTTCAAATGTCACTTCCTCATCACTAGTGTCACTTTCAGAGGTACAAACACCAGTTAGTGCAGTAACTAGTTTGGCAGATTCTTCTTCATAATTACTTTCTGAATCACAGTCAGACCAGGTAACAGTCATTCCTTTCTTTTTTTTCTTAAGAAAGGTAGGACATTCAGCTCGAATATGCCCATATCCTTCACAACTATGGCATTGAATTCCTCTGCCTTGATTTCCCTTCTCTTCAGACCTTGGTCTTCTGCTGGAGTCATAAGATCTGTTAATGTCAGAGGGGATGTTCTCAACATTTGACCTTGACTTTGGATCCATTCTCTTGATGAGTTTATTGAATTGTCTTCCAAGCATGGCTATAGCTTCTGAAATATTTTCTTCTTCATCCTTCTTGTTTTCATCTTCAGTGTTGGATACAAGTGCTATGCTCTTGTTTTTCTTGTCAACATTGTCACTGATCCCCATCTCAAAAGTCTGAAGAGACCCAATGAGTTCATCCACCTTTAACTTGCTGATATCCTGGGCTTCCTCTATAGCAGTTACCTTTATTGCAAATCTTTTAGGCAGGGATCTGAGAATCTTTCTCACCAGTTTTTCTTCAGACATCTTTTCACCCAATGCTCCTGAGGTGTTGGCAATCTCCAAGATGTTCATGTGAAACTCATGAATGGTTTCATCTTCCTTCATCCTTAGGTTCTCAAACTTGGTAGTCAGCATCTGAAGCCTTGACATTTTTACTTTGGATGTGCCCTCATGGGTAGTTTTGAGAGTGTCCCACACTTCCTTGGCCAGTTCACATTGATGTACTAGTCTGAATATGTTTCTATCAATTCCATTGAACAAGGCATTTAAAGCTTTGGAATTACCCAGGGCTAACTCATCTTCTTCTTTGCTCCATTCTTCCTCAGGCTTCAGACTGATTGTCCCATCTTTCTCAGTTATGGTGGGATGGTTCCATCCTTTGTCAGCAGCTCTCCAAGCCTTTTTGTCCAGTGATTTTAAGAAGGCAATCATACGAGGTTTCCAGTAGTCATAATTTGTTCCATCCATAATGGGTGGTCTGTTTCCAAAAACTCCTTCTTTGTCCATAGTGCCAGAAAGTGATATCCCTAGATCTCACCCAGTAATACAGGCAGGGTGCCTGCTCTAATGCCAATTGAAATTCTGGCAGCAAATACTCAATGTCACAGTGAATGTTATGACACCGTATCTGACTTTCTATAAGACAGTAAATAAAAACAGTAAAGAACACAGTCAATTGTTTACCCAGTTCAGTGTGAAACAACACCTACTCTGGGGGCTACCAAGCCAGGGAGGAAATCCACTATAAGAGATATTAATTCAGGAATAAACCAACCAGTTTATCTCCTTCACTTAAGACCTACCCAATGCAACTTCAATCTAAGTTCAACTTAAACCTGAGTTCCTACTCACTCCCCCTCAATCACAGCAGTGATACTTAAAACAATTGACTAATGAAATAATGAAGACACTCTTCAGAACATACACTTGATTATGCTTCACAACTTTTTAATCAAGTAACACAAACACTCGTGCTTCACAGCTTTGAGTGATACATAAACCTAACTTGACTTTGCTTCAAAGCTTTAGTCAAGAGACACAAAACACTCTTGCTTCAAACCTTAGAGTGATACAAAAACCCTTACAATCAAAACCTATTCCAAGTCACTTATCACAATGATACTTGCTTGGATTACAGCAGTTAAAACTATACAGCTCCTAATTGATCTTCAGTCCAAAGAGTTACTTTGCAACCAGCGTTCCTGTTGAATATATATGCAGATGTTTCTTCAGTTAGGGTTTCCACAAAAAGCTAGGGTTAATTAGGTTTAACCTTAAGACTTGGTCACAAGACTTTATCAACCAGATTAGGGTTGAGCTAGGTTAACCCAAAGTCCACGTGAGATTCTGTTCTGGAAGGAAAGAGCCATCTTCCTGAAAAATCTCAGAATTAACCAAACTACATATCTGTTAGATCAGTACAGGATGTCTTAACATTTGTTATGACATCAGAATTCCTGTTTACTGATTTTGGTAGAAGGCAATAAATGTGATCATTGCAAAATGCTCAGATACACACTCATAAACAGTAGCTACTGTATGCCATACTTTTTCTGCATAAAGTACCTAATAATCCAGAATGTTATGACATCAGTCATGACATTTACACACCTGGTTTTACCAAAAATACATGCCAATAACTAAACACTTACAATATATATATATTTATAGGTTCAAAATACTAGTAACAAAATCCTAGTTTATGGAAAATATAAACATGATAAACAATTCAGAAACCAATTAAAATAACCAAAAAACCCATCATATATATCATCTTTTTTATTCCAAAACATAGAACCAAAAGAAAATGCAATAATGCTAAATGCTAAAAGTGTTGTTGTTATATATCAATCCCTACCAAGAACCCAAAAATTAAAATGCATACATATAACCCATTTTAGACATCAATAGGAGGATAATGTCTTAGATGTTAGCATAGTACATTATCAAGGAGGATTCCTAAGTTTGGACATCAATGGAGATAAAGACATTTTCAATAAAGAACATACCTTGAGAACTGGCCGATGTGGGTGGAGGAAAACCGAGCGAGACGGTGGAGGACGACGAAGGATTTGAAACGGAGGAGGAAATGGGTTTCGCTTGAAGGAGGGAAAGGGTTTCGCTAGCTTCTGTATTCGTGAATCTGTGAATACATATATTCTATTTATTTTAATTTTCACTTATAAGGGTTTAGACAACACTTTCTAAAAGCGTTGGCTAATATGGACCTATAGCAGCGCTTTTGAAAAGTGTTGGCTAATAGTGTCCTTTAGCAGCGCTTTTCTAATATTTTGTTTTAATTTTTTATGTCTTTAGACAGCGCTTTCTTAAAGCGCTGTCTAAAGTGGACCTTTACCAGCGCTTATGATAAACCACTTTCTAAAGCAATCCTTTAGCAGCACTTTTTAAAAGTGTTGTCTAAGGTCATATGTTTAGCAGCACTTTTACTAATTATTTTATACAGTTTTCGTGTTTTTTTTAATTCACTTATAGCAGCGCTTTTGTACAAAAGCGTTGTCTAATGTGCGCTGTTAAAAATCACTTTTGGCGTAGTGCTTATGCTATCAAGATGCATATTTCCTTTCCATCTCTTATCTGTGTGGCACTGATGTAGTTTGAAAAAGGGAGTCTGCCATGTCCCTTCACTTCAAGTTGTTTTCAGGTAAACATGTCCCATACATTGCTTTGACATCTGCATCCTCTGAAAACAAGACCTTAAGCAAGGATGATATGATTACTGAGTTAATGGAAGCTTACAAAGAACTTGATGATGTACTCAGAGTTAGCTCAGAAAGAAAGCTAAAATTTGAAAAGCTGATCAAGGAGCTGCAAAAGGATAACAATCTTGATGATATAGTGGGTACTAAAGGAGGAGATTCTGATATTGAAGGAATTTATGAATTTGCTAAGTCTATTTATCCTGAAGACAGTTAGACTCTGTGTTGGTGCCTTTTTTTTGTTTTTTCTTTTGTGTTTTGATCACTATGTTATTTTTGGCACTTGTATGTACTTGACACTTAGATATTATGGTTTGTACTTCTTTTTCTACTACTCTCTTGAATGCATGCTTATTTGTCATATTATGTCTAAAAAGGGGGAGAGAAACTGACTGACTAACTGTCTACTTACTGGTAAGTTTGAGGGGGAGCTTCATGTCTCAGAAGATGTTCTGACATCTTCCATTGCTAACTGCTAACTGAGTTTCTTTTGCTTGTGTTGTTTCTCAAATAATGTTTTAGCCAAAATTTGCCAAAGGGGGAGTTTGTAATTGTTTGTTGGCAGAAATTTTGGTGAAACATTGCTTTGGTAATGTTTTGCTTAATGTCTTCAAATTTGAAGTGAATCATCTCAACTGATTCTGAATGATGTCAAAGCAGGTGTCTTAACACATGCCTTCTGATCCGAACGTGTTTTTTTAGATTTTTTGTTTCATGTTTTTAAGCGCGCCTTATTCAGGCTTTATGGTTTATAACTTGCAAAAGATATAGAGGAATATTTTTCGATCTGTCTTATCTTTATGAATTATATCTTGGCCTACTTTCATGGTGATATTCAAGGGATTCAATATATTGCAATATTTTTTTTCAGCCCAAGCCCATAAAGAAGCTGATGCGCCTTTATAAGGACTTGCAGCCTTATTTGTACAACTGCAACAATTGAAGAAAAATATATTCTTTGTTATTAGAAGTCTAAATATTTTAATTGTAATACACTCTAGTATTGTTTCGATACTTGAGTTGCAATTTGTTAGTTGAGTTGTAAATTATGGATCATTCATAAGCTTTTAAGTATTGAATGATTGAGGTTTTTCAAACTTAATAATTCCGTTGTTTTTCACTGTTAGTGATTGAAGGGATTTGAGGAGGGCATCATACCTAGGTGTGTCTTAGGTAGAAGTATAACACGGGTAGTGATTAAGTGATTAGATCATAAACTGGTTGTTTACTGAGGGTCTATGAATTGATACTATTTAGTGGACTTATCCCTAGCTTGGTAGCCCCTAGAGTAGGTGTTGTTATACACCGAACTGGGTTAACAATCTCTTGTGTTTTTATTGCTTTTACATTATCCTAAGATATTTGTGTCATGACATCTCCTTTGACATCACATATCTGATACCAGAATATCAAGAATTCAGAAAGATCTTCCTAAAGACCTCATTATAGGAGATCTTAACCAAGGGATTACTACTAGATCAAGGGAGGTTATTTCTAACTCTTGCTTTGTTTCTAAGATTGAACCCGATAATGTAAAGGAGGCCTTAACTTATGAATTCTGGATAAATGCCATGCAAGATGAACTAACCCAGTTCAAGAGGAATGAAGTGTGGGATTTAGTTCCTAGGATAAATGGAACAAATGTCATTGGAACAAGGTGGTGTACAAAAAAAAACCCGATGAAAGTGGAGTTGCCACCAGAAATAAGGGAAGACTAGTAGCACAAGGTTACACTTAGATTGAAGGGATAGATGAATAGACTTTTTCCCCAGTTGCTAGACTTAAATCTATTAGACTTTTGTTTGGAGTGGCTTGCCTATTAAAGTTTAAATTATTTCAAATGGATGTGAAAAGTGCCTTTTTAAAGTGGTACCTACATTAAGAGGTATATATTGAACAACAAAAGGGATTCAATTATCTTACTTATCAAGACCATGTATTTTGGTACAAGAGGTTGACAAAATTTCTTATCAACAAAAGGTACAGGAAATAAGGAATAGATAAGACCCTGTTTGTTAAGGAGGAAGATGGAAAACTTATGATTTCTCAAATATATGTTAATGACATTGTGTTTGAAAGAATGTGATACCAGATGGTGGAACATTTTGTCAAACAAATGCAATAAGAATTTGAGATGAGTCTTGTTGGTGAACCGGCATATTTTCTTGGGCTTCAAGTAAAATAGATGGATGACTCTATTTCCATCTCTCAAAGTAAGTATTCTAAGAACATAGTAAAGAATTTTTGAATGGAGAATGCAAGTCACAAGAAAACACATGCTCCTACTTGTGTGAAACTATCAAAAATGAAAAAGGTATTGCTATTGATCAAAGCTTATATAGAAGTATGATTGGTAGTTTATTGTACCTTACAGGTAGCAGACCAGATATCACTTTTGTTATGGGTGTGTGTGGAAGATATCAAGCTGAGCCAAAAACAAGTCACATTAATCAAGTAAAAAGGATTTTTAAGCATATCAATGGTACTAGTGACTATGGTGTGTTATACTCCTATGGTTTAGACTCCATGTTGGTAGGGTATTGTGATGCAGATTAGGATGGGAATGGTGATGATAAAAAAAGCACTTCTGGTGGATGTTTCTTTTTGGGAAATAATCTAATTTTCTGGTTTAACAAGAAACATAATTGTCTTTCTTTGTCAATTGCTGAATGTCATAACCGGAAAAAATTAAGAGTCTCCACCATTAAATTTTATCTTAAGACATGAATATAACAGAATAACCCTAATTGATGATACAAATATTCTAAGTTCTTGACTTACTTTAGACGAAGGGAAGGTGTTAGGCACCCTGCATCTACCTTGTTCACAAGGATACTAGGGTTTAGGTTTAAGGTTCAGGAATTGGGTTTTAATTTTTTAGTTAGGGGACGCGCTGCAGTTTTTAAGTCGTATGGCTACTGTTGTACCCCAAAATTTTCCCTCCCATATTCTTCAAGAAATTGCCAAGTCAAAGCTTCAAAAGTTCCCCAAGGGTTGCACAGTGCAAGGGTCTCCTAAGCAGTCAAAATTAGGGTTTGTGTTCTGATCAAGAAAATGAAGTTTCCAAAGGTCCAATCAAGTCTCACATGCCTACAAATAGGGTCAAGCATCCTCATATCAAGTTTCAAGGCTTTCAGCACAAAATTGCACAGTCAAAACCCTAATTGCACTACAGTCAACTGTAGGGGCAAAATGGTCATTTGGCAGTCAAAAGTTCAATTTTTTGATCAACACCTCATTTTGAAGCCACAAACATCATTTGACCAATGCTTGATCATGATTCTCAAAGCTTGGCTCAAAAATCATCAAGATGCAAAAGTTTCCTTATTTGGACAGCTGAAAAACTCAACTGTAAATTGACCAGGGCATAACTTTCACATGGATTATCAGAAAAATTCCATCCAAATCTCATTTTGAAGAGAAAGACATTTCCTACAACTCAACTTCATACTTCAAGTCCAAGAAATGCTCTCACAAAAAGCTATCAATTTCAACATTATAGGTCATTTTCAAAAGTCAACAAAAAGGGACTTTAAGTCAAAGGCCATAACTTGAGATTGGTAAATCAAAATGACATGGGACCAAAGGCATTGGTTAGAGGACTCAAAGACCTTTCCAAAATGTCCAAGAACATGAGAAAAGCTTAAAAATTGAGCAAGTTATGCCTTGTGGAAGTTGGGAAATTTTTGGATATTTTGAAAAGTCAACATTGATTCAAATGACCTAAAATTGCTAATGGGCCCATTTTTCTTCCACAATTCACTATCCAAAGCATGTGCACGACCACTTGGCCCAAAGGGAAGTATTTCTTCATTTTTTATTTATTTATTTGAATTATTATTAATAATAATTCATTTAAATCAAATTAAATACATGAAAAATATTTAACCTAAGCTTTACAATCTTTTTGTGCATGAAATCTACTCAATAATTCGTGCATAATCAAATATGGAAAGATTTGGAGAGAATTGATCATAATTTGTACAAAAACACATGAAAAAAGATTGAAAAAGATCTTTGAAAATCAAATTTCAAAAACCATGAATGCAAGAGATTTGGATGGTTCTTTTTGACCTAATTCATTCTTACATAAGTATAGAATCAAAACCTAATGCCATTGACCACGGAGCTGCGCTAGAAACCATTCACCAACTTGAAGTTTTTTGCAAGAAAACTCAAAACTGAAAATCAGGTTTTAGGTTGATTCAAAGCATAAGACCAATTGCAAAAGCTTCCTCGTGTCCCACTGAAGCTAACTGGATCACTTTCCAACCTTCATACGCCCAGAATTGGTACAATGGATTCAAACTGTTTCAAATAAAATGCATAGTCGTGTTTCCATATTTAGACCTTTTCATTGCGTTTTTTTGATGCATTCATACTAATTGACCTGTTCTGAAACTAACCATATGCTTTGATTGGATTATTACATGCTATATACGATTTCACCATTATCAAATTCTAGGGTTTTCAGGACTTGGAATTAGGGGTTTTGGAATAAGGGAAAATTGGAGCATAAGACCCAGACTATCCTCATCAGGACCTTCATACGAACTCATTGATAGGGTCGCGCTCAATTTATGAGCGTCCAATGGCTAATCGTTATTTTCTTGTATGGTGTCTACAGCAACGTTCCAAAATTGTTGCTTAATATATTCTTGTTTCAGGAAAAATAAGCTAAGGAAGAGGACGACTAGGTGGCTGCCAACGATTGGCTGGTTAGAAAATTCGCGCGGAAAACCAAACATTAACGCGTTGTGTTTTATAATATTTATTCATTATTATATGTTAAAAGCGCGTGAATTAGTTCAGTGGTAAGCGATAGTGCTGATAATGTACATGACCTGGGTTCGAGCCCCAGGTCTTCATTCTTTCAATGTTATTTTTCAATTAACGTTCATATGCAGTTCAAGCCTTGAAGTGCACCATACACCTTCCTAATCAAGCGTCCACGCGTCCAATGGAATTCAATCAAAGGCCAAGAATTGAGGAACATGATAAGTCCTAGTCAATGCATCACACGCTAGTGCCAAAGTCAACAAGGCCAGGCTTGTTTGGGCTCAAATTCCTGGGCTTTCACCTCCTATTTGGGGTCTGAACCCCCAGGTTTGCAAACCCTTTTCATTATTTTTTATTTTTCTTTGTTTCTTTATTTTCAATTATTATTTTTTAATTAATTTTGTTAATTTAATTATTATTTTCATAAAAACATAAAACACGAAAAAAATCAGAAAAGATAAAAAAATATGATGGATATTTTATTTTAAGTATTTTTATAAAATGGTATATAATTAAATTTAGTTTTAACTTAGGTTGTAATTTTAATTCTTTTAATAAAAATCTAAAAAACGTAGAACTAGGGTTTAATTAATTTTTATCCTTTTTTCTTTTTCTCCCATAATAATTAAATATTTATTTTTATAATTAAATTTGCATGTAAATTAATTAGGGTTAATATTAGATTTTAATCTTCTTTTCTTAATAAATTAAAAAAAAAAATAGAATTAGGGTTAGCATTTAATTTCAATTAATCTTTTTTTCATTTAAATCCTAAAATACTAAAAAATACCAAAAACATCTCCTTTTCTTTTTTCTTTATTAATTAATTCCATTTAATTTAATTTAGTTAAAAAGGGTCCAACGCCCTTGTTTCGATTTAAATTTCAATTCGCACATTTATTTCTTCTTTCGTATAATATTTGTGTATCTCTCCCAAGGCCATGTAACCATTTTATTTCTCGCACTTTACTTCTTTATTTTCTGTCAAACCGGGTCCTGGTTTAATTTTGGCGATGTGGACCCGCGCCGTTTGTAATATCTTAAATCTTTTACTTTCCGTAATTTTTAACTGTTAAATAATGGCATGAAAGAATGTATGGACAAAAATAAAAAAAACAAACGTTAGATCACCAATGACATGACAAAAGACAAAATAATTGAAAACGACACACGAATCACACACACCACCCCTAGGGTACGCCTCACTGTTGCCTTGCCTCGAAAGGTGATCGTCGAGTAGAGGATGTCTTGGTAAGTCCTCATGATCCGGGAACCTGGCATGAGGGTAGCTTCTAAGGTGTCTTCCCATTGCTCTGGTGATCACCATGTCCCGAACCTCGAATTGACCCGAACACCTCCAACGGTGGTGCTACCTACCTCTCAATGGTGGGATGGCATTACTTTAAAGGACATTTACACAGACGAATTCCTTAGGGTAGGTAGGTTCTCGTAGATACTTGCTCTAACTTCAAAACAAATCAAAAAAATACTTTTCACACCAACACATTTTCAAAAAGCTTTCGAAAGCAATTTTTCAAACACTCTTGAGGACCGATACATGAGTCGAACTGGAATTTTCAAAGAAACTTTTTAAAAACCCCATAGTTGAAAAGCAAACAAACCATTTTTGAAAACACAAATGAGCAAGTATCTAAGAGCCCATGGATAACCATGGATAGAAAGGGTGCTAACACCTTCCCTTTCTATAATCTACCTCCCGAACCGAGAGCAATCTCTATAAGGAATTTTTCTGTGCTTTTGTCCTTTCCATTTGGAGAAAATAAAAGACGGTGGCGACTCTTGCTTCCGCGACATTTCGCGAACCAGCGTTAAACAGTCAGTTCCAGATCCACCGATCACAGCTACGTATCCTCTTATGAGGAATCAGAGACTCAATTCGTAGTTTGTAGTGTTTAATTAATTTTTTTATGGACTATGGAAATATCTCGAATTCTCCTTGAACCAAGTCTGAGTTTGTGAATGGCGGAATTGTAGACGTAGTTCGTAGTTGATAAAAGAAGTTTCCATATTTATTTTTTAAAATCAAATATGAATTTGAATTAAGTTAGTAAAAAAAAGGTTAGTATTTGATTGGTTATATGTTTTCGAGGATATGATGCAATATGAGAAAAATATATTTTAATGCATGAGAAAAATATTTAATGTAGAAAGAAAGTTTAGTATTTTTTTTTAAAAACGATTGTACTTAATAAATAACTATTTTCCTTAATTACTAAAAAAATATTATTATTTTTAATGAAAATATTCAATAATTATTTATTAGTATGCAAAATTATATTTAATGCAAAATGCTAAAACATGAAAATAAGTGAATTAATAAAATAAACAAAAATAAATTTTTTTAAAATAATTAATTAAATTAAATTAAAATAATTAAGAAGCCAGAGGGTGCAAAACGTAAACCTGGGGGTGTTAAACTTAAGGGCCCCAAGTTCAGAAATTGAACTTGACCAATTACGCTGGGGTGGTGCAGATTATAACCAGATAGTAAACCCGGAAGGTCTAAATAGTAGGGGCTTAAGCCCAACTATTTGTTTTTAGTCCAAACGCAATGGGGTATGAATCTAGTCAGGCCAGTAAAATAAAAAGCATACGGGGAGTGGTTAACAATTGGGCTTGTCCCAATATTTGAACAAGGAGAGGTCCATTTGGATTCTATGTCAGAGAGTGTGTGGCGTTATTGTGGTCTTATGGTGTGAGGGACGTCTGATTAAGATTCTAATGGTGTGAAGAGAGGGTGTACGATAGGGACATGGAACGCAGGCACGAGATTGTGGAGGGATTATAAAATTCCATTTTTCTTTTATTTTTTCTCTCATTTATTTTTTTATCCTCTCTCTCCCTTTGATCTTTTCTATCACTCTCACAGAACAACAATAACACCAACCACCGCCGAAACCCTAAATCGATAGCGGCCCAATAGGCGAAATCTCCTAACACCAAAATAACCCGACCTCAACCCCAACTATCATCAATAGCTCGAAATTGAAAGAAAAAAAACAAAATCTAAGCGTCAATTACCTCCATGTGATTTCGTATTCATTCTGGTTTTCGATTAGCTTTCTGATCCATTCTCTTTCTCTGATTTGCAAGTATGAAGCGTGATGGTGGCGGCGATGATGGATTGAGCGGATATCTTATACTTCAATGATACAAATATAGGGTTTCATATTTTGAAACCCAGATCTCAGATGAAAATGGTTGAGGATTCGAAGCCAACAACCTTTCCTTCCCCTCGTTCTTTCTTCTCCCCAAAATCCCTTTCTCTCTCTCTCTTTAGAAACTTAGGGGTTTATATAGTTTTAGGTTAGAGATTGATTTAGGAAATTTTGTTGTGATTCCCGTTAGAAATTAGGAATTGATAGAATTAGATCTTAGATTAGAGTTGATTTAGGTTTAAATATGTAATTTATTGATTGAAATCTGTATAAGATTTGATATGTATTTTGTTTAATTGATGTGATTTGGTTTGGTTTGTGTAATTGATCTGTAATGTTATTTCTGGAGATTTGATTCGTGAAGAAGTGATTCATTTTAATTTCTAGGCCTTTGAACATTGTTGTGATGAAGATGAAGAACAAAATGCGTCGCTGTTAAGCATTAGGTTTTCTCCCTTGAGTTGACTTCAATCAACATGATAATAAAAATAATAATATAAACAAAATAATAAAAATAATTTTAATAATAATAATAATAATAATAATAGATATAAATATAATAAAGTAGTAATAATAATTGAATATTTGTAATAACTAAACAAAATTTAAATGAATGTTGACTTTAGTCAACAAAAAAAAACTGTCATGACGGGCTTAAAAAAATAAACTGATATGGGCATTCAATTATTCAAAAACGTATTCTCTTCTTATAACCTAATGAGCTAGCAGAACTTAAATGGGCCATTCCACAAAACTGAGAAAAAATAAACCCCTAATTTGTTATAAAACATGAGTTAAAATCTTAATGGGCCATCAAATTTTGATGGTCCATTAAGGCAATACACCTCTCTCTCATGAATTTTAAACAGGTCTCCCAAAACTTCAATGAGCCCATACACCCCTATATAACAAAAGTATACACCTCTTGTATTTAAAACGAGCTTCTAAAATACTCTTAAGGGCCATCACATTTTTATGGTTCATACACCCCCTTATCAATATTTAAACCCCAAATTTATAACAATTTAGTAATTAAAGACTACAAAATAAAACGACCATTTGAACTTGAATGGGAAAAATTTAAGGTATGACAGTTGCCCCTATTAAATTACTATTTGATTGAAAGGTGAGAGTATACAAAGTTTCACACATTTGGATTGGAGGATTATTAAATAATGGAAGACCCCAAAATTTGGACCAAAGATTATAAGGATACACTGTACAACATTTCCCAAGAGTATGAAAAATAGGAACAAATGATGATGTATCATCTTACCAAAGTTTGAACATAGATTTTTGATTCGACTTAGATACGACGACGCCGACAACTCACTAATACCTAAAAAAGAGATCGTAGACTTTGGATATTTACCATAATATAGGAGATAACATAACCTGATAATTCACTATTGTTTAGAGACTAACATAATGAATTATAGACTTTCGCGTACCTATCACAACCTAGAGGATATTAATACGAGGATAATCTTGTGCATTTATCACGACCTAGAGGATAAACGACACGAGGATAAGCTTATGTATTTACCATGACCTAGAGGATAAATAACATAACCTGATAATTCACTATTGCTGAGAGACTGACATAATGAATTATAGATCTTCGCATACTTATCACAAACTAGAGGATAGATAAAACGAGGATAAACTTGTGCATTTATCATGATCTAAAGGATAAACGACACAAGGATAAGCTTGTGTATTTATCATGACCTAGAGGATAAATAACATAACCCTGATAATTCGCATACCTACCACAACCTAGAGGATATATGTTTGAAAATTGTTTCGATGATCAGATCTTAGATAACTAATCTAAAGATAAGATCAGAGTTTATTGGTTGTGTCTATTCTCAACTAAGGTGTTTTTTTTTTTTGCGAATAATATAATTCAACAATGGGCCCAATGAAAAGTTTGTAGTTTTAACCAAAGTAGATTTGAAAAAATGTCATGCATGATATATATGCATAATTCTCTAGACTGATATGGAACCCAAACGTATATACACTGAATTTTTTTCTATATATGCACCAAATGTTTGTATATGTCCAAATGTTTATATATGCCCCAAATGTTTTTATATGCCTCAAATGTTTGTATATGCCCCAAATGTTTTTTGTAAATATTTTTGATATTCTCTACTTCTAAACCATTGAATTTTTCTTTGTGTCACTGACTCCCCAATGTTGTATGTTTCATTGTCATGGTATCTTAAAGTTGATTTGAGATAGATGAATAGTGTCATCAAGAGTTTGATGATTGTATCACAAGCGTAGGCATGGATATATACATGGACGCAGGCGTGGATGTTGCCATGGATGCATGCGTGGACGTAGGCACGAATTTTCTTTCGATGGTTTTTCTAACCAAAATGCTCTTTGATATTTTATCAAATGCTTCTATTTGTTTGTCAAATCCCCAAAATGATTTCAATGCAGTATTCACAAGAAATAATCATAGTATTTTGCAAACATGTCCGAAAAGAAAAGAAAAAGCACAAATTGAAAAGATTGAAAAAGTAAATGTTTTATTGATAAACATCCCTTTGAATAGGTGGGAGTACAAGATGAAATTCCTAGAAAGAGGAAATCACATAAATTTTTGACAAAAACTGAAAATGGCAATGAAAATGATAATTGCTACTGCAATTTCTCCAATGTCCTTTTGAAAACTCAAATCTCCTTTACTTTCGAGTCAATTTATATGGATTAATCCTCCTACTTCATGGTTGTAGTCGTGGTTCTTAGATCACAATCTATTTGTTGTTTATTTTTTAGTAGGATCCCTAACTTTTTCCTAGACCGCCCTTTCGGGTATTCAATCCACCGGGATAATGTTTTTTTTTGTGTCCCTAATTTTTTCCTGGATCACCCTTTAGGGTTTTCAATCCTCCAGGACGCCCCTTTTTGCTTAAGTCCCCCTGTTATAGTTTGACGTAGCAGGCTTTTTATACATACTATTTTTTGATTGCGTCTGTGTTCATCAGATGCAGTAGTTCTTCCCTATCCATTTTGTAAGGATAAGACCTACACCCGGGAATGTTATTTGACAATCACTTATTCCACACCATTGTTTGATCTTTTTGAATTAATTTAAATATAGGCTCGCACATAGTAGTTAGGTGCGATATGAACCTTGAAATGTAGTTTAATCGTCCTAAGAAATCACAAACCTCCTTCTCTGTCCTTGGAGATGAAATTTCTTGTATGGCCTTAACCTTGTCGGGATCCACCTCAATACCTTGTTGACTTAGAATAAAACTTAATAACTTGCTTGACCTGACGCCAAATGTACATTTGCTCAGATTCAACCTCATATTGAACTTTCCCAAACGGTTGAATAACCTTTATAAATGTATGATGTGATCCTCCTCTGTGTGAGATTTGGAAATCATATCATCTATGCATACCTCAGCTTCTTTGTGGATCATATCGTGTGTTGTACCCTAAAATTTTCCCTCTCATGTTTTCCAAGGTTTTCTCTTAGATGGGTGGTTACAAACACTTGCCTAAAGAAAATGAAATTTTTTGAATGATGGTCAAGTGTCTTTCAATTGGCATGTCAACAGTTTCCTTCGATTGACATCTGAACAATGTCCTTTGATTGGTATATCAAAGCAAAGGGTCCTTCAATTGGCATGTCAACAAGATTCGATTGGGCATCTAAAATCCTTCGATCAAGCATTGGCCCATCAACTTCGATTGCGCGTTGGTTCCCCTTCGAGCAAGTCTTGGTTCAAGTTTCATTTAGGAAAGAATCCCCTACAAGTTCCGTTCGATTCACAAGTAGTGGCCTCCTTCATGTTTATTTTGATTCACAAGGAAAAAGGCCTCTACATGTAACCTTCGACTCACAAGGAAAAGGCCTCTTCATGCTTGCCTTGGATTCACTAAGTCAAAGGTTACTTTCAACTAGCCTTCGATCCATAAAGTAGAGGCTTCCTTAGACATGTCTGGGATTCACAAGGGAAAAGGCTTCTTCTATGATTACCTTCAATGCATAAGGCAAAGACTTCCTCTGTTCCTGCTTTCAATGCACAAGGCCAAGACTCCTCAACACAGTTTCTGCACTATGACACATAATATGACCCCTTCGAAAGAGCACTCCAAAGGTCCATTCGAAGGACACACATTGGCGGACATTCGAAGGAGACACATAATTATTGAAAGAAAGATTGTATTATGATGAGTCTTGGTCCTACACATTACCAGGCCCAAGCCTCCTGCGCAATGGCATTCGAAGGAAGTGATAAAAGAGGCTTCGACTGGCTAGGATGAAGTTCTCGTTTGGGCTATTTGAATTAAGAAGCTAAGGCAAATAGATGGGTTTAGTCGAAGGAGCCATAAGGAAAAATTCACAGCCAATCGAAGAGAAAAGATCTGAGGGGCTTTCGAAGAAGCCCTGATGAGGGAAACTCTTAACAGGTTCGAATTGGAATTCATAATCATCAAAAAGAACAATGCTCTGACAAAGAGATTTCTGGGAAATTCAAATTGATGCAGATGGTGAATTAATTGAAGAAACTCTGACAAGGGAAAACTCTGAATAATTGGAATTCAGAGTCATCAAAGATCAGAGCAATTTGAATTGATGAGGATGGACTCAACCGAAGGAGCTATAAGAACGAAACTAGATCCATTCGAAGGTGGAAACTCAAGGCCAATCGAAGAGCAAGGCTGGAAGGTATTCGAAAGAGTCAAATGTGTCCAAGTTCACTCAAGATTTTAAAATGGCAAGAATTATCCAAATATGGCCAACATTCAATATGTTGGATTCTTGTCTCATGGCCTTCAAATCCTAGTTAAATAGTTGTCCCTTTCCATTTCTATGCACCCTCACATCCCCATAAATACAAAGCTAGACTCATACATAAAGGGGACATTCATTAGGAGACTAGAGACAGAGGCCTAGGAACTAGACATATATTTCCTTACACGCATACACAGTCTAAGAGAAGCATACCAAAAATTCTCAAAATTCAACAAGATCACACCACACTTGCCTCTCTCTATTCGAATCCAAGAGCATCCAACAACTCCAGTCCACGCACAAGTTCCAGTTTCAATAAAGTTAAGTCCTCTTGACGTTTCATCTCTCGTTTCAACATAACATGTAAATAGCCTTTCACTTATTTTTCGTTTCAGCATAACATGTAAATAACCTTTCACTTATTTTTCATTTCAACATAACATGTAAATAGCCTTTCACTTGTTTTTCGTTTCAGCATAACATGTAAATAGTCTTTTAGTTATATTCTTCGTTTCTGTCCTTTTTGTTTGTTTTCTTTTCTTGTCCACATATACGTTGGAACTAACCTGTACAGACTCAAATGAAAGACAAAAAGGGTGTGAACGAAGGATATACACTCATGCTGCTCTGCAGGTCTATATTGCTTTATAGTCTAATCAAAAGAAGAAGAGAAGGTTGCAATCGAAGGTTGCTCATACCAACTTCCAAGCTCAATCGAAAGAAGCATGAAAGGGTGCAATCGAAGGTTTCTCATACCAACTCCGAAGCTCAATCGAAAGAAGCAGGAAAGGGTGAAATTGAAGGTTGCTCACGCCAACTCCCAAGCTCAATCGAAAGAAAGAAAAAGAAGGGTGAATTGAAGGAGTCTATTGCCTGCATCGAAGGACTCACTTCCCCTCTTTACTTTGTTCTTTGATTTTACATGTTACTTGCCTTTCGATTTGGTGTTAATAACGTAGGACCCTTATTTTCCGCATTTTTTATTTCTTTCATATTAACTGCTAGATGTATGACTAATAGGATTATATGGCAAAGATTAAAATCAAAACACTAGCAAACCTAACAAAAAGACAAAAATAACTGAATACAACTCATTTGCACATATACACCTCTAGGGTACGCCCACTTTGGTTGCCTTTCGGAAATAAAACAGTCATGTACCTTGAGAATAGGGACGCTTTAGCAAAATACCCGTAAATCAAAAGATCATGGTCCCTCGATGTCCCTACAGTTGTCTTTTGGTAAATGATCTAGTCCCTAATCAAAATTGCTAAAGTGTCTCTATAGGTTGCCTTTATGACTGTACGTCCCTTCGAATGTCCCTTAAACATCCAATGATAGGGCTACCTACTCACTAATAGTAGGAAAGCACTATCTAAAGGATAGGAGGAAAAGAACGAACCTTTTTGAGTAAAAGTAGATAGTTCTTAAATGCTTGCTCAAAAACAAACTTTTCACACTTACACAAAATGTAAGTGTTTGTTTGTTGGCATTTTTTTTGGTAAAACCAGAGTTGCGAATGTCATGACTGATGTCATAACATTCTGGGATAAAGGTACATTCTGCAGAAAAGAATGTCATACAGGAACTACTCAGTATGAGTGTTTATCATGATCATTAAGAAATTATCATATATATTGTATTCTACCAAAATCAATGAGCAGGATTCTTGTTGTCATAACCAATGTTAAGACATCCTGTACTGATCTAGCAATTGTGCAGATTTATTATTCCTGAGAATTTTCAGGAATTTGGTATGCTTCTCTGAGTTGATGTATACAATCCAGATCAGATGCTCACGTGGACATTAGGTTAACCTTGCTTAACCCTAATCTGGTATGATGAAATCCTAAGACCAAGTCTTTAGGTTAACTTTAGTTAACCATAGCTATTTTCATGGAAGCCCTAACTGAAGAATAGTCTGCCTATATATTCCTCATGAAGATTAATGGTTAAGTACACTTTTTGAGAGAAGATCAATAAGGGATTGTATAGTTCTAACTACTGTGAGCCAAGCAATTATCATTGTGATAAGTAACTTGGAGTAGGATTTGATTGTAAGGGTTGTGTATCACTCAAAGCTTTGAAGCACGAGTGTTTGTGTCTCTTGATTAAAGCTTTGAAGCAAAATCAAGTTACGGTTGTTTATCACTCAAAACTTTGAAGCACGAGTGAATGTGTCTCTTGATTAAAGCTTTGAAGCAAAATCAAGTGTGTGTACTGAAGAGTGTCTTCATAATCTCATTAATCAATAGTTTAGTATCTCTGCTGTGATTGAGGGGGAGTGATTAGGAACTCAGGTTTAAGTTGAACTTAGATTGAAGTTGCATTGGGTAGGTCTTAAGTGAAGGAGATAAACTGGTTGGTTTATTCCTGAATTAATATCTCTTATAGTGAATTTCCTCCCTGGCTTGGTAGCCCCCAGAGTAGGTGTTATTACACACTGAACTGGGTTAACAATTGATTGTGTTCTTTACTGTTTTTAATTTACTGTCTTGAAGTGTGTCAGATACGGTGTCATAACATTCACTATGACATTAAGTATATGTTGCCAGAATTTCAATTGGCATCAGAGCAGGCACCCTGCCTGTCTTACTGGGTGAGATCTAGGGATATTATTTTCTGGCGCTATGGACAAGGAAGGAGGATTTGGGAACAGACCGCCTATTCTGGATGGATCAAATTATGACTACTAGAAACCTCGTATGATTGCCTTCTTGAAGTCACTGGACAAAAAGTCTTGGATAGCTGCTGACAAAGGATGGAACCATCCCACCATAATTGGGAAAGATGGGACGACCAGTCTGAAACCTGAGGAAGAATGGAGCAAATAAGAAGATGAGTTAGCCCTGGGTAACTCCAAATCATTAAATGCCTTGTTCAATGGAATTGATAGAAACATATTCAGACTAGTACATCAATATGAGCTGGCCAAGGATGTTTGGGACACTCTCAAAACCACCCATGAGGGTACATCTAAAGTAAAAATGTCAAGACTTCAGATGCTTACTACCAAATTTGAGAACCTAAGGATGATGGAAGATGAGACCATTCATGAGTTTCACATGAACATCTTGGAAATTTCCAACACCTCAGGAGCATTGGGAGAAAAGATGTCAGAAGAAAAGATGGTGAGAAAGATTCTCAGATCCTTGCCTAAAAGGTTTGCAATGAAGGTGACTGCTATAGAGGAAGCTCAGGATATCTGCAACTTGAAGGTTGATGAACTCATTGGGTCACTTCAGACTTTTGAGATGGGGATCAATGACAATGTTGACAAGAAAAACAAGAGCATAGAACTTGTATCCAATACTGAAGATGAAAACAAGGAGGGTGATGAAGAGAATATTTCAGAAGCTATAGCTATGCTTGGAAGGCAGTTCAACAAACTCATCAAGAGAATGGACCCAAAGTCAAGGTCAAATGTCAAGAACATTACCTCTGATATTAGCAGATCCTATGACTCCATCAGAAGACCTAAGTCTGAAGAAAAGGGAAATCAAAGCAGAGGAATCCAATGCCATGGATGTGAAGGATATGGGCACATTCGAGCTGAATGTCCTACCTTTCTTAAGAAACAAAAGAAAGGAATGTTTGTTACTTGGTCTGATTGTGACTCAGAAAGTAACTCTGAAGAAGGAGCTGCTAAACTAGTTACTGCACTAGCTGGTATTTGTAACTCTGATAGTGACTCTAGTGATGAGGAAGTGTCATTTGAAGAACATGCTGACACCTACAAGAAGCTATGTATCAGAAGTGCTGAAGTCTGTCAGCAAAATGAGAAACAGAAAAAACTCATAGTAAAATTGGAGGCTGAGAAGAAGGCAGACACATATACTATAAACCATTTCGATGGTGAAGTTCAAATGCTAAACTCAAAACTTGATCAGATGACCAAGTCTGTTAAGATGCTGACAAATGGAACTGACAAGTTGGAAGAAATCCTTCAGGCTGGACAAAATGTTGGAAACAAGTCTGGTCTAGGATTTGTGGCTGCAAAGAAATCTACTGTAGACAAGAAGAAGATCAGGCCTGATAAACAAATGTCAAAGCAGATGTCACAACATATCATTCAACATCGAGAACAGAGAAATATGAAGAAAAAGTATCAAAGATGGAGATGTCATCATTGTGGAAGGTTTGGTCACATAAAGCCATTCTTCTTCAGATTATATGGATATCCTAATCAGACCCCGGTTGTCAAACCTAAGTCTAACAAGGCACCATATACTCAATAGTGGAAGAAAAAGTCTGTAGCCCTGATAGCTCACACATCCCTTAGAGTTTCTGCCAAGGAAGATTGGTACTTTGACAGTGGATGCTCTAAACACATGACTGGAATCAAGAATCTTCTGAATAATGTTAAACCTCATACTACTAGTTATGTCACTTTTGGAGATGGTGCTAGAGGAGAAATAAAAGGAGTTGGAAACTTGGACTGCCCTGTAGTTCCAAACCTAAATGAAGTGTTGCTGGTAAATGTCTTGACTACTAATCTCATAAGTATCAGTCAATTATGTGATCTAGGATTCAAGGTCAACTTCACCAAGTCTGAATGTCTTGTAACTAATGAAAAACAAGAAGTTGCAATGAGAGGAGACAGATCAAAAGACAACTGTTACTTATGGGAGTCTGAGAACACTAATTACTCTTATGTATGCTCTATAGCCAAAGAAGAAAAGGAAGTGAAACTGTGGCACCAAAAACTTGGTCATTTACATCTAAGAGGGATGAAAAAGATCATATCTATCGAGGCAGTCAGAGGGATTCCAAGGCTTAAAATTGATGAAGGGAGAGTCTGTGGTGAATGTCAGGTTGGAAAGCAAACTAGAATGTCACATCCAAAGACAAGACATCTGACCACCTCTAAGATGCTAGAACTTCTACATATGGATCTGATGGGTCCAATGCAGGTGGAAAGTCTTGGTGGAAAGAGATATGCATATGTTGTTGTGGATGATTTTTCCAGATTCACCTGGATTAACTTCATTAGGGAAAAGTCTAATGTATTTGATGTATTTAAGGAACTGTGCAAAATAATTCAAAGAGAAAAAGAAGGATGCATTGTCAGAATCAGAAGTGATCATGGCAAGGAATTTGAAAACAGTAAGTTTGATGAGTTTTGTTCCTCAGAAGGAATCAATCATGAATTCTCTTCACCCATAACTCCTCAACAAAATGGAGTTGTGGAAAGGAAAAACCGGACTATACAGGAATCTACCAGAGCAATGATACATGCCAAAAGACTTCATATTCATTTTTGGGATGAAGCTATGAATACAGCCTGTTATGTCCATAACAGGGTCACCTTGAGAAAGGGAACATCATCCACCATTTATGAACTATGGAAAGGAAGAAAGCCTACAGTAAAGTACTTCCATGTCTTTGGAAGCAAATGTTATATTCTGACAGATCGTGAACAAAGGAGAAAGATGGATCCTAAAAGTGATGAAGGAATATTCCTAGGATACTCTACCAACAACAGAGGATATAGGGTATTCAATTCCAGGACCAAAGTTATGATGGAATCTATAAATGTCATAGTTGATGATTATCATGAGGAAACAAATGTCCCATATGATGTTGAGACATTCTTTGAGACTTCAACTCAAGTGTCTAAAAAGGATGATGTACCTAAAACTACTTCATCAGAATCTGAATCAAAGGAAGCTAACAAAGATCCTTCCATCAGAATTCAAAAAGATCATCCTAAGGAACTCATCATAGGAGACCCTAATAGTGGAGTCATTACAAGATCTAGAGAAATCATCACAAACTCTTGCTTTGTATCTAAGATTGAACCAAAAAATGTTAAGGAGGCTTTGACTGATGAATACTGGATTGAAGCAATGCAAGATGAATTGAACCAATTCAAGTTATTTCAGATGGATGTAAAGAGTGCCTTCCTAAATGGGTACTTAAATGAGGAAGTATATGTGGAACAGCCTAAAGGATTTGTGGATCCAAATTGTCTTGATCATGTCTACAAATTGAGGAAAGCTTTATATGGTCTGAAGCAAGCTCCTAGAGCCTGGTATGACAGGTTGACAAAATTCCTCACTGACAAAGGATACAGGAAAGGAGGCTTGGATAAAACACTTTTTGTCAAAAATGAAGGAGGAAAGATAATGGTAGCTCAAATTTATGTTGATGACATAGTGTTTGGAGGAATGCCAGATAAAATGGTTAAACATTTTGCTGACCAGATGCAAGCTGAATTTGAAATGAGCCTCATGGGAGAATTGACTTACTTTCTTAGACTGCAAGTCACACAGATGGAAGACTCAATTTTTCTGTCTCAAAGCAAGTATGCAAATAATATTGTCAAGAAGTTTGGAATGGAGAATGCCAGTCACAAAAGGACTCCTGCACCTACTCAATTAAAGTTGTCCAAAGACACAAGTGGGGCAAATGTGGATCAAAGCTTGTACAGAAGCATGATAGGAAGTCTACTATACTTAACAGCCAGCAGACCTGACATTGCTTTTGAAGTTAGAGTATGTGCAAGATACCAGGCTGAACCCAAAGTAAGTCACATCAACCAGGTGAAAAGAATTTTGAAGTATGTGAGTGGAACTTATAACTATGGCATGCTGTACTCTCATGGATGTGAACCAATTCTGTCTGGTTACTGTGATGCTGATTGGGCTGGTAGTTCTGATGATAGAAAGAGCACCTCTGGAGGATGCTTCTTTTTGGGAAATAATCTTGTCTCTTGGTTCAGCAAGAAACAGAATTGTATGTCTCTATCCACTGCTGAAGCTGAATATATAGCAGCTGGTAGCAGCTGTTCTCAAATGATCTGGATGAAACAGATGCTAACTGAGTATAATGTCACACAAGATGTCATGACATTGTACTGTGACAATCTGAGTACTATTAACATTTCCAAGAATCTTATACAGCACAGCAGGACTAAGCATATTGACATTAGACATCACTTCATCAGAGACCTTGTGGAGGAAAAGGTGATTAAGCTGGAACATGTTGCCACTAAACTACAACTGGATCACATTTTTACCAAGGCACTTGATGCTAGTCAGTTTGAAAATTTAAGGGGCAAGCTGGGTATTTGCCAATATGAAGAGATGTAGCAATTAATTTTGCTTAAAACAAGGGATGAAAGAAAATTTTTAGTTAAGTCTATTCTGATTGGGCTAATCATTTGTTTCCCTCTTTCTTTCCAAAATTTTAAGAAGTGGAATAGACATTCATTTATCTCCCTCTTCTCTCTTTTCTGCAACAGTCTCCATTCTCTCAAACAAAGATTTCACACTCGCTACTACTTGTTTCTTAAATCTCTCGAGATGTCTCAACAATCCATGTCATCATCTTCATCAAAGGCGACTGCTTCGTCCTCACCTTCTGGCACCGAACTTAGGGCAATCGTAAACTGCATGGAAGCTGATGTTCTTGAGATAACTCCACTTCGTGAAATGGCAGCTGACCTTACTAAGGTCAAGAAGCTGCAAACTAGACATGCAAGAAGATCACAAGCTTCTCCCTCTGGTAAATCTTCTCAACCATTATCTTTTGTTCCTCCAGAGATAGCTAATAGGGAAGGTTCTACTTATGTACATCAAGCTATTTCCAGACTAGTCACTAGGATTCTTAATGAGAATCACTCTGTTCCTGGCATATCTATACCTTTGAACCAAGACACTGCTAGCCCTAATGTAGAAAGGGATCCAGATGTCACTCAGAATGTTGAGACACCTGATGACAACATTAGGAAATCTCCAGAAAAACCTGATGATAACCAGAACACTACTGACAAGGTTGTTGAACCTCATGTTATTGATGTTGATGAAGAATTCTCTGACAATGATTTAATTGCCAATATCAACCCTAGCATAGCTAGAAGGATGATGAGTAGAAAAGAGAAGCAGAATGCTGCTCAAAGCCCCTCCAAAGAGAAGGCTACTGAAGTTGTGCATGAGAAGGCGAAGCCTGAGAACAAGGCTGAGAAGACTGGAATTTCAAAATGAAAGGGTAAGGTAAAAGCTAGGGTACCTGTGGGTAGTCTCTCAAAACCTTTGAGAAAACCCATATCCAAGAAAAGAAAGGATCCTGAACCCTCTGAATCTGATGAGGAATCAGACTTTGACTTTGATGTTGAGAGCAATGTTCCAGACATTCCTCTCAGGAAGAAACCCTCTTCTAGCAAACTGCCTAAGGTTCCTGAAGCTGCCATTGACAACATCTCCTTTCACCATCCAGAAAATACAAGCAGATGGAAGTATGTGTTTCTGAAAAAGATTGCCTTGGAGAGAGAGCTTAACAGCAGTGCTATTGAGTGTAAGTAAATCATGGATCTAATCAAAGCTGCTGGCCTAATGAAAACCGTGGTCAAGTTTTCCAACTGCTATGAGATTCTTGTCAAAGAATTCATAGTAAATTTGTCTGATGGGTGTGCTGATGGAAAGTCAGCTGATTTTAAGAGTGTGTATGTGAGAGGAAAGAAGGTAAATTTCTCTCCTACTGTAATAAACAAATTCCTAGGAAGGCCTGATGATGCTCAACCTGAGCTTGAAGTTACTGGCAACCAGATTTGTCAAACCATTACTGCCAATCAAGTCAAGCACCAGCCCTTGAAAGGGAAGCTAACTGCTAGCAAGTTGAGCATGAAGTTTGCCATACTGCACAAAATTGGTGTAGCTAACTGGGTTCCCCCCAACCATAAATCCACCATTTCCACAGGTTTGGGAAGATTTATCTATGCTGTTGGAACCAGAACAAACTTTGATTATGGCAACTACATCTTTGATCAAACATTGAAACATGTTGGGAGCTGTGCTATTAAAGGCCCTATTGCCTTTCCCTCTCTCCTGTGTGGTATAATCATTGATCAGTATCCTGATATTCTGGTTGAAAAAGACTCTGTATGCAAAAGAGCCCGTGCACTTGGTTTTCACTATAAGCTTTTTCAGGGAATACATGTCCCTGACATTGTTATAACATCTGCTGAGACATCAACTGTCAAAACTCATTCCAAGAAAACTGATGTTATAGCTGTGCTAAAAGAAACATGCAGAGAGCTTGATACAAGAAAAAGGACTCTTGAAGAGCTGATTGCTAGACTAGAACAGGAGGAGAATGAATAACAAATAAGGTAAGAGGATGCTGATGAAGACCAGCATAATGCTGAAAATAGTGCTTCCTCAGGGGATGACACTGCCTGAAGGTCAGCGTTTGCTGAAAAGATTGCTGCTGGAACTTGTTGCTGCCAAATGACCTCTTATTATTTCTGTGTTTTTTTATTTATTTCCTTTTGGATGACTGTATAACTTAAAGTACAAGTATCTTTGGCCACTTTATGGCTAAAAAGGGGGAGAAGAATTTGTGGTAATTTTGGTAGAATTAGATATTGGTAGCTGTTATTAAAAATTCTGCTGCATTCTAATCTCTGATTGTTTAGGGGTTTTAGCCAAAAATTTGCCAAAGGGGGAGTTTGTAAGTGTTTGTTTGTTGGCATTTTTTTTGGTAAAACCAGAGTTGCGAATGTCATGACTGATGTCATAACATTCTGGGATAAAGGTACATTCTGCAGAAAAGAATGTCATACAGGAACTACTCAGTATGAGTGTTTATCATGATCATTAAGTAATGATCATATATATTGTATTCTACCAAAATCAGTGAGCAGGATTCTTGTTGTCATAACCAATGTTAAGACATCCTGTACTGATCTAGAAATTGTGCAGATTTATTATTCCTGAGAATTTTTAGGAATCTGGTATGCTTCTCTGAGTTGATGTATACAGTCCAGATCAGATGCTCACGTGGACATTAGGTTAACCTTGCTTAACCCTAATATGGTATGATGAAAGCCTAAGACCAAGTCTTTAGGTTAACTTTAGTTAACCCTAACTATTTTCATGGAAGCCCTAACTGAAGAATAGTCTGCCTATATATTCCTCATGAAGATTAATGGTTAAGTACACTTTTTGACAGAAGATCAATAAGGGATTGTATAGTTGTAACTACTGTGAGCCAAGAAATTATCATTGTGATAAGTGACTTGGAGTAGGATTTGATTGTAAGGGTTGTGTATCACTCAAAGCTTTGAAGCATGAGTGTTTGTGTCTCTTGATTAAAGCTTTGAAGCAAAATCTAGTTAGGGTTGTTTATCACTCAAAGCTTTGAAGCACGAGTGAATGTGTCTCTTGATTAAAGCTTTGAAGCAAAATCAAGTGTGTGTACTGAAGAGTGTCTTCATAATCTCAATAATCAATAGTTTAGTATCACTGCTGTGATTGAGGGGGAGTGAGTAGGAACTCAGGTTTAAGTTGAACTTAGATTGAAGTTGCATTGGGTAGGTCTTAAGTGAAGGAGATAAACTGGTTGGTTTATTACTGAATTAATATCTCTTGTAGTGAATTTCCTCCCTGGCTTGGTAGCCCCCAAGGTGGGTGTTGTTACACACTGAACTGGGTTAACAATTGATTGTGTTCTTTACTGTTTTTAATTTACTGTCTTGAAGTGTGTCAGATATGGTGTCATAACATTCACTGTGACATTAAGTATCTGTTTCCAGAATTTCACAAAACATTTCAAAACACTTTCAAAAACATTCTCTTTGTAAACACTCTTGAGGAATCATACAAGAGTTATCATAAAGTGAATCGCCACACTAAGGCACTTTCAAATACTTTTCAAAAACACAAAGCACAAGGTATTTTCAAATGAGCTAGCATCTAAGAGCCTGTATAAAACTACGGATGGAAAAGGTGCTAACACCTTCCCTTTCCATAATCTACCCCCCTTACTCAGAAAATTCTCGAAAAGGTCTTTTTCTGTTCTTTTCACCCTTTCCTTAATTTGGATAAAATAAAAGTCGATGGCGACTCTTGCTTACCGCAACATTTGCAAACACAAACGCAAAACCAATGTAACAGTCGGTTCTGCCACCATATTATAGAACTGGCGACTCAGTTGGGGATAGAAATAAAAAGTGGGGTTACCTTAGAGCTTAGGTCATATTTAATTTTAATTCCTTGTATGCTTTGTTTGCTTTATCTTAAAGGGTTTTTTCTTGGGTTTACTTGTAAAGATCCTACACCTGGATCTGAGGCACCTTTTAGGTAAGTAGCAATAGATCGTGGGGATTATGCAGGGTATACCGACACGATTGAAGCCATAGCTATGTTGATGTGACACATTTGTTGGTACCGGTAGCCCTTGAGTAGTCAAGGAGAATACGGGGCCGCTGTGTGGTGTCATGAAGCATCAACTGACCTCAGAACCTTTAATTGAACCAACTTGGCCATTAGGAATTAGTGAGATAGCCGGATTTGGTGCAGTCCGAAGTTGGTTGATACTCGATACTACACTCATTGAGATCTAACTTCTGAGATATTTTGGTCACCAATAAAGAGGATTACACTGAAACAATGTTCGGTGAAGAAAGATCAGTGATATTGAGATTCCCTAGAACCCGATTACTATTGATAGGACAGGTTGAACCAACTATACTTCAAGAGGGTACTTACCTATGGAATCCCTGTAAGCCTAAACTTAAGGATTTATTTGTGTGATTGTATATATTTGTTTGTACATAACATCATAACATCATAACATGGCATATCACACTAACCATTTCAAGGACTTTTAGGACTTATCTTTGTGTCTGTTTTGTAGGACATGACTCTCATGCGCCGAAATACTATCCAAGTCAACCTTGTAAGGGTACCTCATCAACTCAAAGAGTTAGCATCAAGGGTTTCTGAGAATTCCCCATTCACTAAAAGACATGGTCGGCTCCTCAATTTGGTCACCTCAATCCCTGGTGAAGATATGGTGAAAGTTCTCTTCCAGTTCTTTGACCTGTTACATCACTGCTTTACATTTTTTCCGACTACCAGTTTATGCCTACCATGGAAGAGTTTTCTTAATTATTGGGTGTGCCTATCCTCAATCAATTACCCTTCAACGGTATGGAAAGACACCCAAAGCCTGAAGAAATTGCTCAATCCCTGTATTTATAACGGTCTGACGTTGTAGCAAACTGGGAAACAAGAAGTGGTATCAAATGGTTTCTAGCCAAGTTCTTGCTTGAAAAACCTCACTATTTTTGGGATGCTTTGGACTTACAAGCCTTTGAAGAGATATTGGCCCTTCTCATCTATGGGATGGTACTGTTCCCTAATCTGGACCAACTCATAGACGTGAATGCGGTCAAAGTTTTCATGTCTCGTAACCCGGTGCCTACTTTACTTGGAGACATTATGCACTCTTTTCACACTAACAATGTAAAGAGAAGAGGGACCCTTATGTGTTACACTCCTCTATTGTCTAGGTGGTTTTTTTTGCACCTACCCTGGTCTGTTGTAAAGAATGAACAAGGCTTAAAATGGTCTAGCAGGCTGATGTCTCTCACACATTCGGATATTCACTGGTGTCCTTGATCTGTGGAAGACGTTACCATCATTGATCACTGTGGAGAATTCCATAATTTCTCTCTCCTAGGCATTAGGGGCGGAATCACTTATAACCCTTGTTTGGCGTTGCGATAGTTTGGGTATGCTAGGAGGGATGGTCCTCATGATGTATTGTTTCAAGGCATTATGTTCAACTATGAGGATGATGTTCAAGGGTACCGTTAGAGGTTCATCCGAGCTTAGGGCATGGTAAACAAAGTGGATAGCAATACGTTTGGGCATAAGAACTCCATCCCTTTGGAGCCTTACCTTAAGTGGGTGCGAGCACACGCTTAAAATCTAATGATGCCTTACCCTGCCATTATACCCATCATTATAGAAACCATTGCAGATATAGATGTACCTCATACCATTCTCCATCCTGACATGCCGGCTACTCTCGAGGAATTGCAAAGGTCTTAGGTTCAACTCAAAGAGGAACGAGATACCTTTGAAGCCCAGCTCTATGCAAGTGAGAAAAAGGTTTTGGAGTTTACAAGACAACTGTAGGAAGAACGAAGTTTGAATGCCTACATCGCACCAAAGAGGATGCGCTCGTGGGAAGCATGAGCCCTATTTGACTTAGGAGTTTTTTTTATCGTTGTTTCATCCATTGTAAACCCAAGAGGCATCATTGTAATCATTTAAATCTATAAATGCAATTAATATATGTTCTCTCTTTGACTAAGCAAATTTAAGATCTTAAAAGTCCTTAAAAACATTACATAAGCATATCATACACTTCATTGCATAGGCGGGTATTCCAAGACAGGTTTCTTATTCTTTTCGCTGTTTATTTCAGCAAAATAAATGGCTCTCGAACAGACAATGAAGGACCTCCAAGCTCAAAATGCTCAATTTCAGCAAATGTTCATAGTTATGGCCAAGGGGGAAGAAGATCTGAAAGCTCTGATCATGAAAGAGAAGACCAAAAAGCCAAAGAAACTAGTTGTTGTCTTGAATTTAGGTAGAAGGTTCAAAGGACCATCCAGGCGAGCTCTAGATTTCACAACCAGGTCGAATGAAGGGGACAATCAAGGAGAAAATCCCACGGAAGAAAACAACAACCCAAGGTTTGAGGAAGATGAAACTGATTATTCTAAGGAGAAATATGCTCCTGCTGATGATAAATACAAACAACTAGGGGATCAGATCAATGCTATGGAGATCCAAAGGGTACCCGTGATGGATTTTGAAGAGCTAGGACTGGTCTCAGAGGTGGTCATCCCGCGGAAATTCAAGGTCCCTACGTTTGCTAAGTACGACGGTGTCTCCTGTCCTAAGCTGCATTTAAGGTCGTATGTCAAGAAGATTCAACCCCACACTACTGATTAGGATCTGTGGGTACATTTATTCTAGGAGATTTTGTCGGGGACTTAGTTTTAATGGTTCTATCAACTAGAGAGAGCCAATATCCGCAATTGGGAAGATCTGGCTGCTTCTTTCTACAAGCAGTACCAATATAACACTGACCTCACCCCAACTCGTACACAATTGCAAAGTATGTCCATGGGTTTTGGCAAAGGTTTTAAATATTATGCCCAAAAGTGGAGAGACCTTGCAGGAAGAGTCTAGCCTCCTTTGTCTGATAGGGAGCTGGTGGACATATTCTTGGGCTTGTTGTCTAGTCAATTCTTTAATCATCTGATTGGAAGCTCGTCTGCTGGGTTCACTGAACTGATACTGACTGGTGAATGGGTAGAGGCTGGCATTAAAAGTGGTAAAATCCATAGAGAAGCATCCTCTAGTACATTAAAGAAACCATTCATAGGAAAGAAGGAGTTCATTGTTGTTTATGGCCAAAGAAATCACAACAAAATTGAGCGTCCTCCAACGGTAGGGGCTGTTATGATTTCCAATCTTGCCTCAAACCAACAGCAAAACAATCAGGGCAGACCGGAGGCGCCCAGAAGAAAGTTTACCCGGATCAACATGGCCCTATCACAGGTTTTACCATACCTATTGAAGTCCAACCTGGTGACCCTATAGGAGGCCCCGAAGAATCCTAATACGGCCTCTCTCCGCTATAACCAGAATGCTCGATGTGCCTACCATTCTGAAACTCCGTAGCATGACACGAATGACTGTTGGGCTTTAAAGAATAAGGTACAGGATCTCATCAAGATGAAGGAGATTAAGTTAGACCTTCCAGATATGCCTAATGTAATAACTGCACCCACGCCCAAACATGGCCAAGGTGTCAATGTTGTTGATGATGATCGTTTTGTTTCTTCTGTGGATGAGTTAGCTACTCCTCTTCTGACTATTAAAGAGAATTTGTTGCGAGTCGGCTTGTTTCCGGTTTGTGGTGAAGGTTGCCACTTATGTATGTCTCTACCTATGGTTGTTGGTTATTAAAGACGGGTGTCCAACGCATGATGGTTAACAAGGAAATTTTGTTCGAAAAAGTTCCCCTTACAAGAAGTTGTTGTGAAGATATCTCGATAATTACCATTTTCGACAATCCTCTCAGGGTCTCCACCAAAAGACCCGTCAGGATTACATTTGTTCCCAAGTTTGCTCCCCTAATCATCACCCTTCATAGGCTAATACCATATTCCTTGGATAAAGTTGTTCCCTGGAATTATGGGGCTGACGTCTATTATCATGGCGTCATGCAAGACCTATTGGCTATTGAAGACAAAGTTGCTGAAGCTACTGATATTGACGTCGACAATATCGTCGGGACCAATAAAATTACGAGAAGCGGAAGAGTTTTCTCTCTTGAGATCTCTCCAAAGACGGTTACTACTCATGTGATCATTCCGGCTGCTACTCCTGCTAGTACTCCCACTGCTACTCCTGCTAGTACTCCCATTGCTACTCCTACTGTTATCCCTGTTGTTATCCCTGCTACTGAGTCGGCCGAAACTCGGGGCAAAGAGGTATTGGTTGAGCCTGTCCAAACGAAGGCGCATTCAGAAGTCATCCCTGGAACTTCTAAAAAGGAGATGGAAGAGTTATTAAAGATAATCAAGAAAAGTGATTATAATGTCGTGGAACAATTGGGGCAGACCCCTTCAAAAATCTCAATGTTGGCCTTACTTTTGTTCTCTGAAGCCCATGTTAAGGCTTTAGTAAAATTCCTGAAGTCTGCCCAAGTGCCTCAAGAGACCTCCGCTGATCAATTTGAGAATTACGTGGCCAGCCTGACTACTGATAATGGACTGGGTTTTTTTGACGCTGATTTAACTCCAAAGGGAAGGAAATACAATGATGACCTGCATGTCTCCATTGAGTTCAAGGGAACTACGTTAGCCCATGTCCTGGTGGATACAGGTTCGTCACTGAATGTCTTGCCCAAGAATGCTCTAGACAGGTTAGATTGCGAAGGACTCACACTAAAGCCCAGTAACATTATGGTGATGGCCTTCGACGGTACTAAAAGAATGGTGCACGGGGAGGTGGACATCCCTATCAAAGTTGGTACTCAGACTTTTGACTTAACTTTCTATGTGATATACATTCGCCCGTCTTACTCCTGTTTATTGGGTCGACCTTGGATCCATGGGGCTGGTGTCGTTAATTCTACCCTGCATCAGATGCTGAAATACCCAGTCAATGGGAAAATTATCACAGTCCATGGGGAGGAGGAATACATGGTGAGCCACCTGAACTCTTTCAGGGATGTTGAAATGGATGGCGAGTTCATTAAGATCCCATGTCAGAACTTTGAGGAGGTTTCACAAAAGGTTGCTGCAACCAAGACTGCTTCCAAAGTCCTGAAGATTACCAGACCTCCACTGAAGATGGCTTGACTGAAGGATGCCAAGGCAGTAGTCGAAGAAGGTGGGTGTACCATTTGGGGAAAACTTCTAGATATTCCCTATAAATCTGACAAATTTGGTTTGGGTTTTACTTCAGGAGTCCAGAGAGCTGTTCGTCGTGGTCGCGTTGGGGGACCACCATTGTGGATCAACAACCTTGGAGTCAATGCTCTGGAAGACATTGATAGTGATTATGACCTGGAAAAGTGAATCATCCCAACCATCAGCGGTGGACTCAGCAATTGGGAGGCCAAAGATTTTGTGCCCATTACTTTTGTTCACGAGTAAATTTCTTTTTGCTTTCGAGGATATGTAATATTTGAACGATTGAAACATTAAAGCCTTGTGTTTTACCCGAGGCACAATGGTCTATTTATGAGGGTCATTAATTCATTTTCATATGTCATTAATAAAACATTGGATGTTTCGCATACAAATTTTACGCTCGTTGTTTTTCTTTTCTGCCTCTTTACTTTATCAAAAAATATACAACCATGCTCTTACACACACCCACATATCAAACTGCAGATCCACATCCACTCTGGATCCCATTGATAATGATTCAGCTATTGCCAGTTATGACTTTGAAAATCCGATCTACCAAGCCGAGGACGAAGGTGAAGAATATTGTGAGGTACCAGGAGAACTTTCCAAACTGTTACAACAGGAAGAAAGGGAAATACAGCCTCATGAAGAGCCGGTTGAGACAGTTAACTTGGGTACTGAAGAGGACAAGAAAGAAGTTAATATAGGTGTCGATCTGGAGCATAGTGTCAAAAAGCGGTTAATACAGATGCTACATGGATATGTTTAGGTTTTTTCCTGGTCATACGAAGATATGCCGGGACTTGACACCGATATTGTGGTTCATCGCCTACCTACAAAAGAGGATTGTCCTCCAGTGAAACAGAAGGTTCGTCGTATGCGGCCAGAGATGTCAGAAAAGATCAAGGCTGAAGTTATGAAACAGTTCAACACTGGTTTTCTAGATGTTACTTCCTATCCACAATGGGTTGCCAATGTTGTTCCAGTACCTAAGAAGGACGGTAAGGTACGTTGGTGTGTGGATTACAGAGACCTGAACAGGGAAAGCCCCAAGGATGACTTTCTGCTTCCCCATATTGATGTCCTAATTGACAACACCGCACAACATAAGGTATTCTACATCATGGATGGCTTCTCCGGATACAATCATATCAAAACGGCACCTGAAGACATGGACAAGACGACCTTTGTCACACAGTGGGGCACTTTCTGTTACAAAGTTATGCCATTTGGGTTAAAGAACGCTGGGGTAACCTATCAGCGCGCCATGGTAACTTTGTTTCACAATATGATCCATCACGAGATAGAGGTCTACGTTGATGATATGATATCCAGGTCTCAGATTGAAGAGAAGCACCTCGATCACCTACAAAAGCTTTTTGAAAGGTTAAAGAATTACAAGCTGAGGCTGAACCCGAATAAATGTACCTTTGGAGTAAGATCTGGTAAGCTCTTAGGCTTTGTTGTCAGCAACAAAGGCATTGAATTTGACCCTGCAAAGGTCAAAGCTATACAAGAAATTCCTGTTAGAACATAGTTTGATTCTACAACCCTTAATTAGATTTTTGATGATAATAAACACAAAGAAAAAATATGCACTCTAAATTTGTGTTATTTTGTATGCAGAAGTTCTGAGTGAAACAGCATCAGAAGTTAAGCTACAGAAGCTTTCAAGCTTAGACAATCAGAATGTTCTGAAGAATAATGATCAGAATCTGCGCTAAAGTAAAGGATACTCTGATTTTGAGTAGAAGTCTAATATACCATCAGATCCTCATATCTTTAAGTCATCAATCTTCTAAAGTAAAACCAGCATGCAAGATTCTAGTTCTGAAGTGTTACTTTCCAATTAAGACAATATCATATGCAACGGCTTCATTCAGACAAGAATCTTCTCAATATGGAAATAGCATTGAATGTCCATTATCACGCTTTATGTTGGACAAGATTTCCACGCCTATAAAAACAAGCTTAAAGGATAAATTGTTTACGATTTTGACCACCACTACTCATACATCTTAAACACTGCAATATTTCATATTCACTTATACGCTCAAATCGTGTAATATATCACATTTATGATACAGTTTTTGTAACGAAAAAACAATAGTACACAGTAAACCGGTTTCTTTTGATTAAGCTAGTTTTCCTTGAGATAAACCGGGTTGTGGTTATACTCAAGAAGACTTTGGAAGTTGTCAAAATAGTATTGTAATCAAGTTTTGATTAGTGAATTAAGTCCTCATTGGAGAGAGGCGAAATCACCTTGGCGGGTGGACTGGAGTAGTTTGAGATCAAACGAACCAGGATAAAAATATTGTGTCTACTGTTTTTGATTTTAAGTTTCAATTCAACCCCTCCTTCTTGTGTTTTTCACTTATTCAATTGGTATCAGAGCGCCTGGTTCTGAGTTCATAAACTTAACCGTGTCAGTACAAGATCCAAGCTTGAGAAAAACACTATGGTGGGACCAAGCCAAAACATCAGCAATGACTATCATGAGGACAAGGACAGAATCAATGGCAAACCTCCAGTCTTTGATGGAGAAAACTTTGACTACTGGAAAGACAAAATTGAGAGCTTCTTTCTGGCTCATGATACTGATCTATAGGACTTGGTAATTGATGGATACACATATCCTGTGGATGAAAGTGGTCAGAAGATAGATAGAAAAAGGATGTCTGACCAGTAAAAACGTGATTTCAGAAACCATCATAAAGCCAGAATAATACTTCTTAGTGCCATATCATACTCAAAATATGAGAAGATCTCAAACAGAGAGACAGCCAAAAACATGTTTGACTCTCTGAGAATGACGCATGAAGGAAACATACAAGTCAAAGAAACCAAGGCCCTTACGCTCATTCAGAAATATGAAGCATTCAAGATGGAAGACAGTGAATCTGTAGAAGCAATGTTCTCAAGATTCCAGATTCTTGTTGTTGGGCTAAAAGTTCTTGACAAAGGATATTCTACTGCTGATCACTTAAAGAATATCATCATAAGTCTACCAAAGCAATGGATGCCAATAGTCACTCCACTTAAGCTGGCTAAAGATCTCAACAAGATATCTTTGGAGGAACTTGTTAGCTCCCTCAGAAGTCATGAGATAGAGCTAGAAGAAGACGAGCCTCAGAAGCAAGGTAAGCCTCTAGCATTAAAATATAACAAAAAATATGATTCAAAGGTTTTGTAGGCTATGGAAGAAACCTTTTATGGATCCTCATCAGAAGAAGATGATTTGTCTCTTCTCTCCAGAAGGGTCAATCCACTGTGGAAGCAGAGACAAAGAAAGTTCAGAAACCCGAGAAGATCAGAGAATCAGAATGAATCCTCCTCCAGATACAGAAAGTCTGAGTCTTCCTCTGGACACAGAAGATCTGAAGCTTCCTTCGGTCACAGAAAGTCAAATAGCAAATACATCATCTGCTATGAGTGCAATGAACAAGGGCACTACAAAAGTGATTGTCCAAGGCTTTAGAAGGAGAAGCCCAAAAAGAAGTTCTTCAAGGAGAAGAAGAAAAGCCTCATGGCAACATGATACGATTCAAACACTTTTGATGTTGACTCGGAGTCAGATGATGAAAGAGACAACATCACTCTTATGGCAAATGTGATAGAAGACAGCGAAGCTTCTGGTTCAGACTCAGAATCAGACACAGAAGAGGTATTCCCTGATATCATTGTTAATTTTACTAAGGCTGAACTTGTAGAAAGTCTAAATGAAATTCTGGAAAGGTATCAGCAGATCAGAGTCAAATTCAAGTACCTGAAAAGGGATCTTTTCTCTGACTCTTAAAGAACTGAGAGTCTTAGATTAGAAAATTGTGAGTTAAAAGAAAAGATTTTAAAATTAGAAAATGATTTACAAAATTCTCAGAAAGAAATAATCTCAGAGACTCCCAGTAATGCTGATAAGATCATCAAAGAGTATGATCACAACTTTTAGAAGTTTCTGGCTAAAAACATAGATAGAAGCAAGATGGCTTCAATGATCTATGGAGTTAGCAGTAATTGCAGAAAAGGAATAGGATACCAAGGTAAGGTATCTCCACCTAAGAAAGTCGTGGACCTTATTATAAAATGCATACCACTAAAATCACACTTCACATACGAGCACACCCATGACCTAAAATACACTAGTAATGATTACTCTGTCAAACCAAAATTCAAACATAATTTTGGTAAAACTAACAAACAAGGACCCAAAAAGATATGGGTACCTAAGGACAAAATTATATATGTAGAAGATATATTTAGCAGTAAGGCTAAAACACCAGTCATGGTACCTGGACTCTGGATGCTCTCGACACATGACGGGAAGAAAGCATATGTTCCAAATCTTGGAACTTAAACCTGTAAGCTACATGGGCTTTCGAGGCAACCAAAGAGGGAAGATCATTGGCTCTGGAACATAAGGTAATGGTAATCTTCCTTCTATCAATAATGTGCTTTTAGTTGATGGATTGATGCATAACCTGTTATCCATAAGTCAATTAAGTGATAACGGTTATGATATAATCTTTAATCAAAATTCATTCAAAGATGTTAGTCAGAAAGATGGAACTATCCTTTTTAATGGAAAGAGGAAAAACAACATTTATAAGATAAAACTTTATGAACTAAAAAGTCAGAATGTAAAATGCCTTCTCTCTGTTAACAACAAGCAACGGGTCTAGCACAAAAGATTGGGGCATGTTAGTATGAGAAGAATATCTCAAATTAACAAACTCAATCTGTTCAGGGGACTTCCTAATCTGAAGTTCAGCCCAGATGCTCTGTGTGAAGCATGTCAGAAAGGCAAATTTGCAAAACCTGCTTTTAAAGCTAAAAATGTTGTTTCCACCTCTAGGCCATTAGAACTTCTGCACATAGACTTATTTGGACTAGTGAAAACTGCGTTTATCAGTGGCAAGAAGTACGGGTTAGTGATCGTAGATGACTATAGCAGATGGATATGGGTAAAGTTCTTAATACACAAGGAAAATTCACATTCTGTGTTTGTTTCATTATGTAACCATGTTCATAATGAAAAGGATCTTAGAATTGTCAAAGTCAGAAGTGATCATGGTGGAGAGTTTGAAAATAAAAAATTTGAAACATTTTTTAATAAAAAAAGGCATTTCGCATGACTTCTCTTGTCCTAGAACTCCCCAACAAAATGGAGTTGTAGAATGAAAGAACAGAACATTGCAAGAAATGGCCAGAACCATGATGAATGAGACTAACATTGCTAAGATCTTTTGGGCAGAAGCAATTAACACAGCATGTTATATTCAGAATAGAATCTCTATAAGACCTATTCTGGAAAAGACTCAATATGAATTGTGGAAGAACAGAAAGCCCAACATTTCGTATTTCCATCCTTTTGGATGCACATGTTTTATTCTGAATACTAAATATCATCTGAACAAGTTTGACTCTAAAGCACAGAAGTGTATTATGTTAGGATACTCTGAATGCTCAAGAGGGTATAGAGTATACAATACAAAAATATATATTGTTGAAGAGCCAATCAGTGTTAGATTTGATGATAAGCTTGACCCTAAAAATTCAAAGCAGAATGAATCTTTTGCAGATATAGAAGTTGAATTCACAGGCACTGAAGACAACTCATCAGAAGTTCCCAACAGAGACGCCCCAACAACTTCAGAAAGAAATGTTACAAGTGCTCCAGTACCTTCTGTTGATCATCTCCAGAAAAGGTTATCCAGAAGCAGCATAGCTCACCCAGAAGATAAGATCCTGGGAAAGAAGGACGATCTAATCAGAACAAGATCAACATTCAGAAACTCTTAAGAATCCCTCATGGGACTGGTCTCACTGATTAAACCAACAACAATTGTTGAATCTCTTCTGGACAATGATTGGATTCTGGAAATGCAGGAGGAATTAAACCAGTTCACCAGGAGTGACATATGTGATCTGGTTCCCAAACCAAAAAGATTCAACGTCATTGGAACAAAGTGGGTGTTTAGAAATAAACAGAATGAGCAAGGAGAAGTCATCAGAAACAAGGAACGACTGGTGGCACAAGTTTATAGTCAGCAAGAGGGGATAGACTATACAGAAACATTTGCTCCAGTCGCCAGGTTATAATCTATCAAACTCTTAATCTCCTTTGTTGTAAATAATAGCATCACTCTGTATCAGATGGATGTCAAAAGTGCATTCTTAAATGGTTACATAGATGAAGAGGTATATGTGCACCAACCCCCTGGGTTTGAAAATTCCAAACACCCAGAATATGTTTTCAAACAAAAGAAGTCACTTTATGGTCTGAAACAAGCTCCCAGAGCTTGGTATGAAAGACTAAGTAACTTCCTGTTAAAAAAGGAATTCACCAGAGGGAAAGTGGACACAACCTTGTTCTGTAAGACATTTAAGAATGAAATTTTAATTTGTCAGATTTACGTAGATGATATCATTTTTGGATCAACTAAACCCTCTCTGGGAGGAGAATTTGCTAAGTGCATGCATGCAGAGTTTGAGATGAGCTTAATAGGGGAACTTAAATTCTTTTTGGGCATTCAGATAAACCAAACTCCAGAAGGAACTTACATTCATCAGAGAAAATATGTCAGAGAACTTCTGAATAAATTTGACCTCTCAGAATGAAAGCCCTCAAAGACTCCAATGCATCCCACGTGCATTCTAGAAAAGGAAGAGGTAAGTAAAAAGGTAGAACAGAAAATCTACAGAGGTATGATTGGATCTCTCCTTATCTGACGGCTTCAAGGCCTGATATTTTATTTAGTGTTTGCTTATGTGCTAGATTCCAATCAGATCTTAGAGAATCTCACTTAACAGCAGTTAAGCGAATTTTCAAGTATCTGAAAGGTACTACTAACCTGGGTTTGTTTTATAGAAAATCCAATGAATATAACTTAGTAGGATACTGTGATGTTGACTTTGCTGGAGACAGAGTAGAGCGTAAAAGCACTTCTGGAAGCTGCCAGTTTCTGGGAGAAAACATGATCTCATGGACCAGCAAGAGACAATCCATAATATCATTGTCAATAGCAGAAGCTGAATACATAGCAGCTGCTGGATGTAGCACTCAAATGCTCTGGATGAAAAGTCAACTTGAAGACTTAAATATATTTGAGAGTAACATTCCTATCTTCTGTGATAACACTTCTTCCATATGTCTATCCAGAAATCCCATTCGGCATTCTAGGGCTAAGCATATAGAAATAAAACATCACTTTATTAGGGATTATATTCAGAAAGGAATTCTTACTTTAAAATTTATTAACACAGACTATCAATGGGCTGATGTGTTTACAAAACCTCTTTCTGAAGATAGATTCAATTTCATTCTAAAACATCTCAGCATGAAACTGTGTCCAAAATAAAATGTTTTATTTGCATATTCTAACCCTCAAAATTTTATTGTTTTCTGCGAACATCTGATCAACTTGTCTTCAGAAGTTAGGAGTATAGTTGCATCAGAATCTATCTATGAAGATCTAAACTTTTCATTTCAAGGATAGAGGTGTGCAGTTCACACCATCAAAAATATGTCATCCTCTCACAAGCTACCTTCTGAGGCTGAACATGCGTTCAAATCCTTAAGGGTCCAAGGCTCTGCTTGGATGCATTGAGACATTGGTCATTGGTAACTGTTTAATATCTCTCTAAATCCCCCAATTTCAGGTTTCATTAATTCAATATAATCATTACATATTTTCTCTTTCTTACTGATTACGTTTTCTAAAGAACTTATGTAAACTCAATTTACTATTTCATTCGTTCACGTTTTACCATCTTCAACATTCTCTCTTGTTCTAGTTTTTTCAAAAACCCCTTCTATCAATTTTCTTCAAAGAATCCGTGTGAACAATGGCATCCTCATCAAGTCTCAAGAATCTCAATAGTGCTCATGGTTCTTCATCTACTGAACAATATGAGGAGCCTATTAGAACACTACTCACTCCGGTCGATAACCTCGAAGTTCTCTGTGAATTGATCATCAATTTTGAAAGCTTACAAGAAAATGGGTTTAATATGTATGAAGATGTAACTGCACAGGGATGGAACAAATACTTTGATCGTCTGTTGGGTCTAACTTTTCCCATTCTTGTTAAAGACTTTTGGATTCAAGCTACTTCATCCAACCACCAGGTCATATCATATTTTATGGGGAAGAAGATAGTGATTACTGAAGATTTGATTGGGAAACTCATTGGTTACAATGGCGGCGGAGTCAGATGCATTGATATGGCTGATAAGTGTTCTGACCTAAAATCCATTGTTAGGGTCATCTTCACTTCTGGACAACCATCCAACAAGATCAGAGACTTGAAAGATCATTACAGAATCTGGGCTAGAATAATTCTGGGATGTATCAATCACAGGAAGCCTACAAGCTCTCCTGATTACATCAACATTGATCAGCAGTTTCTGATATACTTCATTGCAAAGAAGACCAAAATAAACCTTCCACATTTTCTCTTCAACCATCTCAGAACAAGTGTGAAAGAGACAAGAGAAGAAGAAAGAACTAAGAGGGACTGGATTCCTCTAGGAAGATTGATTTCAGATATTCTAACGGAAAACAGGATGATAGAACATCTGACAGAGGCTCAAGAAATCAGTACTCTGGAAGCAACTGCTGGGAAACCTTTGAATGCCAAGAATCTCAAGAAAATGAAGATTATTGAAAACATTAAGAAGGAACCAACAATTGCTTCTCATGAGGTCATCACTTCTAGGAGAATCCCTCTGAAGGATTTTCCACTACTCTCTGAGATAGATGCCTCTCCAGAGATTATAGTCAGATACCTTGAAGCTTGCAAGGCTGATGGGACTATACCAGAAATCAACATCCAAGATCTGCACAAGCCAGCTCCAGAGGTTGTGCTTAAGAAATACAGAAAGAGGGAGGCAGCAGGAGAAGGATCCTCTCAGAGGACACCAAAAGCTATGAAAAATAAAGGTAACACATCTTTTGTTTATGTTGTAAAATCAATAGCTATTCCGGCATTTGAAACCATTCCCCCTCAACCAATAGAAAATCCTTCACCCCAAACATTTGAGGATTTTGACATAGAGTTTTACCAATCTGTAACTCTTGGAAATTTCTTAAATGAACCTCACTCCCCCAATCCAAATCCAGAACAACATCAACCAGAACTTGCAAGAGTTCTCTCTGATATTGAACTGTTTGATCAAGACTTCTCCTCACCACTCCCAGAAAATCCAAATACTCAATCTCAACAACCAGAAAATCCACAACTACACTCTCCTCAACCAGAACATCAAAACCTCCACTCACCCCAACCAGAAAATGAAAACTCTCTTACTCCTCAATCTGAAAATCCATCTTCTGAAATTCAACACGCTACCGCAAACCAATCAGAAGACTCCCTTTCAGACTCTGATACCTCTACCCTAATTCCTGGGATAACAGAACCTCTTACGGTTCGTTTACCTCTCTCTATTCATGATATTCCAGAGATACCTTCACCATATGAATCCACATCACCAAACACCCCTCACTCACCAATCTTGATTTTTTATTCTTCCACTCCCTCACCTATCAACCTTCCAGCTGACCACCTCAGAACTGTCATTGATCTAGAAGTGTTGGACCATCTAGCTTCCACCTCACACAAAATTGCCATCCCCAAACCTAAACCAACCTTAACCAAATCAGATGTTGGTAAGAATCTATTGATTTTTGAAACAGAAATACAAGAATAAGTTACTTCTTTGAAGCAAGCAACTCAAGAGAATTCTAATCCTGCTGCTTCTGATTCTCTGTGGGAAAGATTCCGAAAATGGTTCAACTCTGAAACCCAGAAGATGAAAGAATTGAGCTATGAAAGGGCTCAGCAGAACTTCAGTGATCAGCTGAAAGCCTTCAAAGATCAAGTTCTAAGCCACTGGGACAAGAAAGAAATTCTTCTGCTGGAAAACGCTTCCTGGAAAGAGCACCAACCTTCAGAAGCCACTGAACTAGATTCTGATAGTCATCCTCTAACTACTGCTTCAGAAAAGGTTATTGCAACAGAAGAAGTTGTTTAATTAGAAGAGGTTGTTGATTGTTATGAACGACGTGCAACCCCTAAAGATACACCAGCTTCGTCTCTAGTCATGAAAACTCTGGAAGAGTTGAAGAAGGAGAATGCTTTAATCCATGCCAGACTGGATAAGCAAGAAGACACAAACAAAGAGATCAAGGATATATTGGATAAACAAGAAGATACAACAAAAGAAATCAAATACATTCTGGGAAAGCAGGAAGAATCAAGCACTCAGATTAAGAGCTTGTTGGAAGCGTTTTTCACACGACTTCCCCCTCCTTAGATTTTCTTTAACTGTTTATCTGTATTTTTCATCTTATCCTCTTTGTTTCTGAAAAATGTCATTGCATTCTGTTTTCAATATAAATCATCTTTTTGACTCTGATTATATTTATTTTTGATACCTGACAAAAAGGGGGAGAGCGTGCGATATTTTCAATAACAGTATACCGGGACAAGTCTCAAACATTATGAATATCTTAACCTATTTTTTCTAAAAAGCTTGAACAGGAACATACTATGATAAGGACAGAAGGAGATGCATCAAAAGCTCTGATGAGAAGGAACTTCAGGGAAGTAACTCATCTCTATCTGAGTAATCAACTCAGGGGGAAACTCTCTAAAGCTTTTTGTTCTATATTTTTCATTGAAAATCCTAGTTTTTGTCATCATCAAAAAGGGGGAGATTGTTAGAACATAGTTTGATTCTACAACCCTTAATTAGAGTTTTGATGATAACACACACAAAGAACAAATATGCACTCTAAATTTGTGTTATTTTGTATGCAGAAGTTCTGACTGAAACAACATCAGAAGTTAAGCTACAAAAGCTTTCAAGCTGAGACAATTAGAATGTTCTAAAGAATGATGATTAGAATTTGCGCTAAAGTAAATAATACTCTGATTCTGAACAGAAGTTTAATATACCATCGGATCCTCATATCTATGAGTCATCAATGTTCTGAAGTAAAAGCACCATGCAAGATTCTAGTTCTGGAGCGTTACTTTCCAATTAAGACAATATCATATGCAACGGCTTCATTCAGACAAGAATCTTCTCAATATGGAAATAGAATTGAATGTCCATTATCACGCTTTATGTTGGACAAGAATTCCACGCCTATATAAACAAAACTAAAGGACAAATCGTTTATGATTTTGACCACCACTTCTCATACATCTTAAACACTGCAATCTTTCATATTCACTTATACACTGAAATTGTGTAATATATCACAGTTGTGATACAGTTTTTGTAACGAAAAACAACAGTACACAGTAAACCAGTTTATTTTGATTAAGCTAGTTTTCCTTGAGATAAACTGGGTTGTGGTTGTACTCAAGAAGACTTTGGCAGTTGTCAAAGTAGTATTGTAATCAAGTTTTGATTAGTGAATTAAGTCCTCATTGGAGAGAGGCGAAATCACCTTGGCGGGTGGACTGGAGTAGTTTGAGATCAAACGAACCAGGATAAAAATATCTTGTCTACTGCTTTTTGATTTTAAGTTTCAATTCAACCCCCCCCCCTTCTTGTGTTTTTCACTTCTTCAATGCCAACTCCTCGCACTGAGAAGGAAGTTAGGGGATTCTTGGGACGTCTGAAATACATTGCCGGATTCATTTCACATCTGACCTCTACTTGTGAGCTTATCTTTAAATTACTGAAGAAAGATAAAGCAGTGAAGTGGAATGACGACTGCCAGGATGCCTTTGACAAAATCAAGGAATATCTTCAAGAGCCTCAGATTTTGATGCCTCCAGTTGAAGGAAGACCTCTAATCATTTAATTAACAGTGTTAGAGAACTCAATGGGGTGTGTGTTGGGGAAGCATGACGAGTCTGGTCGAAAAGAGCATGCAATATACTACCTTAGAAAAAAATTTACCGACTGTGAAACAAGATACTCACTGATCGAGAAAACTTGTTGTGCTTTGGCATGGGCTGCTCGCCGACTAAGACATTATATGTTGACTCACACTACCTTTTTGATATCTAAAATGGATCCTATCAAGTACATCTTTGAGAAGCCTGCTCTCTCAGGAAGAATAGCAAGATGGCAAATGATCCTGACCGAAAACGACATTCAATACACAACCCATAAAGAAATTAAGGGAAGTGTACTAACTGATCATTTGGCTCATCAGGCTGTGGATGACTACCAATCCATGAATTTTAAGTTCCTGGGCAAGAACATCATGTTAGTAACTGATTAAGAAGATTTTGGACCGGATGAAGGACCTGAAAAAGGATCTCGGTGGACTATTGTTTTTGACGGGGCTTCCAACGCTCATTGCAATGGCATCAGCGTTGTGATCATATCCCCTGAAGGCTGTCATACTCCTTTCATTGCAAGATTGTGTTTCAATTGTACCAACAACATGGTTGAATAGGAAGCATGTATTATGGGTCTCAAAGCTGCCATCGACTTGAGGATCAAGTTCTTGAGTGTATTTTGAGACTCGGTCTTAGTAATCAGTCAAATCAAAGGAGAATGGGACACGAAGCATCCTAATTGTATCACTTACAAAGAGAATGTGTTGACATTGATTCCACACTTTGAAGAAGTTAATTTGAGCATTTTCCACTAGAGGAAAATAAACTAGCGGATGCAATAGCTATGATCTCATCCATGTTCAAAGTCAGGTGGGATAATGAGGCTCCTCAGATCACTATTGAGAGAATGGATGAACCAGAATACTGTCACGAGATTGGTACTAAAGAGGTAGTGGACAAGTCTTAGTTCCATGAAGTCAAAAGATATCTCGAAGCCCAATAGTATCCTGAGGGAGCTTTAGTTAATGATAAGAAGTTCCTAAGAAGGTTCTCTGCTAAGTTCTTCCTCAGTAATGGGATCCTCTATAAGCGCAATCACGATTCTACTTTGCTTCGGTGTGTAGACAAGAGTGAGGCAGAAAAGATTATGGCTTATTTGCACGAAGGTACCTTTGGCAACCATTCTAGTGGGCACATGATGGCTAAAAAGATCCTACGGGCAAGATACTATTGGTCCACTATGGAAGTAGACTGTTATTAGCATTCACGGACTTGTCACAAATGCCAGATCTATGCTGATAAGGTACATGTGCCTCCAGTTCCTCTAAACGTCTTGACTTTTCCCTGGCCATTCGCAATGTGGGGCATCGACATGATTGGAGACATTATACCTACAGCTTCTAATGGGCACCACTTCATCCTGGTTTCCATTGATTACATCATAAAGTGGGTCGAGGCAACTTCATTTGCTTCTGTTACCAAGAGTGTTGTGGCCCGATTCATCATACATAACCTTATCTGTTGGTACGGTATTCCAGAAAGAATCATTACGGATAATGGTACCAATCTCAATAATACTATGATCACCGAGCGTTGCACGCAATTCAAGATCCAGCATCATAACTCTTCTCCTTACCGGCCGAAGATGACTGGCGCTGTAGAAGCTGCTAATAAAATATCAAGAAAATCATACAGAAGATGACGGTGACATACAAAGACTGGCACGAGATGCTATCATTTTCTCTCCATGGTTACCGCGCCATAATGCATACATTAATAGGGGCAACTCATTTCTCTTTGGTATACGGTATGGAAGTTGTCCTACCCATAGAAGTCTAGATCCCTTCCTTGAGGATCATAAAGGATGCATGTTTGAGTGAATATGAATGAGTTCAGACTCGACTCGACCAATTAAACTTGATTGATGAGAAGAGGCTCGCGGATGTCTGTCATGGTCAGATGTACCAAAAACGTATGATCATAGATTTTAACAAGAAGGTTAGACGTCGGGTATATCAGGTTGGTGACCTGGTAATCAAGCACATCATACTTCCAAAAGGTGATCCTAGGGGCAAATGGACTCCCACATACGAAGGGCAATTTGTGATCAAGAACATATTTCCTGGTGGAGCCATGATCTTAACCACTATGGACGGTGACGACTTTCCGCACCCGGTAAACGTGGACATAGTTAAAAGATACTACGCATGAACAAAGACCTGCTAGGTTGATTAGCCTAGGCAAAAATTAGGGCATCCAGGAGAACCAAAAGGGTTTGGGAAAATTAGGGATATACATAAAAAAATATGTACACCCGGAAAGTCGAAAACCTGAAAAGGCGGCTTGGGCAAAAAAGGGTATCTCGATGGGCTGAAAACACGAAAGGGAGGTCCAGGAAAAAGTTAGGGATTTAAAGTGTATAACCATGTTCCGTTGGATCACCTTACAGTCAATCTTCAGTATCAAATATCAAGCTCAAACGGTACTAATCAATCCAGACAGCTTCGGACAAGCAATGAAAGAGATGAGACGCTCAAAAACATAAAGGCAATAGAAGAATGGGAACCCATTGGGATCATTTTACATAGTTGTTTTCTTTGTATACTATTTGTAAAGTTTTATTATTACGACGACATTCTCTTATTAGGATGTTTGTCTCCTTGTACAAAAAAAACACTTATTCAAGTTAATAGAAAACTATTATTCCTTCGAAAATACAAAGATATTCATTTTTATTTTTCTGTTTTGTTTGCAAAAACGTCCAGTGATTATTTTTGAACATATGCATTTGAATGTGATTACTGTTTACAAATATGCGCATAAAAAAACAGAAAGACAGTTACTAATGGCTTTAAGAAATAGGACAAAATCTAAGGGCCATCCATAAAATCCTCGCAGATATTTCCTCCAGCATATACCTTCTCCAGCAAGTACAGAGGTAGAGACATCCTACTACAAGGTCACTGCCATATTCTCAGTATGCAGCCTAATGGTGTCAAATGCTCTCATATCCCCAGCAGAGCAAAATCTCCAAATTACTGCTCAACAAATAGATTTCCCAGTGAAGTCGCCAAGCTTCTCAGGATTCCCCAGCTAGATTTCCATAAAATTCCCAAGAAGCTTACGAAATTTCCCTTCCCAAACAGAGTTTATTTCTCAAACAACGGAAGATCTGTCTCCCAGCATTCAACTTCAAAAAATATTTGAGGATCTACATTCTTCACCCCCATCAACAAACAGGGATTTATTTTCCCTAGCTCAACAACATTGCAATAGAACAACTGACACATTCATACATTGCATTCATACATCATTTTACAAACATCATAAGCATATGTAGCGCAAATTCATATATCACAATCTCATTTATTTTGAGAACATCATGAAATTGGTTTTACCTTTTCAGGTCAAACATTATAAACTTATACAAGAGGTCAAAGGTTAATGCCCGAAACCAGACGGGGAAACTATCTACACGACCAAGTGGTATGAACTCCTGAAGCAAGACGGGTTTACCAACAAATACAGCATTCCACGGATCGATGCCCGAAACCATACGGGGAAACTATCTATGTTCCCAACATTGTCAATTTCCAGATTAATACTTGAAACTAGACAGGAAAATTATCTGAGAACTACCTGATTGTAGAATAATACCTGTAACAAGCCAGGAAAACTATCTACATGAGGAGATTGAAGATTAATACCTGTAACAAGCCAGGAAAACTATCTTTCTTTCTCAGGTCAGAGATTAATACCTGAAACCAGACAGGACAACTATCTCAACGACCGACAATTTTCAAGTTCCAAATTAATCCCTGTAACAAGCTAGGACAAATATCTGTGGACGACCAATTGTAGGTTAATACATGTAACAAGCCAGGAAAACTATCTACATGAGGAGATTGAAGATTAAAACCTGAAACCAGACGGGAAAACTATCTTTCTTTCTCGGGTCAGAGATTAATACCTAAAACCAGCCAGGAAAACTATCTCAACGACCGACAATTTTCAAGTTCCAGATTAATACCTGAAACTAGCCAAGACAACTATCTGTGAACAGCGGATTGTAGATTAACACCTGAAACCAGACAGGAAAACTATCCATATAAACAAATGAAGCAATATTACACGAGTTTCTTCTCATGATCTCCAGATGCAGTCTAACACAGACTCATCCTGAAGCATCCCCACACAGGCTCCTTCTCATATGTCTTCGGATGCAGGCTAACACGGACTCATCTAGGAACAACCCTACACAGGCTCTTTCTAATATATTTTCAGGTAATGGTTAATTCCATTATCCCCAGCAAGTTACTGTGAAACCTAGATTTCAAACAGAAAGCACCAAACTCTCATCTCTCCAGTATAGATATAACTCCTCAGTAGAGCCATGGAAAACTAAAGTTCCTAGACTCTATTCCCCAGAGTTTTCCTCAAGCAGGAAAATAACAGAAATCATCATTCCCCAGTGGACTCCTCCTCAGACAGCAGGAATAGTAATTCCCCACAAGGGGACCTCTTATGAAGTCAGCACCTACTCTGGATGGCATCTTTAATCCCATCTCCGACAACTCTCAGTCGTCTTCTCCAAATGGCATCTGTAAGCCCATTTTCGCCATCATCAACCATCAGTGTTACTTCATGCGAGTGCAAGCTTCTGGGCACTCTAGTGTTGAATCCTCTTCCACCTTCAGATCACGAAAGGCAGACAAGCCAATCTAAATCATCATGTTTAAGAAGATTGAACAGGGGCAGCTGTTGTACCCCAAAATTTCCCTCTCATGTTTCCCAAGGTTTTCTCTTACATGGGTGGTTACTAACACTTGCCTAAAGAAAATGATTTTTTTTAATGATGGTCAAGTGTCTTTTGATTGGCATGTCAACAGTGTCCTTCGATTGGCATCTAAATAATATCCTTCAATTAGCATATTAGAGCAAAGGGTCCTTCGGTTGGCATGTCAACAAGCTTTGATTGGGCATCTAAAACCATTCGATCAAGCATTGGCCCATCAACTTCGATTGCGCATTGGTTCCCCTTCGAGCAATCCTTGGTTCAAGTTTCATTTAGGCAACAACCCCCTACAAGTTCCCTTCGATACTCCAGCAGTGGCCTCCAGCATGTTTATTTTGATTCACAAGGCAAAAGGCCTCTACATGCAACCTTCGACTCACTAGGAAAAGGCATCTTAATGCTTGCCTTGGATTCACTAAGTCAAAGGCTCCTTTCAAATGGCCTTCGATCCACAAGGCAGAGGCTTCCTCAGACTTGTCTGGGATTCACAAGGGCAAAGGCTTCTTCTATGATTGCCTTCAATGCATAAGGAAAAGACTTCCTTTGTGCTTGATTTCAATGCATAAGGCCAAGACCCCTCAACACAGTTTTTGCACTATGACACACAATATGACCCCTTCGAAAGAGTACTCCAAAGGTCCGTTCGAAGGACACATATTGGTGGACATTCGAAGGAGACACATAATTATTGAAAGCAAGATTTTCTTATGATGAGTCTTGGTCCTACATGTTGCCGGACCCAAGCCTCCTACGCAATGGCATTCGAAGGAAGTGACAAAATAGGCTTCGACTGGCCAGGATGAAGTTCTCGTTTGGGCTATTTAAATCAAGCATCTAAGGCAAAAAGATGGGTCCAATCGAAGGAGCCATGAGGAGCAAGTCATAGCCAATCGAAGAGTAATGATCTGAGGGGCTTTCGAAGAAGCCCTAATGAGGGAAACTTTGAACATGTTCGAATTGGAATTTAGAATCATCAAAAAGAATAATGCTCTGACAAAGAGAATTCTGGGAAATTCGAATTGATGCAGATGGTGAATTAATTGAAGAAACTCTGACAAGGGAAAACTCTAAATAATTGGAATTCAGATTCATCAAAGATATGACCAATTCGAAATGATGAGGACGAACTCAATCGAATGAGCTATAAGAACGAAACCAGAGCCATTCAAAGGAGGCAACTTAGGGCCAATCAAAGAGTAAGGCTAGAAGGTAATCGAAAGAGTCAAATGTGTCCAGGTTCACTCAAGATTTCAAAATGGAAAGAATTATCCAAATATGGCCAACTTTCAATGTGTTGGATTCTTGTCTCATGTACTTCAAAGCCTAGTTAAATGGATGTCCCTTGCCATTTCCATGCACCCTCACATCCCTAGAGCATCCAACAACTCCAATCCACACACAAGTTCCAGTTTCAAGCAATGTAATTCCTCTTGACCTTGCATCTCTCGTTTCAACATAACATGTAAATAGCCTTTCACTTTTTTCGCTTCAGCATAACATGTAAATAGCCTTTTACTTATTTTTCGTTTCAGCATAACATGTAAATAGCCTTTCACTTGTTTTTCGTTTCAGCATAACATGTAAATAACCTTTTAGTTATATTCTTCGTTTCTGTCCTTTTTGTTTGTTTTCTTTTCTTGTCCACATATATGTTGGAACTAACATGTACAGGCTCAAATCAAAGACAAAAAGGGTGTGAATGAAGGATATACAGTCATGCTGCTCTGCAAGTCCATATTGCTTCATAGTCTAATCGAAAGAAGCAGAGAAGGTTGCAATCGAAGGTTACCCATACCAACTCCCAAGCTCAATCGAAACAAGCAGGAAAGGGTGCAATCAAAGGTTGCTCATACCAACTCCCAAGCTCAATCGAAAGAAGTAGGAAAGGGTGCAATCGAAGGTTGCTCACTCCAACTCCCAATCTCAATCGAAAGAAAACAAAAGAAGAGTGAATCGAAGGATTCTACTTCTTGGATCGAAGGACTCACTTCCCCTCTTTATTTTGTTCTTTGTTTTTACATTTTCTTTCCTTTCGATTTGGTTGTAATAGCGTATGACCCTTATTTTCTGAATTTTGTATTGCTTTCATATTAACTGCTAGATGTATGACTAATATGATTATATGACAAAGATTAAAATTAAAATGCTAGCAAACCTAACAAAAAGACAAAAATAACGGACTACAACACATTTGCACATATACACCTCTAGGGTATGCCCATTTTGGTTGCCTTTCGGAAATAAAACAGTTATGTCCCTCGAGAATAGGGATGCTTTAGCAAAACACCCATAAATCAAAAGATCATAGTCCCTCGATGACCCTACATTTGCCTTTCGGTAAATGATCTAGTCCCTAAACAAAATTGCTAAAGCGTCTCTACAGGTTGACTTTATGATTGTACGTCCCCTCAAATGTACCTTAAACATCTAACGATATGGCTACCTACTCACTAATAGTAGGATAGCACTATCTAAAGGATAGGAGGAAAAGAACGAACCTTTTTTTGAGTAAAAGTAGATAGTTCTTAAATGCTTGCTCAAAAACAAACGTTTCACACTTACACAAAACATTTCAACATAAATGAGATTATGTTGTATGCATTTATCATGTATGTAAATAGGATGTATGAAATGTGAAATGTTATTTGAAGTGTATCTTTTTCTGGGAAAATAAATCCTTGACAAATGCTGGGAAGCCTTGGGAAATGAAATCTCGGATCGCTGTTGTAGATGAAGAGTATGCTCCTCTTCAGACCTTGATTTAGGATGTTTCCGTTGGGGATTCCTGTTTTTGTTGTTTGAGGAGAAATATGTTGGGGAAGTTAACTTTGCTTGAGAAGAAAACTCTGTGGAAAGTGTTGATCAGTGTTTTGGGAAAAGTGTTTAGGATTCTTAACTACTCGTTGCTCTATTGGGGAGTTATTCTTGACTGGAGAGAATCAAAAGTTAGTTGTTATCTGGTCGAAATTCAGGCTTGGCAGCAAATTGTTGAGAATAAATAAAGTTGATTGTTATCCAGTCGTATTCCAGGCTTCGTAACGACTTACTGGGGAAGATTAAATTAACTGTTATTTGGTTGGATTCCAGACTTCGTAGGAAATTACTTGGGAGAGTGAAGTTAGGCTATTATCTGGTCGGATTCCAGGTTTCGCAACTTTCTGAGGTGGATGAAGTTAATTGTTATCTGGTCGAATTCCAGGCTTCGTAATAACTTACTTTAAAGGATGAAGTTAAACTCATATCTAGTCGGTTCCAGGATTCCCAGTAACTTGCTTGAATAGATGAAGTTGAACTGATATCTGGTCGGGTCAAGGCTTCACCGTAACTTGTTTAAAATGTTGAACTAATATCTGGTCGGGTCCAGGCTTCATAACAAATTCTAAATTTAATTGTTATCTAGTCAGATTCCAAGATTCATAACAAATTTATGAGAGAAAGAATTTAATTGTTATCTGGTCGAATTCCAGGCTTCACAACAACATACTGAAGTTAATTGTTATCTGGTCGGTTTTCAGTCTTCGCAGTAACTTGTTAGGGATTGTAGCGCTGTCTATTGGGGAAGAGGAGTTGTGGTCCCTTGATTTGTAGCAATCAGAGAGGCAAACTCAAACTGGGGAATTTGTAATTTGTTGGGGAAATATACCCTGTCGCCAGTCTGTTGGAGAGGTGTCTTCTTTTGGCAGAAATCCTCGAGGATTCTTGAGATCGAATCAGTTGGGGAGAAGTTTTCAGAGATTGAAACCCTGGATGGGGGTCACCCTATGAAAAGGAATTTGTTGGGGATTTTTCATTGTCCCTAGTATCAGGTGTTTGTGCCACTGCCAGGAAATGTTTGACTGTACGTAACCCTTTGTTGGGATTCACGTTCAATGCCCCAAGTGATTCAGATACATACCTGCCCCTGGTATATTCAGCAATTCTTGAGAGATTTCTTGGAATCTTGACTTGAATGCCCCAGATGTGCTAGATAATGATCATGTCGTGCCCCCTTGCTTATAGGAGATATGTTATTGGAAGCATCTTCCCACTTGAAGTGATTTTGTTCATTGAGAGGGTTTTTTTGTTCACTGGATATTTGTCGTGTGAATTTCTCCGTTGTCAAACAAATAGCCATATGCAAACAGCGATATTCAAATAATGCAAAGTTTATGCTTGTCTTTGAAGTTTTGAAAATGCGTTTTAGCAGATAAAAGAATTTTTGCAAGAAAATTCAACTCAGGATTTAGAGTAAAGCCTCACAAGAGTCAGGATACATTTTGTAACAGTATGCTTTCGAATTAACCCGTGCTTCAATTAGGACTTTTGAAGGGTTGTAACGTGGCTTGCTTCAATGTTTAAGAAACAAAGGATAAAGGCTCAAATTTTATTTTTACCCACCCGTTCTTCATGATGTTCTTCAGTCCTAAACTTAACTAATCGTACGTTCGAACTCCAATGACGTTTTGGCAATGGTTCAGACAAGTTTAGTTTATCGGAAGGCAGTCATTTTTTGCAACATTTTTCATGTTGTTGAGGATTTGCAGTGACCTCTTTTTTTTATTATCCCTGATTTTTTCCTGACTATTCCTATTTTGAGATTACAGTCAGCGGGATGACCCAGTTTTTCTTAAGTCTCCTTTGTAGGTTTTGACTTAGTGGGCTTTTCTTTTTGAGAGATAATGATTTTCTATGTGATAGGGAACCATCACCGTCTTTTGATTCCAAAAGGAACGATTTTTATGTCATTCGTTGTGTACAAAGTGAAAGTTTGCGACTGAACGCGCATTTGAATTAACTGAGAGACTACCCTGCCCCAGGTTTTGATTAAAGGTTTCAATTTTTCTAAAAAGGAAACTCCTACTTCTCTGGATGAAAGGGGTTGACTAGGGATTATCTTCCTTATAACTCTGGTGTTTAGTAATTGAAAGAACGCTTATACATCATCAGTAGAGTCTGTCCAAAAGCATATTGTTGAGATCAAGGCATTGTTTTCTTCATCCTCCCTCTAAACGCTTGAAACTTTTAAAACAAGAGTTGAATATAAAGGGAGTAAACAACATAGTTTAAGTGTAATGAAAACAAATGAATTAATTCAAGACAAACACATGCAAAGCATTAATGAAATAGATTTTGACATTAATAGATAAGTGTTTGAACAACAAAAGAGATTACAATTGAAAATTCAAATGAACAAAAGCCTTTTTGTCTGAACTTGTAACTTCAGGTGGTGAGCCTTTGAGGGACGGCAGAAAAATTCAGTCTGACCGTCTTGTGTGAACTCCAGCACTCCTTTGTCGATCAAGTCTTGAATCTTATTTTTCAAAGCTCAACAACTATTCGTATCATGCCCATGATTATTGGAATGGTATACACATATTGCATCAGGATGATATCTCGGAGCAGAGGTACTGAGATTCCAAGGAGGTTCCCTTATCGTGACCAACTTCAGCTCCAGTAAGTGTTGCAAGACTTGCGATAATGGCATGTCGAGTTTGGTAAACTGCTTACCGGATGGGACCCGTTTACTCCGATTACCCTGTCGTTTTTGATGAGGTGGTTGTTGGGCTCGTGACGCGGTAATGAATTTAAAAGGTCTACTCTCCACCAAGCCAACCTCTTGTCTCTTCGAGGATTGATCAATGACTTGATCCTCATCCTCGACTGTTGGTTTCATACGGTTACATCCGTCTTGATGGAGCTTGTTGACGAGGGTGCTCAGCTCTTCTTGTCCCTGAGCTAAGTTTTGGATGAGAGCCATCTGGCCCACCAGTTGTCCCATCATTTGGACCTTCATTATGGCTATCTCGGTTTATAGCCGCTCCAACTGGTCATCTCTATCGTCCCCAGGATTTCCCATGATTATGCCCCTAGTAAGGAGCGCTTTCACCTTTTCTTGTCCCTTGGACAGGTTCAAGAACATCTCTTGAAGTTGAGAATTTTGAGTCTGAATGTCCTTGATAGTCTGTTCTAGAACCATCGCTACTGAAATAAACAGTAAGAAGATAAGGAGACATGTATGGGAGAAACTTATCATGATATGATGCATGAAAAATGTGCATGCAAATGATTTCAAGGATCTCGCAGGGTAAACAAAAGAGGATTTTAGAATATAAACGTTGATCAACAACTTTGATTGGGGAACTTCGTATCGGTGGATGTCCTTCCACGAGAATCAAGCTCACCATGTCAAGTGGGTCATAGCCCTTGACTCAAGTTATCGTGCTTTGGTCTTGACAGTATTTGGTTAGAGGAAAATAAATCCTCTTACTCCTTGATAGACGTCTGGTTCAACGTGACCCTGCATAATAGGCCTTTGAGATCCTTGAAATGGTTATTGAAAATGCTATGGTATGATGTTATGATGTTATGTACAAGTATTCAAAATAAGCAAGTTGTTATGTACAAACAATCATATACACACAAAGCAGACAAGTCCTTAGGTTTAGGCTTGCATGGAGTTTGATAGGTAAGTACCCTCTTGAAGTTTAGTTGGCTCAACATATCCTAGTAATAGTAATCGGGTTCTAGGGGATCTCAATATCACTGATCTTTCTTCTTCGGGCATTGTTTCAGCACAAGCATCTTTAATGGCGATCGAAATATCCCGAAAATTCGATCTGAATGAGCGTAGTATCGAGTATCAACCAACTTTGGACTGCACTAAAGCTGGATACCTCACTACTTCCTAATGGCCAAGTTGGTCAAGTAAAGATTCTAAAGTTAGTTAGTGCTTCATGACACCACACAACGGCCCCGTATTCTCCTTGACTACTCAAGGGCTACCAATACCAACAAATGTGTCACACTAATGTAGCTATTACTTAGACCATGTCGGTATACCCCGCACAGTTTCCACAACTTATTGCTACTTACCTATAAGATGTCCCAGATCCGGGTAGAGGATCAAAACAAACCCAAACAAGGAACCAAAATATAAAGCAAACAAGTCAAACAAGGAAAAGCAAGTAAAGGTGATCTAGCCCTAAGGTAACCCCACTTTTAAAATCTCCCCAGCAGAGTTGCCAGTTCTGTAACACGGTGGGAGAACTGACTTGGGTGTTTTTCATTTGATCGCAATTGTTGGGGATAGCAATAGTCGCCACCGACTTTTCTTTTATTTAATAAGGAAAGGCTGAAAAGAACAGGAAAGACCTTTCAATATTATTTCTTGAGTTCGGGGGGTAGATTATGAAAAGGGAAGGTGTTAGCACCCTTTTCATCCGTAGTTATCTATGGGCTCTTACTTGATTTTGTTTGAAAGTCTGCTTTATTGTGTGGTTTTGAAAGTATTTTGAAAACGTGCCTTTGTAATGATTCTCGTCACATACAAAGTGTTGTTTGAAAAATAGTTCAAAGAAGTGTTTGTTTTTTGAAAGTGATTTTGAAAAGATGTCTTTGTAATGGTTCTCGTATCTATAAGAATGCATACAAAGCGTTGTCTTTTGAAAATGTTTCAAAATGAAAGTGTTTGGTGTATGAAAAGTTTTTGTTGTGAGCAAGCCAGCAACTAGGAGCAATATACCTACTCAAAAGTCTTTAGTATTCTTTTCCTATTCCTTTAGATGTTGCTCTCTTACCATTGATTTGGTAAGAAGCCCCATTATTGGATGTAAAGGGACTGGTGTGCGTCATTGTATAGTCATGATAGCAATATTGTGAGATATCTTAGCATTTCTCTTGAGGGACTAAGATCATTTGTAAGGAAACATTTGAAGCGTCATTGAGGGACTATGATCTTGTATTTTGGTTGTTTTTGCTAAGAAATCTCACATGCATAACATGACCATTTTTTATAAGGCAATAAGTGGAATTACCCTAGGGGTGCATGTGTGAATTGTGTGTTTGATTTGCATGCATTTAGTCTTTGATATTTAGATTGTTTACTTGTTGGTTTTATCTTGCCATACATTCCCTATTTTACTAAAATTTATATAAAGCAATAAAAATGCAGAAAATAAATATCTTATGTTATTAAAACCATATTGAATAGAAAGAAAATGTAAAGACACAAACAAAATAAAGAAGGTAAAATAAGCCTTTTCCATCCAGACAGCAGCATCCTTCAATTCTACTCTTCCTGGCTTCTTTCGATCTGGCCTTGAAGGGGTGAAGGCATGGCTTTCGAATGAGGCATGGGGGTTAACATGTTATGCCTTTCATTTAGGTCCTAGAAGTCAGCATGTTTTTCCTTTCGACTGGTCCTGGAACCAATGCAAGATGCAATCTGCCTTTTTGCCTCCTTCGACTGGGGGTTAAAAGCAGTGTGGGAGTGCCTTTTTACTGAGCCTGGAATCAGTGTAGGCATGCTTTTCGTCTGGGCCTGGAAGTCAGCATGGTGTGCCTTCTGATTGCCTCTTTCGTTTGACCTGGAGAATAGGGTAGAAGCCAGAAGCTTTGTTTCCTACTTCCTGTTTCCTATTTCTTTCGTTTGAACTCTTAAATAGCAATATGGCTTAAGGCCATGCTAGCATTTCCTTACAATCAGTTTTAATACTTAATGCATGTTTAGGTAAACAAGAAGCAAAATGAAAGGGTTAGCTCTTAAAACATGTTAAAAGGGTGGAAACGAAAAGAACAATGATATGTACATGCTTGAAACGAAAGAAAAGCTTATTCACATGTTATACAAGAAACGAAAAGCTCAAGGTTTGGAACAACTTACCTTGCTGGAGGCTGGAGGGTGTGCTGGACCTTGAAGTGGTTTCCTCGAATGTCCCTGGAATCAAAGAGAAGGAGCAAGGGTAACGTCTCTACTGCTGGATTCGAAAGAGACAAACAAGTGAAATGGCTTTCCTGTTGGATTTGAAAGGATGACAAGATATAAGGATGTTTCAGGTTCGAAGGGGACAAGAGTTTGGAATTCTGGGTTTATGTTTGACAAGTGTTTAAGTGTTTGAGAGCTTTATTGTGTTTGAGAAAATTTTGGAGATTCGTTCCTCTGGCCAAAAAGTCCTCCTTTGAGCTTGCAAATGTTTCTCTATTTATAGAGAAAAGAATCAACATGTTTGAAGTAACCAGGTTTGTATGATGACAAACCATGGTTTAGTTAAAGGTGAAACAAGTCAATCCCTTTTCGGTGTTCCCAGGTTTCCAGTAAAGTGGGGGCCTGCTGTAAGAAGATTGGACTTATGCTTTTGACATTGCTTATGTTCAGACAAAAATCAGATTGGAATCTAACTTTGTGACTAAAGTACTTTTTATGAAAAAAAGGGTATGTAGCTTTTGTCATTTCATCCAAGAATGGTATTATCCAGTAGACAAAGCTTCAAACCTTCATGTAATGCATCACAAACTTGTGTAAACCTCTGATTATGTGAAGATTTGGAAGCAACATAGCCTGACAAGTGAGATTTGGAGGATAAGGCTATGAGATTTTCTCAATGTTCTTCAAACAAACTTGCTTCGAATGTTTCAGATTGGATTCGAAGTATGCTACTTCGAAGGGAACTAATACTCCAATTGAAGCTTTGTATGTAGGTGGCACTTGTCCAATCGAAGGCTTGCCTGCTAGATGGTCTAGATGCCCAAACAAAAGGGTGTATCCAGGAGGTCACTGCTAAGGGGTCAATGGTGCAATCGAAAGACACTTTTCAGAAGGTTATTTCCTTCTGAATAGAAGGAAGCTTTCAGAAGTTTATTGACTTTCTGAATTGAAGAAAACCAATAGGAGGCCTTTACTTCCTGAATCGAAGAATGATTTTACAAGGGGAAACAAGACTCAGTCGAATCTTGTATGAAGATCATTTCCTTTTGAATCGAAGGAAGCTTTAAGAAAGTCCTAGTCCAATCGAAGCATTTTTGAAAGAGACTAAAGTCCAAACGAAACAAGGGAAATCGAAGAAGGTATGAAGGAGACCAAAGTCTAATCGAAGCCTTGTGAATCGAAGTAGATTTGCATGGGACCAAAAATCCAATCGAAGCAATGGAAATCGAAGATAACTTATTTTTCTCCAATTTTGTTGAAAAGATTATTTTTATCTGTTTTTCCCTTTTTAACAGTTTCCTCCAATTCTACTTGTGCAAGCTTGAACTTTGATAATCCTTGTGAGAAAGGCCTTGAGAAATGAGAGGGAAAATTTTTGGGTACAACAAGAAAGAAAAACATCTCTGGAATCTCCACAGCTGTCCAATTCTTAAGTTATTTGCCTAGAGCACACTCACGAATGAAGTCAGACGCTCTTTTAGTGTTGCTCTTGTTAGATATCATTGCCACTTGTCCATCATGCTCTAATCCTTTGTTGATGAAGGTTTGTTGAATGGGAGGAAAATGCGTCTTTCCTTTCAGACTATCCTTTGATGGTTCATATCCCAAACAAAAAAATATATCTTCTCAGGTATCTGCATAATTTTACCCAAACTTTTTGTGCCATGATCTTCCACAACTGCTTGCAAATCTCTCCGTGAAGTCATAGTAAGTTTCTTGATTTTCTCCACTAGTAGGGTTACCATTTAAGCAACCTCTAATACTTGAAATGGTGTTTCTATGTCGTCTTCGTCCGTATTGATATATGTGTAGGACTTTATTTAACTTACAAAGATATCCTCTCCATCTTTGATTATAACCAATTTTCCTTCAATAAGGAACTCCAATTTCTGATGTAGAGTTGAAGTAACATCCCCTGTTGCATGAATCCAAGGTTGTCCGAGCAAACATGTATATGCTGGATCTATATCCATTACTAAAAATGTGATATAAAAATACATGGACCGATCTTGATAGGAAGATCCACTTCTCCAAACATTATTCTCTAAGAACCACCAAAAGTTTAATTATTGTAGTATTGGTCTTATGAAAACATTGTCTAGTGTTAGCATCATCAAGCTGGATTTCTGTAACACGTTGAGATAAGAACCAATATCAGTGAGTATTATGGATAGGCTAGTTGTTTCTATATGTATAGAAATATGTAGTGCTTTTTTATGAGCTCTACCTTGTGGCGGTAAATCACTATTATTGAAGCCTAGATATGATCCAGATGTTAGATTTTCTATGACATTATCAAACTGATTCATTGTAATCTCCTTTGCAACATGATCCAAACTTAGGATCTTTATCAAATAATCTCGATGCACTTATGAATTGATAAGCAACGAGAGTATTGAAATTTTGGTCGGGGTTTGGTGTAGCTGATCCACTATCCTATAATCACTTTGCTTGATCAATTTCAAGAATTCTTCCACCTCTTGGTCAGTATTCTTTATCTGAGGTTCTTGTTCTTGACTTGCCTTCACCACATCTTTTCCCTTATCCTTAACCACATCACCATCCTTCTTTTGTTGTTCAGGTCCATAGATTCGACCACTGCGGTTCATGCCCCCTGTTCTTACTATATTTTTGAATGCAGGACCTTCACTTATTGATGGCTCACATTCCTGCTTTAAACCATTGACATAGATAGTAGAATCATAACCCCATGGCACAACTTTGTTACTTTCGTAAGGAGTGGGAGACGGCCACCTAATCATCATTTTAGTCTTCAGAATCACTTGTATTCTTAAAGTTTGTCATGGTATTGTTATTGGTGCTTCTGTTGACTCTCCCAAAGGAATCACAAGAGTTTTCTTAGAAGGACTCGGACCTTGGCAAGGAATTACCAATGGCTTCTTTATGTTTCCATCGATTGCAGCTATGTATTCTTCCTCAGGGTATTGTCTAAATTGGACTATCTCTTGATCCACCAATTTCAGTAATGTCTTCTCAAAATCTTCATTGTATTCCAGGAGAAACACACATTCAAACAAATATTCTTTCAAGAGATATATCTAAGCTTTTACTCGTCTTGTTGCTCCAAAGTTAGTGACCACTTCAACTGCATCCACAATTGGCCCTCCATGCAGAGGCATGGTGTTTCACCCCAAAATTTACCCTCTTGATTTAGGCTTATGTTTCATCATAAACATCATATTACATTGCATTCATACATGGTGTAGGGATCAAGGTATTTTGTTTATCAAGCCTCCCTCAAGCTTTGGAAGATTGATTGTATTGACAAGTTGCTCAAGTAGGGCCATATTATCTAAACCTTTGGATCTTTCAAGCCCAAAGGTATCACATATCTCAATATATCTTATCCACCTCATTGGGTCATCAGAAGATTGAGTATTGTGTTATTTATAAGGAGAATCACTTCCTTTTTTATTCATCAGTCAAAACTAAGGTTGGAGTTTTAATTAGGGATTCTTTGTAGTTTTGAGTGGAAACTCTTTCCATAGCATCTATTTGTTTGGAATGTCATATGTTTGAAGTTTTGTTTCACCAAATTTGAAGAGAAGTGGTTCAATTGAATCAAATAGGCAAAACAGTCATTTTACTCAAGGTCAACAAACTCAAAGTTGACCAAATGAACTTTTTGTCAACATGAGACATTTGACATGTATTTTCATGAGGGATGATCATTGATGATTGTTTTTGATGAGAATTGCAAGTTTTAGAGGTTACTTAGATTTGATGTTATCTTGGTGATTGAAAATTTCACTAAGTGTCCTTCATTGTTGGCCTGACTTTGAAAGGGCATAACTTTCTCATTTTTTAGGGGATTTTGGTGATTCTTTTTTCCAATTGAAGAAGGGAAAAATATCTACAAGGGCCCACAAAGCACAAAAAACACATTTCTTACTCAAAATCAAAAGTTATGAGCCTTTGAAGTTTAGGGCAAGTTGAACATTTGTTGAGGCACCTTGGGCATCTGGCCAGGCAAGGCAAGGCATTTGGCCTAGGAAATTCATCAAACAGTTGGTAACATGCCTATATATTTTTGTTCAAGGCATAATTCAAAATATGCCTCATGTATTTTGAAGAAGACTATGAAAGCTTCTCATTAAACTTGGAATCAATCAATTTGATTTAAATTCGAAAGAGTTATGGTTTGAGGAAGTTGGGTGTTGAAACTGGATTCGAGTGGCTCTCTCTGATTGCATTTAGCTTGGACCATTGGAGTTGGCTCTGTGGGCTGGTCGAAGCCTTCTTGTGCTCCCTTTGATTTTCCTCAGTGTGGACCATTCGAAGTGTGACTTTGTGGGCTGGTCGAAGCCTCGTTTTTTCTCTCTTCGATTTGAACTAATTGAAGTGTCATCCTTGTGAGCTGGTCGAAGCTTCATTCTTCTTGCTTTAGTTTGGACCATTCAAAGTGGATTTGAGGGCTGGTCAAAGCCTCTTTCTTCCTACTTGATTCTTCTTCAGTTTATACATTCAAAGCATTATCTTGAAGGTTGGTCGAAGCCTCATTCTCCTCCTTTCGTTTGGGCATTCAAGATTCCATTTTGAGGGTTGTTCAAAGCCTCGTTCTCCTCCTTTCGTTTGTGCATTCAAGATTCCATTTTGAGGGTTGGCCGAAGCCTCATTTTCCTCCTTTTGTTTGGGCATTCAAGATGCCATTTTGAGCGATGGTCGAAGCCTCTTTCTTCTTACTTTGTTTCTCTTTGATTGGGCATTCAAAATGTCATCCTGAGGGTTGGTCGAAGCCTTATTTTTCTCTCAACTTGGACCATTCGAAGTGACCTTATGGGTTGGATGAAATCTCATTCCCGCTCTCTTCGAGTCCTCTCAATTTGGACTAGTCGAAGTGTTATCTTGGACAGGCCAACGCACGTGCAGTTTTGGGCAAGTTGGCTTAAGTTTCCCAGGAATCCTAAGCCTCATATCTGGCTCATCCCTCCATCATTTCTTTTGAACCTCAGTTTGTTTCGAAGCTTAGGATATGTTCTTTAGTTGGCTCAAGGAAAATTTGAGAATGCATGAACCAATTTTTCTATGGCCACAAGTTGGAATCAACTGACCTTTAGTGCACACATGAGTTGGAGATTTGGTGCACCCTTCAATTCTGTTAATTTTCAGAATTGATATTGCACATGCTTGGCACGAATCACACACTTCATTTTTACTTCCTTTGGCCAAACAATCACACTTTCCTTGCCTCCCCACTCTTTCTACATTTTTTACCATAAATGGTAACTTTTACCTTAAGAAAAATCACACCATGTGCAATCCTTGCCACCTCACCCAGTCACACTTCACTGACCTTATTTCATTAACCTCTGAGCTCATCAAAACGCAGCATAAAAGGCCAAACAAAAAAACTAAACGCAAGCACATGATCTCACTTTTCCATTTGCCTGTTTTGGCCAAATTGCCCTCCAACGGATTTCTATGAGCTATGACCTTATTGCCCTCACTCTAAACTCTCTATATAAACACTACATTGCTCATTCAAAATAGGAGAAAAAATAGGAGAGGAACAAAAGGTTGGAGTAAGTTCAGATCTGAAATTACTTTTTTCTCTCAGAAATCCATTTCTTTGATTCTCCAAGTTTGCTTGTGCGTTTTGAGTGATTCTTCTTGCATTCTCTTCTCCAAGTGCTAAGGATTGTAGATCAAGGCTTGGTTTACAGTTGGAGTGAAGGAGTCAGTAGATTGCTTTTGCCTTGAGGTAGTTTTTTCATGGACTTTGATTCTTATTATTAAGCTTGAATTGATGATGTAAATCATGTGTATTGTGGTTTAGCTGGCCAGACTTTAGGTCTGATATATATTGGATGCCTTGTTGAAGCTTGAATCGTGCATTGAAGATCTCTGCATCTTGTGTGTTTCAGTATTTTATGTTGTTTTCTCATGCTTATTTCTCTCTGATCTTGGATCTATATGAAAATTTGTGAACATCATGATATAGCTTGTTAATTCAGCTTTCAATTTGCGCTTGATTTGGTAAAAAAACGATTGAGAAATGAGTATGTAGTGATAATATGAACATTGAGCCCTAGCTTCAGCATTTCGCACGTTCCTGGCTAAGGATGGAGGTTGAAGATGATGTGGTGGCGCAATTCCATTGGTCCTTTTGAATTTTGAATTATTTGAATCTTGTTTAATAACTTGATCTTCCCTGATTTTATTTATTAATCAAAACTTGATAAAAAATTCTGAAAAAATTCATGAAACTTAAAAATAATATTTCTGACCTTATGCAATTTTTTAAGAATTTTTGAAAATGTTTTGATTGGTTTTAAAATTCGTGTGATCAATTAATTGTTTGTTTGACATTTTTTATTTTGATATTTCTCTTGATCCAAAAATTCCACAAAATATCATAGAAGCTTATTTTTAATTCTAATATTTGAATATAATTTTGGTTGAATTTTTTTATGAATTTTTTATTAGAATTTTGTTTTAAAATGTGAATATTTGTTTAATTGTTTAATGGTTTAAATTTTGATTTTATTTCTGACTTTTCCTTAATGAAAAAATATGGCAAAAATAAGTTTTCTAATCTATGGAGTTTTCTTTACTTGTGTATGATTTTAGTTTGAATTATTTAAGAATTGAAACTTGATTAATCAATAATTAAGTTTGTTTCGTAAATAATTAGGGTTTTTATAACCCCCTTGTTTGATTTGATTCTAAAAAACCAATTTTCCTTAAGTTTCAATTGAAGTCAACTCTTGTTTGAAGTTCGTAGATGTATTGAGGATCTGAAAAACATTATTCTTGAATTAATTGATGAGGTTTGGTATTTTCCATTGATTTATTTTGAAAACTTGTCTAGATTTGTGGTTTTACCAACTAGTTTTGATGTTTGAAGCTTATTTGATTTTTTCCTCAACCATCAATGAACTTGAGACTTACATTTTGAATTCTATACATCTTAAAGATGCTGAGATAAATTTTGTTTGAATTATGGAAGTCTATTTCTATTTTTTGATGAATTTTCAAATTGAAAGTGCCCAAGGGATGTTGCATATCTTGTTGCAATTTGTTTGATGGCCAATGAAATTGTGAGAGGCCTGTAATTTGGCATTTAATGATCATGTTGCTTCTGTTTCCTCACACCAATTCAAACCACCCCTTTTGATTTCCCATAATTGGTTGATGACCCCTTTTAATTCATGCCTCCTAAGTAGTGTTCTCTTCTTGTTTTTGCTTTAAACTTTAAAAATTTTGGCTTGAGTTGGAGGTCATCAAATGACCAACGATAACATGTTGAGGAATAATACATCAAGGATAGTCTCATAAAGACTTGAGATCACTTGACCTTTAATTCTTGAACCAATTTCATTCATATATGAATTTGATGTTCCTTTCTCCTTTCCTTTTAAATCCTTGAGGTATATTAAATGCACTTGTGCAACGTGCTTTAGAATTCAAATTTTAAACTCTTGATCATATCCTCATATCATGTTATAAGCTTGATTTCTAGTCTTTTAATGGTTTAAGTCTTCTAACTTTGTCTTTGTTTGAATTCCTTACCTTGCTAACTTGTGATCCAAGCTTTGTGATACATTTTGTGGTACCCCTCTTTTGTTATGCTTGTGAACCATGATGAAATGAATGAGTATGGATGTGAAGTGTTTTCTACTGACTTTTAAAGTCTTTTATTATATTCTTCTCTTTCTCTTTTGATCCTTGCTTGATATTTACTTGTCAATTCAACATGGTGATAGGAAAGGAGCAACAGTTCTTTAGTTTTGACCTAATTATTGTTTGAGTTTGCTTGATGCTTCTTACATCTACTGCCTTTGATGTTTGCCATCATGTTTATTTTTATACTCTCATGATTATATCATCATCCATCCTTTATTGGTTTATCATTTCTCTTTGAAATCACTAATTTGTCTGATGAATGTGCGAGGTACTCTGAGGAAAAGTTTTCCATTTAGACTTGGTAATGTAGTGTTCCACTTTATTTGTGGAACACAATTGGTTATGTATGCAATATTCTTGTTCTTGGTATATTTGTCATTCTGTTGCGGGATATATATATATATATATATATATATATATATATATATATATATATATATATATATATATATATATATATATATATATATATATATATATATATATATATATATATATATATATATATATATATATATGTGTGTGTGTGTGTGTGTGTGTGTGTATGTGTGTGTGTGTGTGTGTGTGTGTGTGTGTGTGTGTGTGTGTGTGTGTGTGTGTTTGTGTGTGTGTGTGTGTGTGTGTTTGTGTGATTGTGATTGCTACAGTCCTGCTCTTGAAGCCTCAGTGCATATATTTTATGGCGTGATTTTTTGAATTGACCTGTTTATTGATGTTAGCTTGCTTGAACTTCTCTGGGTTTCTTTTTGCTTTCTCATTTTCTACAGATAGTTATCTGTTTGGTATTGCACTATTTTCCCTTTTACTGTTTCCACTCCTTATTTCTTTTTATTGCATGATGGGATCTTCGTTGTTGATATATGTCAGGAGTCCCTCTGGTTTATTTAAAGACTTGTTTAAGGCAATTATGGATATGTACCTTGATACTCATGTTTAAACACTTATTTGTTTACTTGTTTGGTTTTTACCATGCTCCCTTAGGATTGCTTGTGTAGGGTTAGTCCTCGAGCTAGACCTTTGGATATGAATCCATGTATACTAACATAGGGTAGAAACTTCCGTCTTTCATCCTCAACCTTAGTGTCAATCATTGTATGATAACATTATCGGTAGTGTCATGATAGTCTCCCTTATTTGTTTTCTTTTTCTTTACATATTGCAACTTAAAACTAAAACTTCTTCTTGGTAAATCGTAAAATATCTCTAATAAAATTAAATCCTTCTTCAAGGTAAACAATATAAACCAATCTTATTTGTTTGTGCACCTCTTGGATTTGTTTTAAATTGATATTTTTCCATCCTTGCCATGACGTTTTTGTTATCTTTTAGTCGATGTTTCACCATCGCACATTCTTTTAGCCGACATTTCGCCATCACACATGTTTGTTATCCTCCTTTTATTCTCAATATCATTGTTAGGTGTGTTGTTTTTTCATCTGGTTTATTGATGTTTCGCCATCTTTGCCATGTTATCTTCCTATTTCTTAGCTGGTGTTTCTCCATCTCACTTGTTTCTAGCCGATGTTTCACCATCGCACATGTTTGTTATCCTACTTTGATTCTCAATATCATTGTTAGGTGTGTTGTTTTGTCATCTGGTTTATTGATGTTTCGCCATCTTTGCCATGTTATCTTCCTATCTCTTAGCTGATGTTTCGCTATCGCACACGTTTGTAGCCAATGTTTCGCCATCGCACATGTTCGTTATCCTACTTTGATTTTCAATATCATTGTTAGGTGTAATGTTTTATCGTCTTATCTGATGTTTTGCTATCATGCTGGCGTTTTAAGGCCTTATCTGAGTTTGTGTTTCCATGTGATGTCTTGTCATCTCTTTTTTCTTTTTATCATCATTGCTGACCTTTTTGTTGTTCTATTTGATGCTTTTCCATCTTGTATGTTGCTTTTATTTTCCTTAACTAAAAATTACAAACCAACCAAAATATATGAGCCAAACTATGGCTGCTCTGATTCCTTAAAAGGAATACATAGGCATTGGGGTAGGGCCTGAAAGAGCACAACTTTTATTTTCCCTACATTTGCTTTCTCCTTTCTCTTACATTCATTCCCTATACATCCTAGACATAGATTTTACACACCTAATAGATTAGACAACAAGAGTGGATACCATAGAGTACTACAGGCGTGTGGGGTGCTAATACCTTCCCCTCGCGTAACAGACTACCTTACCCAATCTCTCGGTCGCAAGACCGTGATTTCTCCCTATTCAGGTTTTCTCGATGTTTACCTTTCCCTCTCGGTAGGATAAAATACGTTTGGTGGCGAGTTCATTGATTATATTATCAGATGATGGTTTGGCCGGTTGTTTCAGCTGGTGACTTCATTGGGGATAAATTGACCTATTGTTGGTCCATCCCGGAGTCGATCCGAGCTCTTGTTTGTTTATTTATTTGGGTGTTTATTTGTTTCTAATTTTGTATATATTGTTTGCATATGTTTGTGCATGCATTTTACCGCTTCCCATATATTTTTTTATCTGTTGTGCTGGCTCTGCTATCATGTCCAGTGGGTGTTATAAGAGGTAAAAGGCCAAATACCCAGGCCAAGTGACAACCATAGGAACCTTAGGAATAGATTGGAACATGAACGGCTAGTCGACTTTGGTTTGCTATTGCGCTCATGTTGTCCATGCTCAGATGAGTTTACAAATGGGGTGCTATCGTTTCACATAGGTGTTTCGACGATACTGGCTTCAGGCGTACCCATGATTCTGAGTTACCCTTGCCTTACCCTGACCTAGTTTCTCCCGTGACTGGGGAGGGATGATTTATTCTTACAGGTATAGATGGTGGCTCTAGTTCTGACGGTGACTTTGGTTATGTTGGTCACTTGAGTTCTGTTGGTGACCGTGTTCTAATGGTGACTTGATATTATCAATGAATGTGTGTTCTCTCGTTTTTTCTCTGAACTTCTCACCTCATGATGGCTGTTTATTTCGGCAGTTCAATAGTTATCTTGTAAGATAGGGAGATCTTGGTCTCATGTAGTTGCTGATCTGCTTGGTACTTGATCCTTTTGTGTTCCGAGATGGTGCCAGACCTTTGATCCGGTGATATTCATCATTCAGTGTAGAGACAATGTAACCATTTTCCATGTTTATGGAACCTTGACCCCATGTTCTGGCATATATAATCTATTAACGTCCTTTTAACACACATGTTTTTTCCCTTTCCAAGGAACCATGCTTGCGAGCTTTATGTTGCACTTCTCCATCTTATACTGGTTTAAAATCAAAATTAAGAGCATGTGAGTTCCTTGGAAATGATCGAACATGGCAGTGCATCCACTCATGAACTTCATGGATATTTATTCATTCATAACAGGAACTCAGAGTTGGAGATTCATATTCAGATTTGGTGCTCTCTTCAGATATACCGACTTTAACTCTTATTGTCATGTGTTCAGAGATCAGTTATGGAACAACTTCGTGGGGTATCGGCCGATATGAAAATTCAGATGTGGTTGTTTGTGGTATAGATACAAGCCTTGGCCCGTCATTGAGAACTCTTCAAGAAGGAAGATAATCAGTTGAAGACCCAGTTGAGTCAGGTCATGGAAGTCTTGATGATAGTGTCGGCAATGCTACACAGACTGTTGCAAAATGGGTTATTCTCTTCTCCTTATCTTTTGGGATCTCTTTCAAACCATGGAGTACCTTGTAGGTTGCATCCACCATCTTGATTGTTTGGAACATATTATCAGCAGGTGATTCTCATTTACCAGTTGAATTCAAGAGGGTATGTTTTATCAGCAAGGGCGGAATAGGTCTACAGAATAATTTTGATCCCATCTCAGTGCTTTATTCACATTTGTTTCCATGCTTGTTTAAGCTTTAGTGGGTCAGACTCCATTCCTTAGTACCGTCTACAAATTCCCCATCCAAATCCTATTGTCAACACCATATGTGGTTACCACATCGGGGTACCCAATTATTCAAACGAGGCATACTCTCTACAACTTTGAGCTCCCTGATCTTCTCGTCAGCAATTATTGTTTGTTCCCCCAAGTGAATACATGGGGCAAAGCTTTTAAGAAAAGATAGAAGAACCTGAGAAGTATGTTGATACCATATCAATGCCTTACATCCTGGAACTTACTCGTCTGTTGGGAATTCAGTTGATTAAGCTTCGTACTTTGGAGACTATTCAGTTGATTATTTTCACTCCCGATGCAAATGATAAGTGTGTCTCCCATTCAGGGGCACCTGGTTGTGATGTCGATGATTGAAAGATGGTTTAACCAAAATCTAGAACATGCCTGGCATCTTTCCCAGAGTCCAATATCTAATGTGGCGGACAATTTCGAACCTTTCACTGGGTATAAAGTTCACCCTCTCCTTTGAGAGAATCTTTGGTGAGTTTATTCTAGGGAACTCGGCTATTCAGTTGAAGATGGTTTGTCATCCATAGATAACGTTCAAGCTTGGAGCAATTCAGAGACTGTTGTGTCCATATCAAAGGGAAATCGCTTACCCAAATGAGCCTTAAGGTTGCGGAAGATCATTTGAAGCAATCAGTCCATACAAAGTCAAGTCTCCTCAACATGGAAACTTCAAATTTCATTTTCATTTTCATTTGCATTCTTAATTATTTTGTTTAGTACTTTCTTGTATGCTAACTTGCTCATCTTTTTTAATGCTAATCATAATGCATTGAATATATTTGTCTTGAATTAATCCATTCATTACCACTTTTATTTTTTTTACTATGCTTTTGATACCTAACTTTTGTTAATAAAGCAATGACTCTGGAGGGAGGATGACAAAAATGTACCTAAAAACTCAAATGGTAGGCTTTCGAGTAAAAACCTTGCTGACGATGTACAGGCCTTGTTTCAATCCCCAAACACTAGAGATATAAGGGAGATAGACCCTCGTTAACCCCTCTGAGCCATTGAAGTAGGAGTTTCTTTTCCGTTCGGAAAAAACCCTTATTTTTAACCCGGGGCAGGGTAGATTTTCAGTTAATTTGATCGAACATTCAAAATCCCAGAAGGAGTGTCCCATCTGAGGATCACTGCATTTTATCCCTCGCATTATGAGGTCGGTAAAATATTAAAACTCCAATGGCTAACCCTCATATCAGCGGTGTGCATTAAAGAAAGCTATATCCCAAATGAGTATCTCCCACACGGTAGGAGGATGAAAGATAACGATACCACAATGGTTATCCCTCATCAACCAAGCAATAAGACAGTCGCTCAACTTCCAACAAGCCAAAAGCCTCAATATCACACGATTTGTTCAAAATGAAAGTAAAAAAAGGAAAGAGACAAAAATCCCTGCTAAGCCGAAACTTGGAAACAAGTCGCTTAGGCAAAAGCCAGGGCAAGCGAAAGGTAAATGGAATGTATGAAAGGAAAAAAAGGGATTACAACAATCCTCAGCAAAGAACAAAGTAGTTTGACCAGAAGCACAAAACAACGAAAGATGTGAGTGACTGTCTTGTCTAAAAACCGCGTTTAACTCCTCAATCATTCCAAAACTCCTCTTGAGAGGTGAATGTCTGTGTCAAATTAACTGAATGTAGAACTAGAGAACATCATGGAGAATGGGTGGGCGCCAAATAATTTTGAGCCTTAAAAACTTTTTTTTCTAAAAACCGTGAACCAGGCCACGTTACAACCCTTAAAAGTCCTAATTGAAGCATGAGTTAATTCGAAAGCAAAACTTTTACGAGAATACGGTAACTTGACTCCTAGGAGACTTGCTTAAAACTTTTTTAGTTGGTATCACTCCCTTTTTACTTTCTTTGTACAAAAAATGTTTTTCGATGTTTTAGCATCTTTTCAATAAAAGTTTTCTAACTTCAAGACAAGTATATGATTTGCATTAGATTTATCATTCTTAGGATAAAACATTCTTTGCATATGAAAAAGTGCTTAAACATCAAGTGATCTTGGATAATGAGCATCAGAAGAAGAATTTGATTACCCCGAGGGACGAATTGCTTCAGGGATCTGCTGAGAAGAATGATCTTAATCTTGGGCATGCTTTCTAGCTACTCCTTTGAATTGAAGATGACTAGTTTGAGAGATTGATCAAGAACTATTTGTTTGATGATTGTGAAGAAATTTTGTCTGCCCACAAGTCTCTGCTGGGAAATTTATCATTTCTAGTTGGTCCCGAAGGATAATTTTCTTCAAGCATATGCTTGCGTGAAGTAGTTCGAGTTGAGAAGTATGATTACGTACTAAGACGTAAGTCAATTATCTTGAGGAGGTGATATATTCTAAACTACGTGAACTTCCCATTCCTCTGTGACCATGAGGTAAAGAAACGGTGTGCCAAGATTCTGCCAATCTGGGGAAATCAAGACAAGATCCAGTGACTCTCAAAGTTCCGTCAATCTAGGGCAGTTATGTCGAGATTCGACAAATCTCTCAAAGTGCAGAGTGATCAGGGTCTGTTACCCAAGATTCATTGAATCCACTTCTAATATTGATTAGTTGGAAGCCATGTTTCAAAGTTTGTAACACTGGAAAGTTTATCTAGATGGTACAAATCTTAAGAAGTCCATTCAAGGCAAGTTCTTTAACAGCCCTACAGACTGGGGCGTGGTATTATGCAGAGGAAGTTCACGCCATTTCATAGTTGATCAATTTAAGTATGGTCACAAGATAAACAACTTATGAATGTGAAGAGCATGACAAGAAGTCAGAATTGTTATCTTCAGCTCATAAGAATTTTAAGTCTATAAATTTTTGTTCCTTAATCAGAAGTTGAGATCTTTATTTCTTACTGAAGTCAGAATTGCTATCCTTCGCACAGATCTCAGGAAGTCCTCTCAAGGCAAATATCTTCAAAGGTTAGTCAACCTGAAGCAATTGCATAGAAATTCGACAAATCTCTCCATGGACCTGTTGTTTCAGAGAATTACTCAGAGCTCGAATAATCTGGGGATAGATTATCTCAAGTCAAAAGGACCCTTTCCAACAAAGTTATCACACTATGCCTTGGGCATGATCACTGATCTGTTTCACGTGATTTATCATTTGCTTGGCTTATCTGTGTAATTTCCCATTACCAGAGCAACATCTTTCAAGATAATTAAAGTGCCCCTAACTTGTTTCGGTTCTTCCGAGCAACATTGAAGTTTCTATTGCTCCCTAGTAAATCTCCCAAAGCAGATAATTTCTAAGATTGACTAATTGGAATTCTAGGATTAAGAGTGTCTTATTCTCCAGGTGTTTGAAGTTTTTTATCCCAGTGTCACCTAGAAAAAGAATATTTATTCCCTGAAGTAGAGTGTTCTCATCCCCAACTGAAGTCGAGAGTTCCTTTGGAAATTTCTCCTGTTCCCCGATGAGGTCACTTCATAAATATTTCTTGTTCAAGAATTCTCTAATAGCAGAAGCATGGTTTGAAGTTCGTTATGCTGAGAATATTTTATTATCCCCAGTAAATATTATTCATGTCTTTTCAATTTCTTAGCGAATTCATGGGAGCATCATCTCACTTCCTCAGTGGGGGCTGTTTATGAGGATCTCTTGTCCAAGATTTCTTATTCCTTAAAGGAACTGCCTTATTGGAGATCTCACTCTCAGGAATTTTCTTTCCCCCAGCTAATTTGTGTTGAGGTTTATTTCATCTCTCTGGTGAAGACCATTGTCTGAGATCTCTTATGCAAGATTTCCCCTCTCCCCAGCGGAGCTGCCTTCGGAAACCTCTTATTCAAAAATCCTCATCTCCCCTGTGAAGTTGCCTTATCAAGAAATATCCTATTCAGGAATTCTAATTTCTATAATAGATTCATTTCATCGAAAGTACTTATTCACAGAATTGTCTCTTTTCCCAGTAGATTTCAATCCTTGATGTTGATAAGTGTTACTTCCCCAAAAGAGTGTGCTATTGTGGTTGCTAGCCCTTGGATAGAGCATCATAACATGATTTCATTTTGATTGAAGCACATTCTTATTCCCTAGTGGAGCTGAAGGTCCTCATATTTCCAGCAATAGCATATCTTGTAAGGTCGCTTACCCCGGCATGGATCTTCATATCCTTGGCAGTATAAGGGCTCTTTATCCCTAGTGATAGAGTATGGCTTAAATATTTCCTCAGTCGGGTTCTGAAACTCAAGCTTATGGTTCAAAGATACTCACCTCTTCTATAAGTAAAGATCTCTACACCCCAGCGGTAGTATCCCCGGGTTGGTCTGGTTAGAATTCTTTTGTCTAAGAATTTCTATGATTCCCCAGTCGAAATTGCTTTCATTAAGGACTTACATCAGAAGGTCCTGGCTCCCATCAAGGTTCTCTTTATACGTGGAAGGAGATATTGGATCTTTTCCCAGAAGGTTCAGAGGTGAAACAGAGGTCAGGATTTCTTCTACACTGTAATTTATTTTTTGCAGTATTCTCCCCAGAAATTTATCCCCAATGAGAAATTGACAAGTTATCAAACAAAAGTCAGGTGAATTGTGATTTTCCATATACCCCATTTTATTAATGCTCTCTCCAGCAACGTCAAGTATCCATTTGGTGTTTCCTCGCAGATGTTACAGTTTTGATCTTATCTTCTCTAGTGGAATTTGTAATTTATTTTTGCAAGTCTTATCAGGGTTCGACCTGTGGTTATTGGTCTTTTCATTTCACCAATCTGGGGCAGTTAAGTGGAGGATCGATCTCTCAAAGTTCCTCTACTCTGGGGCAGCATATTAATGATGGTACAAATCCCATGAAGTCCTCTCGAGGAATTGTCGTACACCCAGTAAGTTGCAGCTTGTCAGCACCTATGCAAGAGTCTCACCTCTAAATTTTGAACTCTGGAACAGGGAATTCCCCGTAGAGTTAGTTCTCCCTGGCGTTGTCATATGAGTGATTCTCGAGGTGGATAAGGTTTTTGGATACCTTCATTCCCCAACCAAGTCTGGATGAGCATTATCTCGTTCCTTAACAGAGACTATTCCCAGCAGAGTTTATCTTCCGATTTGAATTACCATTGAAGTTCGCATTCAAAAGTTCTTATTTTTCCATCTGATTTGTGACTTGGGGCATTTCTTTATCAAATGAATCTGTTATCAGCCTCAATAGAGTTGATTGGATGAAATTTCCACTTCCCTAGTAAAGTTGATGATGTTCGACTATCTTCATGGTTTATGTTATGGTTGCGTACCAGAGACTCATAAATCCCGAGCAAAACACCCTTCAGCAGAGTTTTATTTCCTCAGTGAAGTCCTAGTTCCTTAACAAAAGGTTTCATTCCACATATGTGATCCAATATCTTGGTGTCACTCTCAAAGTGGTTGTACGTTGTCCTTTCTATAGATTTGTAGTCTTGCCCTGATCATCTCCAACACTAAACGATTTCTATTTGGCATTTTCGTTCAGAAGCTATAGTCTCGCACTGATCTTCTCCCATAACACCCAATCTTCATTTGGCATTCCTTCTTGAAGTTGATCAGTTTCGACCCGATCTTCTCCAGTAGAGTTTGCAATTTATTTTCGCAACTCCTCTCAGTGTTTGTGGCTTGTTTCTACTGGTTGCTCATCTATTACTCCCCATGAAGTTCCAGCTCTTCAAGGGTTCCTCCTCAGCGGTTCCTTATGTCTTCTTCTCTATAGCAGATTTTTCAATTTATTTTTGCAAGTCTTGTCAGATTCTGACTTCTTGATTGTTGGCTTCTCGTTTGGCCATTCCCCAGCAAAACGCTTAAACATGCATCATTATATTGCATCTACAAAAAGGCGTAGCATTTTCATTATATAGAGCATTACGCTACATTTAAAAAAATTTCAAACATGCATCGGAACATAAGCCATTGCTGTTTCTATTTTCCCCTAGTGAGTTTTTTTTTAATTCTTCAGATTATATCCCCAGCGAGGTCTTCACCCTCATCATCTCAGTTTCACCCCATACAAATATCCTCTTGATGTTAATAATTTGATTGATTGTGTGTCCACTCTTGATTGTAGTTCAGTTTTGGCCTGGCACAGTCTTCTCGGGTCTTCACTACCTTCCTGGGTTCATTTCAATGTCTATTGATGTACCTTTTGAATACCGGTTTCGCCATGGTATTCACTTTCAGCAGGTTTTTAATTTTACGCCCTAATCACATTGCTTTGGGTTGAGCTTTGAGTTTCGTCTCCTTACCCGCGCATGAAATCCATTTTCGTCCTGGTACTTATCTAGTTTAGTTTCTCCTAACTAGTTACTGAGTCGAGTTTTGCCTCGTTTTTGGTTTCATACCTTGGACCCTTTGACGGTGTTCATTTACCGAGTGTTGTGTCAGTGTTGCGTCCCTAGTTGATATCAGTCTCTTTTGATCCTTGGATTTTGCTATCAGTTTTCGTCACTGTTTATCCATTGATCTGAGACCAGCAGGTGCTCTAAGAAATATGCGCTCTCATAACTTTGCTTTGGGTCGAGTTTCGATCTCGTTGTCTGTGCATGAAATCCAGTTTCGTCCTGGTACTCATCTAGTTTAGTTTCGCCTAACTAGTGAATGAGTCGAGTTTCATCTCATTTTTGTTTTCATACCTTGGACCCTTTGACGGTGTACCGAGTGCAGTGTTCGTGCTGCATCCCTGGTTGAAATCAGTATCTTTTTATCCTTGGATTCTTCTATCTGTTTTTGTCATTGTTTATCCATTGATCTGAGACCAGCAGGTGCTCTGAGAAACATGCACTCTCAACACTCTTATTATTGGCCGATTCTCGCCTCGTTACCCGTGCGTGAAATCCAGTTTTGTCCTGGTACTCAGCTAGTTTGATTTCGCCTAAATAGTTTTTTGGGTCGAGTTTCATCTTGTTTTGTTCCCCACTCATGGGATTCTTTCAGTTCCTTCAAATTGTCTATCTTAGGTTGAGATTTGCAGGTGCTCCTAGAATCATGCACTCTAGCCACTTTGCCCCGCGTACTTTTTTCTTTTCCAGAGTCTAGCTTTGCCTATTCTCTGTGGTTTGGGTCTTATCTCACCCATTTTTGAAGCCCAGTTTTGCCCTGGCACATTTATTATGAAGTTTAGTTTCGTCTACTCTTCTATGTTTTAGTTTTGTTTCAATTTTATTAAAACACTGCGTTACAACTTCATTATGGTGCATGTCTTGGGAGGCCCAATGTTCATTAAACCCTTTGTTTGCTAAATCCAATTTCGTTTGGTATCTTCTAAATCCCTCGTCAGCTGGTTTTCTTCGTCTTTGGGGAGATTTTGCCTTTTTCTTCAAGAGTGTAAATTTTCGGGTTCTTTCGTATTCAATCATCTTCAACTCAGAACGTTCAAAAGTTGTCACTTTTCTCACTTATCCAGTTAATGATAATTGAATAGGGGCAGTTGTTGCACCCCGAAGTCTACCCTCTTGAATTAGGCTTATGTTTCATCATAGACATCATATTGCATTTCATTCATACATGGTGTAGGGATCAAGGTATTTTGTTTATCAAGCCTACCTCAAGCTTTGGAAGATTGATTGTATTGAAAAGTTGCTCAAGGAGGTCCATATTATCTAAACCTATGGATCTTTCAAGCCTAAAGGTATCACATATCTCAATATATCTTATCCACCTCATTGGGTCATCAGAAGATTGAGTATTGTGTTATTTATAAGGAGAATCACTTCCTTTTTTATTAATTAGTCAAAACTAGGGTTGGAGTTTTAATCAGGGATTCTTTGTAATTTTGAGTGGAAACTCTTTCCATAGCCTCTATGTGTTTGGAATGTCATATGTTTGAAGTTTTGGTTCACCAATTTTGAAGAGAAGTGGTTGAATTGAATCAAAGGGGCAAAATAGTCATTCTACTCAAGGTCAACAAAGTCAAAGTTAACTAAATGAACTTTTGGTCAACGTGAGACATTTGACATGTATTTTCATGAGGGATGATCATTTATGATTGGTTTTGATGAGAATTGCAAGTTTTAGAGGTTACTTGGATTTGAAGTTATATTGGTGACTGAAAATTTCACTAAGTGTCCTTGATTTTTGGCCTGAATTTGCAAGGGCGTAACTTTCTCATTTTTCAGGGGATTTTGGTGATTCTATTTGCCAATTTAAGAGGGGAAAAAGATCTACAAGCGTCCAAAGAGGACAAAAAGCACACTTCATACTCAAAATCAAAAGTTATGAGCCTTTAAAGTTTAGGGCAAGTTGGGAATTTTTTGAGGCACCTTGGGCGCTGGCCAGGCAAGGCAATGCATTTCGCCTAGGCAATTCATCAAACAGTTGGTAACAAGCCTATATCTTTTTGTTTAAGGCATAATTCAAAATGTGCCTCGTGCATTTTGAAGAGGACTATGAAAGCTTCTCATTGAACTTGGAATCAATCAATTTGATTTAAATTCGAAAGACTTGTGGTTTAAGGAAGTTGGGTGTTGAAACAAGATTCGAGTGGCTCTCTCTAATTTCCTTTAGCTTGGACCATTCGAGTTGTCTTTGTGGGCTGGTCGAAGTCTTCTTGTGCTCCCTTTGATTTTCCTCAGTGTGGACCATTCGAAGTGTGACTTTGTGGGTTGGTCGAAGCCTCATTTTTTCTCTCTTTGATTTGAACAAATTGGAGTGTCATCCTTTTGAGCTGGTCGAAGCTTCATTCTTCTTGCTTTAGTTTGGACCATTCGAAGTGGCTTTGAGGGTTAGTCGAAGCCTCTTGCTTCCTACTTTATTCTTCTTCAGTTTAGACATTTGAAGCGTTATCTTGAAGGATGGTCGAAGCCTCATTCTCCTCCTTTCGTTTGGGCATTCAAGATGCCATTTTGAGGGCTGGTCGAAGCCTCCTTCTCCTCCTTTCGTTTGGGAATTCAAGATTCCATTTTGAGGGCTGGCCGAAGCCTCATTTTCCTCCATTCATTTGGGCATTCAAGATGCCATTTTGAGGGTCGGTCGAAGCCTCTTTCTTCTTACATTGTTTCTATTTGTTTGGGAATTCAAAATGTCATCCTGAGGGTTGGTCGAACCCTTATTTTTCTCTAAACTTGGACCATTCAAAGTAACCTTATGGGTTTGATGAAATCTCATTCCTGCTATCTTTGATTTGTCTCAATTTTGACCAATTGATGTGTTATCTTTGGCAGGCCAGCGTGCGTGCAGTTTTTGGTAAGTTGGCTTGACTTGCACAGGAATCCTAAGCCTTATATTTGGCTCATCCCTCCATCATTTCTTTCGAGCCTCAGCTTGTTTCGAAGCTTAGGATGTGTTCTTTAGTTTGCTCAAGGAAAATTTGAGAACACATGAAACAATTTTTTTATGGCCTCAAGTATGAATCAACTGACCTTTGGTGCACGCGTGGGTTGCAGATTTGGTGCACCCTTCGATTCTGTTTATTTTCAGAATTGATATTGCACATGCTTGGCACGAATCACACACTTCGTTTTTACTTCTTTTGGCCAAACAATCACACTTTCCTTGCCTCCCCATGCTTTCTACATTTTTTTTGCCAAAATTGGTAACTTTTACCTCAAGCAAAATCACACCATGTGCAATCCTTTCCACCTCACACCCTCACGCTTCACTCGCCTTATTTCATTAACTTCTGAGCTCATCAAAATGCAACATTAAAGGCCAAACAAAATAACTAAATGCAAGCACATGATCTCACATTTCCATTTTCCTGTTTTGGCCAAATTTCCCTCCAACGGATTTCTATGAGCTATGACCTTATTGCCCTCACTCTAAACTCTCTATATAAACACTGCATTGCTCATTCAAAAGAGGAGAAAAAAATAGGAGGGGAACGAAAGGCTGAAGGAAGTTCAGATATGAAGTTACTTTTTTCTCTCCCAAATCAATTTCTTCGATTCTCCAAGTTTGCTTGTGCATTTTGAGTGATTCTTCTTACAATCTCTTCTCCAAGTACTGGGGATTGTAGATCGAGGCTTGGTTTTCAGTTGGAGTGAAGGAGTCAATAGATTGCTTTTTCCTTGAGTTAGGTTTTTCATGGACTTCGATTCTTATGATTAAGCTTGAATTGATGATGTAAATCATATGTATTGTGGTTTAAATGGCCAGACTTTAGGTCTGATGTATATTTGATGCCTTGTTGAATCTTGAATCATTCATTGAAGATCTCTGCAACTTGTGTGTTTCAGTATTTTGTGTTTTTTCTCATGCTTATTTCTCTCTGGTCTTCGATCTATTTGAAATTTTCTGAACATCATGATATAGCTTGTTAATTCAGCTTTAATTTGCGCTTGATTTGGTAAAAAACAATTGACAAATGAGTATGTAGTGATAATCTAAACATTCATCCCTAGCTTCAGCATTTCGCGCGTTCCTGGCTAAGGATGGAGGTTGAAGATGATGTGGTGGCGCAATTCCATTTGTCCTTTTGAATTTTGAATTATTTGAATCTTGTTTAATAACTTGATCTTCCTTGATTTTATTTCTTGATCAAAACTTGATGAAAAATTCATGAAACCTAAAAATAATATTTTTGACATTTTGCAATTTTTTTTAGAATTTTTGAAAATGTTTTGATTGGTTTTTAAATTCGTGTGATCAATTAATTGTTTGTTTGACATTTGATTTTATTTTGAAATTTCCCTTGATCCAAAAATCCCATAAAAAATCATAGAAGCTTATTTTTAATTCTAATATTTGAATATAATTGTGGTTGAATATTTTTCTGAATTTTGATTAGAATTTTGTTTTAAAATGTGAATATTTTTTAATTTTTTAATGGTTTAAATTTTGATTTTATTTCTGACTTTTCATTAATTAAAAAATATGGAAAATAAGTTTTTTGATCTATGGAGTTTTCTTTACTTATGTATGATTTTAGTTTGAATTATTTAAGAATTGAAACTTGATTAATCAATAATTAATTTTATTTTCTAAATAATTAGGGTTTTAATAACCCCCTTGTTTGATTTGATTCTAAAAAACCAATTTTCCTCAAGTTTCAATTGAAGTCAGCGCTTGTTTGAAGTTCATAGATGGATTGAGGATCTCAAAAACATTTATCTTGAATTAATTGATGAGGTTCGGTATTTTCCATTGATTTATTTTGAAAACTTGTCTAGATTGGTGGTTTTACCAACTAGTTTTGATGTTTGAAGCTTATTTGATCTTTTCCTCAACCATTAATGAACTTGAGACTTACATTTTGACTTCTATACATCTTAAAGATGCTGAGAAAATTTTTGTTTGATTAATGGAATTCTACTTCTATTTTTGATCAATTTTCAAAGTGAAAGTGCCCAAGGGATGTTGCATAGTTGCAATTTGTTTGATGGCCAATGAACTTGTGTGAGGCCTGTAATTTAGCATTTAATGATCACGTTGCTTCTGTTTCCTCACACCAATTCAAACCAATCCTTTTTATTTCCCATAATTGGTTGATGACCCCTTTAAATTAATGCCTCATAAGTAGTGTTCTCTTCTTGTTTTTGCTTTAAACTTTAAAACATTTGGCTTGAGTTTTAGGTCATCAAATTACCAACGATAACATTTTGAGGAATGATAAATCAAGGATAGTACCATATAGACTTGAGATCACTTGACCTTTAATGCTTGAACAAATTTCATTCATATATGAATTTGATGTTCCTTTCTCCTTTCCTTTTAAATCCTTGAGGTATATTAAATGCACTTGTGCAACATGCTTTAGAATTAACATTTTAAACTCTTGATCATATCCTAATAGCATGTTAGAAGCTTGATTTAAAGTCTTTGAATGGTTTAAGTCTTCTAACTTTGTCTTTGTTTGAATTCCTTACCTTTCTAACTTGTGATCCAAGCTTTGTGGTACATTTTGTGGTACCCCTCTTTTGTTATGCTTGTGAACCATGATGAAATGAATGAGTATGGATGTGAAGTGTTTGCTACTGACTTCTAAAGTCTTTTATCGTATTCTTCTCTTGCTCCTTTTAGCATTGATTGATATTTACTTATCAATTCAACATGGTGACAGGAAAGGAGCAACAGTTCTTTAGTTTTGACCTAATTGTTGTTTGAGTTTGCTTGATGCTACTTACATCTACTCCCTTTGATTTTTGCCATCATGTTTATTTTTACACTCTCATTATTATATCATCATCCATCCTTTATTGGGTTATCATTTCTCTTTTAAATCACTAATTTGTCTGATGAATGTGTGAGGTACTCTGAGGAAATGTTTTCCATTTAGACTTGGTATTGTAGTGTTCTACTTTATTTGTGGAACACAATTGGTTATTTATGAACTATTCAAATCAAGATGTTGTTCCATGAAGGAAAATACCTTGTGTTGAGCCATGTTGTCAACCAAGATGTCGATATGTGGTAGTGGAAAATCATCTTTAGGGATAGCCCTGTTCAAATCCCGATAGTCCACACACATTCTGACTTTGCCGTCCTTTTTGGGTACAGGCACAATGTTTGCAACCCATTATGGATAGGTTGTAACAGCCAGAAAGCCAGCTTTGAATTGCTTCATTACTTCACCCTTAATCTTCTCAGACATGTCAGGCCTCATTCCATGAACCTTTTGCTTGATCGGTAGACAATCTTCTCTTGTAGGGAGACGGTGAACCACGATATCGGTGTCTAGCCCTGGCATGTCTTCATAAGACCAAGCGAAGATTTCAACGTATTCATTCAACAACTACACTAAGCGCTCCTTGACACTCGGTTCCAGGTTGGCACCCATTTTTACTTCCTTCCTTCCCTCCTCTGTCCCTAAGTTGATGGTTTCTAGCAACTCTTCATGAGGCAGAATGGCCCTCTCTTCTTGTTGTAGAAGTATGGCTAACTCTCCCGGCACCTCACAACCTTCGTCAACTTCGTATTCAGCATGATTGACCAAATCTTCAGAGTTATCGAAGGCTAAAGCAGAATAGTCACCCATGGAATCCGGAATGGATGGGTACCTGCATTTGTGAGTGTGGGTGTGTGTAAGGGATAACCATCCTTAAACAAAACAAAAATGCAAAAGGAAAGAAAATGAACACAGCAGTTTATAGATGAAAAACGTCCAGTGATTCACTAAAACATGGCATATGATTATGAAGAAAATCAAGCCCTTACAAATGGACCTACATGCCCCGGGCAAGGCATGAGGTGAAAATAGTGTGCGAATTGTTTTAGTTATTATAGACCATAAAAAATGGGAAATTGTTCAAAGATAAAATTACTGGTTGATAAAGGTGATAGGAACAAAATCCTTTGCTTCCCAATTGCTCAAACCCCCTTCGACAGTCAGAAAGATCCAATCTTCAAAGTGTCTCTCCTCATCTTAATCTTCTACAACATTGATTCCATGGTGTGAGATCTTGACGGGTGGCCCTCCAGCCTTGGAGCTACGCATAGCCCTCTGTCCTGCAGCAGTAAACCCTAAACCAAACTTGTCCGTCTTATGGGGAAAGTCAGGCAATTGTCCCCATACTGTGCTCTTCCCCTCTTTAATCACAGCCTCTGCATCTTTGAGAGATGCCATCCTAGATACATGCTTGGGAACGATAGGAACCTCAACCGTTGTCTTCGCAGCTGCTACCTCGGGAGAAACTTCCTCAAAATGTTGGAAAGGCGTTTCAATGAACTCGCCATCCACCTCCACATATCGAAAGGATTTGAGATGACTGATCATGTACTCTTCCTCTCCGTGCACAGTTATGATTTTACCCTTAACATGGTATTTCAGCATCTGATGCAAAGAGGAGGTAACTACCCCGGTATAATGGATCCACGGTCTTCCTAGCAAACACGAGTATGACGAACGGATGTCCATTACGTAGAAGGTGGAGTTGAACACTTCGGTGCCTACCTTGATAGGAATATCAACCTCTCCATGAACCATTCTTTTGGAACCATCGAAAGCCCTAACGACGATGTTACTAGGTTTGAGGGTCAAACCTTCGCAATCCAAACAGTCTAAGTCTTTCTTTGGCAGCACATTTAGGGAAGAACCAGTATCAACCAAGACATGGGCGAGAGTAGTTCCCCGGAATTCAACTGAAACATGTAACGCATCATTGTGCTTCCTTCCTTTAGGAGTTAAGTCAGCATCGGAAAAGCCCAGGCCATTGTCAGCAGTAAGACTGGACACACATTCCTGAAATTGGTCAGCCGAAGTCTCTTGGGGTACATGTGTCGCCTTCAAGAATTTGATTAGGGCATTGGCATGGGCCTCAGAACAAAGCAGAAGAGCCAACATTGAAATTTTAGAAGGGGTCTGCCCCAGTTGTTCTACAACGTCGTAGTCACTTTTTCTGATTATTTTTAGGATTTCATCCATTCCTTCTGAATGGTTTCGGGGATAACAACAGCACGAGCCTTCGTCCTGACAGGCATTTCCAGTATCCTATTACCCTTGTCGGTATTATCAGCAGATGGTCTTTATTCAATAGAATTTAATTCTTCAATCACTGGGCCTTGCACAGAGGGCCCAACAGGTGTAGAAGCTTTTAAGGGTCCGAAAACTGCTCGAGGGGGAGCAATCTCTGGAGAAAAGATTCGGCCACTGCGGGTTATTTTTCTTGTACCTGCGATGTTCCCTATATCAGGGTCTTCTTCTTCAGAAATCTCTTGGACTGTTTCGATTTGTTTGATGTCGTGGTAGAAGATTTCTCCCCCATAGTTCCACGGTATCATTTTGCTTGATTCGTATGGGACAGGTCCCGGCATGGTGATCTTTAAAGGTACACATTCGGAGTTGGGTGTAATCCTGACATGCCTTTTGCAAGCCTTGGGAGGATTGTCGGAAATGGTTATGATAGCAATATCGTTGGTTGAAGTATCACAAGTATCAGGAGTAATCGGATTGAAAGTGTTAACAGGGGTTTTCTGGAAAAGTATCTCTTGAGTATCCATCAGGCGTTGGACACTTGACTTCAACATTGGACAATCACCTTGAACATTCAAACAGAAATGACAGTCTTTGCCACAACCAGGAAAGATCCCGGCTCTCAACAAATTTTCTTTAATCACAATCAATGGAGTCAACAGATTGGCAATATCAGTAACATGGAGGTTTTCCAAAATGGCATGCACATTGTGGCTGTGCTTGGGCATCGGAGCAGATATAACATTGGGCTTCTCAGGAGCATCAAACTCAACCTCTTTGGCGTCAATTAAGTCCTGAATTTTGTTCTTAAGTGCCCAACAATTATTGGTATCGTGTCCAACACTGTCGGAATGGTAAGCACACTTAGCATTAGAGTGGTAGTACGGAGAGAAGGTGTTAGGTTTTTTTGGCGCCTCCTTCAAACTGTTCAGATTCAACTTCAACAAATCGGGAAAGACCTGAGCGGGCGTCATGTTGATGCGGGTGAACTGCCGTTGTGGCCGTTCTACCCGTTGTTGATTAGGTCTCGACTGATTGTTACGAGGTTGATCATTTGACGAATTTTGAATCATCACGGCCCCTACAGTCGGACGGTGCTTAGTTCTTCCCAACCCCTTCTGAGAACACACAGCAGATGCTTCTTTCTTGGCTGGGAAAGGTTTTTTAACAGCTGTGGATGCGGAAGCATCCTTTTGAATCTTTCCGCTTTTAATACCGGCCTCCACCCTTTCGCTGATCAGAATCAGTTCAGTAAATCCCGCAGAAGAGCTCCCAATTAGATGGTTGAAGAAAGGGCCAGATAGGGTCCCCAAAAACATGTCAACTAATTCCCTATCTGATAGTGGTGGCTGTACCCTTCCATCCAGATCACGCCACTTCTGGGCGTACTCCTTAAACCCTTCATTTGAAGCCATCCCCATACTTTGTAACTGAGTACCAGTGGGCGCCAAATCAACATTGTACTGATACTGACGATAAAAAACAGCTGCCAAGTCTTCCCAATTGTGAACCTCTGATCTCTCGAGCTGATAAAACCAATCTAACTGAGTGCCAGACAAGCTGTCTTGGAAAAAGTGTACCCAGAGATCTTTATCGGATGAATGAGGTTGGATCTTTCTAACATACGACCTCAGGTGCATCTTAGGGCAAGACAGACCGTCGTACTTGGAAAATGTTGGCACCTTGAACTTGGGAGGGATAACAATCCCAGCTACCAACCCAAGTTCCTCAAAATCCAATCTGGGCACCCTCTGCAACTCCATAGCTGCTAATTTGTCTTCAAGGTTCTTATATTTGTCATCCGCTGGTGGATACTGTTGTTCGGAATAGTCCTCGTCTTCTTCCTCTTCCTCCTCTTCTACCTCAGACTCAGAAGGTACATTAACTCCTTTCCCCATGTCAGCTCCTTCGTCAGACGTCGAAGGGAACTCCAGAGTCCTCCTAGCATCGCTCTCAAACCTTATTCCAAAAGTGGCTACCCCCGGTCTCTTTTTCTTTTTCTTCTCTTTATTCTTCTCTAGCAGAACTTTGAGATCCTCTTGACCCTTTGACAAGGTCATGAGGAGTTGCTGAAATTGTGAATTTTATGCCTGTAGGTCCTTTACTGTTTGCTCCAAATCCATCTTGCTGAAATAAATAGCAGAAAGATAAGGAAACCTGGCTTGAAGACCTGTTTATGCATATGATGAATGGTATGTTATTCATGTAATGCATTCAAGGGTTCAAAAATTCAAATTTGTTGCAAACAAAAACAACGCACGTCATATTAAGAAGAGATTTGTTAGTACATAAATGCCCCATGGGCGAAATATTACAAAATTCTTAATGTAAAAAGACATTGTGCATCCTCTTTGGTGCGATATAGGTGTTAAGAGTTTCCTCCTCGTGAAGTCGGCGGGTGAGCTCTAAAACCTTCTTCTCACTGGCATAGAAGCTGGCTTCAAAAGTATCCCGTTCTTCTTTGAGTTGGATCCAACTCTTTTGCATTTCCTCCCATGATGTTGGCATGTCAGGATGTAGGATGGTGTATGGAACCTCTCCTTCCATAACAGGCTCTTTGATCAAGGGGAGAATGTGAGGATATGGCATCATAAGATTCTGGGAGCGGGTGCGTACCCACCTGAGGTAAGGCTCAAGGGGGATGGAATTCTTGTGCCTCAGTGTCTTACTATCCACTTTGTTAGGCATCCTCCAAGCTCTGATGAACCTTTGTCGAAGTCCTTGCGCATCGTTGTCGAAGTCAAAAACTAGGTCAGGAATCAGCATGTCATGAGGGCCATCCCTCCGAGCATATCCAAATTGTCTTAAAGCTAGACAAGGGTTGTAAGTAGTGCCTCCCCTAATACCAAGTAGTGGGATATTAGGGAATTCCCCACAACGATCAATGATGATGACATTTTCTCTGGACCGAGAACACCAATGTACATCAGAATGTGTGAGGGTCATCAATCGTTGTGACCACCTCAAACCCTGCTCATTCTTCAAAACTGCTTGTGGAAGGTGAGAAATAAACCACCTTGATAGGAGAGGAGTACAGCACATGAGGACACCTCTTTTCCTCATTGTTCGTGTGTAAAATGAGTGTAGGATGTCCCCAAGTAATGTAGGTATAGGATTCCTGGAAATGAAAATCTTGACAGCATTCACATCTATTAGCTGATCAGGGTTTGGGAACAAGACCAACCCATAGATGAGGAGTACCACAATCTCTTCATAGGCTTGTAGATCAAGAGAATTCCAGCAGTCTTGTGCCTTCTCCAATAGAAACTTTGCCAAGAAACCCTTGACACCACTTCTGGTTTCCCAATGCCCCTTGATATCAGATGGTTGCAAGTGTAACTCTTGAGCAACATCTTCAGGCTTTGGTTCTTTTTCCGTACCGTTGTAGGATAGTTGATTAAGAATAGGAATTCTCAGGAGTTGAGAAAATTCCTCCAAAGTAGGTAACAATTGGTAGTCAGGGAATGTCAAACAGTGGTGTAGGGGGTCAAAGAACTGGAAGAGAACTTTAACCATGTCTTCTTCAATGTTGGTGTTGACTAAGCTGAGGAGTCTACCATGTCTTTCACTGAAGAGAGAATTCTCTGGAATCCTGGAAGCAAGCTCCTTGAGTTGAGGATGGATCTTCACAAGGTTGATTTGAATTGTTTTCCTGCGAAGAGATTCCATGACCTACAAAACAAGGACAAAGATGAAGATCTAAACCCTTGAAATGGTTAGTGGATGCATATGATGCTTTATAATGTTCATGATGTATGCACAAGCACATGTACATGCAAGTCACACAAAACCCTAGTTTCAGGCTTGCATGAGGTTTCATAGGTAAGTACCCTCTTGAGTTTAGTTGGCTCAAAACTTGTCCTATAAATAGTAACCGGGTTCTAAGGAGCTCAATATCATTGGATTGTTTTCTATGTTCATTGTTTTGGTTTATCCACTTAACTAGCGACCAAAATATTCCAAAAAAACAACCCTCAATGAGTGTAGTATCGAGTATCTACCAACTTCGGACTGCACCAAAGCCGGTTATCTCACTACCCCTAATGAAAGGCCAAGATGGTCAAGTAAGGTTCTAGTTCATTAGTGCTTCATGACATCACTCAGCGGCCCTGTATTATCTTTGATTGACTCAAAGGCTACCGGTACTCACAAATATGTCGCACTAATATAGCTATTGCTTCAACCGTGTCGGTATACCCCATACAGTTTCCACAACGTATTGCTATCTATGAATGTTTCCCAAATCCGGGTGGAGGATTTCAAGCCCAAACAAGAGAACCAAAATGTAAAGCAATCAAAGCAAACAATAATCATGCTAAGGGTAATCTAAGCCCTAAGCTTACTCCACTTTTAAAGATTTCCCCAGCAGAGTCTCCAGTTCTGTGATACGGTGGGAGAACTGACTTGGAATTTTACGTTTGTGTTTGCAAATGTTTCGGTTTAGCAAGAGTCGCCACCGACTTTTTATTTTATCCTAAGGAAATGTCAAAAAAGCACAGGAAAGACCTTTGAGATATTTTTCTTGGGTTCGGGGAGTAGATTATAGAAAGGGAAGGTATTAGCACCCTTTCTATCCATGGTTATCCATGGGCTCTTAATTACTTGCTTAGATCACTTGCCTTGGTTTTTCAATTGTTCGAAATGGTTATTTGTGTGTGATTTTGAAAGATGTTTTGGAAAGAGGCCATTGTTGTGGCAACCTTTATAATGATTCTTGTTTGAATGTATACAAAGGTGTTTTTATCTTTTGAAAAGTTTTCAATGTTTGAAAGTAGGGTTTTTAAATTGTGTTCTGAAGTGTGTTTTGAAAATAGCAAGGATGTTTTTGCAAGCTTGATCAAGTAACTAGGAGCTATCTACCCTATTCTACTCAAAGATCTTTCTTACGTTTTTAACCCTTTTAACAGTGTTGTTTCACCATTGTATTTGGTGAACAACCTTGTGTTAGGACGTTAAACGGGACAGGTGCGGGTCATCGTATAGACCATGATAGCAATTGTGTCAAGTATTTTTGGCAATTTTCTTGAGGGACTTGATCATTTTTTTTAGGCAACTCAGATAGCGTCATCGAGGGACTATGATCTTTTTTATTGTTTTTATTTTGCCAAAGTACTCAACATGCAACCATGGCCCATTTTTGAAGGCAACAAGTGGATGAAACCCTAGGGGTGCAAGTGTGCATTGTGTTTGTTTTTTTCATGCATATTTATCTTGGATTAGGTCAAACTAATTGTTGATTTTATTTGCATACAAACCCTAGGTCTAAGCATGGCATAATTGAAAGCTTTTAAAGGTGCGAGAATTTAAACGCTACACTATTACAACATGATATAGGGAGGGGGTACAAATTTGAATTGGAGATATTTGACAAGAAAGTAAATTCTAAGTTATTACAACCATATCGAACGTATAGGCAATATTTAAATGTACAACAATTGAATATAATACGATAAATAAATGTCAAATAAAAGGTATTATGCACAAAATGATTTTTATGTATACAAAAAAGTATTTTTTTCAATGTGAAATGTAAATAAAATGAAAAGGATCAATTTTAATTATTTTTCTATTTAGGACAAGAAACCCTAATTCTTAATAAAAAATATTATTTATTAGTTATATACAATAATATACTAATTTATATAAAAAATAAAAGTATATTATAAAAAATGATATTTTTAATACACAATATTAATAAAAATGAAAATGTGGTATTTTTTGTATTTTTTACCTAACTATCTAATAAAATAAAATACATAAGTATATATATATATATATATATATATATATATATATATATATATATATATATATATATATATATATATATATATATATATATATATATATATATATATATATATATATATATATATATATATATATATATATATATATATATATATATATATATATATATATATATATATATATATATATATATATATATATATATATATATATATATATATATATATATATATATATATATATATATATTAAACATATTAAACATAAAAAAAAATAAAAATTAATTATTTACAAAAAATGAATATTTTCAAGAAAATGTTTTCAAATATAAATAAAAATAATAAATGAAAGTAAGTATATTTTTTGCATTATTTTTGAGTTTTGTTAAAAAAAGAAAATAGTTTATTTATATATGTATTCTTAATAAAATAAAATAAATATCAAATAAATATGAAAAAATATAGAAAATTATTTTTGGCATTTTTTATATTTAGACAAAGAATAATAAAGTCAGAATAAAAAAATAAAAATGTCAAAATGATAAATATTTAAATAAATGGGCCAGGGGGGTGTAAATAGAAAATGGGGGTGTTAGAAGTGAAAACAAACAGGCCCAACCCATCCAGACTTCTTCTTCTTCCTCTTGTTCATAAAACACGCGCTTCTGTGCATCAATGGCTAACTCCTGATTGTTTGATTTTTTAACAAAACTCATAACATGAACATTGTAGAGAATTAAACAACGAATTCAACCATATAAAAAACTTGGATTAACTCTCAAAGACCAGACAGAATTTCTCTGGCCCTAATTTCTAACCTAGTTTTTTCAGAAAGTTCATGAGTGAAATTCTCTCAGCACGATTAATGTAAATGAAAAATAAGCATATGTATGGCTTCAGGGCTATGAGTACAACATATTTCATTCACAAACCTAAGCCTAACCATTCCTAAATAGGGATATAGAAGTCCATGAAATACCTATTTCAATTGACTTCGAGCTGGACAATGCAGCAACCTTCAACGGTGTTTGAGCTTCTTTTGAGCTTGCCTGAGGTCCAAGGAAGCTTCTCCAATGCTTGGCTTGTTTTGAAACATCTTGAATCGTGATGTAGGACTCAGCCTGCAAAGCTTTGAAATGAAAATGGCAAAGTGTGTTAGAGGTATTACAGCTTGCAATGGGGGCCTGGGATAGTTCAGGTGAGTTGATTGGAAGGTGTTTGGACTATCTTTGGACAAAACGCACGATGGAATTTGGTTGTGGCTTGCAAAATGCAGAACCTGCCCTGTTTTGCAGAAAAACAGTGATTCTGAGTATGAGGAGGTTTGAGTGATGAAAGGTGTAGGTGTTTAGGTATTGGCTTGCATTTTTGGTAAATCCCAAGTGTATGTGTGAATGTCATGACTGATGTCATAACATTCTAGTTCAGGTTGTACTAACTCAATAGGTACATGTGCAGAAAAATATTGTAATTCAAATACTGATGTTTATAAGTGTGTATCTGAGCATGTTTGCAAAATGATCACATTTTGCTAAATCAGTAGACAGGTTTTCTCAGATGTCATAACAGATGTTATGACATCCTGTTCTGAACTAACAGGATTGCAGGATTGGATAAGTCTGAGTTTTTTCAGGAAATAACTCAGTCCCTTCTAAACAGAATCCTGCGTTTTCTGAGGAGTAACCTAGCTCAATCCTAACCTGATCAATAAAGTACTGTGACCTGGTCTTTAGGTCAAACGGAATCAACCCTAGGTTTTTGGAAACCCTAACTGAAGTTGCAGCTGCTATATATTCAACAGAGCTGCGGTTTTTCAAGGGATCCCTGCTGATTGATTAGAAGATCAATTTTGTAATCTGTATAGATTTGTTTATTGTACTCCAAGCAATTATCATTGTGATAAGTGCCTTGGAATAGGTTTCAATTGTAAGGGTTGTGTAGCACTCAAAGCTTTGAAGCAAGAGTGTTTGAATGTTACTTGACTAAAGCTGTGAAGCAGAGTCAAGTTAGTTGTGTACATCACTCAAAGCTGTGAAGCACGAGTGATTGTGTTACTTGATTAAAAAGCTGTGAAGCTTAATCAAGTGTGTGTTTTGAAGAGTGTCTTCATCAATTCTCAAGTCAAATTGGTTTATGTATCACTGCTGTGATTGAGGGGGAGTGAGTAGGAACTCAGGTTTAAGTTGTAACTTAGATTAGAATTGCATTGGGTAGGTCTTAAGTGAAGGAGATAAACTGGTTGGTTTATTCCTGAATTAACATCTCTTATAGTGGATTCTCTCCCTGGCTTGGTAGCCCCCAGAGTAGGTGTTGTTGCACACTGAACTGGGTAAATAATTGACTGTGTTATTTACTGCTTTTGTATTTACTGTCATATAGTAAGTCAGATACGGTGTCATAACATTGGACGTGACATTGAGTATCTGTAGCCAGAATTTCAATTGGCATCAGAGCAGGCACCCTGCCTGTATTACTGGGTGAGATCTAGGGATATCACTTTCTGGCACTATGGACAAAGAAGGAGTTTTTGGAAATAGACCACCCATTCTGGATGGAACTAATTATGACTACTGGAAACCTCGTATGATTGCCTTCCTAAAATCTCTGGACAAAAAGGCTTGGAGAGCTGCTGACAAAGGATGGATTCATCCCACCATAACTGAGGAAGATGGGACAATCAGTCTGAAGCCTGAGGAAGATTGGAGTAAAGAAGAAGATGAGCTAGCCCTGGGAAATTCCAAAGCTCTAAATGCCTTGTTCAATGGAATTGATAGAAATATTTCCAGATTAGTTCATCAATATGAACTGGCCAAGGAAGTTTGGGACACTCTCAAAACTACTCATGAGGGAACTTCCAAAGTAAAAATGTCAAGGCTTCAGATGTTGACCACTAAGTTTGAGAATCTAAAAATGATGGAAGATGAAACCATTCATGAGTTTCACATGAACATCTTGGAGATTGCCAACACCTCAGGAGCACTGGGAGAAAAAATGTCAGAAGAAAAACTGGTGAGGAAGATTCTCAGATCCTTGCCTAAAAGATTTGCAATGAAGGTGACTGCCATAGAGGAAGCCCAGGACATTAGCAAGTTGAAAGTGGATGAACTTATTGGGTCTCTTCAGAATTTTGAGATGGGAATCACTAATGATGATGTCAAAAAGAACAAGAGCATAGCACTTATGTCCAACACTGATGTTGAAGAAAACATTTCAGAAGCTATAGCCATGCTAGGAAGACAGTTCAACAAACTCATCAAAAGAATAGATCCAAAGTCAAGGTCTAATGTTCATAACATTTCCTCTGACATTGACAATTCCAGCAGAAGACCAAGGTCAGATGAGAAGGGAGTTCAAGGCAGAGGAATTCAATGCCATGGTTGTGAAGGATATGGGCATATTCGAGCTGAATGTCCTACCTTTCTTAAGAAACAAAAAGGAATGACAGTTACTTGGTCTGACTGTGATTCAAAAAGTAATTCTGAAGAAGAGACTGCCAAACGAGTTACTGCTTTAACTGGTGTTTGTACCTCTGAAAGTGACATCAGTGATGAAGAGGTGACTTTTGAAGAACTGGCTGAAACGTACAAGGAATTGTGTATCAGAAGTACTGAAGTCTGTATGCAGAATGAGAAACAATCAAAACTCATCATAAAGATGGAGGCTGAAAAACGGGCAAACCTTGAAACTATAAGTCTTCTAGAAGGAGAAGTTCAATTGCTGAACTCACAACTGAATCAAATGACCAAATCTGTCAAGATGTTGACAAATGGAACTGACAAATTGGAAGAGATCCTACAGATTGGACAAAATGTGGGAAATAAATCTGGTCTGGGATTTATGAAAGCAACGAAATCCGGTTCTGGTAGGCAAATGTCAAAACAGATGTCTCAACACAACTCTCGACATCAGGAACAGAAACATATGAGGAAAAGGTACCAATGATGGAAATGTCATCATTGTGGTAGATATGGCCACATAAAGCGTTTCTGCTTCAGATTACATGGATACCCTAATCAGAATTCAGGTGTCAAACCTAAGTCTAAAAAGGTACCACATGCTCCTCAATGGAAGAAAAAGGCTACTGCACTGATAGCTCACACTTCCCTGAGGGTCTCTGCAAAGGAAGACTGGTACTTTGACAGTGGATGTTCTAGACATATGACTGGAATCAAGAACCTCCTCAATAATGTTAAGCCTCACACCACCAGTTTTGTGACCTTTGGAGATGGGGCTAAAGGTGAAATCAAAGGAGTTGGTGATTTGAACTGCCCTGGAGTTCCAAGTCTAAATGAAGTACTGCTGGTGAAAGGACTGACCGCTAATCTCATTAGTATCAGTCAACTGTGTGATCTAGGATTCAAGGTCAATTTCTCAAAATCTGAATGCATTGTAATCAATGACAAACAAGAGATAGTAATGAAAGGAGTCAGATCCAAAGACAACTGTTACTTATGGGAGGCTGAGAACACTAATTTCTCATCTGTGTGTTGCATTGCAAAAGAAGAAAAAGAGGTGAAACTGTGGCACCAAAAACTTGGCCATCTTCACCTAAGGGGTATGAAGAGGATTATCTCCTTGGAGGCAGTCAGAGGGATTCCAAAACTGCTAATTGATGAAGGAAGAGTTTGTGGTGAATGTCAGGTGGGTAAGCAGACGAGGATGTCACATCCAAAGTCAAGACATCTGACCACCTCTAAGGTTCTAGAACTCCTCCATATGGATCTGATGGGACCAATGCAAGTAGAGAGCCTTGGTGGTAAAAGATATGCCTATGTGGTTGTGGATGATTTTTCCAGATTCACCTGGATTAATTTCATTAGAGAAAAATCAGATGCATTTGAAGTCTTTAGAGAACTGTGAAAAAGAATTCAAAGAGAGAAGGAAGGATGTATTGTCAGAATCAGAAGTGATCATGGCAAGGAATTTGAAAACAGCAAGTTTGATGACTTTTGTGCTTCAGAAGGAATCAGTCATGAGTTTTCTTCTCCCATAACACCTCAGCAAAATGGAGTTGTGGAAAGAAAAAACAGGACCATACAAGAATCTGCCAGAGCAATGTTACATGCCAAAAGACTTCCTATGTATTTTTGGGCTGAAGCTATGAATACAGCTTGCTATGTTCATAACAGGGTCACCTTGAGAAAGGGAACCTCATCCACCATATATGAACTCTGGAAAGGAAGAAAACCAACTGTGAAGTACTTTCATGTGTTTGGCAGCAAATGTTATATCCTGTCTGATCGTGAACAGAGAAGAAAACTGGACTCCAAAAGTGATGAAGGCATATTTCTAGGATACTCCTCAAACAGCAGAGCTTATAGAGTATTCAACTCCAGAACCAAAACCATGATGGAATCAATAAATGTCATAATTGATGACTATCATGAAGAAACAGATGTTCCTTGTACTGTTGAGACATTCTTTGAGACTTCAACCCAACAGGATGATCTACCCAACTCCACCACAACAGAATCAGAATCAAAGGAAGCTAGCAAGACTCCTTCCATCAGAATTCAGAAGGATCATCCAAAAGAGCTCATCATAGGAGATCCTAATAGTGGAATCATCACAAGATCTAGAGAAATCATCTCAAATTCTTGTTTTGTGTCCAAAATAGAACCAAGAAATGTCAAGGAAGCCTTAACTGATGAATATTGGATTGGTGCAATGCAAGATGAACTGAACCAATTCAAGCAACATGAAGTTTGGGAACTGGTTCCTAGACCTGAAGGAACTAACATCATTGGGACAAAATGGATATTCAAGAACAAGTCAGATGCTGAAGGAGTTGTCACCAGAAATAAGGCGAGACTTGTTGCTCAAGGATACACCCAGGTTGAAGGGGTTGACTTTGATGAAACCTTTGCACCTGTAGCCAGGTTGGAATCAATCAGACTCTTGTTGTCAATTGCTTGTCTTCTGAAGTTCAAGTTATTTCAGATGGATGTGAAAAGTGCCTTTCTAAATGGGTACTTAAATGAGGAAGCTTATGTGGAACAACCTAAAGGTTTTGTGGATCCAACCCATCCTGATCATGTCTACAAATTGAGAAAAGCTCTATATGGGCTGAAACAAGCTCCTAGAGCATGGTATGACAGGTTAACAAAGTCTCTCTCAGACAAAGGCTACAGAAAAGGAGGCTTGGACAAAACTCTATTTGTCAAAACTGACGGAGGGAAGTTGATGGTTGCCCAAATATATGTTGATGACATAGTGTTTGGCGGAATGTCAGAACATATGGTTAAACACTTTGCTGACCAGATGCAGGCTGAATTTGAAATGAGTCTCATGGGAGAACTAACTTATTTTCTTGGACTACAAGTCTCACAGATGGAGGACTCAATCTTCTTATCTCAAAGCAAGTATGCTAAGAATATTGTAAAGAAGTTTGGTATGGAGAATGCAAGTCACAAAAGGACTCCTGCTCCTACTCATCTAAAGCTCTCCAAAGATGCAAGTGGGGTTAAGGTGGATCAAAGTCTGTACAGAAGCATGATAGGAAGCTTGTTGTACTTAACTGCCAGCAGACCTGATATTGCCTTTGCAGTTGGAGTTTGTGCTAGATACCAAGCTGATCCCAAAGTCAGTCATATCAATCAAGTGAAAAGAATTTTGAAGTATGTAAGTGGTACTTACAACTATGGATTGTTGTATACTCATGGCTGTGAACCAACTCTGACTGGTTACTGTGATGCTGATTGGGCTGGTAGTGCTGATGATAGAAAAAGCACCTCTGGAGGATGTTTCTTTTTGGGAAGTAATCTGGTTTCCTGGTTCAGCAAGAAACAGAATTGTGTGTCTCTTTCCACCGCTGAAGCTGAATATATTGCAGCTGGTAGTAGCTGCTCTCAAATGTTATGGATGAAACAGATGCTCACTGAGTATAATGTCACACAAGATGTTATGACATTGTACTGTGACAATCTGAGTACAATCAACATATCCAAGAATCCCATTCAGCATAGCAGGACCAAACATATTGACATACGACATCACTTTATTATAGACCTTGTAGAAGAGAAGACCATCAAATTGGAACATGTTGCCACTGAGCTACAGCTGGCTGACATTTTTACCAAGGCTTTGGATGCAAACCAATTTGAAAACTTAAGGGGTAAGCTGGGTATCTGCCAACATGAGGAATTGTAGCAATTAATTTTGCTTAAAACAAAGACCAAAGGACTCTTTCCTGTTCTGATTGGTTTAAAATTGTATTTTCTCATTTCCTACAATTCTTTTAAGAAGTTGAATAGGCACTCCTTTGCTTCGTTCCCCTCTCGTCTTCTCATCAATCAGGAATTTCTTCTCATTTGCTGTTGGTCCTTCAAAACTGACAAAATGTCTCAAACGCCATCATCATCCAATACGACCATCTCAACCTCTTCCTCTGATCAAGATTCTGGGACAATCTCTTCCTGTCTGGACTCTGATGGTCTGGAGATCTGTTCTCATAGAACTAACCCCACCAAGGCCAAAGAGTTGAGAACAAGACATACAGGTAATCCATCTCATTCTTCCTCTTCAGTTCCCCCTGAAATTGCAAATAGGGAAGGGACAGCCTATGTTAATCAAGCAATAGCAAAAATTGTTTCACGAATTCTGAACGAGAACCACTCAGTTCCTGGCATTTCTGTTCCTCTGAACCAAGAAAACTCAAATGCTGAAACAAATCCAAATGTCTCTAAGAATGTTGAGACATCAAACAAAGAGAAAAATGCTGACATTGCTCACAAGAAAAGAAAGAAGCCTGAATTCTCTGGATCTGATGACAGTACTTGAAGGATGATTACTGCTTGGTGGTGTTGCTGGTGGAGTTTGGAAGTGTGTTCTGCTGTTGTCTGCTGCTGATCTCATTATTTAATTTTGGATAACTGTATAACTTTATAAACATGTAATCTTTGGCCCATTTGTGGCTAAAGTGGGGGAGAATATTTTTGGTACTGCTTAATTAGTACTTGACACTATATTTTTCTGCTGTCACTTATTTCTGCTGCTATCTATTTATCTCTGATTGTTTAGGGACTTTAGCCAAAAATCTGCCAAAGGGGGAGTTTGTAGGTGTTTAGGTATTGGCTTGCATTTTTGGTAAATCCCAGGTGTATGTGTGAATGTCATGACTGATGTCATAACATTCTAGTTCAGGTTGTACTAACTCAATAGGTACATGTGCAGAAAAATATTGTAATTCAAATACTGATGTTTATAAGTGTGTATCTGAGCATGTTTGCAAAATGATCACATTTTGCTAAATCAGTAGACAGGTTTTCTCAGATGTCATAACAGATGTTATGACATCCTGTTCTGAACTAACAGGATTGTAGGATTGGATAAGTCTGAGTTTTTTCAGGAAATAACTCAGTCCCTTCTAAACAGAATCCTGCGTTTTCTGAGGAGTAACCTAGCTCAATCCTAACCTGATCAATAAAGTACTGTGACCTGGTCTTTAGGTCAAACGGAATCAACCCTAGGTTTTTGGAAACCCTAACTGAAGTTGCAGCTGCTATATATTCAACAGAGCTGCGGTTTTTCAAGGGATCCCTGCTGATTGATTAGAAGATCAATTTTGTAATCTGTATAGATTTGTTTATTGTACTCCAAGCAATTATCATTGTGATAAGTGCCTTGGAATAGGTTTCAATTGTAAGGGTTGTGTAGCACTCAAAGCTTTGAAGCAAGAGTGTTTGAATGTTACTTGACTAAAGCTGTGAAGCAGAGTCAAGTTAGTTGTGTACATCACTCAAACCTGTGAAGCACGAGTGATTGTGTTACTTGATTAAAAAGCTGTGAAGCTTAATCAAGTGTGTGTTTTGAAGAGTGTCTTCATCAATTCTCAATTCAAATTGGTTTATGTATCACTGCTGTGATTGAGGGGGAGTGAGTAGGAACTCAGGTTTAAGTTGTAACTTAGATTAGAATTGCATTGGGTAGGTCTTAAGTGAAGGAGATAAACTGGTTGGTTTATTCCTGAATTAACATCTCTTATAGTGGATTCTCTCCCTGGCTTGGTAGCCCCCAGAGTAGGTGTTGTTGCACACTGAACTGGGTAAACAATTGACTGTGTTATTTACTGCTTTTGTATTTACTGTCATATAGTAAGTCAGATACGGTGTCATAACATTGGACGTGACATTGAGTATCTGTAGCCAGAATTTCAAAAGGGTCGTGTTTCGGGCTTGTTGGGAGGTATGGAACTTGTCTGCAATGTTTGTCTTAACTCGTGTTAACAGATATGAGAGATTGTATATGTTTTGCAACTTTTCTTCTTTTTCAAGCAAGAGTATGTGTCCTCCCAATGCAGGCCTGCACAAGCCCTAAATTATGCTGCATCTTTTGTTCTTGGTTACTGGAGTTAGTGGACTTGATCTTGCCTCAAAGATCTGGCCCCATGCCTCAAGGATTTGGTTTTGACATAAAGTGAAATTTGGGCAAAAATGGCATTGTTGCTTTTTCCTTTTAAAGCTTAAACTAGTGTATAATGCCCTAATGACCAAGACAATACCTTAATACAATGGATATGTATTAAACTAAGGAGTAAAAATTAGTTTTGAGGCCTGTAATGTCAAACCAATCTAGCTAGATCAGAATTGCAAGTTGTTATGAACATGTATTGGCCATGGACAAAAGTGAGTTTTTGCCAACTTCAGGCATTCGATTCTCTCTAACCACAAGGGTGTTTGAGGAGTTCTTTGACAATTTGGAAATCTTGGAACATGTACTATAATCCATCTTTGAAATGCAACTTGAAATTCCAAGTGGAACTATGTGAAAAGTGGCCAAGAAGATGGGTCCAAATCCTGCCTAGATTAGGGCAAATTTTCTCTAAGTTAAAAGTTTTAGGTACCCTTGTTCCAAAAATCATAACTTGAGATACAAGCTTCTTTTGAGAAAACTTTTTGAATAAAAAGTTGTAGACTTTGTTATGGACTATAACTTTCATGTTTCAAGTTTTGTTTGAATCCATTTTCATCTTGGTGAAAAAGTGGGACAAAGTTAGGATAAAATAAGAAAATTTCATAACTTAGAAAATTTCTAAGTTATGAAAATTTTCCATTTTAAACCCTAATTTGCATTTTTGGGTTTCTTGATGAACAAGTTTCATAATTTGGCATGTCTTGATTAAAAATGACCCTTGGCACTTGATTTTGACCAAAAAGTCAAAGTTTGACTTTTCAGTATACAGTTAAATTTTGATCAGTTGACTGAAAAATTCATCTATCAATCCTATGCATTTGAGATCTTTTGAACTTTTTGAATGGGTCAAGATGATGTCATTGAGTCCTTGAGTCCATGGTTGAGCTTGATTTGCCATTGGCTAGGTCAAACAGTCAAAAATTGCCTTTGCACAATCAAAACCCTAAAAATGACCATTTTGCCCTTTTGGTGATCTGATCAAATTTCTTGTGGAATTGTGATCCAAACTTGATCAAATGGTTCACATGAGTTCATAATGTTGATGTGGGTCAAAATTCATGAGGTTTGACTGTCAATTGGCCACAGTTGACTTTTTCCCTAATACAGGTGATTTCTAGGTCAACTGTCCAATTGACTGGGCAAAAATTTGATTCAAAGCTTGAAACTTGGTATGGAAAAACTTGTGAGTCCAACATGAATTATTAAAGTCACTTTGGGCATTGTAGGTAAAAACATCCCTGTGCAAATTCAAACCCTAATTTAGGTCAACAGTGCAAGGAGGTGTCTTGAGCTGAGCAAACCCTAGCTTGATCTTGAGTTCCAAGGGCCTTGTGATGAGAAATGTTGATAAAAAGGAGCGGTCAAATTTTTGGGTACGACAAAATCATTATATGATAACATTAGGGGTAGTGTTAGGATAGTCTCCCTTAGTTGTTTTCTTTTTCTTTGCATATTACGTCTTAAAGCTAAAACTTCTTCTTGGCAAATCGTAAAATATCTCTAATAAACTTAAATCCTTCTTCAAGGTAAAAAATACAAACCAAACTTATTTGGTTGTGCAGTTCTTGGCTTTGTTTTAAACTGATGTTTTTCCATCCTTGCCATGACTTTTTTGTTATCTTTTAGCCGATGTTTCACCATCACACATTCTTTTATCCGATTATTTTCCATCACACATTCTTTTAGCCGATGTTTCTCCATCGCACATGTTTGTTATCCTACTTTGATTCTCAATATCATTGTTAGGTGTGATGTTTTTTCATCTGGTTTATTGATGTTTCTCCATCTTTGCCATGTTATATTCCTATCTCTTAGCCGATGTTTCATCATCGCACTTGTTTGTAGCCGATGTTTCGCCTATCGCACATGTTTGTTATCCTTCTTTGATTCTCAATATCATTGTTAGGTGTGTTGTTTTGTCATCTGGTTTTTTGATGTTTCTCCATCTTTGCCATGTTATCTTCCTATCTCTTAGCTGATGTTTCGCCATCGCACATGTTTGTAGCCAATGTTACGCCATCACACATGTTTGTTATCCTACTTTGATTTTCAATATCATTGTTAGGTGTAATGTTTTATCGTCTTGTCTGATGTTTTGCTATCATGATGGCGTTTTACCGCCTTATATGAGTTTTTGTTTCCATGCGATGTCTTGTCATCTATTTTTACTTTTTATCATCATTGCTGACCTTTTTGTTGTTCTATTTGATGCTTTGCCATCTTGTCAGTTGCTTTTATTTTCCTTAACTAAAAAACACAAACCAACCAAAATATATGAGCCAAACTACGACTGCTATGATTCCTTAAAAGGGATATGTAGGCATTGGGGTAGGGCCCAAACGAGCACAACTTTTATTTCCCCTACTTTTGTTTTCTCCTTTATTTTGCATGCATTCCCTGTACAGCCTAGACATAAATTTTACACGCCCAATATATTAGACAACAAGAGTGGATACCATAGAGTACTATGGGCGTGTGGGTTGCTAATACCTTCCCCTCGCGTAACAGACTCCCTTACCCGATCTCTCAGTTGCAAGACCGTGATTTCTCCATATTTAGGTTTTCTCGATGTTTACCTTTCTCTCTCGGCAGGATAAAAGATGTTCGGTGGAGACTTCATTGATTGTATTATCAGATTACGGTTAGGCCAGTTGTTTCACATGTGGTTCATCTTGATAATTAGCTTCTCAAAAGTGATATCTTGAGAATCCAACAAATCATGAACCTTATTTCTAAAAGACCAACATTTTTCTATGGTATGCCCTGGAGAATTGGCATGATATTCGCATTTGGCATTTGAATCATACATTGGAGGGAGTGCCCTGGTTAGAGGAGCTAATGGCTTTAGCTCCAACAAAGATGCTTTGAGTAAGTGTTGCAGTAATTGATTGTGAGGCATGAGGAGAGGATCAAATTTTCTTCGAGGCCTTTCAAAATTGTTTCCTTGTTGTTGTTCTCGTGGAATTACCATTGGCTTCCATGCTTTCGAATGTGATGTAACGACATTTATTTCTCCATCTTCCTTTTTCGAGAAGCTAGGAACATGCTTCTTGGAACTGTAACGAGTACTGGATGATACCCCTTGTGTCTTACCACTTTTTATGCATGCCTCAATCCTTTCACAAATTGTTACCAAATCAGAAAATCCAAAAGATACGCTTCTTACCATCTTATCATAGTATAAACCTTTTAGAGTGTCCATGAACATATCAACCAATTCTTTCTCTAGGAGTGGTGGTTGTACGCGGGCTGTCATTTATCTCCATCGTTGAGCATACTCTTTGAAAGACTCATCTTTTTTTTAGATAAGTTCTAGAGTTGCATATGGTTAGGATCCATGTGTAAGTTGTACTTATACTATTTTAAGAAAGCGTTAGCAAGATATATCCATGTTTGGATATGAACTCACTCCAATTGCATGTACCAATCTAGAGATTCCCCACTTAAAGTGTCTGGGAAACAATGGATTATTAGCTTTTAATTTTGAGCATAGGCATGCATTTTTTGGCAGTACATGCATAGATAGTTTCTGGGGCACATGAGTCCCTTATATTTTTTAAATTCAGACACTTTGAATTTCAGAGGGATCACCACATATGAAACTAAACCCATTCCAAGAGCATCAACATGGAAATCATCGTAACCCTCCATGGACTTCAACCTTTCTTCAAGAGCTTTAAACTGAGTAAGTTCCATGGGATTTTCAGCAACATTAGTATGGGTAGTTCTTTGAGGTACTTGGTTGATGTATTCTAAGTCATGGTCTCTATACTGCAGGTCTGTTGTACCCCAAAATTTTCCCTCCCATTTTCAAGACAAATTAATTCAAGACACATCCTCATGCTCATGAAGGTCTCAATGACTCAAGACTACTCAAGGGTTGACCAGAGAAACTCTCCTCCTAAGCAATTGACCTACAACTAGGGTTTTGCTTCTCTCAAAGGAAATTGGACTTTTAATGCCTCAAATGGACTTCATGGTTTCTCATATGTCTCAAGGTACCCTCATACCAAGTTTCAATCCTTGCTTCACAAATTTGCTCAGTCAATTAGCCAGATGATTCAAAATCAACTGTATTGGACAAAAAGTCAACTTTGACCAATTTATAGTCAAACTTCAAGATTTTTGGTCAATATCAATAATTTGAGGTCATATTCATCATTTAGTCACGGGTTGATCATGGTTCATCAAGAAAACTCAAGATTCATCAAAAGTAAAAAGTTACTAAATTATGGTTTTCGTTATGAGAAGTCGATTGAACCTTGACGAAGCATAACTTTCACATACTTCATTAGAAATATCTCAACCAAAACCTATCTTAAAGGAAATACAATTCTCTACAACTTTTTCTCTCTATGCTCAAGGCCAAAAATGCTTCATTTGAGAAATATGAGCCAAAACATTACAGGTCATTTTAAAAGTCAACAAAAAGACATTTTTTGTCAAAGCAATTTACATAAACATAAAAAGCTTCAAATAAACAAATGACCGACATGAAAGTTATAGGAGACATCCTGAAATTGAGAGAGTTATGATTGGTGCAAGTTGAGCAATTTTGAGAAAATGCATGAAATTCAAATTGAGCAAACTTGGATTTTTGGGCTAATGGGCCTAAGTTTTCAGGTTCAAACATTTTCATGACTTCATATTGGACCTCTAAGTCGATCCGTGCATGGCCTTGATTTTTTATTTTATTTATTTTAATTTTATTCAAATATTTTTAAAATAAATCAAATAAATTATCAAGATGTTGGACCAAGGTGTGTGGCTTTTGTTTTTGATCATGTTGGAGTCCCAAAAATCTACCTTGAAGCTCAAGAAACTATGTGGCCTACGTTTGAAACAAATCTTCATTGGTTTTGGATTTTTTCAACTTATTTTCAAACAAAATCAAAGATATAATTGCATGAGATGTCCAAGCCCATCACTTGACCTAATCTTCTCCACTATATATACATAACATTTTCAGACATCAAGAACACGCAAGCTGCCTCAAGAACACACCCTAAAAATCTCAAAATTTCTCAAAACTAGGGCAAACTCAAACCCTTATCTCCAGCCTTGATCAATATGTTCCAAGCATCCTATCACACTCCTAAAGTTCCCAGGAGTTCATTCCATACCCTATTGGAGCTTGAAGCACACCAAAAATCTCCCCCTTAACATCGTCGATTTGGTAAAATTATTGAATTTCAAACTTTTAATATGCTCATTGTTAAGTGATTTGATGCATATATATATGTTCATGATAATGTTTGGGACTATTTTGATCCATCGTTTGAAAGCTTGGACGCGGGAATAAAGATCTTCCATTGTTAAGGCAATTTTAAATATTTCCATCGAATTTCACATTACAGGCGTTTTCAAAACAATGTAAGATCACCATTGGATTCGCAAGGGCCAAATTAGGGGGATAGGGTCCTTGTTATGATCTAACGCATGTTATTTTTCAGGTTTTAAAAAAAACCTCATCAGAGAAGACGACCGGAACTAGGGCTCTGAAGCTTCTCTGATCCAGTCGTTTTTATTATATATTGATTTAATTGTGTTTGAATAACAAAAAGCCAACGTAGAGCATATGGTTGGAGACGGAGGCCTTTAACATGAAAAGTGTGGGTTTAATCCCTATGTTTTGCAATTATTTTGTTTCTTTTTTCAGGATAACACGCAGGTTTATAATATATTGATTGATTCATATTCTCCATCACAAAATGCAGCCATGGTGCAGTGGATAAAGGGCATTCCTGTGAGGCCAAGGGCATGGGTTCAAAACCCACCCCATGCACTTATTTCTCTTATTTTCTATTAACCCTAATTTTCAATCTTTTTTTTAATTAATTCATTTTCTAATTAATCATTAACAAAACCTTAAACCTGCTTTTAACCATAAAAAATTAGGGTTAGATTTTTAATTTGCAATTCAATTTTTGACATATTTTTTTTAATAATTAATTAATTAATTAACTTCTTTTCTTAACATTAAAATAAATTAGAATTTATGTTTTAATTACTATTAAGACTTAAGTTATTTTCTACAAAAACATTAAAACATTTTTTCTAATATCTTTTCTTATTTCTTTTTGCTATTTAATTTTCTTAGACAAAATGTATACATCACACTATTAATGTAATAGCTTAGATTTACATTCCTGCGCTTTTTTATTATGTATCTGCTCTGAGGATGTAATAGCTATGTTTACTTTCCCGCAAATGTCTATACCTATGTATCTTCCCCAAAGCCATGTAATAGCGTAGGACTTTATATTCCTCACTTTAATTTTTTGTACATACTTAACTGTTAGTAACTAGGATTTTCTTGGTAAGACTAAAAGCAATCTAGAAAACCCTAATTTTCAAGATAACATGACCGAATTAACACATTTTTCACACTTGCACCTCTAGGGTAACCGCTCTTGTTTCCTTACGAATATTGGTCATGTCCCGCGAAAGTAGGGATACTTTAGCAAAAGGCCCTCAATTAAATCATCATGGTCCCTTTTGAATAAAGATCATAGTCCCTCGATGACCCTCTGAGTTGCCTACAAAATTATGATAGTCCCTCCGATACAATTGCTAAAGCATCCTTATAAGTTGCCTTCGATGACCATACGATAACCCAACGCCTGTCCCTTCACATCCAATATATAGGGCTACCTACCAAATAATGGTATGGATAGTACTATCTCTAAAGTAGAAGGAAAATAACAAGAAAGACTTTAGTGGGTAGGACTCTTGAATTCTTGCTCACAAACGAAACATTTCTCACATCACACTTTCAAAACAAATATTTAAAAAGAAACACTTTGTATACATTCTTGAGGACTGATACAAGAATCATTACAAAGTTAGCCTTACATTGGCATTTCAAAATATTTTCGAACAAATCACACATGCACAAAGCAATTTTTTAAAAGTGAGCTAAGTAATTAAGGGCTCGTAGATGACTACGGATGAAAAGGGTGCTAACACCTTCCCTTTTCATAACTTACCCCCTGAACTCAATATCTATCAAAGGTCTTTCCTGTTCTTTTCACCTTTCCTAAATATTTGATAAAGAAAAAGTTGGTGGCAACTCTAGCTATCCGCACATTTGGATAAAACCAAAAAGTAAGTTCTCCCACCGTATTACAAGGTCTATGTAATTATCCAAGTTGTGTGGATTGTTGACTGGAATCTGCAAGGTATGATATGCCCCTACCTTCAGTGGAGGTGGGACAAATGCTTCAGTATCAGCTTGCCTGACCTCTTGCTGAGCCACATTTGACTTTAGAGGTCATGACTTTGGCTCTCTTCTTGGTTGGTGACGCACAATGCACCAATAGTCTGGGCTACTTCTTCAAAGGCTACCCTAGGAATTTGTTCTTGCCTCTCAATGATGTTCTTCAAGGCTAGAAGAACCTAGCTCATGTCTCCTTTCATTGAGTCGATATTACCCTTAACTTGCTCCAATCTTCCTTGAAAGCAACTTGGTTCTCTTTGATTTGTTCCATCACTTTCTTTTGATGGACTCTTGTTTGATATGGTGGTCAGAGAGGAGGTGCTTTTTTACCAATGATATAACTGGAGATAATTTTGAAAAATAATGAGTTTTTGTATGACATATGAAATGCGATGTTTGCGAATGCATGGATGCATTTGAATATTCTCAGAGTTTTTTTTAATGTCTTATTCACTTGGATTTTTATTTCATATTCTTTTTTATGTATATATTTTTTTAGGTTTTGCTTTTTTATTGTTGAGTATCTAAATATAAAACCATAATCGAGATATGGAAACAAAAACTTTTATTATAATAACAATTATCCTTAAAAAGGGAATAAAATTCAGATATTGAAAAATATTCGAACCAAAACATCAAAATTTAATTGTTGAAAGAAATAACAAAGGTAAAAACATAAATCTTCTAAGTGCACCTGCGGATATCTTCTCTGAAACCATCAACCATTTTCCTACAAATATTGAGGAAGTCTTCAACATCTTTTGGGAGAGGGACCATCATATTTTCCGCATCTCTTAAACTTATAGGGATGTAACCATTGAGATTGTTGACTAAGAAGGCGAGTCTTGCATACTTTCCTTTGTAGAGACTATATTCTTGATAGAGGTCCAGAACTATCTTATGATTATACTTTCCTTCTTTGGTGATCTTTGCATTTTGCTCTTCCCAATATAATTGTTCATCCCTCATCTCCGTATAGAGTCTCCTCTATATCAGCTCATTCTTTCAAAGGACTTCTAACTCATGACAAACTTGCTCATATTCATCAGTCTTTTGGGAAAGAAGTCTTTTTGCCCTCATCCTCTTGAGAAGTTCTCCTATGTCCGGTTATTGGCTATCTTGGAGTCTCGTAGTAAGATATTGAATTTGATCTTCTTGATCAACAGAAGCTTGTGCCAAACTTTGAATTTGAGCCCTCAAGTTCTCTTCCATCTCCTTTTTGTCTTGTATCACCTTTTCATACCACTTACTTAGCTTCCTGATTTCCCTAGCAGCATCCTCCAAATGTTGGTTGTATGAATCCAAGTTGAGGGTAGCAATCAACAATCCTTTAGTCGAACGTTTCCGCTTAAGACTCTCCTTTTCAAATCCTTCACAGTCTTTCTGAATATGTTAGTCTTTTGATTCAAGCTCGCGTTGCATCTGTCGTTTCTCTTTAGCGAGGTTATGAAGGCTAAGCTCCAATTCCTCTTTCTCCTTTTGAGCTTGATTTAAGGCTTTCTTCAAGTTGTCTATATCTTCAAAGGATATAGGATGAGGATCTAAGACACTTGGCTTGTACTCATGATTAACGTCGAATGGTAGTTTAACAACTTGCACCCTATCCAAAACCCATTGAGTGTAAGGTTCCCTCGCCACAACATTCTTCCTTTCATCCTTCCTTTTGATAACCCTGTTCTAAGCTCGAATAATCTTATTGAGCAACTCTAGGTCATTTTTGCCCATGTCATGAACGATCAATTGCTAAAGTTGTTCATCGGAAGGTTTATCCTCCAAAGGGTTCCAAAGTTGTCGCCAAGCCAAAGTAGGGTTATAATTGATGCAACCACGTGACCCAATCAACAAAACATTCGGATAATCTCTACAATTGTAAATGATATCACTAATATTTAGCTTCCTTGCGTACCACACCATATAATCAGCAGTAAGAGACTTTAATTTTTTAGGCCACTCATATCTTGTCAGATTTGGAACCATGTAGTCTTCTTTGTAAAGATGAGACATAAACCAAGAATATAGAAGTGGGGTACAAAAGTTCAGCGTACCCCTCCCCTTTTCATACCGAGTGTGAAGAGCATAATAAACATCGGCAAGTAGAGCAGGAGTTGGGTCTGTATTCAAAGCTTTTGTGCCCCAAAATACACTAATGGTTGCAGGGTCAATATAGTCCAAAGTCCGCAAAAACAGAATTACACCGAAGACAACTAGTCCCAAATAATCAACACGAGACTTCTATTCCTTCGTATTGGCCAAAGAAAGGGCTTTAGCCTACAAATATTGTCTTTTTATCCCTTGTACATCACCTTCGTATTTGTAATTAAACGAAAAACTTATGATAAGAGATCCCTACACCTCTTGCTAAGTCTTTAACATCAATAGTCTGTCAAATTCCCACATAAGCTCTTTCCTTAGAAAAATTCAAGAACCTATCAAATTCTTCCAAAGTCGGCGCTAGTTGAAAATTTTGAAAGGTGAAACACCTTAACAAAGGGTCGTAGAACTGAACAAAGGCAGAAATAACATCCAATTGTACATCCACTTTTTTCAGCTCAAGGGTATCCCCATAACGGCAAACAAACATCTTCATAGCTTTTTTCCAGACAGTTTCCCTTTGATAATCTTGATCTTCGTCATGTCTGGCTTGACGAAACTAACACGGACAAGTTGTTTCCCTTTGGCATCCATTTTTAAGATACTTCACCAAAAACCTTTAGTTATTATTTTTTTCTTAACCCTGTGAATAAGACAACAAAAAATGAAAAATAATGAATATTTAAGGTATGAATGCATGATGATGCGACATAGTAACGAGATTTATGAAAGGTGTCCTTAGTTGGTAGGTTCCTAGTTTTGGCCTACAAATATTCTACCTTCCCCATAAGGTGGCTTCCTTAAGGGTATCATGGACTACGCTAGAGGGAAAGGCATAAGGGCCACCCTTAAGCGGGGTCTCTTTGTAGACCGAAACTTTCATCTCCAAGGTCTCTCTATTACATTTTGGTTTAGGGTTTATACAAAAAGTCATAGGCTTTATTCCAAAGTCTTATATCCCAAGAGGATATCTCTTGTGATATATTACTTTTTTGGAATTCCACCAACTCAAGGCAAAGTCGTCACAAAAACTTATAGGGATGATATATCCCCTTGGCCAATAGACGAACCTTATTTCTAAGGTTTTTGAATTTATTTTGAAATAACAAAATCCCGCCACAACAAAACAAATATGATGTTGACGATAAAATAAATAAATAAAACCAAATAATAAAGTAAAACAAATAAATATAGAAACCAAAAAATATAGAAAAACCCTAACGAAACCCTAAACCTAAAAGAGAAGCTTCTAAACCCTGGGGTTGATTTCCCAGCAGAGTCGTCAGCTGTCGTAACCGGCAAAAATTAAGAGTCACCACAATTAAATTTTATCCTAAGATGAGAATATAACAGAATAACCCTAATTGATGATACATAGATTTTAAGTTCTTGACTCACTTTAGAGGAATGTAAGGTGTTAGGAACCCTTCATCTACCTTGTTCACAAAGATACTAGGGTTTAGGTTTAAGGTTCATGAATAAGGTTTTAATTTTTTAGTTAGGGGACTTGCCACCGTTTTTAAGTTGTATGTCTATGTATTCTCTTATGAGGAATCAAAGTCCCAATTCGTAGTTTGTAATAGTTAGTTAGTTTTTTATGGACTATGGAAATATCTTGAATTCTCCTTGAGGATTGGTAGCCCTCGGAGGAGGTGACGTTGCATCGAACTGGGGTAAATTTCTACAATTTATCTTTCTGCACAATCAATAATTTTAGCAGGTTTTCTATCAACAAGTTTCATAACATATGTCCTGACATCGTTTTTCTATGTTGAGACATCAGTATTGAGCTTTGTATTGCAAGTTCCAGAATTTTAAATTGATGTCACAAGAAAACCGGCATCAATATACTGCCATATCAAGGCGAGTCCTTCTCAACTTCTACATGATAGGTGGGCACTCTGGCTTCAGTGGAAACTGATGCTCCACAATGTTAGTATCTAAACCAGACATGTTTGATAGGACCAAGCAAATATATCAACATACTTATTTAACAAATCAACCAACCTTCTCTTCACATCTGGATGAAGCAGTTCCCCAAACTGGATTTCCTTTAGATCTTCTTTGGAACACAAGTTAATTGTCTCCAACGACTCTTTACATGGATGAATAGTCTTTTCCTCATGGTCAAGCAACTGAGAGACCTCTTCTGATATTTCTATCAACTCCTCTTCTTCAGATTTATTAATTAATTTGCACATATAATTATGCTTGACTGTTATTTTTAAGGGTTTTTTCAAATTATCATTTTCCAAGAAAAACAGGAAATAAAAACACATTCCGATAAAATAAATAAATTTTTATTAACGATTTTAAAATCTGAAATAAAGATAAGCCCGAACAACATCACATTCACCATAGGCATAGTGAAAGGCTTTTCTTGAAAAAACAAAACAAATTACTTTGAGATATGAACACAACTTGGAATATCAACAAATGTCCAATTTTGAACTCTTCTTCCACGCGTCACATAGTTTACCTTTCTGGATATGGCTCATCTTCAAGAGTAGCATCAACTTATAAAGGAGTTGGGTTCATAAAGCCTCCATTGTGGAAAAGATCTTGGTTAGAATGAAAAGTAGATTTCAGCTTTGCAACTTCAGCTTTTTGAGGAGAGAAACCTAAACCAGTCTTGTTCTTGTTCTCTGGTAGATCAATGGTCTTCCACCAAACACCACTGTGACCTTTTTGCACAACCTGTTAAGAATCCTTAAACGAAGATATATAATCGTCACTCTTCTTAAATCATTAATGGATAAAGCTTAGAACGACATTCCATCGGCGGTTTCAAATGCCTCAACAAAGCTAAAAGAAGAAAAATGCGATACCAACATGGCTTTATCTCCAATAACAATCACCACCTTGCCATTTTTGTCAAATTTCAACTTTTGGTGTAAGGTGGAAGTAACAACGCCTTCCTTGTGGATCCAAGAACGGCCCAATAAACAACTATAGGAAGGAAATATATCCATAACCTGAAATGTAATCTGAAACATATGTGGCTCCACCTACATATTAAAATCTACTTCTCCAAAAATAGATTTTCTAGAACCGTTAAAAGCTTTCACTACAACACCATTATATCTCATAGGGGTTCCAAGATAGGCAAGCTTTGACAAAGTACATTTTGGCATAACATTTAAAGTTGAGCCATTATTAATCAACACATTAGATAAGAAATCTTATTTACAATTCATAGAGAAACAGAGGTTATCCATGGATGGTTCCTTCCTTCTGGTAACTAGTCATCACAGAAACTGAGGTTATTACAAGTTGTGATATTACCCACGACATCGGTGAACAAATCAATTGTTACATATTATTCAACAAAAGCATGATACAAGACCCTTATAGGAAAGAAATTTTTTAGGGAGTTTGTAACAACTGATCAACAATTTTGTAATCACTCATTTTTATAATCTCCAACAAATCATCGACATCTTTTTCTAAGTTAACACCACTAGTCTGACCTTCTACCTTCTTAAGTTTAACACTAGTTTCAACAGATTGTTTACCAAAATCAACAAATTTTTGAGGTGCTGAAGCCAACACTCGACCATTGTGGATCACCCAACTAGCTACAATAATGTTCACAATAGACGACAAAGGCTTAATTTCCAATTCTCTACCATCTTCTAACATTGTTGCATTATACTTATAACATATGCCATCATTTGCATTTTGTTTTGTTGTTTAACTATATATTGTTGAATATTATCTTCTATTGTATCTGAATATGGCTTCTGGTGAAAGTTGTTTAGTAATATATTTTGTCACATAGGTTCATCCATTTTTGTAGTATTTTGATATGTTATTCGTTATCTTAAATTATATCTCTTATCTTGTAAATTGTCTTAAATTGTGTATGTTGTTATGATCCTTGTGTGAAATTCTTATTTCGCTATTGTATGGCATTGTGTTTTTTCTATTTATTATCGTGGTTATCCGTTATGCGTATTTTTTCTTTTCTATTTTTGGTATTTGTCAAAAGGGGAAAGGTTTTGATATATTATCAATATACTTACTGTTGGAACTGTTGAACCTTATTTTGCAAGTAACATGTGTTGTTTTGATGATGAAAACTATAGAAATATCATAAAGCTTATTCAGCATATTAAAGATGCAACATCAGACCAATACAATAAGATATCTCAATATAAAATCATCATGATAGATATGTAGTATGATAATTAATGTAAAAGAGAAATGAAAGTACACTTGACATAGTAAAATATGAAACCTCTTATAAAGTCAACAAAGAAGTGCAATAAAAGAACAATTAGCATAACAAGAGATGCAACCACTACTATACAACGTGAAAACAATGCCCAAGTCACCATGGTTCTTCCAAACACCATGGTGGCATCTCTAAAATCAGGCGCTAACATTTTATTTTTATTTTTTAGTAAACTTTTTATGATATAATAATAGTGGATGGTCGGATCGTGGTGATACATTCGAGCTTTCACTGGTTCGAACCTCAGCACCCTGAAAAATTTTATTCCTTTAACGTTAAGGTGCACCTTTTCTTTTTATTTATTTTTAACAAAGAAAAAAATATTTCACAACGGTTTTTATGTCCAACCGTTGTGATCTATTCTGTCTTTGAAAGCTATACCACTATGGTTCTTCTTGTCAACCGTGAGGAAAGGTGATACTTTTTATATATAAATGTCACCCATTTCTTATAATCTTCTTCTCTCTAAAGAAAATCCTAAAATATCATCTCTCTGAAGGATTCTCTAAAACTGCAGATAAAAACCGTCATTTTTCTTGCTACAAGCAGCACAAAAGTGAATGTCCCAAATGTTGCCATGGATGAAAATCACCTGTTTCGGAAGTCTCACTTTTTGCAGCCTCACTTTCAAGCACAACTATAACAAGGAGAAACAACCAGCGTGTAAGAACAAGAAGTGTTCTACACTTGTCCTTAAGATTTTGATGATAACTTTACATGTTATCTTTAATAACAAATACATGTTATACATAATCAAAGTTTGCTCAATTAAGATAAAACAAATACATAACACGCATTTCGAATGAACCGACAACATCTCAATATAATATTCAAACTTCAACTTTATTAATACAGCAGAAAGCATGTCATAATTATTCTAAAATATTCAACCATTATAAAATCAACAAAATCAATCAATCAAAAGAGAGTTTACAAAACTCCCAAAATTCCTCAAAGAAGGCATTAATTAAAATAAAACAATCAAGCATTCATCCCCCCGGTGGTACGTATCAGAGCAATGACAACCACTCAAAATAAAAGGAGCAACCTCTTCTAGACTCCGCGACTACGCATTACTCCTGAATATCTGCATGTTACCCATATGGAGGGAACATTCAAACAGTAAGGGTGAGATATCATAACAATATAATAAGTTATATAATTATAAGTAAACAACATATATATCATGCATAGATTCAAGTTCGACAATTATCAATCACCCCATTACTACAAGTCTGCAATTTAAAATGCCATAACTCAACAATTCCACAATTCAACAAATGCAATGTAACTGACTCCGATGCAAGAATACATGTGGTACCATCAGGGAATGAGCCCTCAAAAAATTGCCATATCGGCCAGAGCATAAGCCCTCACCATTTTCCAATACAGGCCAGGGCATTAGCCCTCCACATTTGCTAATATAGGTCAGGGCATAAGCCCTCAACATATGCCAATACAGGCCAGAGCATGAGCCCTCAATGATGCATGAAATGCGGTATGCTACAACAAAATTATGCAACCACAAGCATAATCATCAATATAACGCAAATTTCAGGCCAACATCATCTTCACAACATTGCAATATCACCTGTAATCCCTTCGCACATCATCGATACAACACCGACACAATTAATCACAACATTTTGCATTACAAAACATAAAACATACACACACATCATAATTCTTCCAATAAAACATTAATAATTTGTCATCAAAATGATACACCAAAAATTCTATCAATAGTAGTGGTAATCGGGTTCCCAGCTATGGTAACCAGTTAGCGTAAGACAGTAACCTTTTTCTTTTCAAAAATTCTCGCGGTAATCGGCACCCACTTATGGTAACCGGTTACTACAAGTCAGTAGCCAATTGTTTAAAAACACAAACAGTGGTAACCGGTTACTCATATATGGTAACCGATTACCCATCGCGAACAAACCTAAAAACTTGATTTTTCTACTACGAAATCCCATCCTCTTCACCCTAAAACCTATTTTTATGCAAGATCAAATACACCAATTTATTTAAATCATCAAAACACATCATATACCACCAATTTAACATAAATGGCACGTCAATTTCATCAATTATAAGTAGTTTCAACAAACAATCTAATAATTAATCTACACACAAAACCCTACATTCAAACCTTCATCTACTCACAATTATACCACCTATTAGAGAGCCAGAACCCCACCCTTACCTTACCTTAGGTTCTTGGTTTATTCTTGATATCTACGACGAATTCCTTTGCCCTAGCTTTCTATTGTTGCTTTCTTCTTCTACCTTCTACACTTTGGTTCTATTTCACGTACTGACTATATTCCCTTGTTCTTATTCTAATATATATTCCAATAATAAATATAACCATCCCAATTAATTAAATATTTAATTATTATTCTAAAATAATAATAATTGTTCTAATGATATAGTAATAATAATACTCTATATTATTCCACACACAAATATGTTTCTTTACATTTTTCCAAACACCCCCATAACCTCAAATTCTATAATTCTAAGGCATCTAGTCCCCAACAAGGCATCATAACACATCATAAAATCCATAAACTCATATAATTTCGCTGCATCATCTTATTATTTAATTAAAAAAATAATTCTAATTAAAATTAGGGTGTTGCATGTGTGACGTCATGAGATTCTGAACATACACTACTGGAAGAAAACATGTGGTTACTTGTTACAGTTGAAGACAAGATTCTGTATACAACTTCTGCAATGTTTATTAGTAATGTTAGTACAAGAGGTTCTGGTCATGACTTTATGGTTAAGCTTTTGAGGCCTTATAAAGCTTTACTTCGGTGTGTTACAAGTTCTGAAGATTATGAAGACGAGGTTTTGCTGAACAAGTTATGATGATCTGAAGACAAGCAAGTTCTTACAACCAACTGCTAAAGACTCTAAAGACAAGGTTCTGATAGGACAAGTTCTGAAGACTCCAAGACATAGGTTCTAAGACTAAAGAGTGAATCTTTTACAACAAGCTTCAATGTTCAACATTCAAATATCTGAAGCCTCTGATGATAAGAAGAAGTTCAAAATGGTTAATGTATAGTGGTGTACAAAAGGTACATAAAGTGTCTGTGACCTCTACTCTCTGGGATGGCGTAAGGACAATCCTTTTTGTACTATACTGCGACCACTCTCATTATGACCGTTGAGAACAAACAATTGGACTTTTGATTACCTTTCTACCCTTTCAGCATATCTCTTTTACAAGATATAAAAGGAAGACTTGGAAGCTGAAGAAAAGTAAGAATCAACATTACACAAAATATATCGGATTAAATTAAGCTCAAAGAAAAACTACACAAAGCAATGTGAAAATTCTTTAGATAAAATCTTATGTGTATAGTTTTGTAAATAGGCAAGGAGTTGTTGCTCGTATCTTGCTTGAAAACACTTAGGTGTTTTCTTTGTATTGAAATGTCTGTGTAATATGCTTACAAGAAGCAAATATGTAATACACTGAAAGTATTCAACTTTTGTTAATTGATACTTTGAGAGGCCGAGTGATGGTATAATCTCAAGAAGACTCATGTTACGGCTTGAGTGGATTTTCAATAAGGATCGACTGACTTATTGGGGGTTCCAATAAGGTTGATCTGAATTTATGTAGGTTATTTATAATCAATTTGGTTATAGTGGATTAATTTCTTGTTGAATGAGGAATCACCTTGAGGGGTGGACTGGAGTAGCTTCGTTAACAATGAACCAACATAAAAATAATCATGTTCATTTATTTTTATGTTCTAGGTTAACTTGGTCTTTCATCATCGAAAAGAATTCAAAATTATTTTTGGTGAAACCCAATTCGAACCCCCTTTCTTGTGTTTTTCATACCTTCAATTGGAATCAGAGCTCTGGTTCTGGTATTGATAGTTATAAAACACTTAATTATGTCAGTTAAAGATCCAAACGAGTTTTTCTTTGAAGAAACATAATGGTTGAACCCATACCAACTAAAGCTGCTTCAGATTCAAACGATAAATACTATAATGTAAAACCTCCCATCTTTGATGTTGAAAAGTTTAAATACTGGAAAGATAGACTAGAAAGCTTCTTTCTAAATCATGACATTGATCTTTGGGATATGGTAGTCGATAACTATGTACCTCCCACAGATGATACTGGAAAAGAGATAGCTAGGAGAGCTATAACTAATCAACAAAAGAAAGATTGTAAGAATCATTATAATGCAAGAACCATCTAGTTGAATGTGATTTATTATATTGAGCATGAGAAGATCACAAATAGAGACTCTTCTAAGTCTATATTTGATTCTCTCCAAATAACTCATGAAGTAAATGATTAAGTCAAAGAAACCAAGGCGTCGGCCTTGATTCAGAAGTGTGAAGCTTTCAAAATGGAGGATGATGTAAGCCTTAAAGTCATGTTATCGAGATTTCAAATCTTGGTTGCAGGACTGAGAGTTCTGAATAAAGGTTATTCAATGGCATATCATGTGAAGAAGATTATCAGAAGCTTTCCATTTAATTAGAGGCCTATGGTAACTGCACTCAAGATCGCTAAGGATCTAAACAACACTTCTCTAGAAGAACTGATAAGTTTGTTAAGAAGTCATGAGATTGAGCTAGAATAGGATGAACTGTAGAAAAAGGAAAAATCTATTGCGCTCAAGGCCATCAAGAAATTTGAGAACTCCAAAGCTCTTCAAGAAGAAGAGATAGAGGATTCTTAAGAAGATATTTATGATAAAGAAGATGAGTTATCTCTACTATCTAGAAGGGTTAACCGCTTGTGGAAGAGAAGTCAAGGAAACAGGTTAAGAAGTTCAAGAAGGACTAGAGGTCACTTCGAACCAATTACTGGTCAGAGAAAGTCTAGTGGCTTCAAAGTCATTTGTTATGAATGTAATGAGCCAGGACACTACAAGAATGATTATCCTAAGCTTCAAAAATACATTTTAAAGAAGAAAGCTCCCAATGGAAAAAATAAAGGGCTAATGGTAACATGGGATGATTCAGACTCTTCTAACTACGACTCAAAAGAAGATCAAGCTAACTTGGCACTGATGGCTCATGCTGGAAGATCAAGTGAAGTAATATTCTTAGAAGATGAAGATGATTCATAAACTAAATAAATATTCTACAAAGAGGTATTCTCTGATCTTACTCATTATGAATTAACATATTATTTAATTGAAATTCTGGAAAAAACATGAGCTACTCAAGATTTAGTTCAAGGATCTCAAAATGACCCGTGAATCTGTATATGTTGAAATCAGTAAGCTGAAGGAAGAAATTTTTTTTTTAAAAGAAGAAAACTTTTTATTAAAAGATGAAAACTCTGCCCTTAAAGGCACGAGAACTCTTCCAAAAGCCTCTGAAAGTTCTGATGATGTAATCAAGAAATATGACAAAGCTTTCCAGAAATTCCTAACTAAGAGCATAGGGAGAAGCACGTTAGCTTCTATGATCTATGGTGTAAATAGAAATGGGGTAAATGGTATTGGTTAGGATCCTCGTGAAAAATCCAAATCTAATCAGGAAAACAGACCAACTACCTTACACTCTCATTTTGTGCCTGGTGGATTTGAGCCAAAAGAAGATGGAATAAATAAAGAGAAATTTGATTCTATATCCAATGATACTCAAGTGGCTAAACCAAATAGTTTAAACACCTATAAATAGGATTATTCCATTGCTGAAACCAAAGTTGTTCACAACTTTGGTAGAGCTAACAAAAAGGGACCCAAGAATTATGGGTACCAAAAGATAAGATCATTTATGTTGCAGACATCCTTAGAAGTGCAATTGAAACACCTGTCTTGGTACCTGCATTCCATTTTCTTGAAACTCATGATAGGAAAAAGGCATGTGTTCCAAAGCCTGAAACTTAAGCATAGGAATATCATGGATTTCATAGATGATCAAATAGAAAATATCATAGACTTCGAAACAATAGCTGCTTATCAAAAATAACTATATCTCGTTCAATGAGAAAAAAATATTTTTTCTTTCACCAGACCGTTGAAACTTATGAAAATTGATTTGTTTGAACTAAGTGAAAAACTAAGTGAATCAAAGAAGAGAAGTATGGATTAGTTATGACTACAACAAATGAACTTGGGTGAAGTTTATCTAACACAAGGATGTGTTAAATTTTGTATTCTCTATCTTCTGTATTCAAGTGAAAATTGAGATAAAATATCAAACATCATCAAGCCAATAAGGAAAAGCACTTCTGGGCAAAAGATGTAAGCACATCATATTATCTTCAGAATGGTGTCTCCATATGATGTATTCCTGAAAAGACTCGCTATAATTTGTGGAAGAACAAGAAACACAATATTTCATATCTTTATCAATTGGATGCTCTTGTTTTATCCTAAACTCTAAAGAAAATCTCAACTAGTTTGATTCCAATGGTCAAAATGGTATCATGTTATGGTGTTCTGAAAGCTCAAAAGGCTACGAAGTATATAACATTGAAACATTTTCTCTAGGAATCATTTCAGGTTAGATTTGATGATAATCTTGACTCTGAAAAGTCAAAGCTAGTTGGTAAGCTTTCAAGTGTGAAGATTACTTGTCAGACTCTGAAAGTAATAGAGATGCTATTAAAGTTCAAGAAGTAATAAGATCAGAAGGTGATCAATCAAAAGCTTCTAATGATCAAACTTCTGAAGAAGATCATGCAAAGATTATTGTGAAACTATTCGTATTGGATTGGTGTTTGTAATAGAGTCTACATATTTTGATGAATATCATAAGGAAAATAAATGGAAGGTGATATTTCAAGAAGATTCAAATTATCTCTAAAGCTCATTGAGGAAGGAGATCTTGTCATATACATCAGATTAGTGTTTATGTGTTTTTATGACAAAGTACTTATAAACACCTCTACAAGTTAGAAGTCATTCTATTAAGGAAAATGTCAATATATTCATGCTTAGATGAACGGTATCTCCTGTAAAAGATATATGGACTCTGAACATTGAATAATCTCTTCATTAATTAATGTTAGACTAAATTTATACGCATGCTCATCTGACTATTGTGTATAATTTAACCATCTATCATAGTTGGTAAACTACTTTACTGGGAATGATAATCAACAACATGCTATGTTTAATACTTATGATATGTGTATGTCTTGTCTCTTTTCTTGCATCTTGAAACTTGTTGATAGCTCTCACCATAAAACTCCATTTGTTAAAATGTCAATCTCCATTTATCCTGGTTATTGGAACCGCGTCTCTTACAGTAAGTTTTAGTTTTCCCTTCCTCTATTTAAAGAGTCTATCATCCTTCTCTAGTTATTCATCTCTCCAAACACCATCTACCTTCTCTCTCCTTCTTTATCTCTCTTGAAATCATTTGTGACCGATGCCCAATTATTCCAAGGCTAATCGGTGATAATCTTGGTCTTACTCAGAGTATAATCGTGCAAGGATGATCTAGTTATTTCTCTATGTTGTTTGGACCAATCTATTCTAACCTGGTCATGGACTTCTATGTGTATGCTGATGTTAGGTCTAATGGTACTTCCAGTCACTCATATGTCTTTGGTAATCCCATCATCATCTCCTCTAAATCTATTGCAATTGCTATTGGCTATGCTCAAGTTGGAATAATTGTATAAGCCTTCCAAAACAAATACTCCTTTGTTGATAGACTTAGTTATATTCATAATATCTTTGATGAATATGGTCACATAAATCATTCCAATCTTCTTCCAGCTGCTTCAGTGTGGTTTTATCTTGTGTTGACAAATTTTAGACCTAGAGGATCTATGTTGAACACTCTAACCTATAAGGACAAAGTTCTCATATACTTATTCACCCATCATTTTAGAGTCGACGTACCTCAATCCATATTTAACTACATAAGAGACTCAATCATTGCTTCTAGAACTCAGCACCAGACCTTTATACCTTTTGCAAAAGTTCTCTTTGTACTCTTGACTAGGGCTAGGATTATTGGAGCCATTCGTCACAATGAACATGAGGATGTTCTTGAGGAAGCCCAGTGTGAGGTCTTTAAAGTCTAGGCTATAGGGGTTGTCTTTACTAGTTGTGTTTTGTGTCCTAATAGTATTTTTGATTACCTTTCCCTATTCAATTAATGAAATATGTTATGTTGATTATGATTGGGTTTTATTAGATATATGTGTGTTAATTCAACTATATCATTCCCATAAAAATGTACCAGACATTTCCTAAAAATCTATGTCTTAAAATAGAACTTAAAACCTTTAAGTAAAAGACACTAAGATTTGAGAATTTTTAATCAAAGTTTACTTTTTCTATCTCTTTATCACCTTTTTGATTTCTGACAAATGGGGAGAAAGTAAAAATGATTTTGATGATATTTATTCTCATAATCTTTAACTCAAACATGTATAATGTTGTTTCTAATAACCATGTGTTTGATGTTTCAATATAGGAACTCTAAACAAGTTCATTGAGTATTCTAAGACAAGTTGAAGATGAAGATCCTGATGCTAAGGTTGAAAAACTTATGGATGAAGATCAACTCTGATTTCATATAGAAGAAGTTGTACACTTTGTGAATATATTAATATTCAAACAGATGTACCAAACATAGTTAAGAAGTTATAAACTTATTGAAAGTAAGTTAATCTTTCTTGATATCATAGTGTTTAGAAGTTGTTAACTTTCGGAAAGTATGGAATTCAAACTTAAATCTATATAAGTTATGCTCTCCTGAAAGGAAGACGAGTCAACATTCTGATGCATAATCTCATACAGAGATTCCACTTAGAAGTTATACTCTGATATGTATGCTTCCATAACGTACGCTTTATTTAGAAGTTGTGGACTGTCTGACTGATTGATATACTAGAAAATATCAAGTCAAACGCTGATACTTAAGAAGTAGTGATATTCTACCAAAGTATAGGTTTTTTGGTTGTGATATCAGACTCATAAAATAGAAGCCTTGATAAATGATGTGTGGCATTATTCAATCAGGCTCAAAAATCAAGTTTTGATTCTTCATCAAGTGCTGATAGTAACCAGGCTCTGAGATGAAGACGAGGTGTTCTAGTCAGACTCTAATGAGTTGATTGTAGGGAAGTGTTACTTCTCTTTGTTATATGTTCTGATAACTCAAAATATATTTTGTGAGTCTTGGGATCAAAGGGAGACTCTAAAAAACCTTAAATGAAATTTTGGGATTAATAGATTCTGAGGGAGCTGTGAGCTTAACTTTGAATTCATCGGTTACGGTGATTACTCTGTATAAATTGTTCTATCAAAATACATGGTTTTGTCAACATCAATGTTGTACCACAAAATTAGTCCTCTTCATTTTAACCTTAATTGGCTTGTACTTCATCGTCATATGCATACATACATGTCATAGGGTCTATACTCATGGAATCAAGGCATTTCTCTGCAAGAGAGAGTTGCAAAGTTTGATTGTTCTGTTAAGCGGCATTGTGAAATAGAACTCAAGGTTTTTCGCATTCAAATGCGTTTCGCACGTGTTCTAAGCTCTCTAATCAGGGATTAATCAAGTCATCATCATATCAAGCTTTCATGCAGTCCAACACACTCTGAATTGTGCAGAAATTCAAGCGTTTCAATTTGTTCGAGATAGTACAGACAAAAATTCAGTATTGTGTGTTTCAAGCTCAGAAATTCATAACTTGATATTTCAAAATGGTTTGGGAATTGTTCTATAGTCATTAGAGCCTTCTTGAGGTCTTCTCCAATTCATATGTTCAAGTCGAAGGATAGTTTTCTGAGGAAGATTTTCTAAAGCGCAAAATAGTTGAAATATGTTATTTAGTGGATTCACTGGTTCGCTAGTTTTCAAATTCTTAAAAATTTGTAACTTCTGAATGGAAAATCATCTTTTATTGGTTCTTGGAGCATTTTAACTTTCTTGTTATTTCCTTCAATTTTCATGTTCAGCTCATAAGCCAAGTCATTGAGAAAGATCTTTGAATGTGTGAGTACTCTGAAGCTATATAGTGGAAATACTTTAAAATAATGTGGTGAACCTCTATTTTTCGGATGTTCAAAAATTCATAACTTTCTCCCATTTCGATGTTTTTGGATGGTTCTTTGGGCAAAAAATTCTTCTTGATTTTATCTTCGATTTTTATGTTCGGGTCAAAAGTTAAAACTTTGCAGAGGATCGTCGAAAGTGTAAATTACCACAGAAAATTGCACCCCGAAAAGGTTTTTTAACAGACTGTTGTTCATATTGAAGATTTTTTAACTTTCTTAATTTTTACCGGTTCAGGATGATTCTCGAAGCGTGAGACATCAAATTTTGTTAACTACAACTTTGCTACAGGTCCCGAGTTCGGATTGTGCTACGATGGCTTCGGTTTATAACTCTCTTCCTAAAGTGCGCATAAAAATAAGCTAAAAAATTTTCAAGACAGCAAAATAAGTCCATTGCTTCTCATTATTCGAAAAATCATAACTTGCACCACATAGTAAGTTTTGTCATCAACATTTTTGTTTCAGGTAGCGCGTTAGGTTTTCGCACCGAATGTCATGAGTTTATGGTTTGATCTTGCATTGTGCATGAAATAAGTGAAAAAATCAAATTTATCAATCCAAACAAGACTTTGGAGCCAATGCTATAAATATTTGAAATTCATATTTCAAACAAAATCACACTCCTAATTTCAAATCCCAGAAATCAAACTCAAAAACTCTCTCAACTCTCTTTTAATTTTCTCAAGAACACTCAAGAAATTCTCAAGAACTTCATCACTCTCACTCACTCTCTTCCGCGAAAATCGTTGCTCCTCTGCTCGCAGCTGAGTCACCGGCAACCGCTCGCCCTTATTTCTCCAGCAAACCTCTCCTCCAATGGTCCTCTTCACTCCATGCTATTCCGGTCCATTTTGAAGATGTGAAAAACACAAGAAGGGGGTTGAATTTTAAAACTTAAATCAAATGTGCAGACAACACTGTATTTTTATCCTGGTTCGTTTGATCTCAAACTACTCCAGTCCACCCGTCAAGGTGATTTCGCCTGTCTCCAACGAGGTCTTAATCCACTATAATCAAAGGATTACACAGTCACTTTAACAACTGTTAAAGCCTTCTTGAGTATAACCACAAACCGGTTTATCTCAAGGAAATCTCTTTACAAATAATTGAACAAATAATGTGTTTGATGTTTTCTAATAAAACAGTATACCACAACTGTGATAATACACAATTTTAAGCTTAGAATGAAATTGGATTGCTATTGCGTTTGAATGAGCGTGGTTGGAAAGCTTAGCAATTTGTATGAGTGTGTGCGTGTAGATTAGCCTTTTCTTTTCTCACACAGACTTGTTTATATAGCCAAGGAAAAGATATGTTGTTGTCCATAAATCACTTTCAATGATAATAACGTTCTTTCCTTTTTGAGAAGATCTTGTCTTGGATAAAGCCATTGGTAATTAATTTGTCTTGAATGCTTAGTAACGCTTCAGAGTGTTCTCTGCTTATGGTAATCATAGTGTTCTTTGCGTATGGTAATCAGAGTGTTCTTTGCTTTAACTTATGCTGACGCTTCTAAGTGCTGATGACTTGGTAAAAGATCTTGATCAGAGTCAGAGTGTTTTATGCGCAGATTCTGGTCATCAAGCTTCAGCGTATGATCTGGTAGCTTCAGCGTGTAGCACATGTTATTGATCTTCTGATGCTGATATGATCTTCTGATGCTTCTGATGTTGATTCCATCAGAACTTCTGTAAATACAAAACATAATTTTAAGTAGCATATATGTCTTATATATAAATCTTACAATTTATTTATTCTTGTATTTTGTTATCATCAAAACTCTAATTGAGGGTTGTAGAATCAAACTCTAATTGAAGATGTGAAAAACACAAGAAGGGGGGTTAAATTGTAAAACTTAAATCAAATGTGCAGACAACACTGTATTATTATCCTGGTTCGTTTGATCTCAAACTACTCCAGTCCACCCGTCAAGGTGATTTCGCCTCTCTCAAACGAGGTCTTAATCCACTATAATCAAAGGATTACACAGTCACTTTAACAATTGTTAAAGCCTTCTTGAGTATAAACACAAACCGATTTATCTCAAGGAAATATCTTTACAAATAATTGAACAAATAATGTGTTTGATGTTTTCTAATAAAACAGTATACCACAATTGTGATAATACACAATTTTAAGCTTAGAATGAAACTGGATTGCTAATGCGTTTGAATGAGCGTGGTTGGAAAGCTTAGCAATTTGTATGAGTGTGTGCGTGTAGATTAGCCTTTTCTTTTCTCACACAGACTTGTTTATATAGCCAAGGCAAAGATGCGTTGTTGTCCATAAATCACTTTCAATGATAATAATGTTCTTTCCTTTTTGAGAAGATCTTGTCTTGGATAAATCCGTTGGTAATTAATCTGTCTTGAATGCTTAGTAACGCTTCAGAGTGTTCTCTGCTTATGGTAATCAGAGTGTTCTTTGCTTATGGTAATCATAGTGTTCTTTGCTTTAACTTATGATGACGCTTCTAAGTGCTGATGACTTGGTAAAAGATCTTGATCAGAGTCAGAGTGTTTTATCCGCATATTCTGGTCATCGAGCTTCAGCGTATGATCTGGTAGCTTCAGCGTGTAGCACATGTTATTGATCTTCTGATGCTGATATGATCTTCTGATGCTTCTGATGCTGATTCCATCAGAACTTCTGTAAATACAAAACATAATTTTAAGTAGCATATATGTCTTATATATAAATCTTACAATTTATTTATTCTTGTATTTTGTTATCATCAAAACTCTAATTGAGGGTTGTAGAATCAAACTATGTTCTAACACATTTCTGGTTCCCTTTGTCGTGTTTTCCTCCTTCTGGCGGTCTCTCTCTTTCGCAATTCAGTTTTCTGGCGATATCTCCCTCTCTTCCACGCGTTTTCTGGCCAGCTTCGACATATCCGATCTCCTCTTTGATTTCAAAAAATAAATTACTCATAATTCTACTTGATTTAGGTTCTTTGGTTAATTGATTTTTTAGGTTTAGGGCTTAATTGAACACATGAATTGAATTCTTGAAAATTACTTGAGATACTTGATTTCATGAATTGAATTGAATTTTTGAATTATGAGAAACACTTGATTCTTGAAATGATAATGATGTTGAAGTGTGGAATTGTTTGAGTAATATTTCAATTGGTTATTTCTTGAATTTATTCGGTAATTTTGATGAGACTTAATTGTGTTTTCATGAGTTAATGCAATTTTCGAATCGATTTATGGATGAATTCAATTTTTCGACATAAAAACCTCAAATCCGATAAATTGCATTAACACTTGAATTATGTTGTTTGAGGCTTGGAATCGTTGCTTGAATGTGAATTTTAATTGTTTGCTAACAACACTAATACAGAAAACCCATTTAACAACTATTGGGAAAGATATATAACCATGTGGGACTAGGCGTTGTTATGTATGGGGTCATTGTAAGTGGGTTTTTACAATCACGATATATTGCGTGTGGTAGTAAACTGAATAATGCGCTACATACAACTATGATTAAATTAAACAAATGTTGTTGTACGCGCTACATACAACCACAGTTGAATTAAACAACCATTGTTGTATGTGTTTTAATAAATAAAAAAATGTAGCATTAGCACAACAACATCAACAAGAACAATAAGAACAACAAGAACATTAAGAACAACAACAATAAAAAACAACAAAAACAACAAAAACAACAACAATAACAATAACAAGAAGAAGAAGAAGAACAACAACAACAACAACAACAATAACAACATCAATCAGAACACCAACAAAAATACAACAAGAACAACAATAATAAGAAGAAAAAAAACAACAATAATAACAAAAGAAAGAAGAAGAACAACAATAATAACCAAAAAAGAACAACAAGAAAAATAATAACAAAAAAAAGAACAACTAACATTGCTAACTTGAATCCATACTTTCCTTGTCTCTTTCAAGTTGAAGAAGAGATGATGGAGTTTGTAGATTTATTAATGAAATATATTATGTTTTCTAGTTTTGTTAATGGAAGAAATGACATTTTCAAGTTTGGTTTAGTGGAGAAATAGAGTGTTGAAAATGAAATATGAAGTTTTGAGGTTGAAGATGACATTCATCGAAGTTGGAAGTTCGTTTAAGTTTTAGGTTTCACACGGATCGCTAAGGGTAGATTCTTGAGAATTGATAAACACTAAATGGACGGTAGATATTTGTTTAAGAAAGGTGAACAATCTCAAGAAACACACTTATAAGAAATTCAATAAACTCAATAGCGTGCTACATACAACAACGGTAGTATTAAACAACTGTTGTTGTATGTCTTTTAATAAAATATAAAAAATGAAGCAGTATAACAACAACAACAAGATTCGAACCCATGATCATGTGCTAGATACAACAACCATTATATTAAACAACCTTTATTGTATTTCTTTTCATAAAATATAAAAAACCTACACTAGAACAACAACAACAAGATTTGAACTCATGACCACACGTTAAATACAACAACAGTTGTATTAAATAACCGTTGTTATACGTACTTTAATAAAATATAAAAAATAAAAGCACCTGATTGAATAGATTCTACCACAGTGGATCCTTTGAGCGTGATAATCTAGGCATTGTTTTTTGCGTGTTTTGTAGTATTGCATTTGTAATTTCCAAGCGACAAAACTTGAATCAATAAAGGTTTTTGTGCCTCTGTTTGTGATTTTCAAATCTGATTTTTATCAATATCGATTCATGTATATGTTTCTGCCCAGAAAATACAAATGCATTGCAAATGGCTTTTCAAATGTTGTTTGATGCTTATTCAAGCACGTTTGTGCGTTTATTGATTGTTGGTGTTGATATATATCGTTTTCGACACGGTTTTTTTCTGTTGATTTGGTGACATGGCGCAATTCTTCCCGGTTTTGGTAAGTTGAGCTTAAGGCGTGATAAAATTAATGGTTAATGCTTAAGAGAGCTTATTTTTGTACTTGGATGACATTTAAGTCATGTTTTTCTGATTTCGGATTGATGTTTCATGCAGTTCATCTATTAACGGCAATGTTGCCTGATTCAGTAAGTTGGTGCAAACACACGATTTAATTGTTGTGTTATGGATAAGTGCACTTGCCTTGGCATTTATTTAGCATTTTTTGTACCCCAATTTTTCCCCTAAGATTTCTCTATCATCTCATATCAAATCAATCACAACAAGATCACACTAGGGTTTGGTTCTTCTCACTATATTTAGGCTTGCTCATGAGGAATCACCAAGCACCTTGATTTATATATTATGATCATCTATGTTTTGTATTGATTAACTTTTAACTAATAAATACAATGAATGTTTTCTCTAATTGATGATATTATAGGTAAGGGCATAACACATTTCATCAGTTTGATTTATAGGTTCATGAGTTTATTTCCATGCCTTCATCAACAAAGTTTCATTGACATTCAAGCTTCATCATTTAATATACTTTAAAGTAATATCATTACAAGGTCTACTATGATTAATCATGCCTAAATTTGTCAAAGAAAATCAAAATATGCAAGAGTTGATTGAAGAAGTTTGACATAATTGGACGAGCTCTTGATTTCTTGATCACAAGTGCATAACTGTCTCAATTCTTAATATTTGGAGGTGGTTTTTGTTGATATGGGTTCTTATTATCATACACAACAATTTCTATTCACATGGCAAGAGTAATTGTGCAAGGAAGTTTGTCAAAATTGAAAGGGTTTTCCAAGTCATTTTGGTGCTCTAGGAGCTAGGGTTTTGAAATTCTAAGGGCTATATCTTGCTCATCTTTGGGTATTTTTGAGTGATTCCAAAGACATGATTCCATTTAAATAGTTATCAACCAATCACTTCAAAAATTTCAAGAACATTTTATGTGGAAGATTCCTAATGATGAAGAAAGATTACAAGTCCTCTAGATAGCCATCAAATTCCCTTAGGTGACTTCAAAAGATCATAACTTGGTCAATTTTTATCTCCTTGAGCCAATTGTTTTTCCACAATTATCTTAAGGATGTGAACTTAAACTCTTATTTTATGTGCAAAGCTTGAAAATGGATGGAAGATGCCCTAAGAATGCAAAAGATTATAGGTCATCTCATGAATTTTCACCAACTTCACAAGGCCATAACTTTTTCAATACTTGTTATTTTTGAGTGATTCAAGTTTCACAATGCTCTTTGGGAAGTCTACTTCAAGATAGTATCATTGATAAAAGCTCAATTTTTGAGGAAGGCCTTGTGTTGTACCCCAAAATTTTCCCTCTCATATTTCTCAAAACATTACAAGGAAAATCTCCAAGTGGCTCAAGGTAGCTCAAGAGTGGGTCAGACAAGTCATCTCCTAAGGCAGTCAACCCCAAATTAGGGTTTTGTGTTGCATCAAGATCCTTGAGTCCAAATGACCTCAAATTACCCCAAATGTCCTAATATGTTCTCAAGGTCATCCATGTCAAGTTTCAAGCCTTGCAGAGGAAGTTTGCTCAGTCAAATGCTCAAAGGGTCCAAAAATCGACTGTTAGGGCAAAAGTCAACTGTGACCTATAAACAGCCAAACTTCAATATTTTTTGTCAACATTCTCATTTTGAAGGATATTTCATCATTTTATCAAGGGTTGATCATTATCCATCTAGGATTGCTCAAAATTCATCAAGACTCAAAAGTTGTTAAATTAGGGTTTTGTAGGAAAAGTCAACTCAACTTTGACCAAGCATAACTTTCTCATACTTTATGAGAATTGACCCATCCAAATCTCACTTTGAAGAGGATGTAATTTCCTACAATCCATCTTCATACCCAAAGATCAAAAAATGCACTCACAAGAAGTTATAAATTTGGACATTATAGGTCATTTTTGAAAGTCAACAAAAACACCTTTTTTCCAAAGCTTATAACTTGAGCTTGGAATATCAAAATGAGCTGAGACCAAAGGGGTTGGTTAACGGACATCTCAAGCTTTCTAAAAAGTCCAATAACACCTCCAAAAGTTCAAAATTGAAGAAGTTATGCATTGTTGAAGTTGGACATTTTTGCAAAATTGCCAAAAGTCAATTGTCCCCAAAACTTCAAATTTTGTCGAATGGGCCCATTCTTTTCCACTTAATCTGAGCTTACATCATTGCCCACGTGTCCTAGCTTCAGCCATGAGCCCATATCTTATTTTTATTATTTAATTTGATTTTTAATTGAATTTATTCACTTTAAATCAAATAAAATCATATAAAATCAAAAGTATTTATAACTCATGATTTTTTGGTTGCTTTAGGCTTTGAATACAGCTATTATGTGAATCAAATTTGCATCAAGTGCATTGGTTACAAGAAGATATGATTTAGGCCAAATTTGGAAGGTTGTAATGGCGGAATCAAATCCAATTCATGAGCATTGATATGGAGAGATTTGTACCAAGTTTCTTACCCTAATGCAATATACATTACATAAGGAAGGCAAAGGCACGAAAATAGAGGTTGGAGGCTGCAAGCATAGACAGAACAAAACTTGAAAAAAGTGACAAAAAGCTTGAATTCGAATTCATACTTAGAAGCAATTTCAGAAGCTTAGACCGGTCCCAATCGATTCCTGGGTGATCACACAATCTACCTGGATCAAGAACAAGCATTCTCAAACCACCTAGCACACCGTAAGTATCACGTTATCTCGCTATGTATTTGAAATCATAACTCACTATTCTTGTATCATTTGAACAAATCATTGATATATTTGTGATCTTCATAATATTTCCAAGCTTTTGGCATTAGTTAATTTTGTTTATCTGACCTGTAAAGCCAAATACCATAGCTAGGGTTTCGTGGTTTTTTTTTGGTGTTTCTCTTTCAGGAAAAATTGGCCATCAAGAAGGGTATGGTTGTGACCGGGATGATGAGACGAGCACAACCATGCCCTTAGATTTCATTTTCATGGCTCACAGCAAATTTTGATGTATGTCTGACTTTTAGTGATAGGCTGTGTTCGTGGCTATAGGTTTTACAGGTTTTTAGCCACGGACGTGAGGTAGAAGACGAAGACGTGTCACACTATCAATGGCCAATTCAAAATCACGCGCGCATATTTCATTCTGACCAATAAATCTTTGTTTTATTTTATTATATTTTCGTTGTAGTATATTAACAAACAAAACCAAGTGGCCTAGTGGCGAAGCAAGCGCTCCAAATACCATCAGGACCTGGGTTCGAATCCTAGGTCCTCCAAATTTCTCTTTGATTTTTTCCTTCAGGTTATCATGTGCATATCTAGGCGTGCAGCATACCATACAACATTATTCAATCAAATTGCCAGATGGCCATTGGCCAGATCTGGTGGCCAAGAGATGATGGTCCATCATAGATCCAGTCAATAAAGCGCGCACCAAATCCAGGCGAAGTCAACCAGGGCCAATTCTAATGGGCCTTCAGTGTGCTTTTCAAACACCAATTCCAGGCCCATACCCCCCTCTCTCTCTCTCTCTATTTTATTTATTTTATTATTTTTGCTTAATTAACTAACCAATTAAAATTATTTTTATAGAATAAAACCACAAAAAAATATTTTTATTTCAAATCAAATTTTAGTATTTTATTTTTATTAACAAATCTATTAATTAATTTAGGCTTTAATTATAAATAACTTGAACATATTTTTGTAAATAATTAAAATTAACTAGACTTAATTAGGTTTTACTAATTCAATTAATTTTTAGTTCTTTCTTAAAATACCAAAAATCCAAAAATAATTTATTTTTTATTAATCAATTTAATTAATTTAATTTAGTGATTAATTTAGGATAATTCCTTTTTCATAAAATAAAACAACAAAAAAATCTTTTCTTTAACAAAAAGGGTCAAAACCCTAAGCTCGCACTCGACTTAATTTCCCGCATGCGATTAACTCTCTTTTATCAAATTATGTACTTGATTCCGGATTGTAATAGCTTAATAGGACCTTTATTTATTTTTTATCGCTTTATTTATTTTTAAAGGGTTTGTCTTTGGCGATGTAAATACCCGACGCCTTGTAATTTAGATTCCGCAATTTATTTCCCGCAAAATATAACTGTTAGATGTTTGATAATAGGGATGCATGACAAGACTGAATGTTTTAACTTAAAATCGAATTAGATCACCCTTAACATGTGCAAAGATAAAAATAACTGAAAATGACACACTCGCACATGCGCACTCCTAGGGTACACCCCACTTGGTTGCCTTCGTACGCGGTCATTGAGTATAGGTCACTTTAGAGGTCGTCCTCTTGTCTAAAGATCATAGTCGCCTCGAAACGGTTACCTCAGATATGATTGCCTCAAACAAATGATCTAAGACATTAGGGTTACCGCTAAGGCGTCCTAACATTGCCTTTAGTGACCGTAAGTCCCGCATTCGAATTGACCCTTAAACTCCAACGACGGTGCTACCTACTCATCAATAGTAGGATAGCATTGTCTAAAGGAAGATAGCATAGAACGATTCTTTTTTCGAGTAGGTAGATGGTTCTTAGATACTTGCTCTTTCAAAAAACAAAAACTTTTCACACTTAAACTTTTCGAACAAAGTTTTCAAAACACTTCATACACTCTTGAGAACAGAAGCAAGAGTTAAATCGAAGTTTTCAAATAAAAACTTTTTTTTCAAACCCACAAGCACAAAGAAAGAAATTTTTGAAAACAATTAGCAAGTACCTAAGAGCCCGTGGATAACCACGGATTGAAAGGGTGCTAACACCTTCCCTTTCTATAATCCACCCCCTGAACCCGAGAAATATCTCGAAAAAGGAATTTTTCTGTGCTTTTTTCCTTTCCTTGTTGGATAAAATAAAAGTCGGTGGCGACTCTTGCTTACCGCGACATTTTTCGAAAACAAACGCAAAACGCAAACCAGCATTCGAAAAACAGTCAGTTCTTCCCACCGTATCACACCTTGTTTGAACTCAAAACATCATAGGTCACTTTTAAAGAAAAATAGAATTTTTCTAAGTACAAAAAGTCAGCATCTTTTTCTCAACATTGACTCGTCACAACTCCTAGCTCAAGTATCCAATTTATCCCATTATTTTAACATTGTAAAATTTGTGATCTTATCTTTCAATTTCTTCAAGAATCATGCCCTAAGACTCCTTGTGTTGTGAATACCATTTATTAAAATTTGGTACCTTGAAACTGACTTTTTCCTCCAAGTCAGAATTTGAAATGCACAAGTCAGCTTCTAACCACTAAATTGTTGCACATTTTTACTTCTAAGTTGAACCCCAATTTTTTCCCCTAAGATTCCTCTATCATGTCATGTCAACTCAATCACAACAAGATCATACTACAGTTTGGTTCTTCTCCTTACGTTTGGGTTTTCTCATGGGGAATCATCAAGTACCTTGACTTGTATATTATGATCATCTATGTTTTGTATTTATTAACTTTTAACAAATAAATACAATGATTTTTTTCTCTAATTGAGGTGAAGTCACAACACATTCAATGAAGTGGATTTATAGGTTCATGAGTTTATTTCCATGCCTTTTTCAGCAAAGCTTCATTGAGATTCAAGCCTCATCATTGAAGATGCTTTGAATTGATATCGTTACAAGATCTAACATGTTTCATCATGCCTCAATTTGTAAAAGAAAGTCAAAGGATGCAAGATTTGATTGAAGAAGTTTGACCTAATTGGACAAGTTCTTGCTTTCTTATTCACAAGTGCATATTTCCCTCAATTCTTAATATTTGGAGTTATTTTTTGATGTTATGGTTTCTCATTATCATCCTCAATAACTTCTATTTACAAGACAAAAGTATTTTTTCAAGAAAGTTTGCCAAAATTTAAAAAGGTTTCCAAAGCATTTTGTTGCTCTAGGAGCTAGGGTTTTGAACTTCTAAGGGCTATATCTTGCTCATCTTTTGGTATTTTTGAGTGATTCACAAGAAATGCTTCTTTTTAAAGGGTTATCAAGAAATAACTTCAAAAGTTTCAAGAAAATTTTATGTGGAAGATGCCTAATGATTGAGAAAGTTTACAAGTCCTCTAGATAGACATCCAATTTCCCTTGTGTAGCTTCAAAAGATCATAACTTAGTCATTTTTTATCTCCTTGAGCCCATTATTTTTCTAAAATGATATTAAGGATGTGAACTTCAACTCTTTTTTTATGTTCAAGACTTGAAAATGGGTGGAAGATGCCCTAAGAACCCAAAATATTATAGGTCATCTCATGAATTTTCACCAACTTCACAAAGTCATAACTTTCTCAATTTTTGGAGTTTTTAAATGGTTCAAGTCTCGAAATGTCATTCAAGGAATCTGCTTCATGCCATATTTTTTGTTCAAGAGAAAATTTTAAATGGAAGGCAATGTTTGGATGTAAGACATTATAGGTCATTTTTGAAGAAAAACTTAGAATTTTTCTAAGTATAAAAAGTCAGCATCTTTTTCTCAACTTTGACTCATCACAACTTTCAGCTCAAGCATCCATTTGATTCCATTCTTTGCATATTATGAAGTTTGTGATCTCATATTTCCAACACATCAAGAATTAAGTCATAAAGCTTCCTGAATTGTGCACACCATAATTTCAAAGTTGGCACCTTAGAACTGAAGTTTCTCAAACAGGAAGAATGCAATTTTCATAATTTCACTTCTAATCACCAAATTTGTTCATGTTTTCTACTTAAACATGATTAGCATAAACGTGTGGATGATTTAGAGTGACAAAACACATCATTTGGATGAGTTTGGATGCACATGTGATCCCACTTATTTCATGAAAACAGGTGTGCACGATTTCCATCTAAATTGCATTATTCACCCCTCCTCTTGATTCCATTCACTTCTCCTATAAATGCAGGCTCTATCTCACTAATTTTCGCAAGCTTAGAAAGCCAGAATCACCCTGCCAAACTTTCTCTTGAAGCCACTTTTCTGCAACTTCGAATTTGGTTTTCTAGCTTTCCTCAATCCATTTTCTTTATCAATTCTTCATCCTTGAACTTCACTGAAGCTAACAGAAGAAGAACCAAGCTCTAAGACTCCCTAAATCGTGCTAGCCTAGTCAAGTTTTAGAGCTCTGAATTTGAACTTCAATAGGTAGATTCCTTCATCAATTCTCTAAAACTTTGGTATTGTATTGAAGCTCTCATCATTCTGATCCTAGTCGCAACATTTGTTTTCAACAGGAAGTGAGTTTTGGCCATGAATTTTCAAATCCATTTTCAATTCTTTCCTTCCAAAATGATTGAGCTACACCTTACATAAATTTTTCGCGAGGGTACCATTGGAATCGTCTTGAAGAGACGAAGCGAATGGTACCGGTCTTGAGCTTTAATTTTTCTGTTTCAGAGACCTGCAATACATGTGGCTGGAGGTTGAAGATGGCCAACATGTCACCCCTCATCCAATGATATCGCTCCATTTGTTTTTTTTTAATTCTGATTTTAATAATTGATTCAGTGTGTGATACGGTGGGAGAACTGACTTGAGGTTTGCGTTCGTATTCGCAAATGTTGCGGTTAGCAAGAGTCGCCACCGACTTTTTATTTTATCCTAAGGAAAGGTTAAAAAGCACAGCAAAAACCTTTTGAGATGTTTTCTTGGGTTCGGGGAGTAGATTATAGAAAGGGAAGGTATTAGCACCCTTTCTATCCATGGTTATCCATGGGCTCTTAGTTACTTGCTTAGATCACTTGCCTTTTATTTTCAATTGTTTTAAATGGTGCTTGAGTGCGTGGGTTTTGAAAATGTTTTGAAAAGAGGCCAATGTGGTGGCAACCTTTGCAATGATCCATGTGGGGATGTATACAAAGATGTATGTCTTTTGAAAAGGTTTTCATTTGTTTTTGAAAGTTGTTTTGAAAGTGTAGTGTTGTGTGGTTTTGAAATTAGGCAAATGTTTTGTTTTGCAAGTTGATTCAAGTAGCTAAGAGGTTATCTACTCCTAAATTTCTCAAAAGATTATTGCTATACTTTAACCCTTTTAACAAGTTTGCACCACCATTGTATTTGGTGGGCAACCTTGTGTTAGGATGTGAAAGGGACAGGCGCGGGTCATCGTTTAGACCATAATTGTAACGACGTTAAATGTCTTTGGGCAACTTCTCTAAGGGACTTGATCATTTGTTTTGTTTGTCTTGAAAAATTTTATCGAGGGACTATGATCATTCAAACTGTTTGCTTTGCCCAAAGATGTTCAACATACAATATGGCCCATTTATTTGAAGGCAACAAGTGGAATACCCTAGGGGGTGCAAGTGTGATTTGTGTGTTCATTTTCATGCTTGCTTATCTTGTATTAGGTCAAACTATTTTTTATCGTTTTTCGCATACAAACCCTAATTCTAGCATGTTATTATTAGAAAGCAATAAAGTGCGAAATTAAAATTACTAAGCTATTACAAAACCAAATATGGGAAGGGGGGTACAAATGTTCAAATGGGGATATTGACAAGAATTTAAATCTAAATTGTTACATCAATTGGATATTTGCATAGTAAATAAATTGCATAATTTAAATGTAAATTAAATAAATATGTGAAATGTAAAAAGAAAGTTTTTATGTGTATGAGAAAATATTATTTATGTAAAAGGAAAAAGAAAATAAAAATGTATTTATTTTTTTAGTATTTTGAACTTAGGGTGAAAAACCCTAATTTTTAAATAAAAGGTATTATTATCTAATTTAATTCTACTATTTATTTATTATTTATAAAAAATAAAATAAAATGAAGTGTATTGTGAAAAAGGTATTTTTTGTATCAAATATTAAATAAAATGAAAAAAAATCAAATATTTTTATATTTTTGTCTTAAATATATTAATAATCATGTATATATATTTTATTAAACCCTAGATATGTATTATACAAATATAAATATTTATTTAATATTTTAATAAAATAAATAAAAGAATATTTTTTATGTGAAATATTTTCAGAAAGTAAATAAAAATAAAAAGTGTATTTATATTATTTTTACATTTATTCTAATAGTCAAATATATATATATTTATGTACAAACTAAACAAATAAACAAATAAATATGCAATAAAATGCAAAAAATAATGAAAAAAATATTTTCAATTTTCTAATGGCATGAGAAAAAATAAATGAAGTCAGCAAAAAAGGAAAAAGTCAAAAATGTCAAAAAATGAGTAAATGGGCTCAGGGGGGTGTAAACATGAAAATGGGGTGCAAAAAGAAAACAAATCCAGGCCCAGCCCAGACCACTCCTTCTTCAACCTCTGTACAGCCTCCTTCAAGCTAAAACACGCGTTTTTTATCTCTGGATTCCTGGCTTTTTAGCAAAAACTCATAACATGAAAAATGTAGAGCATTAAGAGACGGTTTCAACCATATAAGGAACATGTCCTATCTCTCTAAGATGAGGGAGAATTTCTCTCCCCCTCTTTCCTGACCTAGTTTTTCTACCATTTTCAGAGCTCAAATTCTCTTCACTCAGATAAAAGAAATGAAAAGTAAAGCTATGTACATGTTCAGGGCTATGAGTAGGACTTTGTTTCTTCACAAACTTAAGACTAAAGATGCCTAATAAGAGAGATACGAATTCAAACTTTTACCTGTGCAGTTGAACTTCTATGTGGAGAATGAGAGACTTTCAGTGCAATGTAATGATTGGAAAAGCTTCCTTGAGGTCCAGGGATGCTTTTTCAATGCTCACTTTGTCTTGAACCTTCTTGTATCAAGCTATAGAACTTCACCTGCAAGTCAAAGATGTGAAAATGGTGGAAGTGGTTAGAGCAACTACAGATCGTGCCTTAGCTTCTGGATAGCTTGCATATGTTGTAAGGAAGGTAGAGGAACAGGTTTGGACAGAAATGCTTGAAGGGATTGAGAGATTTCACTCAAACTGCAGGGGCACCCCTGTTTGTGCAGTTTGAGGATGATTCTGAGATGGAGGGTGTTTTGGAGGTCAAGAACTCGTGTGTTAGCTTGGATATGTTATGTGTAATGTGTTTGACAACTTTGTTCTTGTGTTTGTATGCTGGTATGAGAGATGGCATAAGTTATGGATGTTACTTCTAAGTGAAGCAAGCAAATGTCAACTTGGTTTCTAGGCCAGTACAATGCCTCAATCTATGCTGCACATTTGAGTCTTGATCAGTGGGAAATGTCCATGCCTTTTTGCCTCAAAGATCTGCATTGTACCTCATAGATTTGCAAAGTTGCCATAAAGTAGCACTTTACAAGAATGGATAATATGCTTTTTCTAGTTTAGGCTTGATTTTGTGTGTATTGTCCAAATGAGCAAGATAATGCTAGAGCACAAAGGATATGCATTGAATTATTGAGTGAAAATGGGATTAGTGTAGCTTAAGCATGCTGAATTCAAATTTGCCAAGTTTATGAACATGCTTTGATGAAGAACAAAAAGTGAATTTTTGCCAACTTGTGAAATTCGAATCTCTCAAGTTATGAGGTTGTTTGATGAGTTCTTGGACATTTTGGAAAGCTTCGAATGTGTACTACAATCCATCTTTGAAATGCAATTTGAAATTCCAAGTGGAAGGGTATGAAAAGTGGCCTTGAAGTAGGGTAGAAAACCTTGTCAAAATAGGTCAAATTTCACTAAGTTAAAAGATGGTTTAGTGCCCTTATTCAAAAAATCATAACTTGAGATACAAGCTTCAAATGAGAAAACTTTGTGAATCAAAGTTGTAGATTATGCAACAAGCTATAACTTTCATGTTTTGACTTTTGTTTGAATCCAAATGGATCATGGTGAAAAGATGGGGCAAAGTTGGGAAAAAATTAGGGTTTTTCATAACTTAGAAAAATTCTAAGTTATGAAAAATTCCATTTTCAAACCCTAATTTGCATTTTGTGATTTCTTGGTGAACAAGTTTCATGATTTGGCATGTTTTGATGAAAAATGAATCTTGACTCTTGATTTTGATCAAAAAGTCAAAGTTTGACTTTTCAGTATACAGTCAAAATTGATCAATTGACTGGGAAATTCAACTGTCAATCTTGTGTACTTGGGATCTTTTGAGCTTGATGAACATGTCAAGATAATTCCATGGGGTCCTTGAGTCCATAGGTGAACTTGGTTTGCCATTGGCTAGGTCAAACAGTCAAAAATTGCCTTTGTGCAGTCAAAACCCTAAAAATGACCATTTTGCCCTTTTGGTGATCTGATCAAATTTCTTGTGGAATTGTGATCCAAGCTTGGTCAAATGGTTCATATGAGTTCATAATGTTGATGTGGATCAAATTTCATGAGGTTTGACTGTCAATTGGCCACAGTTGACTTTTTCCCCAATACAGCTGATTTCTAGGTCAACTGTCCAATTGACTGGGAAAAACTTGGAATCAAGACTTGAAACTTGGCATGGGTAAACTTGGGAGTCCAACATGAAGCATGAAAGTCATCTTAGGCATTTTAGGTCAAAGCATCCTTAGGCAAACACAAACCCTAATTTGAGTCCACAGTGCAAGGAGAAGCCTTGAGCAGAGGAAACCCTAACTGGATCTTGATCTTCAAAGGTCTTGTGATGAGAAAATGTTGAGGAAATGGGAGGGCAAATTTTGGGGTACAACAGTTGCCCCTGTTCAATCTTCTTGGACCTGAAGAGTTAGATTGGCAAGTTTGCCTTTCGTGACTCGAGGGTAAAAGGAGATTGGACACTAGAGTGCCCGGAAATTTGCACTCGCATGCTGGAGTCTCAACAATGTGGTGTCGGGAATGGGCTTATAGATGCCATTTGGAGAGATGGTGGATAGGGAGATGGGCTTTGTAGATGCCATCTGGAAAAGTGACAGAACTTTGTCGGGAATGGGCTTATAGATGCCATTTGGAAGTGTTGATCGCATAAGAGGTTCCTTAGCGAGAACTTGTGTATTTAAGAAAGACAGATGTTTTCCTGGCTTGTTACAGGTGTTTGATCTTTAGTCTCCTTATGCAGATATGTCCTGGCTAGATACAGGTATTGAATCTACAATTGGTTGCTCAGATGTGCCCTGGCTGGATACAGGAGTCGAATCCGGGAATAGTCGTCAAATAGATGTGCCCTGGCTGGATACAGGAATCGAATCTTCGAACTCTTCAGACGTGCCCTGGCTAGATACAAGAGTCGAGTCTGGAAATGTGGTCAACAGATATGCCCTGGCTGGATACAGGAATTGAATCTGGAGCTGTTGTAGTTGATAGATGTGCCCTGGCTGGATACAGGAGTCGAATCTTTGAACTCTGCAGACGTGCCCTGGCTAGATACATGAATCGAGTCTGGAAACTGATCACTCTCAGATGTGCCCTGGCTAGATACAGGTATCGAATCTGGAATTGTGACAGTTGAAGGTAGTCGTTTTTGAGATTGTCTTTTTCTTGAAAAGGCAAAGACGTAAGCTGTATGCAATGTCATGATGTATGATATGCATGATGTCATGATGTTCAACATTTGATGTTGTATGTGTTTCATCATGTATGTAAGCAAGATGTATGAAAATGTGAAATGTTTATAAGTGTAATTTCATCTTAGGAAAATAAATCCTTGACGAGTGGCCGGGAAGCTGCTTTGCGGAAGAGATACTTGGCCGAAACTCTGATGAGAGGCCTGCTGAGGACTTTAACGATGGATTCCGCTGAGGATAATGATGATAAACTCCGCTGGGGAACCCCAAAGATAAACTCTGCTTGGGAATACCAAAGATAGACTTCGCTGGGGATTGAAGGAACTTTTGCCGAGAACGGTCTTCCGTGGCTTTTAGCTGAGGATAACCCAGTTATAAGTCCTTGTGAGGAAATAACTCTAAATAAAACTCGGGAGAGACGTTCGTACTTCGCCGGGGATAAGCTCGCAGAATCTACTGGGGATGAGCTTTTAAGACCTGCCGGGGAATGTTGTGCCTTTTTCAGGATCGACGGGAAATCGACTCCTGCTTGGGGAAAGTGCTGTTGAACCTTGTTTTATTCTTCGGGGAGTTAAGATGATTTGGCCACATTTTCAGTTGAACCTACCTTGGTGCTTTGGTGGACAAAACAACTAGACCGCATTAGACAACTCCACATTGCCCCTGTCTTTGATGTCACTTGTAATTAATCTCTTTTTTCATATGCAAACATTTATGAATCAGCAATTTAATGTCAAATGCATATATCAAAAATGAACATTGGACGTTCTTCGCAAGACAAAACAGAAAAAGAAAAAACAATGGCAATTTGTATGGACAAGTGAATTTGTATTGATTTAAACTTTGCCTGTGAATAGGCGTTTTTTGTACAAGAGGCTGACATCCTAGTAAGAGGACATCGCCAAAAGTATAGAATTTACAATTTGAAAAAGAAAACAAAACAGCTATGTGAACAATCCCACTGGGTTCCAACTCTGCTATTTGCCTTTATGTCTTCGAATGTCTCATCGCTTTGCTGCTTAGTTGAAGATGAAGCTGATTGGTCAACGCCGAAATCTGGAGCCAGATAGTTGGTACCGAATTCCGGACGCGAAGTGATCCAATGAGACACAGTGTTACGCTTTTATCCCTAACTTTTGCCTGGACCGCCCTTTCGGGTTTTCGGTCCACCGGGATACCCATTTTTGCCCAAGCCGCCCTTTCAGGTTTTCGACTTGCCGGGTGTACAGATTTTTTTCATTTCATCCCTTATTTTTGCCCGAACCCTTTTGGTTCGCCGGGAAGCCCTTATTTTTGCCTAGGTATGTCAACCTAGCGGGTCTTTTATTTATGCGTAGTATTTTTTCACTATGTCTGCATTGGCGGGGTGAGGAAGGTCGTCACCGTCCATGGTGGTTAGGATCATGGCTCCTCCTGAGAACACACGTTTAACCACAAATGGCCCTTCATAAGTAGGGGTCCATTTGCCCCGGGGATCACTTTGAGGAAGGATGATGCGTTTGATTACCAGGTCCCCAACTTGATACTCTTGCGGTCTGACTTTCTTGTTAAATGCCCTGATCATCCGTTTCTGATACGTTTGACCGTGACAGATAGCAGTGAGCCTCTTTTCGTCAATCAGGTTTAGTTGATCAAGTCGAGTCTGGATCCAATCATCTTCATTCAAGTCTGCATCCTTCATTATCCGAAGAGAGGGTATCTGGATTTCAATCGGCAAGACTGCCTCCATGCCGTAGACCAAGGAGAAAGGAGTTGCCCCGGTTGATGTCCTTGCTGAGGTGCGGTACCCATGAAGAGCGAACGGTAACATTTCGTGCCAATCTTTATAGGTCACTGTCATCTTCTGCACAATTTTCTTGATATTTTTATTGGCGGCCTCTACAGCTCCATTCATCTTCGGCCGATAGGGGGAAGAATTGTGGTGTTGTATCTTGAATTGTTCACAGAGTTCAGTGATCATTTTGTTATTGAGATTGGTACCATTGTCCGTAATGATTCTTTCCGGGACACCGTACCGACATATCAGATTATGCCGGATGAAACGTGCCACGACGCTCTTGGTTACCGTGGCATATGAAGCTGCCTCAACCCATTTCGTGAAGTAATCGATTGCCACCAAGATGAAGCGGTGCCCATTGGATGCCGTCGGTCGGATCTCACCGATCATATCGATGCCCCACATTGCGAAAGGCCAGGGTGCCGTTAGGACATTCAAAGGAACTGGAGGGATATGCACCTTGTCAGCATAGATTTGGCATTTATGACAAGTTCGGGAGTGTTGGTAACAATCGGCTTCCATCGTGGACCAGAAATATCCTGCCCGAAGGATTTTCTTAGCCATGGTGTGTCCACTGGAATGGGTTCCAAATGTTCCTTCATGCAGTTCCATCATAATTTTCTCTGCTTCAGCCTTATCCACACAACGTAACAGAGTTGAATCATGATTCCGTTTGTAGAGAATGCCGTTGCTGAGGAAGAATTTTGCAGCAAACCTCCTCATGAACTTCTTGTCGTTGACAGATGCACCTTCAGGGTATTCCTGAGCTTCCAAGTACCTCTTTACCTCGTGATACCAGGGTTTTTCAGTCACCTTCTCGGCCTCGAGCTCGCAGCAGTATGCCAGTTCATCCAACTTCCAGATCATGATTTGGGGAGCCTCATTGTCCCATTTAACTTTGAACATCGAAGACATCGTGGCTAGTGCGTCCGCTAGCTGATTCTCTTCTCTGGGGAAATGCTCAAAAGTTATCTCTTCAAAGTGAGGGAGCAAGGTCGACACATACTCCTTGTAAGGAATGAGATTCGGGTGTTTCGTATCCCACTCGCCTTTGATCTGATTGATCACGAGAGCGGAATCTCCGAAGACACTTAGAAACTTGATCCTCAAATCGATCGCAGCTTGTAAACCCATGATACATGCCTCATATTCTGCCATGTTGTTGGTGCAGCTGAAACATAATCGGGCGGTGAGTGGAGTATGAGTCCCCTTGGGAGATATGATTACAGCGCCGACGCCGTTACCCAAAGCATTGGAGGCTCCGTCAAAATGCATAGACCATCGGGATCCTTCCTCAGGTCCTTCATCCGGTCCAGGTACTTCACAGTCAGTTACCACCATGATGTCTTCGTCCGGAAAATCAAAGTTCAATGATTGATAATCGTCCACAGGTTGGTGTGCCAAATGATCAGCCAGTACACTTCCCTTAATTGCTTTCTGAGTTGTATACTGGATATCATATTCTGTTAAGATCATTTGCCATCTCGCTATTCTCCCAGACAGAGCGGGCTTTTCAAATATGTACTTGATGGGATCCATCTTTGAAATCAATAAAGTAGTGTGAGTCAGCATATACTGTCTCAGCCGGCGAGCAGCCCATACAAGAGTGCAGCAAGTTTTCTCAAGCAGTGAGTAACGAGACTCACAGTCGGTAAACTTTTTGCTCAAGTAATAAATAGCGTGCTCTTTTCGGCCAGACTCGTCATGCTGCCCCAGCACACACCCCATTGAATTATCAAGCACTGTCAAGTATAGTATCAGAGGTCTTCCTTCCACCGGTGGCATAAGAATAGGTGGCTCTTGGAGATATTCCTTTATTCTTTCAAAGGCGGCCTGACATTCATCATTCCAGCGTACCACTTGATCTTTCTTCAGTAATTTGAAGATTGGCTCACAAGTAGCAGTCAGATGTGAGATGAATCGGGCAATGTAATTCAGTCGTCCTAGGAAACCTCTGACTTCTTTCTCTGTTTTTGGGGTCGGCATCTCTTGAATAGCTTTAACCTTGGCAGGGTCCACCTGGATACCTTTATCACTTACAATGAAACCTAGCAATTTTCCGGACCTCACCCCGAAGGTGCATTTGTTGGGATTCAATCTCAGCTTGTACAACTTGAGTCGGTCAAACAACTTCCTCAGATGATCAAGGTGTTCCTCCTCAGTTTGAGACCTTGCAATCATGTCATCAACGTATACTTCAATCTCATGATGGATCATATCATGAAATAAAGCAACCATGGCACGCTGATAGGTTGCCCCAGCATTTTTCAATCCGAATGGCATGACCTTATAACAGAAGGTCCCCCACTGAGTTACAAATGTAGTCTTCTCCATATCTTCAGGAGCCATCTTGATCTGATTATACCCTGAGAAGCCATCCATGAAGGAGAACACCTTGTGTTGAGCTGTATTATCAACAAGGACATCGATGTGAGGTAGGGGGAAGTCATCCTTGGGGCTGGCCCTGTTCAGATCCCTGTAGTCGACACACATTCTGACTTTACCGTCCTTCTTCGGCACTGGCACAACATTGGCAACCCACTGAGGGTAAGAAGTTACTGCAAGGAAACCCGCATCAAACTGTTTCATCACCTCGGCTTTAATCTTCTCAGACATCTCTGGACGCATCCGTCGAACTTTCTGTTTTACCGGAGGGCAATCTTCCTTGGTTGGCAGATGGTGAACTACAATGTCGGCATCCAAACCGGGCATATCTTCATAGGACCAAGCAAAGATCTCCATGTAGTCTTGTAGCATCTGGATCAATCGTTGCTTCACGCTGAGTTCTAGATTGGCACCAATCTTGACCTCTTTCCTATCTGTCTCAGTACCCAAGTTAATTGTCTCCACAGGCTCTTCATGTGGTTGAATAGCCCTCTCTTCCTGTAGTAGCAGTCTTGCGAGTTCACCAGGCACTTCGCAATCATCTTCACCTTCGTCTTCGGCCAAGTTGATCGGATTTTCGAAGTCATAACTGGCGGTAGCAGAGCTGTTGCCAGTGAGATCCAGAGTGGATTGAAACCTGTATAAGTGAGTGTGTGTAAATATAGCTGTTTTGCAATATGTATAACACAGAAAGAAAAGGAGCACAAGATTTGAAATGCAACAAACGTCCAATGTTTTGATTGATGATATATGAAAATGTCATACAAAAAGCCCTCACAAATGGAGCTACGATGCCCCGGGCAGGACACCGAGCCAACAGAGTTTTAACATATTGTTTGTTACAAATTTGGAAATCAAAAGAAATCAATTACTGCGTGACAAATGTGATAGGGGTAAAATCCTTTGCTGTCCAGTTGCTTGGTCCGTCGCTGGCAGTCGGGTAGATCCAATTATCAAACTCAGCTTCCTCCACATCCTCCTCAATAGCATTCACCCTTGAGCTGGAAATAAACACCGGAGCCTTTCCGATCTTCTCTTTGCGCACCGCCTTCTGAGCCTCTGCAGTAAAGCCTAACCCAAACTTGTCGTTCTTCTGAGTGAAATCAGGAAGCTGACCCCAGTGTGCACCATTGCCTTTCTGAACCACAGCCCGGGCATCCCTTAGGGAAACCATCTTCAAGGAATCATTCTCTTCGGCCATTGTCTCTGCAGCTGTTGAAATTGGATGTACCTCCTCGAAATGTTGGAAAGGAGTTTCAATAAATTCTCCGTCCATCTCGATGTACCTGAAGGAATTCAAATGGCTCACCATATACTCCTCTTCTCCTTGCACAGTGACAATCTTCCCCCTGACGGGATACTTCAGCTTTTGGTGCAAGGTGGAGGTCACTGCCCCAGCTTTGTGGATCCAAGGTCGACCCAACAGACAGGAGTACGATGGACGTATATCCATCACGTAAAAGGTAGAGTCAAACACTTGAGAGCCCACACGAATAGGGATGTTAACCTCTCCATGAACCATCCTCTTGGAACCGTCAAAGGCTCTGACGATGATATTGCTGGGTTTCAACTCCAGGCCTTCATAATCCAGACGATCCAAAGCCTTCTTCGGAAGAACATTCAAAGAAGAACCAGTGTCCACCAATACATGTGCCAGAGTAGTGCCCCTGCATTCAATAGAGACATGCAGGGCATCATTGTGGTTTCTCCCTTTTGCGGTTAGGTCAGCATCTGAAAAGCCCAAGCCGTTGTCCGCCGTCAGATTTGCTATGCAGTCAGTGAACTGAACTGCAGACGTCTCCTGCGGCACATGGGCCGTCTTGAGAAATGAGATCAAGGCTTTTGCATGGGCCTCGGAACATAGTAATAAGGAAAGCAGGGAGATCTTGGAGGGTGTATGCCCCAACTGTTCGACGACATTAAAATCACTTTTCTTTATTATTTTCAGAATCTCCTCCATTTCTTGTCGGGAGGCCTCAGCATTTACGGGTATTGGTGCCTCCATCCGGGCAGGCTCTTCTTCAATCCCTTTGCCCCGAGCATTTGATGACTCGGCAGCAGGGGACACAATTTGATCAGCAACAGTACTTGGTAAACTTGCAGGTTTTATGAGGAGGGGTTTTCGAATAGCGGGCGGCGCAATGTCAGGCGAGAAGAGCCTGCCATTGCGGGTGACTTTAGCTGGACCGGTGATATCGCAGATACTGGCACTAGCATCAAATTCTTGCTTGATTCCATTTACATATACGTCTGCCCCATAATGCCAGGGGACAGCTTTATCAGACACGTAGGAGAGGGGTCCTGGAACAGTAATGATCACAGGCGCAACTGTCAAGATTTGAATAGGCTTCTTTGGGGGAGCCTTGATTGGATTTTTGAAGATGGTAATCACGGAAACTTCTTTCATCGGAACCAAATGAACAGCAGTCTTTTTGAATAAAATCTCCTTGCTATCCATTAGGCCTTGGATGCCTAACCTTAGCAAGGGACAATCAGATAGGGAAATAGCACAGAATGGGCAACCTTCGCCGCAACCCGGAAATAAACCGGCCCGCAGTAGGTTCTTCTTAACAGTCTTCAAAGGGGTAACAACTTCATCTATCGAAACAGCATACACTTCTTCCTCAATGGCATTTACCCTATGCTGGGGCATAGGAGCCGTTACAACATTCGGTCTTTCCGGCGCTTCAAACTGAATTTCTTTTGCGTCAATTAGATCTTGCACTTTGTTTCTCAAGGCCCAGCAATCATCAGTAGTGTGCCCGGGACTATCAGAATGATAAGCACACCGGGCATTTGGGTTGTATTTAGGAGACGCAGTGTTGACGACTTTAGGAGCTTCTTTGAGGGTCACCAGGTTGGTGGATAACAGTTGGGGTAAAATTTGAGATAATGTCATACTCAATCGGGTATACTGCCTCTTGGGCCTTTCACTTCTTTGTTGATTGTACTGCTGAGGAGCAGCAACAGGTTTCGAGATGACCAAAGCATTGACGGCTTGGCGACTTTCGGGCTTGACTTGTCTTCTAGGGCCGTAGACGGCACTTGCTTCTTTCTTAAACGGCCTCTTCTCAGCACTTGTAGAGGCAGCTTTCTGTATCTTGCCTGACCTGATACCAGCTTCAATTCTTTCTCCTGTTAATATCAAATCTGTGAACCCAGCGGAGGAGTTACCAACCAAATGATTGAAAAACGGACCAGACAACGTTCCCAGAAACATATCAACCAGCTCTCGATCAGTTAATGGAGGCTGCACCCTGCCAGCCAAATCTCTCCATTTTTGAGCGTACTCTTTGAACCCTTCACCCGTCCCTAGAGACATACCCTGAAGTTGGGTACGCGTAGGAGCGAGATCAGAATTGTATTGGTATTGTCTGTAGAATGCAGTTGCCAAATCTTCCCAGTGCCGGATGCTAGCTCCGTCCAATTGGTAGAACCATTCAAGTTGTGACCCCGAGAGGCTGTCTTGGAAGAAGTGAATCCAGAGGTTCTTATCCGCCGTGTAAGGTTGGATTTTCCTTACATACGACCTCAGATGCAGCTTTGGGCAAGAGACCCCATCATACTTGGCGAAGGCAGGCGCCTTAAACTTGTGTGGAATTACTACTCCAGAAGATAATCCCAAATCTCCGAAATCCAGTCCCGGCACGTTCTGAATTTCCATAGCGCTCAAGCGGTCCTCCAATTGTTTGTATCTGTCAGCAGCAGGTGGGTATTGTTCCTCGTTATAGTCTGTCTCGTTGTCGGAGACTGCGGGACTAGGAGCTCCTCCCCCTTGGGGACTGTTTTTCTCAGCAGAAGAAGTGGTTGGATCAGCTTCATTGTGGAGTGTGTTCCCAAATCTGCGTCCGGTGTTGAACATCGCCGTCCTCTTTTTCTTCTTCTTCTTCAGGAGTAGAGTCTTCAACTCTTGCTGACCCTGGGCTAGGCTTAGGACCATCTCTTGAAACTGTGCACTTTGGGCCTGAAGGGCCTTGATTGCTTGCTCACTGGATGATTCCGGATTCATGATGACTGTGCAAACAAACAGCGAAGAAGATTAAGCAACCTGTGAAATAGGGTACCTGCTATGCATATGGTGTAATGGAATGCGTATGTTTTATGTTTTCAAAGACAAATAAGATTCAACTTTGTAGACAAAAAAAAGGGAAACACACTTCATTAGATTAAAATTTTTCAATTGTTCAACAATTTGCCCTTAGGCATTACAGGAATGAAAAATACGGAAAAGGAAATAAAACTACAAAAGGAAATAATCAAAGCTCATCAATGCTCCCATGGCCTCCTCCTCTCAGTGCTGATGTAGTTGTTCAGGACACGTTCTTCCTCCAATTGCTTAGTCAGCCTTTGGACCTTCCTTTCCTGCTCGTTGAACTTCTCCCGATAGAAATCCCGTTCTTCCTTTAGCTGTGCCCAAGATCTCTTCATGGTGTCAAAATCAGTAGGTATCTGAGGAGGGAGGACAGTTGGAGGAACCCCATCTTCATCGGGAGATTCAAGGATGATTGGTCTGACAGCTTCGTACGGCATACCTAACTTTTGAGCACGGATGCGGACCCATTTGCAATAGGGCTCCAATGGTAAAGAAGTCTTTGGTCCTAACTCATGTGGGTCAGCTTTGTGGATTCTGTCCCAAGCTCTAATGAATCCCTGGCGTAGTTTGTCACTGCCTGCCTGAAACTCAAAATGGAAGTGAGGAACCAGCATTTCATGAGGCCCATCTCCTCTGGCTCTTCCAAACTGACGGAGAGCTAAACACGGATTGTAAGAGATTCCTCCTTGGATACCAATCAACGGGACATTAGGGTATTCTCCGCAACGGTCGATGACAGCTACCTCATCCAAACCTCTGAGAGTCCAAGTGATATCCTTATCTGTGAGAGACATTAACCTCCGAGCCCAACCTTTTCCTTCTTCATTCTTCAGCACGAACTTAGGAAGGTGCGAAATAAACCACCTTACTAGCAAAGGAGCACAGCACCACGGAGTCCCCCGTTTTCGAGCAGTACGAGCATAGAGTTGTTGTAGAATATCACCCAAAAGAGTGGGTACCGGATTCCGAGACATGAAGATTCTTATGACATGGATACTGATGAAGGTGTCAGGGTTGGGAAACAATACCAGACCATAGATCAAAAGAGCCAGAATATCCTCATATGCTTTGAAGTCCAAGTCATTCCAGAAATCATTAGCCTTGCCAACCAGAAATTTGACCAAGAAGCCCTTGATCCCATTTCTAGTTTCCCAGTTGGACAATACCTCTTCTTTGGTCAAGGGGAGAATTGCAGCAATCTCTTCAGGCCTAGGAATCTTTTCCAAACCAGTGAATGGAGTTTGTTCCAAGACAGGGATCCCAAGCAAATAAGAGAACTCTTCCAGGGTAGGAACCAGCTGGAAGTCTTGAAAGGTGAAACAATGATGCAGAGGGTCATAAAACTGGGTCAGAACACTTATCAGTTGTTGGTCCCATTTTGCAGTGATCAAGCCAAGGAGAGAACCATGTCTGTTGATGAAGGAGGTAGTATTTGGAATTCTTTCAACCAGATCTTTGAGTAAAACTGGTGGTTGAACAAAGTTGAGCCGGACAGTATTTCTACGCACGGGCATCATGATGTCCTACAAAACAGAGCAAAGATGAAACCTTTTTGTCTTTGAAATGGGTTAGCCTTTTATGCATGCAATGGTATGATGGCATGATGCTATGATGAAGCACATCACAAGTATTCACATAGGCAAATAAAGCACACAAGTCACACAAGACACCCTTAGGTTTCAGGCCAGCATGAGTTTCAGGTATTACCCTCTTTTGGTTTTGTTGGTTAAAACCTGTCCTATCAAAAGTAACCGGGTTCTAGAGGATCTCAAATCATTGGCTACCCTCAATCGGTCATAACTCCAGCATCGCAATCTTTTCTCGCGGCCAGAACCATCTCGAGAGTTTAGCCTCAATGAGTGTAGCATACTGCTACTGTCCTAATAGCCAAGTTGGTCAATTTAGGGTTCTAAGGTTGGTTGGTGTTTAATGACTCCTTAGAAGACCTATATTCTCCCCGTTACAACACAAGGGATATAGGTACAGACTAAGATGCCACACCAACGTAGCCACTGCTTCACCCATGTCGGTCTACGCCGGACAGGTCCCTCACAGATTATGCTACCTAAAAAGGGTATTTCCCAGATCCGGGTTAGGATCTATGAACTCCGATGCAAAGCCCACAAATATAAAAGCAAACAAAGCAAGCAATTGAAAACAAAAGTGATCTAAACCCTGAGGTTACTCCACTTTTAAGTAGTCCCCAGCAGAGTCGCCAGTTCTGTGATACGGTGGGAGAACTGACTTGAGGTTTGCGTTCGTATTCGCAAATGTTGCGGTTAGCAAGAGTCGCCACCGACTTTTTATTTTATCCTAAGGAAAGGTTAAAAAGCACAGCAAAAACCTTTTGAGATGTTTTCTTGGGTTCGGGGAGTAGATTATAGAAAGGGAAGGTATTAGCACCCTTTCTATCCATGGTTATCCATGGGCTCTTAGTTACTTGCTTAGATCACTTGCCTTTTATTTTCAATTGTTTTAAATGGTGCTTGAGTGCGTGGGTTTTGAAAATGTTTTGAAAAGAGGCCAATGTGGTGGCAACCTTTGCAATGATCCATGTGGGGATGTATACAAAGATGTATGTCTTTTGAAAAGGTTTTCATTTGTTTTTGAAAGTTGTTTTGAAAGTGTAGTGTTGTGTGGTTTTGAAATTAGGCAAATGTTTTGTTTTGCAAGTTGATTCAAGTAGCTAAGAGGTTATCTACTCCTAAATTTCTCAAAAGATTATTGCTATACTTTAACCCTTTTAACAAGTTTGCACCACCATTGTATTTGGTGGGCAACCTTGTGTTAGGATGTGAAAGGGACAGGCACGGGTCATCGTTTAGACCATAATTGTAACGACGTTAAATGTCTTTGGGCAACTTCTCTAAGGGACTTGATCATTTGTTTTGTTTGTCTTGAAAAATTTTATCGAGGGACTATGATCATTCAAACTGTTTGCTTTGCCCAAAGATGTTCAACATACAATATGGCCCATTTATTTGAAGGCAACAAGTGGAATACCCTAGGGGGTGCAAGTGTGATTTGTGTGTTCATTTTCATGCTTGCTTATCTTGTATTAGGTCAAACTATTTTTTATCGTTTTTCGCATACAAACCCTAATTCTAGCATGTTATTATTAGAAAGCAATAAAGTGCGAAATTAAAATTACTAAGCTATTACAAAACCAAATATGGGAAGGGGGGTACAAATGTTCAAATGGGGATATTGACAAGAATTTAAATCTAAATTGTTACATCAATTGGATATTTGCATAGTAAATAAATTGCATAATTTAAATGTAAATTAAATAAATATGTGAAATGTAAAAAGAAAGTTTTTATGTGTATGAGAAAATATTATTTATCTAAAAGGAAAAAGAAAATAAAAATGTATTTATTTTTTTAGTATTTTGAACTTAGGGTGAAAAACCCTAATTTTTAAATAAAAGGTATTATTATCTAATTTAATTCTACTATTTATTTATTATTTATAAAAAATAAAATAAAATGAAGTGTATTGTGAAAAAGGTATTTTTTGTATCAAATATTAAATAAAATGAAAAAAAATCAAATATTTTTATATTTTTGTCTTAAATATATTAATAATCATGTATATATATTTTATTAAACCCTAGATATGTATTATACAAATATAAATATTTATTTAATATTTTAATAAAATAAATAAAAGAATATTTTTTATGTGAAATATTTTCAGAAAGTAAATAAAAATAAAAAGTGTATTTATATTATTTTTACATTTATTCTAATAGTCAAATATATATATATTTATGTACAAACTAAACAAATAAACAAATAAATATGCAATAAAATGCAAAAAATAATGAAAAAAATATTTTCAATTTTCTAATGGCATGAGAAAAAATAAATGAAGTCAGCAAAAAAGGAAAAAGTCAAAAATGTCAAAAAATGAGTAAATGGGCTCAGGGGGGTGTAAACATGAAAATGGGGTGCAAAAAGAAAACAAATCCAGGCCCAGCCCAGACCACTCCTTCTTCAACCTCTGTACAGCCTCCTTCAAGCTAAAACACGCGTTTTTTATCTCTGGATTCCTGGCTTTTTAGCAAAAACTCATAACATGAAAAATGTAGAGCATTAAGAGACGGTTTCAACCATATAAAGAACATGTCCTATCTCTCTAAGATGAGGGAGAATTTCTCTCCCCCTCTTTCCTGACCTAGTTTTTCTACCATTTTCAGAGCTCAAATTCTCTTCACTCAGATAAAAGAAATGAAAAGTAAAGCTATGTACATGTTCAGGGCTATGAGTAGGACTTTGTTTCTTCACAAACTTAAGACTAAAGATGCCTAATAAGAGAGATACGAATTCAAACTTTTACCTGTGCAGTTGAACTTCTATGTGGAGAATGAGAGACTTTCAGTGCAATGTAATGATTGGAAAAGCTTCCTTGAGGTCCAGGGATGCTTTTTCAATGCTCACTTTGTCTTGAACCTTCTTGTATCAAGCTATAGAACTTCACCTGCAAGTCAAAGATGTGAAAATGGTGGAAGTGGTTAGAGCAACTACAGATCGTGCCTTAGCTTCTGGATAGCTTGCATATGTTGTAAGGAAGGTAGAGGAACAGGTTTGGACAGAAATGCTTGAAGGGATTGAGAGATTTCACTCAAACTGCAGGGGCACCCCTGTTTGTGCAGTTTGAGGATGATTCTGAGATGGAGGGTGTTTTGGAGGTCAAGAGCTCGTGTGTTAGCTTGGATATGTTATGTGTAATGTGTTTGACAACTTTGTTCTTGTGTTTGTATGCTGGTATGAGAGATGGCATAAGTTATGGATGTTACTTCTAAGTGAAGCAAGCAAATGTCAACTTGGTTTCTAGGCCAGTACAATGCCTCAATCTATGCTGCACATTTGAGTCTTGATCAGTGGGAAATGTCCATGCCTTTTTGCCTCAAAGATCTGCATTGTACCTCATAGATTTGCAAAGTTGCCATAAAGTAGCACTTTACAAGAATGGATAATATGCTTTTTCTAGTTTAGGCTTGATTTTGTGTGTATTGTCCAAATGAGCAAGATAATGCTAGAGCACAAAGGATATGCATTGAATTATTGAGTGAAAATGGGATTAGAGGCCTGCAATGTAGCTTAAGCATGCTGAATTCAAATTTGCCAAGTTTATGAACATGCTTTGATGAAGAACAAAAAGTGAATTTTTGCCAACTTGTGAAATTCGAATCTCTCAAGTTATGAGGTTGTTTGATGAGTTCTTGGACATTTTGGAAAGCTTGGAATGTGTACTACAATCCATCTTTGAAATGCAATTTGAAATTCCAAGTGGAAGGGTATGAAAAGTGGCCTTGAAGTAGGGTAGAAAACCTTGTCAAAATAGGTCAAATTTCACTAAGTTAAAAGATGGTTTAGTGCCCTTATTCAAAAAATCATAACTTGAGATACAAGCTTCAAATGAGAAAACTTTGTGCATCAAAGTTGTAGATTATGCAACAAGCTATAACTTTCATGTTTTGACTTTTGTTTGAATCCAAATGGATCATGGTGAAAAGATGGGGCAAAGTTGGGAAAAAATTAGGGTTTTTCATAACTTAGAAAAATTCTAAGTTATGAAAAATTCCATTTTCAAACCCTAATTTGCATTTTGTGATTTCTTGGTGAACAAGTTTCATGATTTGGCATGTTTTGATGAAAAATGAATCTTGACTCTTGATTTTGATCAAAAAGTCAAAGTTTGACTTTTCAGTATACAGTCAAAATTGATCAATTGACTGGGAAATTCAACTGTCAATCTTGTGTACTTGGGATCTTTTGAGCTTGATGAACATGTCAAGATAATTCCATGGGGTCCTTGAGTCCATAGGTGAACTTGGTTTGCCATTGGCTAGGTTAAACAGTCAAAAATTGCCTTTGTGCAGTCAAAACCCTAAAAATGACCATTTTGCCCTTTTGGTGATCTGATCAAATTTCTTGTGGAATTGTGATCCAAGCTTGGTCAAATGGTTCATATGAGTTCATAATGTTGATGTGGATCAAATTTCATGAGGTTTGACTGTCAATTGGCCACAGTTGACTTTTTCCCCAATACAGCTGATTTCTAGGTCAACTGTCCAATTGACTGGGAAAAACTTGGAATCAAGACTTGAAACTTGGCATGGGTAAACTTGGGAGTCCAACATGAAGCATGAAAGTCATCTTAGGCATTTTAGGTCAAAGCATCCTTAGGCAAACACAAACCCTAATTTGAGTCCACAGTGCAAGGAGAAGCCTTGAGCAGAGGAAACCCTAACTGGATCTTGATCTTCAAAGGTCTTGTGATGAGAAAATGTTGAGGAAATGGGAGGGCAAATTTTGGGGTACAACACAGTGTTTTATTCACTAATGTCTATGATATGCACAACTCGCCAGATCCATTGGATCTGATTACTAACGAGTTTTGACATTGATCTAATGGTCTACATCTTTTTGGTTTTTATTTTATTTTCTGATTTTATATTTTATTTGTTTTAAACTTCAAAAATTCATAAGATATTCATTTTAACTTCAAAAAATCTGGAAAAATTCTTAAAAATACTTTTGATTTTTCTCTTTCTGATTATTATTTTTTCACAGTTTTATTTTGTGTTTTGATATTTTTTTTTATATTTTTTCACTTTATTTGAGTTGTTTTAAATGTTTAAAAATACTTTTTTTTAATTTTTTAATTCTGGAAAAAAATATGGAAGGATCCAATGACCTCTTGACAGATATTGCTGGCCTCATTTTATTTCTATTTCTGACTTTACTATTTTTCACAATTTTTTGTTTATTTTTCCTATTTCTTTTAATTTAAAAAATAGTTTCTGATTTTGAAAAATTACCAAAAATTTTATAAAAATATTTCAGCTCACTTCTGATTTTTCTATGGTCTCGTTGAATTTTTCTTGGATGTTTTGAGTATAGTTGCTATTTTGCCCTTTTGTTTTCATTTAAAACCATTTTTAAAAAAATCTTTTTTAATTTTTTAAATACAATTTTATTCTTGTATATATTCTGGTTGATCTTGAACTATGAGATTTTAATCATGAGCTTCATTAACATCATTGGATCTTGGGTGTTGAGTTCAACTCCACAAAAAGGGATGAATGATTTTAATGATAGCTTGATTAAATTTTTGGTTCAAATGTGGTTTACTTCTTATCCCCTCCCTCTTCATCTTATCCCCTTCTTACTTGTACTACATGTTGTTGGAGAATAATTTACATATCATTTCTCTAAACATATGGTACATAGATTGCTATTGACCAGCCTCAAAATAGGTGTGACTTCTATATAAGTCCACTTATGATTTCTTAACATAGAATTAAATTTTTTCCCGATTCGAGAAATGATCATTTGTGGCTCAAACCCATGTTTGCAAGCCCAAGTATGTTAACTTTAAACCTTTGATCCAAAAATCTTGAGATTCATTCTTAGGAGGCCTGGGTCTTATAAATCCTCTAATGAATCTTTATAAGCTTTGGTCAAAGTGAATCATTTAAACATCAATGATCATTTATTGTTGCCTTGAGATTTTGAAAATAAATGATATACTTGACAAAAAGCAAATGAAACTTGTTGCTGAGACACTTTGATTTTATCAACCCTCTAATGAGTTTCAAATGGAAGTTTCAAGATGGTCATTCAACTAACCTATAATTCATTAACATTTGACTTTTATCTTATTCCTTTATTTTGTGCTTTTATTTTATGCCTTTACTTTATGCACCATTTCATTTTAGCATTTACCTTTCATGCTATTTTCATTTTTGCTCACTTGAGCATTTAATTTTATGTCATTTTTATTTTGCTCATTTGAGCTTCTCATTTCTTTTTGAAGATACCTAATAATCAACTTGAACCATAAAAAAACTTTAATGTTACTTAGACTATTTGGTTACTATCATTGGCATTATACAGTGATGGAATTCTTAGACTTAGGATTAGAGACCTTGATCCACCTTGAGACCTTGTGACTTTCATTGCTATTTTGTCTAGAGTTCTTGGGGTTTACCACAAGACATTGAGTTGTTTTTTTTCTTTGTGTGCAAGTTATTCTGATATATGTTTTGTCTATGATTGGGAATTTATTTGTATACAATTGTTACTCTGCCCAATTTTTGTGAAGACTTGATGCACTTGAAGTTTGATTCTCAATAGGTTATATTGTCCTTGCTTGTTTGGTTTCAATCCAAAAAAATGGGAATTATACATTGACTCATTATGTCAAGTGTTGGCTTCTTGTTGTTTAGATAGTTTTTTCCCTAGCTTTTACCCTTATGCTTTAGGATTGCCTCTTTATCTCCTCCCATCATCTTTAATTTCATAAATCTTCTCCCTCCTTTGAAAACTATTCTTATTTTTAAACTTGAACCACTTTCACAATAAACTTGGACTTAGGTCCATGCCCTTTTCAAAATATTTTCTTAATCAAACTTTAACCAACATAATAATACCTTGACATTTTTTGTGAGAAAACTAAAATTCAATCAATCTCATTCAAACCATTTTGCCACTTTGGGTTTTTACTTTAAAATTTTCTCAAAAGATTAGACCATTATCAATCCTTGAAGTGATGCGAACTACTATACTTCTATGATATGTAGTGAATTGAGATGTTTTCCATTTAGGTGTTGAGTGAGGCTTTGTTGATTTTAAACTCCAAGCTATATACTCCACTTTAAGATGATACAAATTCTCCTTTCTCATGATCGTGGGTAGTAAGTATGTTTTCCACTCTGATAAGATGATGATGCCTCGTCTCTTAAAATTAACCAACACGCTTGAGTTTTAAAAATTTTAAAGTTGAACTACAAGTACCCTGATCCCCTATTGCACGAAAGGTGGTACGTAGGCACTAAAGGTTCGCAATCGTAGCGGGTGCAAAAATCATTAAAAAATACTTCTTTACTCATCCCCACAATCTATTTTTATACAATATTTATAGCCAAAATACACAAATTTTCAAAGAGGTTCCTATGGAGTACCATAGATTTTTAGGGTGCTAATACCTTCCCTTTGCATAACCAACCCCCAAACTTAGATTCTATCCCCCTCTTTTTGGTTCTTTTGCTATTTTCCCATTCCTCTGGAAACAATAAAGTGCGGTGACGATTTTTATTGGATTTGTGCGAGTCGAGTCAATCCAATGGCTTAGTCTCAACATTTCTACCGCTACAGAAAAAATGGAGACTTCGCTGGGGAAAGATTGACCTATTGTTGGTCCATCCCTAAGTGGGTTGAGCCTATCTTTGTTTATTTGTATATATGTTATTGTTTGTTATATGATATATGTTGTATATATGTTTGTTCGGATTTTTCCTGGTTTTTAGGGGTGCTTTGTGATTTCTCATAAGTCCTCTACCCGGAGTTGTGCAAACTTAAGATAAGACAGGCGGTATAGTCATGTTAACTTTGAGGGAGTAACCCCAAAAAAGGAGGCATGAGATCCCCCACTCAATGGAGGCCCCTTTGACCGTAGTGTCATTTACCGAGTAATTGGGAAGACGTACTGCTTTCAACCTAGGAGCCTATTGAAACTGAGCATCGTAGAACCTTTAACCCATATTGGCCTTTTAGGTGTAGTGCGGAAGCTATGACAGAGTAATCTGGAAATAGTTGTCATGCGATACTACACTCAGACGAGTTTTTCTTGAGAATATTACTAATTACTGAGTCAATCGGGACATTGGTAATATCCAAAGGAAGGATGTAGACTCTGGGAACCTCTTAGAACCTTGTTTGACAGGTGATAACCTATTAGACCATACCTTGTGGGTAGTACCTTTGACTCCATGCTCGGGACGTCAAACCTATAAAACCCCTATATTTGTGATCTTGTGTGTGATTGTTTCATCATGCATCCATGCACCCATGAGCATCATTCAAGAATCCCAAGATAGATGACTTGATGAGTCTAATTCCCGAGATTGACAGTTCTGCAGATTTTTGGAAGAAGTATAGATCCATCATGTCTCTCATGAAGCTTAGGATGAAGGAGGATATTCTCTCGACTTTGGTCCAGTTCTATGATCCGATGTATCGATGTTTCACTTTCCCTAATTATCAGTTGATGCCTACTTTAGAGGAGTATTCTTATCTACTGGGCTTACATGTTACTAATTGTGTTCCTTTCACCAGTTTATGAGGTATTTATACAGTGATTGTTCTATGATAAAGTGATGTCATTATGCCTTGATGCGATATAATGTATGTTCTTATGATGAATTGATGTGATTATGCCTTATGTGATATGATGTATGTTCTTATGATGAATTGATGTGATTATGACTTGATGTGAGATGATGTGTGTCTTATGATGAATTGATGTCGTTATGATAATGATGTATGTAATATGAAGTGTGTGATGATATTATTATGATTACATGAATGATGATTCATTTTGACTAGCAGTGGTCATGTTTTATTGTGTTGTTACGCATCATGCATTCATGGCATATGTTAGAACATTGGTACATTGATGTTTTTAAGACGATTAGTCCAGCGATGTTGATAGGACATTGGTCCAGTGATGGCCTCAATCACATAGTGTTGATTGAGTTCAATATTGTGAAGTGCTCTGGTTGCAAGCGGGAATCGATACTATGGTGGAAGATGACTTGGTCAACAGTGAAGTTTTGGTGCCACATGAATGAGTCAACGATGTTGCATTGCATTATTTGTGACATTTCATAATGATTGATTAAGTGATGATGATGATGATGATTTTATGATCTAAGTGGTGTTTGATGATAGATGTTAATATGATGATGTGTGGAATTAATGATAATTTGTGACTTAATGATGTCTTGGTATTGATTGTTAATTTGATGACATGATAATGTTTAGAATAAATTATGATGTGAAATAGTGAGTATGACATATGATGTATGACTATATGTGGATTCATATTAATATGTTTTAACTACTGTACTTATTCCTTATATCTTTTATAATAAATTTTGATTACTCACTCTTTCTGCTTGGAAATGTTTCCACAATATGTGGGTAACTTGCAGGTAACCAAGAATAGTTCGTTGAAGCTTAGAGGATAGCTTTGGAGTGTGTTCTTTATTTCCTGTTGAATAAGTGGGTCTTTCTCTGATATGTAACATCGGGGTTGAGGTTGTTTGTTTGGATAATTATGTTCTTTCTTTTATTTTGAGATTTTGAACTACCTTTCATGGTGTTAAAGTTATTTGACTTATGAATTGTAAACGGTGGAGCATGATGAAGTTCATATGAAGTATTTTAATAATAGTGTTTTGAATCTATGAATTTCCCTGCGAGAAGTTGAAATGTCATTATTGTTTATTCATGAAGTATTTGTTATAATTGATTTTAAAAACCCGCGTTACGGAGTAGGATGTTTTATTATGATGTTGATATGAAGATGTGACACCCTTGGTTATGATTCTATTTGAATTATGTTTGTAAATTATATGTGAATTATATGTGGGTTTCGACGGGTGTTACATCTAGAGATTTGGCTGAGCGATTTGAGGCGAGCAATAGCGATGGCATTGAATCATCATGTCATTCCCTAATTTGTAACCATAAGATCCCACTTATCATGTCATTGCATTTTATCAAGATCACAACTACGGTAACCTCGTAACCCTCTTGTCTTTGGGTTTGTTGTGTAGGAGATCATCAAACACCCTTTGTGTTTTCTTGTATCATTGGGTTTATTTGCTTTTGTGCTTTACTAACCTTATTCAAAATACAAATATATTTTGTTTCCTTTTCTTATTCTGTAAGGTAGGGCTTTTTCATCAAGAGATCATGTTGGGTTTCTAAATTAGGGTTTTGATCCCCTAAGTCAAAGTCAAGGTCAATAAGTGGTCCACGAGAGCTTTTACTTTAAGTCATGACCTATAATCTTAGGTCACCTTCATGCCAAGCTTCATTCAACATCAATTGATCTCCAGAAGTTCAAGTTTGAGGCATTTTTTAAGTGATTTCTAGTTACGGTTTATGTGTTTATTTTCATGCCCTTTTCATTCAAATTTCTCAAGCAATCCTCAATATTTTTCAAAGGACAATAAAGGTTCAATCATGTGGTTTTAAAATGATAATCATTGTGCCTTGGAATGCAAGAAAAGGTCAAAAATCACCAGTTGCTACAAGGTTGGGTGACCTAAAATCAAGTATGGAATGTCATTTGGTCCAAACACCATAAGTTTCTCATTTCTCAATATTTTTGGGTGCTTTATTGAGCCAAATGTCCCTTTTGATGCCCTCTACAAATTTTCTTCAAAGGTCAAACATCGATTCTAGCTCTAAATCCATCAAATGTTAGAGGCCACATGTGCACAAAAGTAGGTCATGACATGTTTGACCAAATGCCAGACCTGTTTCTCAGTGCCACAACCCCAACTTTAAATTCATGCCATTTTCACATCAAGCATTCTTTTGAATTGGTTATTTTTGCATTGTGTTCTACTCCATAAAAGGATCATTTGGCAAAAAGAAAATCAAGAAACACACGAGTAAATTCTATTTCGCCTAAGCTTGAACATGACACCTTAAACTCTTCTTTACACCGCTCGACCTATAATTGGAAATGACCAAAAACTCAACTTTGGGACCACCACACATGTGCAAACTTGTTTGTTGTTTCTATATGTATCCCACTAAGTTCAAAACGACTCATTTCAAGGTTTGGGTCATGCTTTTCACTCTTGTTTCACACGGTTTTGAAAATCAAAAAATTCGAGATGGATTGACATGTTTGGGGTCTCATTCTTACACATACATTAGCTCGTTCATTTTCCTATAAATAGAGGACCATTTTTCCTTCATTGGCAAGCTTAAACGGCCAAAGAAACTTTTCTTCTCTCAAGCCTGATACCTCTCAAAACTAGAAACCCTAACTCTATTTTCTCTTCATTTCAACTTCAATTCTCAACCCAAAAACCTTCATCAGTATCATTTGAAGTTGTTTGAAGCTTAACAGAAGTTCCACAACCCTTAGAAGCACTACTTCAACTCCACCATTTCCATACATTTTGAGATCACTTCAAATGGGTAGCTATGAATTTCATTTTCACTCAAACAAGTTACCACACTCTTCGTCTTGTTCTCCTAATCAAAAGCCCTCACCTAACTGAGATTTATTTCTCGTGTTCTCTATTTAATTTAACTTTGAGTAAGGTAGGTTTTCTACATATTTTTCCAAATTCTCTCTGCTTGGAGTGATTCAATGACTCCAATGTAGAAAGGTGAGAATGATGACATGAGTAGAAGAAGCTAAACCATGTGGTGTTTAAGCTTAAAACTCGAAATTCAAGGATCTTGAAATTTGGCTAGAGAATGAGGATGAAGTACAGGTTCGCGCGTTTTGGGACCAAACATTTGACTTCGTCCAATCGCATGCTGACACCAAGCCTAGCCATTATATCTTTTATTTTCTTTTCCTTTTTATTTTACTTAATTTTCCTTTTCTTCATAAATCATTTAAAAATAGTTCCAAAAATATTTTTAGCGTGAAATATTTCCTATAATTTTCTAAAATTATTTTCTACCTTAGATGTTTTTTTTCCATATTTTTTAAATCATTTTTAGTATTTTTTATTATTTTCCCTTTATTTTCTTTTTAATTAAGTTTCATCAATTCTGTTTTTATCATTTTGAAACATTTTTTATCCATACTTTTGAGATCTTGATCCTTGGAATTTTTCTGACTTTCTCAAATGATGGTCGCTTTTTATTTGATGTTTTGAGGCATCTTTTATATTTTTCTCTTTAATTTTTATTTTAAACCATTTAAAATCATGTTTAAATTCAATTTAAATAGTATTTTAATTATTTTTTGATTGGTACTTCTGACTTTTGGTTTACTTGGTCAATTGTGGTAGATTGAAGCTTGTGATACGGTGGGAGAACTGACTTGAGATTTTGCGTTTCTGTTCGCAAATATTTCGGTTTAGCAAGAGTCGCCACCGACTTTTATTTTATCCAAAAGGAAAGGTAAAAGAGCACAGGAAAGACCTTTGAGATTGTTTTTGGGTTTGAGGGGTAGATTATGAAAAGGGAAGGTGCTAGCACCCTTTTCATCCATGGTTTTCCATGGGCTCTTAGTTACTTGTTTTAGATCACTTGCTTTGCTTTTCAAATTGTTTGAAATGGTGCTTTGTGTGGTTTTGAAAGTATTTTGAAAAGAGGCCTTTGTTTTGGAAATATTTGTAATGATTCTTGTTTGTAAGAATGTATACAAAGATGTTTGTCTTTTGAAAAATGTTTCAATGTTTGAAAGTTGTTTGGAAATTGTTTTGAAATTGTGTGTGTGTGTTTTTGAAAATAGCAAGGATGGTTTGCAAATTGATCAAGTAACTAGAAGAATCTACCTACTCAAAAGTCTTTCCTACAAATTTTTATTCCTTTGACATTGTTGTTTTACCATTGTATTTGGTAAACAACCCTATCTTTGGATGTTAAACGGGACGGGCGTGGGTCATTGTACGACCATGATAACAATATTGCCAATTATCTTAGCAAGTTTAGGGACTAAGATCATTTGTTTTTAGGCAACATTTTGATAGCGTCATCGAGGGACTATGATCTTTTTGTTTTGTTTGATTTTTCCAATATACCTAGCATGCATACCATGGCCATGTTTTAAGGCAACAAGGTGGATGAAACCCTAGGGGTGCTTGTGTGCAATGTGTTGTCATTTTTCATGCATTTTTTGTCTTGTATTAAGTCATGCTATTTGTTTTAATTTTTGGTCTTTGCATACAAAACCCTAGTTTACTATCATGGTATATGAAAGCAATAATATGCGTAAAGTAAATCTAGAATATTACAACAATATTATGGGGAGGGGGATACAAGTTTTGAATAGGGGGATATTGCTCAAAAAATAAAACCCTAAAACTATTACAACCAAATTGAATTTATTGTACAAATAAATAAATAAACAGTATTTAAATATGCAATATAATGTAAATATGCAAAAAAAAATGTTTTTCGTATTTATTTTATGTATGTAAAAATAAATTTATTTATGTCTTAAAAATAAGAAAATAAAATGATTATTTTTGAAAGGGTGAAAACCCTAATTTTTGTTTAATAGAAAATATGTTTTATATTATTTATTTATTTCATTTATGTACAAGAAAAAAATATATATACAAAAATGTTTTAAAAAAATGAATATTGTATGAAAATATTATTTTAAGTGTATAAATAATAAAAATAAAAATATAGGATATTTATATATTATTTATAAGTTTATTTAAGAAAATAAATTATATTAAACCTAATAAACTATTTATTATGCAAAAAAAATAAAATAAAAATATGATAAAATGCCAAAAATAAAGAAAATATTTTTTGTGATTTTAAATGTTCAGAAAAAAATAAAGTCAGAAATTATAAATATGCAAGAAAAATATAAAAAACAAAAGAAAATGGCCAGGGGGTGCAAAAAGTAAAAGGGGGGTGCAAAAAGAAGCAGGCCCAAGCGCCAGGCCTAGAACAACTTCATCCCGGACCTCTGTCTCTCCAAACACGCGCATCTTGTACTTGATTCTGTAACTCTCTATTCTTTGCACAAAAACAAAATCTTGCAACATGAAACTTGTAACATTTTTGGTCACGATTCCAATGATATAAAAAATATGACCTAACTCTCAAAGATCAAGGAGAATTTTATTACCCCTAATTTCTGACCTAAATTTTTTATGAACTTTAAGCTTCAAATACTCCTAGCTCAGTTAATATAAATGGAAGTTATGCATATGTACAGCTCAAGCAACTTAAGGACTACATTTTTGCTTCACAAACCTAAGCTTAAGGATGCCTAAATAGAGAGATAGAAACTTGACAAATACCTTGTTCAGTTGAGTTTGGATATGGCAATGTAGGAGTTTTGAGTGAGGCCTGAAGGTTGTGTGAGCTTGCTTGAAGTTCCCTCAAGCTATCCCAATGCTCAGCTGGCCTTGAAGTTGCTTGAAACCTCCTATAGAAGTCAACCTGCAAACTCAGAAAATGGAAATGGTGAAGCTCGAAACAGGGGTTACAGTTGCTTGACAAAGGCCTGGATACTTTAGGTAGGAGGTATGGAATGTGTTTGAAGTGATTCCAAGCAAAACGCACGAGGCAATATGGAAATGGCTTGTGATTTGCAGAGGTTGCCATGTTTGGGCAAAAAAATGGGATTTCTGTGTTTGAGGGTGTTTTAGCTCTTAGAAATTCGTGTTTCTTGCTTGTTACAATGTTCTGAGGTTGGTTCAAATGATGCTTAGGCTTGGCTTTATCAGATATCCAAGTTATATTGACTTTTGCCAAATTGCTTGCTTTTGAAGAAAAGTGGGAAGTGACAATGCCAAAGCCTGTACAGGCCTGCTTGCTAGCTGCACATAGTTGGTAAACTTTGCCAGATATTTATGGAATTTGTTTTCAGCAAGAGATTAGGTCCATGGCTCAAGATAAACAAAGTTGCTAAAAGCATGCTTTATCAAAGTAGCATTGTTACCTTTATGCCATAAATGGAATAAATCAATGTACAATGCTCCAAAGCTCAGAACAATGCCATTGTCCAATGTTTTTGCATTCAATTTTGGAGTGTAGAAGGGATTAGAACCTGTAAAACCAAGTACAAGCATGCTTAGGACAGATTTGCAACTTGAACCATTGTAAAAAATGCCTTGGACAAAAGTGATAATTTGCCATTTTCATTTCTTCGATTCTCCATAACCATAAATGATCTTGGAGAGTTATTTGACATTTTGGAAAGCTTGTAACATTATCTACAATCCATATTTGAAATTCATTTTGAGATTAAATTTGGAACTAGGTGAAAAGTTGCCATGAAGTTAGGTCAAAAATCTGCCTAAACTAGGGCAAAATTTCACTAAGTTAAAAAGTTTATGGACCCTTATTCACAAAATCATAACTTGAGATTCAATAATCTTTTGGGAAAACATTGTGAATAAAAGTTATATATGTCATGTAGGACTACAACTTTAATTTTGGAAGTTTTGTTTGAATCCAATTTCATCATGGTGAAAAAGTTGGGAAAAGTTGGGAAAAAATAAGAAATTTTCATAACTTTGAAAAATTCTAAGTTATGAAATTTTTCAAACTTAAACCCTAATTTCCAAATTTAAGTTTCTTGGTGAACAAGTTTCATTTTTTGACACATCTTGATGAAATATGACTCTTGGCACTTGATTTTGACCAAAAAGTCAAAGTTTGACTTTTCAGTGTACAGTTGATTTTTGATCAGTTGACTGGAAAATTCATATGTCAATCCAATGCATTTGAGATCTTTTGAACCTTGTGATTATTTAAATATGATTCCATTGAGTCCTTGAAACCATTCTTGAACCCAATTTTCCATTGGCTAGGTTAAAAATCAGAAATTGCCCTTCTACAGTCAAAAACCCTAATTTTGACCATTTTGCCCTTTTGATGATCTGATCATATTTCTTGAGGAGTTTTGTTCCAAACTTGATCAAATGGTTCATATGAGTCTATAATGTTGATGTGGATCAAAAATTATGAGGTTTGACTGTAAATTGGCCATGGTTGACTCTTTCCCCAATATAGTTAATTTTTAGGTCAACTGTCCAATTGACTGGTCAAAAATTTGATTCAAGGCTTGAAACTTGTCATGAGCAATATTAGGGGTCCAACATGAAGTATGAAATTCATATGAGGCATTGAAAGTCCAAAAATCCCTGTGCAAACTCAAACCCTAATTTTAGGCTATCAGTGCAAGGAGATGTCTTGAGCTGAGCAAACCCTAATCTGGTCTTGAGTCCAAGAAGTCTTGTGAGGAGAATCTTGATAAAATGAGAGGGAAAATTTTGGGGTACAACAGCTGCCCCTGTTCAATATTCTTGAACCTGAAGAGTTAGATTGGCGAGCTTTGTCATTCGTGACTCGAAGGTAAAAGATGATTGGACACTAGAGTGCCCGTAAATTTGCACTCGTCAAAATGTAGTTGAGGAAATGGGCTTAAAGATGCCATTTGGAGATGTGATAGAATATTGTTGGAGATGGGCTTAAAGATGCCATCCAAGATTGTTTGTTGAATTGGGAGAATGAACATCATAATGGTATCCGTATCTGGAACGTATCTGAGTTTTATCTGGAGATTGAATATGTATGAGCAATGGAATGGCGTCCATGTCTAGAGCGTATCCGAGTTGTATCTATACTTGAATATGAATGAATAGAAGAATGAATTCCGTGTCTAGAGTGTATCTGTATTGTATCTGAATCTGAAATTTGAATAAGCGACAGAATGGCATCCGTGTCTGGAGCGTATCTGAGTTGGGGAAAAAATTTGAATGAGTGACAGAATGGCTTCCGTGTCTGGAGCGTATCTGGACTGTATCTGAAGTTGAGGTCTGAATGAGTAACAGAATGACTTTCGTGTTTGGAGTGTATCCGTATTGTATCTTGACTTTGAATTCTGAATGAGTAATAGAATGACTTCCATGTTTGGAGTGTATCCATACTTTATCTTGACTTTGAATTCTGAATGAGTAACAGAATGACTTCCGTGTCTGGAGTGTATCTGTACTGTATCTGAATAAGAGATCTGAGTGAGTAACAGAATAACTTCCGTGTCTGGAGTGTATTCGTATTGTATCTGAAATCTTTGAATATTTGTTAAAGATAGTTGTTAATCTTATCCTGAAAAGGGTAAAATGTTAGCTGAAACACAAAGTTATGTTGCATGAAATGTATGATGCAATAAAATGTGTTTTATCAATGTTTATGATATATGAATGTAATGTATGCGCATGTAAGCTGATTCGATGTATTGTGAGGAAAATAAATCCTTGATAGCTGGAGATAATAAAATCTTTGACTGCTTCTGGGGGAAAATAAATCCTTGACCGCTGCTGGAGATTCAAAAACTTTGATTGCTGAGGATGAGAAATCCTTGGTGACTGTTGGGGATGGAAAATCCCTGACAACTTCTGTGGGGATGTGAGAATCCTTCATGTCTTGAAGTTGGAGTATTGACAAAATCTGTTGTGAGAGTAATGCCAAAGCTGCTTGAGAAATCTGCTTGGGAAATCCAGAGAATTTTGATGACTTCTATTGGGGGTTAAATAAAGGGAATCCTTACTCGGCTGGGGAATAGGGAAAATTCTGATGATCTCTACGGGGAACTAAGAATGAGAATCTGCAATCTGTTGAGGTGTAATGAAAACTTCGGTGACATCATGTTGGAGAGTAATGAAGACCCTGGCAACTTTACAGGGGAATCAAGAATGAGAATCTTCATTCTGTTGGGGAGTAAAAACTCTGTGGGGAAGAAGGCTTACTGCTGGAGAGTAAGTTCAGGACTCTGGGGGGAAAATCTTATTCCTGTTTGGAAAAAGCTCAGGAGTTTGGGTTGTATGCCACTCTATTGGGGAGTTATCCTAGGTTGGGGATAAAATTTAACTGTTATCTGGTTGACTTCCAGACTTTAAGACAACTTGCTGGGAAATTTAGGGAAAACTGAATGGTTCCCGCTGGGGATTGATAGTTGGAAATTTGACTTGACAGGGGAAGAAAGTTTCATCTCCGTTGGGGATCTGTAACTCGAAGTTTTTGCTCCGCTGGGAATTGGGAGTTTGAAAACCTAATTCTGATGGGAATTAAGGGTTTGAAATTATAACTCCGCTAGGGATATGTATTTCAACGGTTTTGGCTCCGCTAGGGATCTAGATGATGTACTGCAGGGGATTTCTCCTGGAATAGCCTAAAGACGTTTTCCTATACTTTCAACCTATTAGTAATTGTTCTTTCCCATTTCGTTTATTTGTAAACAGTGATTATATTCAAATGCATATGCTCATTAATAAATCATTGGACGTTTTCAAATAAAACACAAGTGTGAAAAAGAAGAAAAGGCAAATAGTTTTCAGCACTTTGAAGTATCTTTGTATTAACTCTGTAAATATTTTGTACAAAGGAGACAGACATCCTAGTAAGAGAACATTGTCATAAAAATGAGAAAAATTTATACAAAGAAAGATGTCTATGTGTGAAAATTCCATGGGGTTCCCATTCTGCTATAGCCTTCGTAACTCTGAATGTCTTGTCCATTTGTTGCTTCGTCCGAAGATGATTAAGTTGATCAGAAGCCCGGGGCTTGTCTATGAAGAGATTGTCCTTAAAGTGATCCGACGAGACATAGTCATACGCTTTAATTCCCTAACTTTTGCCTGGACCGCCCTTTCGGGTTTTCGATCCACCGGGAAACCCTTTTTTGCCCAAGTCGCCCTTTCGGGTTTTCAACTTTTCGGGTGTACAGATTTTTTTATTTATCCCTAACTTTTGCCTGAACCGCCCTTTAGGGTTTTCAGTTCACCGGGATTCCCTTTTTTGCCTAGGTGTGTCAACCTAGCGGGTCATTTATGCATAGTATCTTTTGACTATGTCTGCGTTCGCAGGGTGCGGCAGGTCGTCGCTGTCCATGGTGGTTAAGATCATTGCCCCACCAGAAAAGATGTTCTTGATCACAAATGGTCCTTCGTAGGTAGGAGTCCATTTTCCCCTGGGATCACTTTGCAGCAAGATGATTCGCTTGATTACAAGATCCCCGACTTGATACACTTGTCGCCTGACTTTCTTGTTGAATGCCTTGATCATCCGTTTTTTATACACCTGACCGTGGCAAACAGCAGTAAGTCTTTTCTCATCAATCAAGTTAACTTGATCAAGCCGGGTCTAAATCCAATCGTCTTCACTCAAACCAGCATCCTTCATGATTCTCAAGGAGAGAATCTGAACCTCAATAGGCAAAACAGCTTCCATGTCGTATACCAAAGAATAGGGTGTTGCCTCAGTTGACATGCGCGCCGTGGTACGATACCCGTGGAGAGCAAACGGTAACATCTCATGCCAGTCTTTGTAAGTGACTGTCATCTTTTGTATGATCTTCTTGATATTTTTGTTCGCAGCTTCGACAGCACCGTTCATCTTTGGCCGATTGGGAGATGAATTGTGATGTTGAATCTGGAACTTCTCACACAAGGAGGTGATCATAGTGTTGTTAAGGTTTGTACCGTTGTCAGTGATGATCCTTTCGAGGATACCGTATCGGCAAATGAGGTTCTGCTTGATGAAGCGGGTAACCACATTCTTTGTAACGGAGGCGAAGGAAGTTGCTTCGACCCATTTGGTAAAGTAATCAATGGCCACCAGAATGAAGCGGTGTCCATTGGATTTTGTAGGCTTGATCTCTCCAATCGTGTTGATTCCCCACATAGCGAATGGCCAAGGAGTTGTTAAGACATTGAGAGGAACTGGAGGTATATGTACCTTGTCCGCATAGATTTGACATTTGTGACAAGTCCTGGAATGTTGATAGCAGTCAGCTTCCATGGTAGACCAGTAATAGCATGCCCGTAGGATATTCTTAGCCATCGTATGCCCGCTAGAGTGAGTGCCAAAGGTACCATTGTGCAGTTCAGCCATGATCTGTTCAGCTTCAATCTTGTCCACACAACGGAGCAGAATGCACTCATGATTGTGCTTGTACAGGATACCATTGCTTAGGAAGAACTTGGCAGAGAATCTCCTCAAGAACTTTTTGTCATTGACGGAAGCTCCTTCAGGATATTCTTGAGCCTCGAGATACCTTTTGACTTCATGAAACCAAGGCTGGTCCACTACTTCTTCAGTATTAATCTCGTGACAATGTGCAGGTTCTTCCATCCGTTCAATGGTGATTTGGGGAGCCTCATTATCCCAGTTAAGTTTAAACATGGATGACATTGTAGCTAGAGCATATGCTAGCTGATTTTCTTCTCGCGGGAAATGATTGAAGGTAATCTGCTCTAAATGTGGTAACAATGTCAAGACATGTTCTTTGTAAGGGATGAGGTTGGGATGCTTAGTGTCCCATTCTCCTTTGATCTGACTGATGACCAAAGCTGAGTCCCCAAACACAATCAAAGATTTGATTCCCAGGTCTATTGTAGCCTTGAGACCAAAGATGCAAGCTTCATACTCGGCCATGTTATTGGTGCAGTTAAAGCAAAGCCTGGCAATGAAAGGTGTATGGCAACCTTGTAGAGAGATGAGTATCGCGCCGATACCGTTGCCAAGTGCATTAGAGGCACCATTAAAGTACAGGGTCCATCGGGATCCTTGTTCAGGTCTGTCATATGGTCTGTTATCTCTAATGTTGTCCAATGTCACAATGTCTTCGTCAGGGAAGTCGAACTTTATGGATTGGTAATCTTCGACAGCTTGATGAGCCATATGATCGGCTAGCACACTCCCCTTTATAGATTTTTGGGTCGTGTACTGTATATCGTATTCCGTTAGGATCATCTGCCATCTAGCTATTCTTCCAGATAAAGCAGGCTTCTCAAAGATGTACTTGATCAGATCCATCTTAGATATCAGCAAAGTGGTATGAGTCAACATATACTGCCTTAGCCGGCGAGCAGCCCATACCAAAGCGCAGCAGGTTTTCTCGAGCAGTGAGTATCGGGTCTCACAGTCGGTAAACGTTTTGCTAAGGTAATAAATGGCATTCTCTTTTCGGCCAGACTCGTCATTCTGCCCCGGTACGCACCCCATTGAATTCTCTAGGACGGTCAGATACATGATTAGCGGTCTTCCTTCGACGGGTGGCATCGAGATAGAAGGTTCTAGCAAATACTCCTTGATTTTATCGAAAGAAATTTGACAGTCATCATACCATTTAACTACCTAATCTTTCTTCAACAGCTTTAAGATTGGTTCACAGGTAGATGTTAGGTGAGAAATGAATCTTGTAATGTAGTTTAGGCGTCCCAAGAAACCTCTGACCTCCTTCTCAGTGCGAGGAGAAAGCATTTCTTGTATAGCTTTGACTTTGGCAGGATCAACCTCGATGCCCTTGTTACTGACAATGAAACCTAAGAGTTTACCAGACCGAACTCCGAAAGTGCACTTGTTAGGGTTCAGTTTGAGCTTGTACTACTTCAACCTGACAAACAGCTTTTGCAAGTGGTCGAGGTGTTCTTCTTCCATTTGTGATTGGGCTATCATGTCATCTACGTAGACCTCTATCTCATGATGTATCATATCATGAAACAAAGCTACCATGGCGCATTGATAGGTTGCCCCGACATTCTTCAGTCCGAATGGGATTACTTTGTAGCAGAACGTACCCCACTGTGTAACAAAAGTAGTTTTCTCCATGTCTTCAGGTGCCATTTTGATCTGGTTGTAACCTGAAAATCCGTCCATGAAAGAAAATACCTTATGCTGAGCTGTATTGTCAACCAGGATGTCAATGTGCGGAAATGGAAAGTCATCTTTAGGGTTGGCCCTGTTTAAGTCTCTGTAATCCATGCACATTCTCACTTTGCCGTCCTTTTTAGGCACGAGCACAATGTTAGCAACCCATTATGGATAGGAAGTAACAGCAAGAAATCCAGCATTAAATTGCTTCATAACTTCTGCTTTGATCTTTTCTGACATGTCGGGCCTCATGCGGCGGACTTTTTGTTTGACTGGTGGACAGTCTTCTCTTGTGGGTAGATGGTGTACCATAATATCTGTATCAAGTCCCGGCATGTCTTCGTATGACCAGGCGAAGATCTCAACATATTCATGTAACAACTGAATTAGGCGCTCTTTGACACTTGGCTCTATGTTGGCACCCACTCTGACTTCTTTTCTGTCTTCCTCAGTACCCAAGTTGATTGTGTCTAACAGCTCCTCATGAGGTAGAATTTCTCTTTCTTCCTGTTGTAGCAGTCTAGCCAATTCTCCCGGCACCTCACAATCTTCCTCACCTTCGTATTCGGCATGGTAGACCAGATCTTCAGAGTCACTAAAGGCCATAGCAGAATTGTTATCCATGGAATTCAGAATGGAAGGGTACCTGCATTTGTGAGTGTGGATGTGTGTAAGGGATAGCCACCTTTAAACAAATAAAATGTAAAAAGAAAGACAATGAACACAAAAGTTTATATGTGAAAACGTCCATGATTCATTAAAATGGCATATGAAGATGAAAACTCAAACCCTTACAAATGGACCTATGTGCCTCGGGTAAGGCACAAGGTTAAAAGAGCACGAATTGTTTGAGAATTATTACAAACCAACAGAAATGATTGAAAGATAAATTACTCCGGTATGAAAGTAATCGGAACAAAGTCTTTTGCTTCCCACTTACACAGTCCTCCATCAATAGTAGGGAAAATCCAGTATTCCAAGTTGCTCTCCTCTTCACTATCCTCCAAAGCATTGACTCCATGATGGGTGATCTTTACTGGTGGCCCTCCAGCACGGGTGAGGCGTACAGCCTTTTGAGCAGAAGAAGTGAACCCCAAGCCGAATTTATCTGATTTATAAGGAAAGTCTGGAAGCTGCCCCCAGATTGTGCTTCCTCCTTCTTCAATCACAGCCTTTGCATCTTTGAGAGACGACATCTGAGGCGGAGGTCTGGTAATCATGGGTACAGAAGACACTGTCTTGGTTGCCACAATCTCCTGAGCTACCTCTTCAAAATGCTGAAAAGGGGTTTCGATGAATTCGCCCACCAATTCTACATAGCAGAAAGAATTTAGATGGCTTATCATGTATTCCTCTTCGCCATGAACAGTTGTAATTTTCCTCTAGACAGGGTACTTGAGCATTTGGTGTAGAGTAGAAGTGACGACTCCAGCATTGTGAATCCAGGGTCTTCCCAACAAGAAAGAATAGGAAGGACGGATGTCCATCACATAGAATGTGGAGTTGAAAGTTTCAGTTCCCACTTTAATCGGGATGTCCACCTCCCCGTGGACCATCCTTTTAGAACCATCAAAGGCTCTGACAATTATATTGCTGGGCTTCAAGGTTAAACCTTCATAATCCAGTCTATCCAATGCTTTCTTCGGCAAGACATTTAAAGACGAACCAGTGTCCATCAGGACGTGTGCTAGGGTAGTCCCTCTGCATTCCACCGAGACATGCAAAGCGTCATTATGTTTTCTCCCTTTAGATGTTAAATCGGCATCGGAGAATCCTAGACCATTGTCAGCTGTTAAGCTAGCTACACATTCCTGGAACTGATTCGCGGAGGTTTCCTGTGACACATGGGCCGTCTTCAAGAATCTTATCAGAGCTTTGGCATGAGCTTCTAAACAAAGCAGCAGGGCCAACATAGAGATTTTTTAGGGGGTTTGCCCCAGTTTTTCCACAACATCATAATCGCTTTTCTTGATTATTTTCAAAATCTCTTCCATTTCTTTTTGAGAGGTTTCAGGGATGACCAATGGCTGAGCCCTCTTCCTGATGGGCTCTTCTTGGATCCCTTTCCCTCTATCATCAGCAGCAGCAGAGGGGACAACTACAGGAGTTACAACTTCTTCAATAATTGGAGTTCTCACATACATGTTGACCGGTACAGGGGTAACCTTAGGAGCAGTTGAGGGTCCAAAGATTGCCTTTGGAGGGGCAATCTCTGGAGAGAAAATCCTTCCACTGCGGGTGATTTTGCTCGTTCCAGCAATGTTTCCAATATCGGAAGTCTCTTCATCAGAACTTTCTTCAGTTGATTCAACTTGTTTAATACCGTGGTAGTAGATTTCTCCACCATAGTTCCACGGTATTGATTTGTCGGACTTGTACGGGACGGGCCCGGGCATGGTTATCTTCAAAGGTGCAGTCTTTGGAGCGGATGTAATCTTGACAGGTCTTTTGGAGACCTTGGAAAGATTGGCAGATATGGTTATTATTGAAACATCATTGACAGGAGTCGGTGTAACAGGAGTCTTTTCAAAAAGGATTTCTTGGTTATCCATTAGGCGTTGGATGCCTAACTTCAACAATGGACAGTCGGTTGGTAAGGATGAACAAAGGCAGCAATCTTCTTCACAACCTGGGAAAATCCCAGCCTTCAGCAAATTCAACTTGATTATCGGTAGCAGAGTTATCAAATCATCAATAGTAGCAACAAACAGATCCTCTTCAACAGCATGGGCATTATGGCCATGCTTTGGCATCGGAGCAGAGATTACATTCGGCTTTTCAGGGGCGTCAAATTCAACTTCTTTAGCGTCTATCAAATCCTGAATCTTATTCTTGAGGGCCCAACAATTGTTGGTGTCGTGCCCCAGGTTGTCTGAATGATAAGCACAATTGGCGTTCGAATGGTAGTACGGAGAAGCAGTATTCAGATTCTTCCGAGCCTCTTTCAGGCTGGAAAGGTTTAACTTCAAGATATGGGGTAGAACCTGAGCCGGAGTCATGTTTATCCGGGTGAATTGTCGTACAGGCCTTTCCACCCTTGTTTGGTTGGTTCTTGGTTGATTGTTTCTAGGCTGATCAGCAGCAGACTTATGAATCATTACGGCCCCCACCGCTGGCTGGTGCTCAACTCTTCCTTGACCTCTTTGAGGGTAGACAGCTGATACTTCCTTCTTTTCCGGAAAATTCTTTTTGATGGCAGCGGAAGCAGATGCATCTTTTTGAATTTTCCCGCTTTTTATGCCGGTTTCAACTCTCTCACCAGTTAGAATCAACTCAGTGAACCCCGCGGACGAACTTCCAATCAGGTGATTGAAAAAGGGACCTGACAGTGTAACCAAGAACATGTCTACTAGCTCCCTCTCTGATAGAGGTCGTTGTACTCGTCCTGCCAAGTCTCTCCATTTCTGGGCATACTCTTTGAAACCTTCATTTGAGACCATGCCCATCCTCTATAATTGAGTACGGGTTGGTGCTAAGTCCGCATTATATTGATACTGTTTATAAAAGGCGGCCGCTAATTCCTCCCAATTATGCACATCAGACCTCTCCAACTGGTAGAACCAATCCAGCTGCGTCCCCGATAAACTGTCCTGGAAAAAGTTGACCCACGGGTCTTTGTCAGAAGAATGTGGTTGAATTTTCCTGACATAAGATCGTAGGTGCATCTTGGGACAAGACAAACCATCGTACTTAGCAACAGAGGCACTTTAAACTTAGGAGGGATTACTATTCCAAATACCAACCCTAACTCTTCAAAGTCCAGCCTAGGCACTCTCTGTATCTCCATGGCAGCTAGACGCTCTTCCAAGTTCTTGTATTTGTCATCTGCAGGAGGGTACTGTTGTTCAGAATAGTCTTCATCCTCTTCTTCTTCTTCTTCCTCAGAATCAGATAGCACTGCAGTTTCTTTTCCCTTTCTTACCCCTTCATCAGATGTTAAGGGGAAATCCAGGACCCTTCTAGCTTGACCTTCAAATCTTTTGCCCAAGGTAGCCACACCAGCTCTCTTCTTCTTCTTTTTCTCTTTTTCCTTCTGCCCCTTGGCCAAGGTAAGAAGTAGCTGTTGAAATTGTGAATTCTGGGCTTGTAAGTCTTTGACCGTTTGTTCAATATCCATCTTGCTGAAATAAACAGCAGAGAGATGAGGAAACTTGGTGTGAAGACCTGTTTATGCATATGATGAATGATATGTATTCATGTAATGCATTCAAGGATTCATAAATTCAAATTTGTTTTAAACAAAAAAGAAACACACGTCATATTAATAAGATAGAATTGTTAGTACATCAATGCTCCATGGGCAAAATAATACAAAATTCTAAGGTAAAAAGACGTTGCGCATCCTTTTTGGTGCAATGTAGGTGTTGAGAGTCTGCTCTTCATGAAGTTGATGAGTAAGTTCCAAAACCTTTTTCTCGCTGGCGTAGAATTGGGCTTCGAAAGTATCACGCTCTCCCTTGAGCTGTATCCAACTCCTTTGCAGATCTTCGAGTGATGTTGGCATGTCAGGATGTAGGAGGGTGTATGGAACCTCTCCTTCAATAACAGGCTCTATAATCACAGGAAGCATGTAGGGGTAAGGCATCATAAGACTTTGGGCGCGGGTTCGTACCCACTTGAGGTAAGGCTCAAGAGGGATGGAATTCTTGTGTCCCAAGGTCTTACTGTCCACCTTGTTGAGCATCCTCCAAGCTCGGATGAACCTTTGTCGGAGTCCTTGGTCGTCATTGTCGAAGTCAAAAACCAAGTCTAGAATCAGCATGTCATGTGGGCCATCCCTTCGGGCATACCCAAATTGTCTCAGAGCCAAGCAGGGGTTGTAGGTGATGCCTCCCCTAATGCCTAGTAGAGGGACATTAGGGAATTCCCCACAACGATCAATGATGATAACATTTTCTCTGGATCGAGAACACCAATGGACATCTGAATGTGTAAGAGTCATCAACCGTTGTGACCACCTCAAACCTTGCTCATTCTTCAAGACTGATTGGGGAAGATGAGAAATAAACCATCTTGCCAGTAGAGGAGTGCAACACATGAGAACACCTATTTTCCTCATTGTTCGAGTGTGAAAAGAGTGGAGGATATCCCCAAGAAATGTAGGCACCGGATTGCGAGCCATGAAGATTTTCACAGCATTCACATCTATAAGCTGGTCAGGGTTTGGGAACAAGACCAACCCATAGATGAGAAGAGCTACAATCTCCTCAAAAGCTTGTAAGTCCAAAGAATTCTAGCAGCTTTGGGCCTTCTCAAACAGAAACTTTGACAAGAAGCCTTTGACACCACTTCTAGTTTCCCAATGTGTTGTGACATCAGATGGTTGCAAGTGTAGGGCTTGAGAAACATCTTCAGGCTTTGGATCTCTTTCTGTACCGTTGAAGGGTAGTTGATTGAGAATGGGAATCCTCAAGAGTTGAGAATTTCCTCCAAAGTAGGCACAAGTTGGTAGTCAGGAAATGTGAAGCATTGGTGTAGGGGGTCAAAGAACTGGAAGAGAACTTTCACCATGTCTTCCTCAGTGTTGGCAGTGACTAAGTTGAGAAGACGACCATGCCTCTCGGTGAATGGAGAATTCTCAGGAATCCTTGAAGCTAGCTCATTTAGTTGTGGAGGAATTCTTACAAGGTTGACTTGGATAATTTTCCTGCGAAGTGAATCCATTACCTACAAAACAGGAACAAAGATGAAAATCCAAAATCCTTGAAATGGTTATTGGATGCATATGATGCTTCATGATGTCCATGATGTTATGCACAAGTATATGTACAAGCAAATCACACAAGTTCCTAGTTTTAGGCTTGCATGGGGTTTCATATGTAAGTACCCTCTTGAAGTTTAGTTGGCTCAACCTGTCCTAGAAATAGTAACCGGGTTCTAAGGAGCTCAATATCACTGGATTGTTTTCTGTGTTCATTGTTTCAGTTTAGCCACTTTACTGGCGACCAAAATATTCCAAGAAAATAACCCTCAATGAGTGTAGTATCGAGTATCTACCAACTTCGGACTGCACCAAAGCCGGTCATCTCACTACATCCTAAAAGGCCAAGTTGGTCAAGTAAAGGTTCTAAAAGTCCATTAGTGCTTCATGACATCACTCAGCGGCCCCGTATTCTCTTTGATTGACTCAAAGGCTACCGGTACCCACAAATATGTCGCACTAATATAGCTATTGCTTAGACCATGTCAGTATACCCCGCACAGTTTTCACAATGTATTGCTATTTACCTATGAATGTTTCCCAAATCCGGGTGGAGGATTCAAACCCAAACAATAGAATCAAAGTGTAAATCATACAAGTCAAACAAGATAAGCATGTAAAGGTGATCTAAACCCTAAGGTAACCACACTTTTATATTATTCCCCAGCAGAGTCGCCAGTTCTGTGATACGGTGGGAGAACTGACTTGAGGTTTTGCGTTTGTGTTCGCAAATGTTTTGGTTTAGCAAGAGTCGCCACCGACTTTTATTTTATCCAAAAGGAAAGGTAAAAAAGCACAGGAAAGACTTTTGAGATTGTTTTTGGGTTCGGGGGGTAGATTATGAAAAGGGAAGGTGCTAGCACCCTTTTCATCCATGGTTTTCCATGGGCTCTTAGTTACTTGTTTTAGATCACTTGCTTTGCTTTTCCAATTGTTTGAAATGGTGCTTTGTGAGGTTTTGAAAGTATTTTGAAAAGATGCCTTTGTTTTGGCAATCTTTGTAATGATTCTTGTTTGTAAGAATGTATACAAAGATGTTTGTCTTTTGAAAAATGTTTCAATGTTTGAAAGTTGTTTGGAAATTGTTTTGAAATTGTGTGTGTGTGTTTTTGAAAATAGCAAGGATGGTTTGCAAATTGATCAAGTAACTAGGAGCATCTACCTACTCAAAAGTCTTTCCTACACATTTTTATTCCTTTGACATTGTTGTTTTACCATTGTATTTGTTAAACAACCCTATCTTTGGATGTTAAACGGGATGGGCGTGGGTCATCGTACGACCATGATAACAATATTGCCAAGTATCTTAGAAAGTTTAGGGACTAAGATCATTTGTTTTTAGGCAACATTTTGATAGCGTCATCGAGGGACAATGATCTTTTTGTTTTGTTTGATTTTGCCAAGATACCTAGCATGCATACCATGGCCATGTTTTAAGGCAACAAAGTGGATGAAACCCTAGGGGTGCTTGTGTGCAATGTGTTGTCATTTTTCATTCATTTTTTGTCTTGTATTAAGTCATGCTATTTATTTTGATTTTTGATCTTTGCATACAAAACCCTAGTTTACTATCATGGTATATGAAAGCAATAAAATGCGTAAAGTAAATCTAGACTATTACAACAATATTATGGGGAGGGGGTACAAGTTTTGAATAGGGGGATATTGCTCAAAAAATAAAACCCTAAAACTATTACAACCAAATTTAATTTATTGTACAAATAAATAAATAAACAATATTTAAATATGCAATATAATGTAAATATGCAAAAAAATATATTTTTTGTATTTATTTTATGTATGTAAAAATAAATTTATTTATGTCTTAAAAATAAGAAAATAAAATGATTATTTTTGAAAGGGTGAAAACCCTAATTTTTGTTTAATAGAAAAATTTGTTTTATATTATTTATTTATTTCATTTATGTACAAGAAAAAAATAATATATACAAAAATGTTTTAAAAAATGAATATTGTATGAAAATATTATTTTAAGTATATAAATAATAAAATTAAAAATATAGGATATTTATATATTATTTACATGTTTATTTAAGAAAATAAATTATATTAAACCTAATAAACAATTTATTATGCAAAAAAAATGATAAAATGCCAAAAATAAAGAAAATATTTTTTTTGATTTTAAATGTTCAGAAAAAATAAATAAAGTCAGAAATTATAAAAATGCAAGAAAAATATAAAAAAAAAACAAAAGAAAATGGTCAGGGGGTACAAAGAGTAAAAGGGGGGTGCAAAAAGAAGCAGGCCCAAGCTCCAGGCCCAGAACAACTTCATCCCTAACCTCAGTCTCTCCAAATGCGCGCATCATGTACTTGATTCTGTAACTCTCTATTATTTGCACAAAAACAAAATCTTGCAACATGAAACTTGTAGCATTTTTGGTCACGATTCCAATGATATAAAAAACATGACCAAACTCTCAAAGATCAAGGAGAATTTTATCACCCCTAATTTCTGACCTAAAATTTTTATGAACTTTAAGCTTCAAATACTCCTAGCTCAGTTAATATAAATGGAAGTTATGCATATGTACAGCTCAAGCAACTTAAGGACTACATTTTTGCTTCACAAACCTAAGCCTAAGGATGCCTAAATAGAGAGATAGAAACTTGACAAAAATCTTGTTCAGTTGAGTTTGGATATGGCAATGTAGGAGTTTTGAGTGAGGCCTGAAGGTCGTGTGAGCTTGCTTGAAGTTCCCTCAAGCTATCTCAATGCTCAGCTGGCCTTGAAGTTGCTTGAAACCTCCTATAGAAGTCAACCTGCAAACTCAAAAAATGGAAATGGTGAAGCTCGAAACAGGGGTTACAGTTGCTTGACAAAGGCCTGGATACTTTAGGTAGGAGGTATGGAATGTGTTTGAAGTGATTCCAAGCAAAACGCACGAGGCAATATGGAAATGGCTTGTGATTTGCAGAGGTTGCCCTGTTTGGGTAGAAAAATGGGATTTTTGTGTTTGAGGGTGTTTTAGCTCTTAGAAATTCGTGTTTCTTGCTTGTTACAATGTTCTGAGGTTGGTTCAAATGATGCTTAGGCTTGGCTTTATCAGATATCCAAGTTATATTGACTTTTTCCAAATTGCTTGCTTTTGAAGAAAAGTGGGAAGTGACAATGCCAAAGCCTGTACAGGCCTGCTTGCTAGCTGCACATAGTTGGTAAACTTTGCCTGATATTTGTGGACTGTGTTTGCAGCAAGAGATTAGGTCCATGGCTCAAGATAAACAAAGTTGCTAAAAGCATGATTTATCAAAGTAGCATTGTTACCTTTATGCCATAAATGGAATAAATCAATGTATAATGCTCCAAAGCTCAGAACAATGCCACTGTCTAATGTGTTTGCATTCAATTTTGGAGTGTAGAAGGGATTAGAACCTGTAAAACCAATTACAAGCATGCTTAGGACAGATTTGCAACTTGAACCATTGTGAAAAATGCCTTGGACAAAAGTGATAATTTTCCAGTTTCATTTCTTCGATTCTCCCTAACCATAAATGATCTTGGAGAGTTCTTGAACATTTTAGAAAGATTTTAACATTCTCTATAATCCGTCTTTGAAATGAATTTTGAGATTCCATTTGGAACTAGGTGAAAAGTTTCCATGAAGTTAGGTCAAAAATCTGCCTAAACTAGGGCAAAATTTCACTAAGTTAAAAAGTTTATGGACCCTTATTCACAAAATCATAACTTGAGATACAAGAATCTTTTGGGAAAAATTTGTGAATAAAAGTTGTATATTTCATGGAGTACTACAACTTTCATGTTGGAAGTTTTGTTTGAATCCAATTGCATCATGGTGAAAAAGTTGGGAAAAGTTGGGAAAAAATAAGAAATTTTCATAACTTAGAAAAATTCTAAGTTATGAAATTTTTCAAACTTAAACCCTAATTTCCAAATTTAAGTTTCTCGGTGAACAAGTTTCATTTTTTGACACATCTTGATGAAATATGACTCTTGGCACTTGATTTTGACAAAAAAGTCAAAGTTTGACTTTTCCGTGTACAGTTGATTTTTAATCAGTTGACTGGAAAATTCATCTGACAAATCAATGCATTTGAGATCTTTTGAACCTTGTGATTAGGTCAAGATTGTGCCATTGAGTCCTTGAAACCATTCTTAACCCAATTTGCCATTCTCTAGGTTAAAAATCAAAAATTGCCCTTCTACAGTCAAAAACCCTAATTTTGACCATTTTGCCCTTTTGATGATCTGATCAAATTTCTTGAGGAGTTGTGGTCCAAACTTGATCAAATGGTTCATATGAGTCTATAATGTTGATGTGGATAAAAAATTATGAGGTTTGACTGTAAATTGGCCATGGTTGACTTTTTCCCCAATACAGTTGGTTTTTAGGTCAACTGTCCAATTGACTGGTCAAAAATTTGATTCAAGGCTTGAAACTTGTCATGAACAATCTTAGGGGTCCAACATGAAGTATGAAAGTCACATGAGGCATTTAAAGTCCAAAAATCCCTGTGCAAACTCAAACCCTAATTTTAGGCTATCAGTGCAAGGAGATGTCTTGAGTTGAGCAAACCCTAATCTGGTCTTGAGTCCAAGAAGTCTTGTGAGGAGAATCTTGATAAAATGAGAGGGAAAATTTTGGGGTACAACAAAGCTCATCTTGTTCAATTGGACTTTAGATTGATGCTTGATGAACTTTCTTCATTTCAAATATACCATTAAATGATCATTTGATCATTTTCGGTACTTTGGATTGATAATAAGTTTGTCTCAAGGTATCGTTAAGAAGATGGATTAAAGTAATGATCCAATCCCCTTGCCTTAGTGCTTAATCAACCCTCTTTCTTTTTTCTTCTTCTTCTTCTTTCTTTTGTTTTGACTTGTGTTGCATTGTTTTAGGAGAATGACTTTGTATCATTTCTCTAACATGCATGACACATACGTTGCAATTGTCAGGCCTCAGATAGTTGTGACTTCTACATAAGTCCAATTACAGTTGCTTAACAAAGTGCTAAACTGTCCCGAATCGGTTGATTAACAACTAACACTAACATTAACTCCATATTATTGTGCTAACTTTACTTTTATGCACTTTTACATTAATGTCATTTAATTTGATGCCCTTTACTTTTTGCAATTTAATTTCTTGTCATTTATCATTCAAGTCATTTATCATTCAATTCATTTATCATTCAAGTCATTTATCATTTCATGTAATTTTTTATCTTTTGCTTTATTTTGTTTGCTTGCCTTAAAAGACTTAAAACATTAATAGATATAAAACCCTAAAAAACTTGTAATTTTATCTTGAGGACTATTATTACTACCCCTTGCTTGGAGTTTGTACTTTGGACTTGATACCATGGTTACTTTCCTTTAGCTTGTAGTTCATATGATACTTTGGTTCATATGAGGCATTAATTTTATTTGATATTTTGTGGTACCTGAGACTTAGAATAATCTGGACCTTTTGTTGTATTTGAGACTTGGTCATGTTCCGATACCTTGTGACCTTTAGTTAGACCTTGTAATATTCATCTGCTCATTGTGCTTGATCAACTTCTGGCTTAAACCCAAAGTAAAAAGAATGCTCATTTTGACCAATGTCAGGTACTTGCTCTTCTTGTGGTTAGTTCACTTCATACACAAAGAATTTCTCTTGGGCTACCTTACAATGAGACCTTTTATTTCACGTAATTTTAATTTATACTTTACGATAGTCTCTTCATTTCTTCCCCTTCTTTAATTTCCAAAATCTTCTCCCCATTTCAAAACTTCTTGTTTTCAAACTTCACATATGTTCTTAAACAAACCTTGACTTTGTCAAGTGATACAGAAAATTGTTTTCTTAATAAATTCTAAAATACTTAAGCGTATTCAAACTCTTTTCAAAACTTATAAAAAATAAAAACATCATCAAACTTCTTTTTGTGCCTTAGTGCACCTTTTCTTTTCAAATCAGACCTTTTTCATAAATAAAGGATATGAGTTCATTCTCGAAGTGTTGAATATTGAGACATGATTGTTAAGTAAATCCAAGTAAAATTCTTAAGATGATGTAAATTATCATTTCCTCATACTTATGGGTAGTGAGTTGAGTTTTCCACTCGAATACGACAAAATATCTTTTCAACTAAAATCAATCAACAAAGAAAAGCTCTTTTCATAAACAAATGCAAGTGGTTCTTATGGAGTATCATAGATATGAGGGGTTCTAATACCCTCCCCTTTCATAACCAACCCGCGTACCTAAATCTCTCTTTTGTTTTGGTTTTCGAAACTTTTTTGGGTTTTTTCGAAGTTTTCCCTTTGGAAACAATAAAATTTGGTGGCGACTCTTTCTCTTTTGAGTTAAATTAATCAATAACTTAATCTCAATTTTCTTGACATGATACATCAAAACAAGCATTTTCCAGCGAGTCTTCTGATTCTAAAGACTCAGAATTATGAAAAATGGTGCAAGCAGGTGAGGTGGTTTTCTATTTATCAAGATCTTTGGGATCTCGTAAAGGAAGGGTATCACCGCTTAAAGAAGATGTGGTGGATGAAGAAAATGATGAATAAAAATTATTGAAGAAGAAATATTATAAGTCTTACTTTATAACTCATCAATGTGTTGATCCAAACAATTTTGAGAAGCTGAGAGATGTTGAATCAGTGAAAGAAGCTTGGAAAATTCTGGAAAATCGTTTGGAGGTGCAGAAAAGGTAAAAGATGTGTAAGAACAAGAAGTGTTTCTACATATGGCCTTAATATTTTGATGATAACTTTACATGATATCATAGAGAAAAATAGTAAACTCTAATGGTTTCGTTCTAGTGTGTAGTTACTGCTGCAATGTTCTAACTCTGGTATCAAGGTGTGTGACGTCATCAGGTTCTAAACATAAACACGACTAGAAGAAAACACGTGGTTACGTGTTACAGTTAAAGTTAAGATTCTGGAATTCGTCTTATGCAACGGTTATTAGGAACTTTTGTACAAGAGATTCTGATTGTGACCTGGTGGTTATGATTTGGAGGCCTTCTAAAGCTTTTTTTTATGTGTTCCAAGTTCTAAATATTATGAAGACGAGTTTTGATAAACAAGTTCTGATGATCTGAAGAAAAGAAGGTTCTTACGACCAAGTGCTGAAGACTCTGAAGACAAGGTTCTGATGGGACAAGTTCTGAAGACTCCAAGACTTAGGTTCTAAGAATTAAGAGTAATTCTTCTACAACAAGCCTCAAACATTCAAATTAACTAAAGCCTCTGAAGAATAGAAGAAGTTAAAAATGGTTAGTGTGTGACGGTGTGCAAAAGGTACAAAAAGTGTTTGTGACCTCTACCCTCTAAGGTGGCGTAAGGACGGTCTTTTGTACTATACTGTGTACCACTCTCATTATGACCATTGGGAATAAACAGTTGTTTCCCATATTATCTTTCTAGCCTTAACGGATCTATGTCTACAAGCTAAGTAGAAAAACATCTATTAAAGATAAGGTTAAAGTAAAACGTTCTAAAGTGACAAACAATGAATAGTATCACTATATATTGTCCAAACTCTTACACCTTATTTTATCCATTAGGAACTAACCTTTGATGCAGGAAAGGATCTTTTAATCCTCACAACGTCTCTCTCTCTCTCTCTCTCTCTCTCTCTCTCTCTCTCTCTCTCTCTCTCTCTCTATCTCTATCTCTCTCTCTCTCTCTCTCTCTCTCTCTCTCTCTCTCTCAAGGCTATAAAAGAAGATCAAAGATTTGAAGTAAAGTGCTCTTGGCCATCAAGCTAAAAAGTTGTGGATGTTGAAGTTGTCAAAGGTGCAACACTAAACATGTTGAAGACCGCTACACATAAATGAGATAAAAGAAATAAATATAAAGAAGAAGAAATCTAAAAGATGTTATACAAACTATCATCATATATATCTTGGTAGATCTCAGAAGAAGCAAGGAGTTGTTGCTCGTAACTTTCTCAACAAGAAGATGAAGAAGAAGAACACTACAAGATGCTACCCAACTTCTAATCAAATATATCTTGATAGAACATTGTAATTTACACAAGAGTTGTTGCTCGTATTGTGTCATAGTTCTAATCTCTTATTGTAAATTGTTTTAACACAAGATTTGTTGCTCTAGAATGTGTTAAACAATATGTGCTTAAATCACCTGTGTAATCTGATTAGAAGAAGCAATCATGTAAACAAAAAACATTATCAATTGTTGTTGATTGGTTCCATGGGAGACTGAGTGAAGGTCTAATATCAAGAAGACATTGGTTTCAGGTCATTGGTTGATATCCTAATAGAAGATCTTAAGTGATCGAATTCTGTTGGCTAAATGATTGTTATATTTGTTAAATCGGATCACTGAACAGATCATTGATCAGTTCCTTGAGAGTCTGAGTGAAGGTATGATCTTAAGAAGACAGTGGATACTGGTCATTGTAGGAAATCCTAATAGAAGATCTTAAGTGATCAAATTCTTTTGGGTCAATGATTGTTATATGTGTTAAGTCGGATCACTGAATAGATCTTTGATTGGTTCCTTAAGAGACTCAGTGAAGGTCCAATCTCAAGAAGACAGTGGTTGTTGGTCATTGTGAAATCCTAATGGGAGATATTAAGTGATCGGATTTTATTAGGTCAATGAACATTATATCTGTTTGGATCACTGAATGTATCATTATTTGTTAGTCATCGACAATTGTTTGTGCATTTGTAATCAGTTTGGTTATAGTGGATTAAGTCCTTATTAAAGTCAAATCACCTTGAGGGGTGGACATGAATAACCTTGTTAAGGTGAACCTGGATAAATTACTTGTGTTCTTTACTCTTCATTGTCTTTATGGCTTTTACCATTTAATTGATTAGAATTTCTAAAGGGGAATGTTTTTTATAAACCCAATTCTATCCCCCCTTTCTTGTGTTTTCCCTACCTTTAATTGGTATCAGAGCCCGGCTCTATTATTGATTCAAAGATCAAACACTTAACTGTGTAGAGAGATCCAGCAAGAGAAAATTCTTTGGATACCATTCACTCAAATGATTGAAAGATTTCATTTACAAAGTTCTTTTCTGAGAAGAAATAAATATTTTTAATAGGAATTAGAAATGAAGACAGAATCTCTGAAAAACAAGTTTTCAGAATACTGAAGTATCAAGTACCTGATGAAAAAGGAATTCATCTTCTCAACATCATAAGTTCTCCATCAGAAGTAAAGGTCAATTACTAAATTCTACAAATCTTTAACTGAAGTTTTCATCCAAATGACAACCGATGAAAGCTGTTATGGGTCAAATCAAATAGATCTGTCAAAAGCTCTGAATTAGGCAAAAACCTCTAAAAGATATTTGCTTCAAAAGTATGAAGAAGAACATTGTTTTCAGCAACATATTTAGAATCTATTTTGGCCAAAGGAAGTCAAAAAGAAAAGAATTCATCTATTGGAAATTAAGCTAGCGTGCCCAATCTCATAAGTAATGAAGTTACTGCTAAAGTTCAGGAAGTAAGAGAATTCGAAGATGCTCTTCAAGAAAATTCTAATAAATCAGTATCCTCAATAAAAAGTTCAGACAAAGGCTACCATTTCTGAAGAAACATTTCTGGGTGAGTCCATCTAAACCAGATCTCTCCTTGAAACTCCTGAAGAAATGTTTTTGGCTTAGTGTTTGTGATAACATCTCCACTGATTGAAGAACACCAGGACAAAGAATGAAATACAAGAAGTTCTCAATAGAATGACTGATCAGAAACAAGCTCAACGATAAAGGGAAAATCTTCACAAGCAGGATATGTCAGGTTAGAATTTACATGTTCTCTAATAGAGTATATTTTATTTTTGTTGTCATTCTTCTTGAAAAAGTTAAGTAATAAAAGAAATAAAATTATCTAATATTCTTTTTCGTCTAATATAAAGAACTTTTATTTCAATAATTAGAAGTGCTCAAGGAAGAAACTATCTTAGTTGTAAAATCTATTTTATCCCTTAAAAATTTGAAAAGTTTAATGCATTAAATGTGTTTTCAGTAAAACGAAAGGGTTATGTCTCAACTTAAGAAAGCTGCCTTTTTGAATCATGCTTGACGTGACACAATAAGAAGTAAGATATTCTTGAGAATAGATAAAATATTTGTGGTTTACCCCTTGTCAGAGTTTTTAACTTTTCAAAGCTTTATTAATAATTGAAAAAACTATTTAAAAAACCCACTATATTCACCTCACTTCACTCTCACTTCACTTCCTATACTTTCACTAGTTTTAAGCCCCAAATCCTCAAAACCCTAAAATTCTTCGTCTGGGTTCAAATCCATTAGTCATCATCAAAGGCTTCTCAAATATCATCTGCTAGCTTATCATATCATCCAGAGCAAATGGACATTGACTTCCCTAAAGTTCAATGTTCCATTCTGATATCTCAGCTACTAGTTATATTTGAATTAGTTGTGAACTTTGAAAATCTCAAGGAAAATGGTTATGATCTTTTGTTAGATGTTTCCTTGAAAGGATGAGAAACCTTCTTTGAAACTCTAAAATTTCCCACCTTTCATGAATTAGTGAAACAATTTTGGATTATGGCAAAATAATTAAGGCAAGAAATCACAACAAACATTATTGGAATGCTAGTCGTGATTACTGAAAAATCCATTGCTCAACTACTTAATCATGACGGGACTAGATTAAAGTGATGTAGCTTAAATGACAAGAGCATTAGAAGGAAACATAGAGTGAATGTATCATCAAAAATCTTCTTGGAAAAGAAGAGATCTAAATTGTTCAAGTATCTTCAACCTTCTCTCAATATTTGGGGCAGAATCATTTTAGAATGCATCTATCAGAAACATATTCCAAATGAGCTATCCATAATCACCAATGATATAAAATAAATTTTATACAACCTAGCATCAAAAAGAAAGGTTAATATTCCCTTCATTATCTTCAAGCATTTGAGAAATGCTATCAACAGCTCCAGAAGTCATGAAAATAGTCATATCAAATGGATACCTCTGGGAAGACTTGTCACTGCTCTCCTAATTAACTAAGGATTAGTTTATTCTCTAGTAAAATTGAACATGCATGAGTATCTGACTCCATGATCTGGAAAATTCTTTGATGGAAGAAATTTAAAATCTTTGCTGCTGATTGTTATTCCCACATCAGAAGATTTCATGTTAAACTATGCAAACAATCATGCACTAGAAACAGAAAGCAATTATATGTTCACTACTGCAGATGGACCAGAAGTTTGTTTCAATCATCTCAAAGAATGTATGATCATGGATGTAACAACAAGTATGTCCCCTGAAGTCGTTGAATCAATCCTTCTTGATCCTCCTGAAATTCTCCCCCGAAGAACCAGAAAATGCATCCTTAGTATTGTTGACAGCTATGGATACAAAGATAAACTTCCATCTGTTCTTGAAATTCGTGCCTCAATCCATCGAAAATGTGCGGAACCTAACCAAAAGTTTAATTATTTGTCCAGTAAATAAGATTCGTGTTCTACATCATCAAAACTGCTTATGCCCTTTTCTGATGAACCTAGTCCTCTTCAAACCATTCTTCATACACTATCTACTTCCACCTTCGAAAATCCTCATCAAGTTGCAAACTCTCATGAAACTCTTGATAGAGAATAATCCTTTATTTCCCTGATACAGTTAAGGTGTCATCTAAATATGAGAAGAAAATTGAATCACCTACTCACACTAATTATTGTGAATTAGATCTTCCTCTACAAAAAACTGATCCTTTACCTGATCTTGGATCCCTTGTCAACATTCATCATAACCTACCCTACTCATTTGCTCATCCAAATTTTCAATCAGAAACAAATCAAGTAGATCTTTCAACCATCACATCCTACAAATTGCCTCCAAACCCTTTCACCTTGCCTTTTATCGAACTTCAAGCAGGCCACTAACCTCATCTGAACTCTTCCAAAATTTTCAACAACTTTCCTTAACCTCTCTTGATAATATCTCAAGTATCGCTTCATCCAACATGGATCTTATCAAGGCTGAAGTTGCATGGATTAACTTCAAAAGAGTAATGGATGTCAATTTTGACATTATGCAAACCTTTAGTTGTCAAGAAGCTAAAATGAAATATAAGGAATTTCTTGAATCCTTATACTCACCTCCTTTGAGACTGCCTACTCCATAACCTACAAGACAAGTGGTTCTTGGTTTAGAAGTTGTGCGCCCTTCCTATACCTCTGACACTGTTTTAGTGACAGTTGAAAACCAACCCTTATGCTCTGGTGTAAAGCCTTCTATGGATATTTTAAAGGAAATATTATGGAATAAAGGAAACCTTGGAGAATATGCAAGAATCAAATCAGATTGATCAAGAGATTTTGGAACGACAGGAGGAAACAAGTTTAGCTCGAGCAACTTCTTTCAATCAAATGATTGAGATGGTGAAGCAACTGTTTTGGAGAAGCTTAACAAGTAATCTTAGGATTATACCTTTGTCTTAGAACTTAAGATTTATTTTCTTCTATTTCTAAACAATTATATCTTTTAACCTTATTTTTAATGAAGTCTTTACTAGTTTTATGGTTATCTTCAAGGTTTATTTTTTTGTCTCTTTATCACCTTTTTTATTTATGACAAAGGGGGAGAAAGTAAAAGTATTTTGATAATATTTATTCTCATGATCTTTAACTCAAACATATATAATGATGTTTCTACTAACTGTTTGTTTGATGTTTCAATCCAAGAACTTTGAATAAGTTCACTGAGTATTCTAAGACAAGTTGAATATGAAGATTCTGATGTCTAAGGTTGAAAACCTTATGGATGAAATTAACTCTGAATTCATATTTAAGAAGTTGTACACTTTGTGAATATATGAATATTCAAACAGATGTACCAAACACAATTCAGAAGTTATAAACTTACTGAAAGTAAGGTAATCTTGCTTGATATCATAGTGTTCAGAAGTTGTGAACTTTCTGAAAATATGGATTTCAGACTTATAGCTTCAAAAGTTGTGCTCTTCTGAAAGGAAGTCAAGTCAACATTCTGATTCATGCTCTAATACAGAGATTCCACTCAAAAATATATGCTCTGACATGTGTGCTTCTGCAGCGTGTGCTTCTGCAACGTGTGCTTCAGCAATGTATGTTCTATTCAGAAGTTGTAAGTTGTCTGAATGTGTGATATATTGGAAAATATCATGTCAAACACTAATGCTTAAGAAGTAGTGAACTTCTCAAGAAGTATAAGTATTTTTTGGAATATTAGAATCAATAAATAGAAGTATTGATACATGACGTATGGCATTATTCAATCAGGATCAAAATCAAGTTTTGATTCTTCATCAAGTGCTAACAGTAACTAGATTCTAAGATGAAGATTATGTATTCTAGTCAGACTCTGATGAGTTGTTGTAGAGAAGAGTTCCTTCTCTATTTCTATGTTCTGAAAACTCAAAATTTATTTTATGAGTCTTGGGCTCGGGGGGATCCTCTGAACAAGCATAAATGAAATTTCGAGATTAACAAATTCAGGGGGAGCTATGAGCTTAACTTTGAATTTTTCAGTTACGGTGATTACCTTGTATAAAATTGTTCTATCAAAAACATGTTTTGTCATCCTCAAAAAGGAGGAGATTATAAGAACAAGAAGTGTTTCTACATCTAGCCTTAATATTTTAATGATAACTTTACATGATATCATAGAGAACAATTGTATATTCTAATGTTTTTGTTCCTGTGTGTAGCTGCTGTTGTAATGTTCTAACTCTGGTATCAAGGCATGTGATGTCATCAGGTTTCAAACATAAACACTGCTGGAAGAAAATATGTGTTTACGTGTGACAATTGAAGTCAAGATTCTGGAATTCGTCTTATGCAACGGTTCTTAGGAACTTAGTAAAAGAGGTTTTTATCTTGACTTGGTGGTTAAGCTTTGGAGGCCCTATAAATCTTTGCTTCTATGTGTTCCAAGTTATGAATATTATGAATACGAGATTCTGCTAAACAAGTTCTGATGATCTGAAGAATATAAATTTCTTACGACCAAGTGCTGAAGACTCTGAAGACAAGGTTCTGATGGGACAAGTTCTAAAGATTCCAAGACTTAGGTTCTAAGACTTAAGAGTAATTTTTCTACAACAAGAAAAAAACATTCCAATTATCTAAATCCTCTGAAGAAAAGAAGAAGTTTAAAATGGTTAGCGTGTCATGGTGTATAAAAGGTACAAAAAGTTTTTATGACCTCTACCCTCTAGGGTGGCGTAAGAACAGTCCTTTCGTACTATACTCTGTACCACTCTTATTATGACCATTGGGAATAAATAGTTGTTTCCCATATTATCTTTCTACCCTTAACGGATCTATGCCTACAAGCTAAGTAGAAAAACATATATTGAAGATAAGGTTAAAGTAAAACATTGTAAAGTGACAGACAATGAATACTATCACTTTGTATTATCCAAACTCGTACACCTTATTTTATCCATTGAGAACTAACCGTTCATTGAGGAAAGGATTTTTTTAATCCTCACAACCTCTCTCTCTCTAGGCTATAAAAGAAGATCAAAGATTTGAAGTAAAGTGTTATTGGCCATCAAGCTAAAAAGTCATGGATGTTGAAGTTGTCAAAGCTGCAATGCTAAACATGCTGAAGACCACTACATAGAAATGAGAGAAAAGAATGAAATATAAAGAAGAAGAAATATATAAGATGTTATACAAACTATCATCATATATATTCATAGATATCAGAAGAAGCAAAGATTTGTTGCTCATAACTTGCTCAACAAGAAGATGAAGAAGAAGAACACTACAAGATGCTATCCAATTGTTGATCAAATACATCTTGATAGAACATTGTAATTTACACAAGAGTTGTTGCTCGTATTGTGGTATAGTTCTAATATCTTCACATAAATTGTTTTAAAACAAGATTTGTTGCTCGAGAATGTGTTAAACAATATGTTCTTAAATCACTTGTGTAATCTGGTTAGAAGAACCAATCATGTAAGCACAAAACTTTATCAACTGTTGTTAACTGGTTCTTTGAGAGATTTAGTGCAGGTCTTATCTCAAGAAGACATTGGTTGTTGGTCATTATGGAAAATCCTAATAGAAGATCTTAAGTGATCAAATTCTGTTGGGTTAATGGTTGTTATATCCGTTAAATCGGATCAATGAACAGATCATTGGTTGGTTCCTTGAGAGACTGGGTGAAGGTTTGATCTCAAGAAGATAGTGGTTGTTGGTCATTGTAGGAAATCCTAATAGAAGATCTTAATTAATCAGATTCTATTGGGTCAATGATTTTTATATCCGTTAAATTGGATCACTGAATAGATCATTGATTGGTTCCTTGAGAGACTGAGTGAAGGTATGATCTCAAGAAGATAGTGGTTGCTGGTCATTGTGAAATCCTAATGGAAGATCTTAAGTGATCAAATTTTATTTTGTCAATGAACGTTATCTCTGGTTGGATCCTTGAATGTATCATTGTTTGTTAGGCACCCACAATTTCCCGTGCATTTGTAATCAGTTTGGTTATAGTTGATTAAGTCCTTGTTAAAGGCAAATCACCTTGAGGGGTGGACAGGATTAACCTTGTTAAGGTGAACCTAGAATCACTTGTGTTATTTACTCTTCATTGTCTTTATGGCTTTTACCATTTGAGTGATTAGAATTTCTAAAGGGGATTATTTTTCTATAAACATAATTCAAACCCCCCATTTCTTGTGTTTTCTCTACCTTCAATATGGGTGGTTACACACTCACAAGAGAATGTATGAATTTCTTTAGATGGATGATAGTGAAAGCATAACTAATTTCTTCACTAGGGTTACGAAACTAATGAATCAAATCAAGGTATGTGGAGAAGCGTTAACATTATTTGTTGCAAAGATCTTGAGGTCTTTGACGTCAAAGTTTGACCACGTGGTGATAGCCATAGAAGATTCAAATAAAATTCCTACATTGACAAAGGAAGAGCTTCAAGGGACACTTGAATCTCATGAACAGATAATTGCTGAAAGAGCTATAGGAAAATCGAAGAATGATGTGGCTCTGCAGGCTCAATCACCAAGAGAGAAAAAGGCAAAGGAAAGTGTGTTGACTATAAAGGTAGAGGAAACTACAATAATTCGATTGGTCGAGGGAACCAGCAAGAAGGAAATTCTTTAAACTAGAAAAGACCATCAAATTAAAGTAAACAAAGAGGTAGTGTGGTAGGTATAGGAAGATGTGGTGGTCGAAAACCTGACAAGAGTCACATTTAGTGTTTCAATTGTCAGAGGTATGGTAACTACTTTAGGGATTATCCTGAAAAACAAAAGAATCAAGACAATGTTGCAAAATTTGAAAACATGAAGAAGAAGAAGAAGAAGAAGAGATGATGATAATGATGATGGTCACAACAAGCGATGAAGAGAGATTCAAGGACCAATGGTACTTGGACTCGTGATTCTCATCAAACATGTCTGGAAGGAATTATTAGTTTGTCAACATAAAGCCCTCAATGAAGAACATGGTGAAATTTGCAAATTATAATACTATAGCAGTTGAAGGTATTTGGTGATGTTCTGATTATGAGGAACGATGGCAAAAGTTCAGTGATTTCTGATGTATTATATATACCAGACATGAAAATTAATCTGCTAAGTATAGGGAAGTTGGTCGAAAGAACTACAAGGTATCGGTTAAAAACAAGATGATGAGAATTGTCGATGCAAATGAAAGGTTAATCTTAAACGCTCCTATGTCTATGAATATAACCTTCAAGATTGAACTTAATGTGATGGAGCACAAGTTCCTTGTGACTGCACCTAGCAAGGAGGGATTGATATGGAACTATCGTCTTGGCCATCTCAACTTCAAAGACATCATAGATTTGAAATGAAGAAATATGGTTTCAAGATTACAAGAAATCAACATTCAAACAAAGTGTGTGACAAATGTGTGCAGGCGAAGCAACACAAGAATAGATTCAGCAAGGATGCAGGAAGGAAGACGAAAGCAATTCTTGAAATTATATACTCTGATGTGTGTTGTACAATCCAGATGGATACGATTTGAAGTAACAGATACTTTGTCACATTCATAGATGATTTTAGTCGACAAATATGGACTTACCTGATCAATAAGAAAAGTGAAGTGATCGAGGGATTTTCCAAGTTTAAATCTATGGTCGAAAGACAAAGTGGTAGAAAGCTCAAGATTCAGAAGACTGATGGTGGTGGAGAATATGTGTCCAAATACTTTGACATGTTATGTAAGAAAGAAGGATTTTTACATTAGATGGTGTCACCCTACACTCCACAACAGAATGGAACTACAAAAAGGAAGAATTGAATCGTCGTGAATATTATGAGAAGCATGTTGAAAGGAATGCATTTACCTAAAGAGTTTTGGGGTGAAGTAGTGTCGACTGCAACATACATTTCGAAGAGATGTCCAACGAAGAAGATAGAATAAATCATGCCAGAAGAATGTTGATATGGTATCAAGCCTAGCTTGAGTCATCTAAAGATATTTGGATATAATATATATATATATATATAATATATATATATATATATATATATATATATATATATATATATATATATATATATATATATATATATATATATATATATATATATATATATATATATATATATATATATATATATATATATATATATATATATATATATATATATATATATATATATATATATAATATATATATATATATATATATATATATATATATATATATATATATATATATATATATATATATATATATATATATATATATATATCACATAGACATGTGCTAGATCAGTTGAGAAGAAAACTGAGTCAAATGATCCTAATAAGATATCATTTGACTGGTGGATACAAGTTGTTCGACCTAGTGATCAGCAGGGACGTGATCATAGTTGTGCTTAAGGAATGTGATTGGAGTGAAAATGTAAAGAAAGATTCAGTAAGAATCTTATGTGAAGAACCAACCACTAAAGTAGAAAAGGTAGAAGTTCAACAAGAAGAAGTGAGAGGTGATGCAAGCCCAATCAGACCTCAAAGAAAAATACGCGTGCCTACAAGGTTACAGGTATGTGTGATTATATTAGATGATATGGTCGATAATGAAGGTTAGTTGGTACACTATGCTTTCGATGCAAATGTCGAACCAGTCAATGCAGCTGAGGCATCAAAGAGTTCGAAGTGGATAAAAGCAATGAATAAGGAAATGGAGACCATCAAAGTCAACGGCACTTGGTCACTTGTTGAATTGCCTCAAGGAAAGAAGGCAATCGATGTTGAGTGGGTATATAAGGTGAAGTTGAATCCCAGAGAAGAAGTAACTCAACACAATTCTAGACTTAAGGCGAAAGGATTTCTTCAGAAAGAAGAAATTGACTTCGATAAAGTTTTTGCACATTTTTCTAGGATCGAAACAATTAGGTTGGTTGTTGGTCTAGCAAACATGAACAATTGACACATGTGTCAGATGGACATGAAATATGCATTCCTGAATGACCCCTTAGATGAAGAATTTTATGTTGAAGAACCAATTGGGTTTGTGAAATAAGGTGAAGAAAGAAAGGTGTATGTGATACAGTGGGAGAACTGACTTGAGGTTTTGCGTTTGTGTTCGCAAATGTTTCGATTTAGCAAGAGTCGCCATCGACATTTTATTTTATCCTAAGGAAAGGTCAAAAAGCATAGGAAAGACCTTTGAGATGTTTTCTTGGGTTCAGGGAGTAGATTATGAAAAGGGAAGGTGCAAGCACACTTTTCATCCATGGTTATCCATGGGCTCTTAGTTACTTGTTTAGATCACTTGCTTTTTCTTTTTTAATTGTTTGAAATGGTGCTTTGTGTGTGGTTTTGAAAGATGTTTTGAAAAGAGGCCATCGTTGTGGTAACCTTTATAATGATTCTTGTTTGAATGTATACAAAGGTGTTTTGTCTTTTGAAAAGGTTTTGATGTTTGAAAGTTTGATTTGGGAAATGTTTTGAAATTGTGTTTATGAAGTGTGTTTGAAAATAGCAAGGATGTTTTGCAAGTTTTGATCAAGTAACTAAGAGTGATCTACCCTATTTTACTCAAAGATCTTTCCTATATGTTTTTAACCCTTTTGACAGTGTTGTTTTAACATTGCATTTGGTAAACAACCTTGTATTAGGATGTTAAACGGGACAGGCGCGGGTCATCGTATAGACCATGATAGCAATTGTATTAAGTATTTTTGGCAAATTTTCCGAGGGACTTGATCATTTTGTATAGGCAACCAAGATAGCGTCATCGAGGGACTATGATCTTTTGTTTTGTTTTTTTGTTTTGCCAAAGTACCCAACATGCATAACATGGCCCATTTTAAGGCAACAAGTGGATGTAACCCTAAGGGTGCAAGTGTGTATTGTGTATTGATTTTCATGCATTTTTGTCTTTGTATTAGGTCAAACTACTTGTTGATTTTGGATTTTTGCATACAAACCCTAATATCTAATCATGGCATAATTGAAAGCATAAAGTGCGAGAATTAAAAGTCTAAGCTATTATAACATGATTATAGGGATGGGGTACAATCTTTGAATGGGGGTATATTTGACAAGAAATAAAAACCCTAGTTTTACTATTACATCCAAATTGAATAATGGCATAAATAATAAATGGACAATATTTAAATAAACAAGATAAATAAATATACCAAATAATATGAATTATGCAAAAAAGGTTTTTGTTTATTTATGTATGTAAAAAATATTTAAAGAAAGGAAAAATAAAAAGGATATTATTTTTTATTATTAAGGGTAAACCCTAATTTTTCTGTAAGAAAATAAATATATTAATTACATTATTTATATACAATATAATATATATATATATATATATATATATATATATATATATATATATATATATATATATATATATATATATATATATATATATATATATATATATATATATATATATATATATATATATATATATATATATATATATATATATATATATATATATATATATATATATATATATATATATATATATATATATATATATATATATATATATATATATATATATATATATAAATTAAATATATTTAGAAAAAGGTATTATTTTAAATATAAATAATAATAATAAAAAAGGTGTAATATTTTTATATTTTATTCTAAAGTATGTAATAAAATAAAAGTATATATTTATATATGTATTAATTATATTCAATATGTACAATAAATAAAATATATACAAATATTTAGGAAAAAATAATAGTATATGAAAAAAAATATTATTTTTATAGGTATGAATAATAAAAATAAAATATATAATATTTCTAAAATATTTATAACTTTTTTATTAAATAAATAAAAGTATATATTACCTAATAACTATTTTTATGCCCAAAAAATAACAAAAATAATAAAAATAAATGTGAAAATTTTATGAAAATATTTTATGATATTTTTATGTTTGGAAAATATAAAACAAAATCAGAAAATGAAAATAAATATAAAAATACAAAAATGTAAAGAAATTGGGCTAGGGGTGCAAAAAGTAAAAGGGGGGTGTCAATAGTGAGCAAGGACCAAGCCCAGCCCACCACTTCATCTTCAACCTCTGACTTTCAAACAAAACGTGCGCGCCTGTTACCGAACATGGACATCCTGCATACGAGCTCTATTGCAAAAACACATAACATCAAAGTTGTAGAGCTTTTCAAGACGAATCCAACCATATAAAAAACTAATCCTAACTCTCAAAGACCAGAGAGAATTTATCTGGCCCTAAAATCTAACCTAATTTTTTCAGTATGTTCATGGATCAAATTCTCTTAGCATGCTTAATAAAAATGAAAACTGAGCATATGTATAGCTTCATGGCAATGAATACTACATTTCTTATTCACAAACCTAAGTCTAAATGTTCCTAAATATAGAGATAGGAAGTTGACAAAAACCTGTTTCAGATGACTTCGTGTAGGGCAATGTGGAGCTTTTCGACAAGGCTTGATATGTCTGGGAGCTTGCTTGAACTTCAATTAACCTTCTCCAATGTCTAGCTTGCCTTGAATGTACTTGAACAAGTTTACATAACTCAACCTACACAAGCTCAAAATGAAAATGGCAAACCCTGTAAATGGAGTTACAGTTGGTGTTTAAGGTTTGGGATAGCTTGGATGGATTGAACGGGAGGTGTTTGAACAGGTTTGGGGCAAAACGCACGAGCAAATTGTGCTATGGAAGTCAAGTTGCAGATGTTGCCATGTTTTACCAATGGAAGGCGATTTCTTGCTATGGGATGTTTGAAGGCTCAAGAAATCGTGTTTCTGGCTCAGAGGGGTGTGAGAAAGATGGTTCAAATGTTTGCACAAGTTGGTTTTTGCTGATGTTCCAATTTTTTGTGTTTTGGACAAATTTCTTGGTTATGAAGCAAAGTGTGGGAAGTGATGTGTAACAGGCCTGTACAGGCTATCCATATGCTTGCATACTTTGCCCTTGGCCTCTATAATTTGTGGATTTGATTAGCTGCATAAGATATGGACCAATGCTCAAGAAATCAGTTTTGACATAAAGCATGATTTAAGCAAAAATGGAAATTTTGCTTTTTCTACTTAGGGATTAATCCAAGGTGAAAAATGACCCTTGGCACTTGATTTTGATCAAAAAGTCAAAGTTTGACTTTTCAGTGTACAGTCAAATTTTGATCAGTTGACTGAAAAATTCATCTGCCAATCCAATGCAATTGAGATCTTTTGAACTTGTTGAATAGGTCAAGATGATGCCATTTAGTCCTTGAGTCCATGGTTGAACCCAATTTGCCATTGGCTAGGTCAAAAATCAGAAATTTCCTTTGTGCAGTCAAAACCCTAAAATGACCATTTTACCCTTTTGATGATTTGATCAAATTTCTTGTGGAGTTGTGGTCCAAAATTGATCAAATGGTTCATATGAGTTTATAATGTTTATATAGATCAAAATTCATGAGGTTTGACTGTAAATTGGCCATAGTTGACTTTTTCCCCAATGCAGCTGATTTCTAGGTCAAATGTCCAATTGACTGGGCAAAAATTTGATTCAAGGCTTGAAACTTGGTATGGAAAAACTTATGAGTCCAACATGAAGTATGAAAGTCACTTTGAGCATTGGAGGTCAAAAAATCCTTGTGCAAACTCAAACCCTAATTTAAGTCATCAGTGCAAGGAGATGTCTTGAGCAGTGCAAAATCTAGCTTGATCTTGAGTACAAAGAGCCTTATGATGAGAAATGCTGATAAAATGAGAGGGAAAATTTTGGGGTACAACGGCTTCCCCTGTTCAATCTTCTTGAACCTGAAGAGTTAGATTGGCGAGTTTGCCTTTCGTGACTCGAAGGTAAAAGAGGATTGGACACTAGAGTGCCTGTAAATTTGTACTCGTCAAAATATAGGTTGAGGGAATGGGCTTAAATATGCCATTTGGAGAGGGTAGAATCTTTCTGGAGATGGCCTTAAAAGATGCCATCCAAGATTTGTTTCTTGAAAATCAGGAGAATGAATATCAGAATGGTATCCGTGTCTGGAACGTATCTGAGTTGTATCTGGAGATTGGATCTGCATGAGCAAGGGAATAGCGTCCATGTCTAGAGCGTATCCAAGTTGTAATTGTATTTGATTCTTGAATGAATAACAGAATGACTTCCGTGTCTGGAGTGTATCTGTATTATATCTGAATTCTGAATGGGCGACGGAAAAGCATTCGTGTACGGAGCATCTCTGGACTGGGGATAAACTCCTAATGAGTGACAGAATGGCAACCGTGTCTGGTGTGTATCTGGACTGTATCTGAAGTTGAGATCTGTATGAGTAGTAGAATGACTTCCTTGTCCAGAATGTATCTGTACTATAACTGGGATCTGGACAAGTGACCGAATGACTTCCGTGTCTGGAGTGTATCTGAACTTGAAATGGATAGTTGAATCTGAATGAAAAATAGAATGGCTTCTGTGTCTGGAGCATATCTAGTTTGTATCTGATTGCTGAAGTCTGAATGAGTAATAGAATGACCGCCGTGTCTGGGGTGTATCCATATTGTATCTGTGATCTTTGAATATTTGTTAAAGATAGCTTTTAATCTTATCTTGAAAAGGGTAAAATTTTAGCCAAAACACAAAATTATGTTGCATGATATGTATGATGCAATAAAGTGTGTTTCATCAATGTTTATGATAAATGAATGTAATGTGTGCGCATGTAAGCTGATTAGTTGTCTTGCTGAGGAAAATATATCCTTGATAACTGGAGATAATGAAATCTTTGACTGCTGTTGGGGAAAATAAACCCTTGAATGTTGTTGGAGATTCAAAACCATTGATTGTTGAGACTGAGAATGTCCTTTGGACTACTGCTGAGGATTGAAAATCCTTGGTGACTTGTGGGGAATTGAGAATTCTTCATGACTTTCCTGGGGAAATAAGGACAAATCCGACGATCTCTACTAGGGAATTAAAACCGGGGAGGCTTCAATTGGAGAAACGGGAACAAGAATCTTCGTTCTGCTGGGAAATAACTCTGGGGAATATATTTACCCTGTTGGAGAATTTTTCGAAAGCTTGGGTTGTATGCCAATCTACTGGGGAATCGGAGGAAGTTGGATAATATTCCACCGGGTTTAAGATTTGAAGTTTTGGATTCCTTTGAGGAAGGAAGCTTTATCTTTGCTGGGGATCTGTAGTTCAAAGTTTTCTGGCTCCGCTGGGGATTGGGAGCTTTAGAAACTAAGCTTTGATGGGAATTTTGAATCTTAACTCCGTCGGGGATATGTATTTCAAGGTTTTAGCTCTGTTGAGGATCTGAATGACATACTGCAGGGGATTTCTTCCGGAATAGCATAAAGATGTCTTCCTATACTTTCAACCCTATCAGTAATTATCCTCTCTCATTTCGTTTTATTTGTAAGCAGTGATTATATTCAAATGCATATGCTTATTTAACAAATCATTGGACGTTTTCAAATAAAACATAAGTGTAAAAAGAAAGAAAAGGCAAGCAAATTTCTGCACTTTGAAGTATCTTTGTATTAACTTTGTAAGTATTTTTGTACAAAAAGAGAATGTTGTCATAAAAATGAGAAAAAATTTATACAAAGAAAGATGGCTATGTGTAACAATTCTATGGGGTTCCCATTCTGCTATAGCTTTCACAACTCTGAATATCTTGTCCATTCGTTGCTTCGTCCGCAGATGATTGGATTGATCAGAAGCTTGGAGCTTATCCGTGAAGAGATTGTCCTTAAAGTGATCCGACGAGACATAGTCATACGCTTTAATTCCCTAACTTTTGCCTGGACCGCCCTTTAGGGATTTCGATCCACCGGAAAACCCTTTTTTGCCCAAGTCGCCCTTTCGGGTTTTCAACTTTCCAGGTGTACAGATTTTCTTATTTATCCCTAATTTTTGCCTGAACCGCCCTTTCGGGTTTTCGGTTCACCGGGATGTCCATTTTTGCCCAAGTCGCCCTTTCAGGTTTTCAAATTGCCTGGTCGTTTTATGCGTAGTATCTTTTGACTATGTCTGTGTTCGCAGGGTGTGGCAAGTCATCTTCGTCCATGGTGGTCAGAATCATTGCCCCACCAGAAAAGAAGCTCTTGATTACAAATGGTCCTTCGTAAGTAGGAGTCCACTTGCCCTTGGGATCACTTTGCGGTAGTATGATTCGCTTGATTACAAGATCTCCGACTTGATATACTTGGCGCCTGACTTTCTTGTTGAAAGCCTTGATCATGTGTTTTTAATACGCCTGACCATGACAAACAACAGTAAGTCGTTTCTCGTTGATCAAATTGAGTTGATCAAGTCGGGTCTGAATCCAATCGTCTTCACTCAAACTGGCGTCCTTCATAATCCTTAAAGAAGGAATCTTAACTTCCATAGGAAAAACAGCCTCCATGCCATATACTAAAGAAAATGGGGTTGCCCCTGTTGAAGTACGTGTCGTGGTACGATATCCATGCAGAGAAAATGGTAACATCTCATGCCAGTCCTTGTAGGTGACTGTCATCTTTTGAATGATCTTCTTGATATTTTTGTTCGCAGCTTCGACAACACCGTTCATCTTAGGCCGATAGGGAGATGAATTATGATGTTGAATCTTGAACTGCTTGCACAGAGCGGTGATCATAGTATTGTTCAAATTTGTACCGTTGTCTGTAATGATCCTATTGGGAATACCATACCGGCATATGAGGTTCTGCTTGATGAAGCGGGCAACCACATTCTTTGTAACGGAAGCAAAGGAAGCTGCTTTGACCCACTTGGTAAAGTAATCAATGGCCACCAGGATGAAACGGTGTCCATTGGATGTTGTAGGCTTGATCTCTCCAATCATTTCGATACCCCACATCGCGAATGGCCAAGGAGTTGTTAAGACATTGAGAGGAACTGGGGGAATATGTACCTTGTCTGCATATATTTGGCATTTGTGACAAGTACGGGAATGTTGATGACAATCAGCTTCCATGGTAGACCAGTAGTAGCCTGCCCGTAGAATCTTCTTAGCCATCGTATGACCACTCGAGTGGGTTCCAAAGGTGCCATTATGTAGTTCAACCATAATCTGCTCAGCTTTAACCTTGTCCACACAACGAAGTAGGACACAATCAAGATTGCACTTGTATAGGATACCATTGCTCAGAAAGAACTTGGTTGCGAACCTCCTTAAGAACTTTTTGTCGTTGACTGAAGCTCCTTTAGGGTACTCTTGTGCTTCGAGATACCTTTTGACGTCATGAAACCAAGGTCGGTCCACCACTTCTTCGGTATTAATCTCGTGATAATGTGTTCGTTTGTCCATTCGTTCAATGGTGATTTGAGGTGCCTCATTATCCCAGTTAAGTTTAAACATGGATGACATTGTAGCTAGCACATCTGCTAGTTGATTCTCTTCTCGCGGGAAGTGTTCGAAGGTAATCTGCTCGAAATGTGGTAACAATGTCAGGACATGTTCTTTGTAAGGGATGAGGTTAGGATGTTTAGTATCCCACTCTCCTTTGATTTGACTGATAACCAAAGTTGAGTCCCCAAATACAATCAAAAATTTGATTCCCAAGTCAATAGCAGCCTTGAGACCAAATATACAAGCTTCGTACTCGGCCATGTTGTTGGTACAGCTGAAGCAGAGTCTAGCAGTGAAAGGTGTATGGCAACCTTCTGGAGAGATAAGTACCGCGCTGATACCGTTGCCAAGTGCATTTGAAGCACCATCAAAGTACAGGATCCATCGGGATCCTTGTTCAGGTTCGTCATATGGTCTATTACCTTTAATGTTGTCCAATGTCATAATATCCTCGTCAGGGAAGTCGAACCTCATAGATTGGTAATCTTCGACGGCTTGATGAGCTAGATGGTCATCTAGTACACTCCCCTTTATAGCTTTTTGGGTTGTGTACTGGATATCATACTCAGTCAGGATCATCTTCCACCTAGCGATTCTTCCGGATAAAGCAGGTTTCTCGAAGATGTACTTGATCGGATCCATTTTGGAAATCAGCAAAGTGGTATGTGTCAACATATACTGCCTTAGCCGGCGAGCAGCCCATACCAAAGCGCAGCAAGTTTTCTCGAGCAGTGAGTAGCGAATCTCACAGTCGGTAAACTTTTTGCTAAGGTAATAAATGGCATGCTCTTTTCGGCCAGACTCGTCATGTTGGCCCAATACACACCCCATTGAATTATCCAAAACAGTCAGATACATGATTAAAGGCCTTCCTTCGACGGGTGGCATCAAGATAGGAGGTTCCAGCAAATACTCCTTGATCTTATCAAAAGTAACTTGACAATCATTGTTCCATTCAACTGCATGATCTTTCTTCAATAGCTTGAAGATTGGCTCACAGGTAGATGTCAGGTGAGAGATGAACCTTGCAATGTAGTTTAAGCGTCCCAAGAAACCTCTGACCTCCTTTTCAGTGCGGGGACAGGCATTTCTTGTATAGCTTTGACTTTGGCAGGATCAACCTCGATGTCTTTGTTACTGACGATGAATCCCAAGAGTTTACCGGACCTGACTCTAAAAGTGCACTTGCTAGGGTTCAGTCTGAGCTTATATTCCTTTAACCTGACAAACAGCTTTTGCAGATGGTCGAGGTGTTCTTCTTCTGTTTGTGAACTGGCTATCATGTCGTCTACATAGACTTCAATCTCATGATGTATCATGTCATGAAATAAAGCTATCATGGCCCGCTGATAGGTTGCCCCGACATTCTTCAGTCCGAATGGCATCACTTTATAGCAGAAGGTACCCCACTGCATAACGAAAGTAGTCTTCTCCATGTCTTCGGGGGCCATCTTGATCTGGTTGTACCCTGAAAATCCATCCATGAAAGAAAACACCTTATGTTGAGTTGTATTGTTGACCAAAATGTCAATGTGTGGTAGTGGAAAATCATCTTTAGGGCTAGCCCTATTTAAGTCTCTGTAGTCCACACACATTCTGACTTTGCCGTCCTTCTTAGGCACGGGCACAATGTTGGCAACCCATTGTGGATAGGAAGTAACAGCCAGAAAGCCAACATTGAACTGTTTCATCACTTCAGCTTTGATCTTCTCAGACATATCGGGCCTCATTCGGCGGACTTTCTGTTTGATTGGTGGACAGTCTTCTCTTGTAGGGAGACGGTGAACCACAATATTTGTATCCAGTCCCGGCATGTCTTCATAGGACCAGGCAAAGATCTCAACATATTCATTCAACAGCTGAACTAAGCGCTCTTTGACACTTGGCTCCAGGTTGGCACCCACTTTAACCTCTTTTTTGTCTTCGGCAGTACCCAAATTGATAGTCTCTAACAACTCTTCATGGGGCAGAATAGCCCTTTCTTCTTGTTTCAAAAGTCTAGCCAGCTCTCCAGGCACTTCACAGTCTTCATCACCTTCATACTCAGCATGATTGACTAGATCTTCAGAGTCACTGAAAGCCATAGTAGAATTGTTTCCCATGGAATCCGGAGTGGATGGGTACCTGCATTTTATGAGTGTGGGTGTGTGTAAGGGATAGCCATCTTTAAACAAAATAAAATGTAAAAATAAAGAAAATGAACACAAAAGTTTATAGATGAAAACGTCCATGATTCATTAAAAATGGCATATGAAAATGAGGAATCAAAACCCTTACAAATGGACCTATATGCCCCAGGTAAGGCACAAGGCGAAAAGAGTGTACGAATTGTTTAATAGTTATTACAGACCAAACAGGAAATGTTCAAAAGATAAATTACTGATTGATGAAAGTAATGGGAACAAAATCTTTCGCCTCCCAGATGTTCAGTCCTCCTTCAATGGTTGGAAAGATCCAGTCTTCAAAATTGCTTCCTTCTTCATCATCCTCTAAAGCATGAATTCCGTGCTGAGTGATTTTCAGTAGCGGTCCTTCAGCCCGAGAGCGACGCACAGCTTTCTGGCTAGCAGCAGTGAAACCCGATCCGAACTTGTCTGTCTTATGAGGAAAATCTAGCAGTTAACCCCACACTGTACTTCCTCATTCCTTGATTACAGCCTCCTCATCTTTAAGGGATGACATCCGGGACACAGGCTTGGTAATGATGGGTACATCAGTCATTGTTTTGGCTACCGCAACTTCAGGAGAGACCTCTTCAAAGTGTTGGAAAGGTGTTTCTATGAATTCGCCGTCTAACTCCACGTAGCAGAAAGATTTAAGGTGACTTATCATATACTCCTCCTCACCATGAACTGTTATGATTTTACCTTAGACTGGGTATTTGAGCATCTGGTGTAGAGAAGAAGTGATTGCCCCAGCGTTGTGGATCCATGGCCTTCCCAACAAGCATGAATATGAAGGACGGATGTTCATCACATAAAAAGTAGAGTTGAAAATTTACGTTCCCACCTTAATTGGGATGTCTACTTCTCCGTGAACCATCCTCTTAGAACCGTCGAAGGCTCTAACAATGATATTACTGGGATTTAGGGTCAAACCCTAACAGTCCAATATGTCCAATGCTTTCTTTGGTAGGACATTTAAAGATGAGTCGTATCAACCAGAACATGAGCAAGTGTAGTTCCTCTGCATTCTACTGAGACATGCAGCGCATCATTATGCTTTCTTCCCTTGGACGTCAGATCGGCGTCAGAGAAACCAAGACCATTGTCGGCTGTAAGGCTAGCCACGAACTCTTGAAACTGATCCGCAGAAGTTTCTTGAGGTGCGTGTGCCGTCTTTAGAAATTTGATCAAGGCTTTGGCATGAGCCTCAGAACAGAGCAATAGAGCCAGCATAGATATTTTTGAAGGGGTTTGCCCCAGCTGCTCTACGACATCATAGTCGCTCTTCTTAATTATCTTTAAAATCTCCTCCATCTCCTTTTGGGTGGTATCGAGGATAACCAAAGTCTGAGCCCTCGTCCTGACGGGTGCTTCTTGGATCCCCGTACCTTTATCAGCAGTAACAACATAGGGTATAGCTTCGGGAGTATCAATTTCTTCAATAACCGGACTTCGCACAAATATTTTGACAGGAACAGGAGAATTCGAGGGTCCGAAGACTGCCCGTGAAGGAGCAATCTCCGGAGAGAAGATTCTTCTGCTACGAGTTATCTTACTTGTCCCCGCAATATTCCCTACTTCAGGAGTTTCTTCATCGGAATTCTCTTGGACTGATTCGATCTGCTTAACACCATGGTAGAAGATCTCTCCTCCATAATTCCATGGTATCGTCTTGTTGGACTTATATGGGATAGGCCCCGGCATGGTAATCTTCAGCGGTATAAACTTTGGATCAGGCGTAATCTTAACAGGCCTTTTGCAGGTCTTGGAAAGATTGTCGGAAATGGTAATTATAGCAATGTCATTGATTGGAGTAACAAGGGTAACAGGAGTAACATGAGTGATAGTAGCAATGGGAGTTTTCTGAAAGAGGATCTCTTGAGTATCCATCAGGCATTGGATGCCTGATTTTAATAGTGGACAGTAGGATTGCAAGGTTGAACAGAAGTAACAATCTTTTTCACAACCTGGGAATATCCCGGCTTTTAACAGATTCATCTTGATCATTGGCAACGAAGTCATTAATTCATCAACAGCGGTAACATGAAGATCTTCCACAATAGCATGGACATTATGACCATGTTTTGGCATAGGAGCGGATATCACATTAGGTTTTTCGGAGGCATCAAACTCTACCTCCTTGGCATCTATTAAATCTTGGATCTTGTTTTTAAGGGCCCAACAGTTGTTGGTGTCATGCCCCACACTGTCCGAATGATATGCACATTTTTCATTGGAATGATAATAGGGAGAAGAGGTATTTGGGTTTTTTGGCGCTTCTTTCAAGTTGGTAAGGTTCAGCTTTAACAAATGAGGGAGGACTTGAGTCGGTGTCATATTTATCCGGGTGAATTACCGTTGTGGCCTTTCTACCCTTTGTTGGTTAGCTCTAGGTTGACTGCTTCGAGGTTGATTGGCTGAGGAGTTCTGGATCATCACAGCCCCCACTGCTTGTCGGCGCTCCATTCTCCCTTGATTTCTCTGGGTGTGAACAGTAGAAACCTCCTTCTTGGCTGGGAAGGTCTTCTTGATAGCAGTGGAAGCAGAGGCATCCTTCTGAGTTTTACCACTCTTAATGCCAGCTTCGACCCTTTCACCGATTAGAATTAATTCGGTGAACCCTGCAGATGAGCTTCCGATCAAGTGATTGAAGAATGGTCCTGATAGGGTCCCCAAAAACATGTCAACCATCTCTCTATCCGACAATGGTGGCTGCACCCTTCCATCCAAATCTTGCCACTTCTGGGCATACTCCTTAAATCCCTCATTAGAGGCCATACCCATACTTTATAGTTGAGTACGAGTAGCCGTTAAATCTGTGTTGTATTGGTATTGTCGGTAGAAAGAAACAGCTAAATCTTCCCAGTTATGAACATCAGATCTCTCAAGTTGATAGAACCAGTCCAATTGCGTACCCGACAAACTATCTTGAAAAAAGTGGACCCATAGATCCTTATCAGAAGAGTGAGGTTGGATCTTTCTGACGTAGGACCGCAGATGCATCTTTGGACAGGACAAATCGTCATATTTGGCAAATGTAGGTACTTTGAACTTGGGAGGAATGATGATCCCAGCAACCAACCCTAGTTCTTCGAAATCCAGCCCAGGTACCCTTTGTACCTCCATGGCTGCTAGCCGGTCTTCAAGATTCTTATACTTATCATCCACCGGAGGGTACTGCTATTCGGAGTAATCTTCATCCTCTTCCTCTTCTTCTTCTTCAGCTTCAGACTCGGAGGGCATTGCAATTCCCTTTCCTTTACCAACCCCTTCGTCAGATGTCGAGGGGAATTCCAGAACTCTCCTAGCCTGATTCTCAAATCTTCTTCCAATAGTGGCCACACCAATTCTTTTCTTTTTCTTCTTTTTTGGTTCCTTCTCTTTCTCTAACAGTGCTTTAAGATCCTCTTGATCCTTTTCCAAGGTTATGAGGAGTTGTTGGAATTGCGAATTTTGTGCCTGCAGATCTTTAACCGTCTGTTATATATCCATCTTGCTGAAATAAACAGCAGAAAGATAAGGAAACCTGGTGTGAAGACCTGTTTATGCATATGATGAATGATATGTTATTCATGTAATGCATTCAAGGATTCAGAAATTCAAATTTGTTGCAAACAAAATGAACACACGTCATATTAATAAAAAGAAATTTGTTAGTACATAAATGCCCCATGGGCAAAATATTACAAAATTCTTAATGTAAAAAGACATTGCGCATCCTCTTTGGTGTGATGTAGGTGTTAAGAGTCTCCTCTTTGTGAAGTCGGCGGGTAAATTCCAAAACCTTCTTCTCACTGGCGTCGAAGCTGGCTTCAAAAGTATTTCGTTCTTCCTTGAGCTGTATCCAACTCTTTTGCAATTCTTCTAATGATGTTGGCGTGTCTAGATGTAGGAGGGTGTATGGAACCTCTCCTTCCACAACAGGCTCTTTGATCATAGGCAGAATGTGGGGGTAAGGCATCATAAGACTCTGGGCGCGGGTTCGTACCCACTTGAGATAAGGCTCAAGGGGGGTGGAATTCTTGTGCCCCAGTGTCTTACTATCCACTTTGTTGGGCATCCTCCAAGCTCGGATAAACCTTTGTCGAAGTCCTTGAGCATCATTGTCGAAGTCAAAAACCAAGTCAGGAATCAGCATGTCATGAGGGCCATCCCTTCGGGCATACCCAAATTTCCTCAAAGCTAAATAGGGGTTGTAGGTAATGCCTCCCCTAATGCCAAGTAGTGCGACATTAGGGAATTCTCCGCAATGATCAATGATGATGACATTTTCTCTGGACCGAGAACACCAATGAACATCAGAATGTGTGAGGGTCATCAACCGTTATGACCACCTTAAACCCTGCTCATTCTTCAAAGCTGATTGGGGAAGGTGAGAAATAAACCACCTTGCTAGAAGAGGAGTACAGCACATGAGAACACCTCTTTTCCTCATTGTTCGTGTGTGAAATGAGTGTAGGATGCCCCAAGAAATGTAGGCACAGGATTCCGAGATATGAAAATCTTGACAGCATTCACATCTATAAGCTGATCAGGGTTTGGGAACAAGACCAACCCATAGATGAGGAGTGCTACAATCTCTTCAAAAGCTTGCAGATCCATAGAATTCCAGCAGTCTTGTGCCTTTTCAAACAGAAACTTTGCCAAGAAGCCCTTGACACCACTTCGAGTTTCCCAATGACCTTTGATATCAGATGGTTGCAAGTGTAAGGCTTGAGCAACATCTTCAGGCTTTGGTTATTTTTCTGTACCATTGTAGGGTAGTTGATGAAGAATCAAAATCCTCAGGAGTTGAGAAAATTCCTCCAAAGTAGGTACTAGTTGGTAATCAGGGAATGTGAAACTGTGGTGTAGGGGGTCAAAGAACTGGAAGAGAACTTTTACCATGTCTTCTTCAATGTTGGAGTTGACCAAGTTGAGAAGTCTACCATGTCTTTCATTGAAAAGAGAATTCTCTGGAATCTTGGAAGTAAGCTCTTTGAGTTGAGGAGGGATCCTCACAAGGTTGACCTAAATTGTTTTCCTGCGAAGAGATTCCATGACCTACAAAACAAGAACAAATCCTTGTAAAACTTGCAACATGCTCTACAATCCATCATTAAAATGAAACTTGAGATTCCAAGTGGAACTATGTGAAAATTGGCCAAGAAGATAGGTCAAAATCCTGCCTAAACTAGGGCAAAATTTTACTAAGTTAAAAGTTTTAGAGACCCTTGTTCCAAAAATCATAACTTGAGATCCAAGCATCGTTTGGGAAAACTTTGTGAATCAAAGTTGTAGACTTTGTGGAGGACTAAAACTTTCATGTTGTAAGTTTTGTTTGAATCCAATTGCATCATGGTGAAAATGTTGGGCAAAGTTAGGAAAAATTAAGAAAATTTCATAACTTAGAAAAATTCTAAGTTATGAAATTTTTCAACTTTAAACCCTAATTTGCAAAAATGGGTTTCTTGATGAACAAGTTTCATGTTTTTACACATCTTGATGAAAAATGACCCTTGGCACTTGATTTTGACCAAAAAGTCAAAGTTTGACTTTTCAATGTACAATCAAATTTTGATCATTGACTGAAAATTTCATCTGCCAATCCAATGCAATTGAGATCTTTTGAACTTGTTGAATAGGTCAAGATGATGCCATTGAGTCCTTGAGTACATGGTTGAACCCAATTTGCCATTGGCTAGGTCAAAAATCATAAATTTCCTTTGTGCAGTCAAAACCCTAAAAATGACCATTTTGCCCTTTTGATGATTTGATCAAATTTCTTGTGGAGTTGTGGTCCAAAATTGATAAAATGGTTCATATGAGTTTATAATGTTGATATAGATCAAAATTCATGAGGTTTGACTGTAAATTGGCCATAGTTGACTTTTTCCCCAATGCAGCTGATTTCTAGGTCAACTGTCCAATTGATTGGGCAAAAATTTGATTCAAGGCTTGAAACTTAGTATGGACAAACTTATGAGTCCAACATGAAGTATGAAAGTCACTTTGAGCATTGGAGGTCAAAAAATCCTTGTGCAAACTCAAACCCTAATTTAGGTCATCAGTGCAAGGAGATGTCTTAAGCAGTGCAAAATCTAGCTTGATCTTGAGTTCAAAGAGCCTTGTGATGAGAAATGTTGATAAAATGAGAGGGAAAATTTTGGGGTACAACATTGTACAGGCTGCATAAAGCCATGTATGCACTTAAACAAGATCCAAGAGCTTGGAATAAGAAAATTGGTTGTTTCCTAAGGATGAAGGAATTTGTGAAGTGCACAACTAAACATTGAGTATCTGTAAGAAGAAGAAAGAGTGAATTGCTTATACTATGTATCTATATCGATGACATGTTGATAACATGTAGTTGAAAGAAAGAGATCGAAGACTTCCTTGGCATTGAATTCTACAAAAATAGTATAGGATTGATGATGCATCAAAGAAGATATACAATTGAAATACTCAAGAGATTTGATATGGAAAAATGAAACTCGACTTCGACACCTATTGAACCAAGACCGCAACTATCGAAATACTCAGAAGAAGATGATGTCGACCTAACTCATTACAGAATACTTATTGGGTCATTGAGGTACCTTTATCCCATAAGGCCTAATCTAGTATACAGTATAGGTAGATGAGTAGATTCATGCAGAAGCCAAAGGTATGGCATCTAGCAGAGACGAAGAGAATACTAAGATATCTCAAAGGAACTCTTGACTATGGCATTTTATTTTTTGTAGTTGATGAAGGAAAAGAATATAAGCTGGTGGGTTACGCCGGCTAAAGTTGGTATAGTAATGCTGAGGATCGAAAAGTTTAAGCTGACTATGGGTTTATGATAGGTGGTGCACTAGTTGCTTGTAGTTCGAGAAAAGAACCAGTAGTCGTACTATCATCGTGTGAATCATAATACATAGCTTCTTCTCTTTGTGCACGCCAATAAAAATGGATGATGAATCTGGTCTAAGAGATTATAGTATATGATCATGGAGAAATTACCATGAAGATCAACATCACGTCAGCTACCAATCTAACAAAGAATTTGATAGCACATGGCAGAAGAAAGCACATTGAAATGAGGTTCCCTTATCTTCGAAATCATGTAGCAAATGAGAAGCTGAACTTGGAACTCTAAGAACTGAGAATCAGATTGTAGACATCAGGACAAAAGAAGTGCAAGTCGAAGTGTTTAAGAGACTAAGAGCAATGATGAATGTAGATAGCTTAGACACAATGAACTAGGTGTTGTGTTGAGATAGTAATTCCTTGTGTCGAAGTATGTTTGCTCGAAAGAAACAAAGATGTGTCGAAATTATTGTGCGTATCGAGTTGTTTAGCAGTCGAAGTGTCAAAGGAGGTAGCCTCAACATAGGATTTCGACTTAGGCCTAAATATGTATTTTGGGCTTTTGTAGTTTTGAGCTTTGGCTAATGGATCAAACTAACCTAAAACTATAAATATATGGAGTAACCCCTATTTTTTTAATCACTTGCAATTAATTAATAAAATCACAAGTTTGTGAGCAGAGAGAAACTCTACAAGAAATGTTTTCTTCTTCCTTTGTTCAAACTATAATTTTATTTTCCTCAATTATCTTTTCTTTCTTCTTCCATTAAAATTGTTGCGTAGAATCATCTTTCAATAAAGGTTGATTGATTCACTCAAGTGAAGAGTCAAGAACAAAATATTTCAGTTTAATTAATTGAAACTTGTTCATCAAGATTGATTTGAAATTCTACATAAATTTGATATTCACCACACTACCCCATATAAGAAAGAAAAAAACTTTTCTTATATTCAAATTTTAATTTTGTTGTAAATAATTAAGTCAAATTCTCGCATAGTAGCTTCATTTTCATTGCTACATATCATTCAAAAATAAAACATTAGAACTTTTTATATATAAAACATCAAAAGTATTGAATGATGGTAAGATCCAATTTAAATATTAGAACCAAAAATTCATGAATCAAAATGTTCAATTTGAATATTAAAAATCAAATCTTTTCTATTATTTAATATTTAATATTAAAAAATAGAAATATCACAATTTTAAAACTTAAAAAAAATATTTAAAAAAATTATACATTGTGTAATACGGTGGGAGAACTGACTTGGTTGTTTTGCGTTTTATCGCAAATGTTGGGGATAGCAAGAGTCGCCACCGACTGTTCTTTTATCCTACAAAGGAAGGGTTGAAAAGAACAAGAAAGACCTTTGAGAATTTTCTAAGTACGGAGGGTATATTATGAAAAGGGAAGGTGTTAGCACCCTTTTCATCCGTAGTTACCTATGGGCTCTTAATCGCTTGCTCACTTTTGAAATGCTTTGTGTGTGTTTGCTTGAAAATACTTTGAAAATGCCTAAGTACGGAAATTTTGTAATGATTATCATATCAGTTGAAAATGTATATTAAATGTTTTGTTTTGAAAGATATTTCAGAAAAGTGTTTGTGAAAAAATGTTTTCTTTTGTGTGAGCAAGCGATTAACAGTATTCTACCCTTACTCAAAATTCTTTCGTGTTATTTTCCTCTTCCTTTAGATAGTACTACCCTACCATTAGTTATCAAGAAGCCCTATCTTTGGATGTTTGAGGGACAGGCGTAGGGTCGTCGTTATGGTCATTGAAGGCAACATGTAGGGATACCTTTAACAATTTGAAGGGACTATCATCATATATTCGTAGGAAACATCGAGGGACAAAATCATATACCATAGGCAACTTCGAGGGACATCGAGGGACCATGATCTTTATGATGATTTATAACTGAGGGTCCTTGCTAATGGTATCCCTACGTTTGAGGGACGTGACCATTGTTTTTCCAAGGCAGCGAGAAAGGTTACCCTAGAGGTGAAATATGCAAAGTATGCTTGATTAAATTCATTTATCTTGCAATTAGGGTTTGCTATTACTTCTTTTATGTCTTGCCATACAATCCTATTATTCTAAGCAGTTATAATAAAAGTAAAATAGTAAAGCAGAAATGAATGTCCTACGCTATTACAGAGCTTCGGGAAGGGGGATACAAACCATAAAAACTTTGGGGGTAAAGACATTAAATAAACCCTAGTTTAAAACTATTACAAATTGTGTACAGATAAAATATTTGGGAAAATAAGAATACGGAAAATAACAAAAGCACGAAGATTGAAACAGGCAGAAACTTGAAACCCTAAATAATCTCATTATTTGATAAAATATTTTTTGGTATTTTGTTGAGAAAAAGATTTGAAATTTTAACCTAATTCTAATTAATTTTAACTAATGAAATAAAGCCAAAAATAAATAAATTAATTAATTTGAATTCACCAAAAATTAAATTAATTAGAAAAAACCTAAGTCTATCATTTTGATTTTTCTGATTTTATTATAAAAATAAAATTGATTTTAAAAGTAATATAAAATGAATAAATAAATAAGAATAAAATAAAGAAAATAGAAAATGGGTCTGATGTTGTGAAGCAGACTGGGGGGTGCACAATAGAAATTTGCTAGGCCTAACCAATGTAAGCCCCGGCTCCTGCGTGTGATCCAATATTATCAGTTCTTTGAGGCTTCAGTGTGGGTGCGAGATATGGAACGTCTTATCTGGATTTGATGAGATCCCATGGTGTGGAGATAGGAACACATGGTGGGTGTTCTGGGACTGGGAGTATTGGATCTACAATAAAATGTTAGAAAAATAAATGTGTAAGAGGCAGGGTTTGAACCCCTGCCCTTACAAATAACAAAGCCTTAAAAATGATGCCTTTACCGTTGGGACGGTGATACTTCCATTAGCCTAAACGCATCCATAAATACATGTTATAAACACATGAAATTATTTTAAATTAAAAAAACAATTAAACACTGGTAGGACCTTGGTGTCTGGGTGGACCAATCAGGAGTAGAGAGAGAACTAAGATTTTGAATCAACCAATGGGATAAGGGGAAAGGGCCACGCCAGCTTGGACCGCCACCTGAGACAGTTCAAACTACCAGCAACGGTGGTCATGTTCATCTTCTCTAGTGATATCAAAATTGGACCCTTACTAAACAGGTGGCGCTTGGTTATAGTGATTTGGGGTGCTACGAGCCTCAAGAATGATAGGGATAGACTCCTGAGACCTTCAGGAGCATGATGGAATGCTTGGATCTAATGGAGAATGGTTGGATCATACAATACAGGTTGCACCTTCTCTTTGATTTTTTTTGGAATTTCTCTAGGGTTTGTTTAGAGGCGGTTGCGCATATCCTTGGGGTCTGATATTGTTATGCTTATATAACATATCACATTAGGTCAACAAAAGGAGCAAGAATCCATGGCATTGAGTACATGATTTGTTTCAAATATTCACTTGAAAAATTTTCAATTTTGAATATTTTTGTCTAAATATGGTATGTGCTTGGTTTTCACGAATTTGACGGCTTACTATGAGCTATTTTGGCCCCCAACCTGATGGCAAAAGCTTACACGCCTTGCACCCTATCTTTCATTTTCTTTTGATTTAATTTGTATTAAATGAATAAAAATTCAAATAAAATAAAAATAAAAATCCCAATAGTTCATGAATAGGTTTAGAGGTCCTTGGGTATGTCATAAACATGTTTGAAACCAAAAAAAAATAGGTCCATTAACTCAAAGATGCATTTTTACTCAAAGTTGACTTCTTGCATTTTCACCAATTTGCCCAAATTGTGTAAACCATAACTTGCTCAATTTTCGTCTTTTGAAGATGATACTAGACTTTTTGGAAATATAAAGATGTCCTCCACAATCTCTCTTTTGATCAATTTTGCATTTGGATATTTTATCTTGATGTAATTTGCCTTCACAAAAAATGCCTTTTTGTTGACTTTTTTTAAAAGACCTATAATGTATTGGCTCATATATTTCCAATGATGCATTTTTTGGACATGGGAATAAAACAAAGTTGTAAAGGATTAATTTCTATTTAAAATGATATTTGGTTAGGGAAAAATGGATGAAGCATGTGGAAGTTATGCTTGGTCAAAGTTCAGTTGACTTCTCCTAAGGAAACCCTAATTTAGTAACTTTTGGTTCTTGATGATTTGAGAGCTTTCCTTGAGGAAACATGATCAAACCTTGATAAAATGATGAATATCACTTAAAAATGTTGATGTTGACCAGAAATATTGAATTTTAACTGTATGTTGACCATAGTTGACTTCTTACCTAATACAGTTGATTTTCAGTCATCTGGGCAATTGACTGAGAAAACTTGTGATGCAAGGCATAGAACTTGGTGTGATTATTCTTGAGGACATGTAAGAAACCATGGAAACCACTTGAGGCCTTTAAAACCAAAACTTCTTTGTGACAAGTGAAACCCTAGTTAGAAGTTCATTTCTTAGTAGGGGAATTTGTCTGGTCAATTCATGGTCAACTTTGAGCATTTGAGAACCCTATGAGTATGTCTTGAATAAAATGAGAGGGAAAATTTTGGGGTACAAAAGCTTCCCCTGTTTAATATTCTTAAACCTGATGAGTTAGATTGGTTTGTCTGCTATTTGTAATCTGAAGGTGGAAGATGATTGAACAATAATGTGCCCAGAAATTTGCACTCGCCTGTGCAAAAGGTAACGTCGTTGGTTAATTATACCGGGAATGGGCTTATAGATTCCACTTGGATAGGTGATGGAGAGTCGTCGGATATGGGCTTATAGATGCCACCCAAAGTAACTATTGACTTCAATTGGAAGAAGTATCATAATAAGTATATGGTCGATTTAATCTGAGCCAGAAAAAGATCTGTTGGAAGAAGTATAAGAATAAATCTTTGGTCGATTTAATCTGAGCCAGGAGATGTTTGTGCCCGACTTTGACTGGAAGAAGTATCAGAATAAATTTTTGGTCTATTTAATCTGAGCCAGAAGAGGTCTCTTTGTCTTTCACCGGAAGAAGTATCAGAATAAACCTTTGGTCGATTTAATCTGAGCCAGAAAAAGATCCGCTAGAAGAAGTATCAGAATAAATCTTTGGGAGCCAGGGGACGTTTGTGCCCAACTTAGATTGGAAGAAGTATCAGAATAAATCTTTGGTCAATTTAATCTGAGCCAGAAGAGTTCTCTTTGTCTTTCACCGAAAGAAGTATCATAATAAATCTTTGGTCGATTTAATCTGAGCCAAAAAATGTTTTTCAACTAGAAGAAGTATCATAGTAGATCTACACCTGATCTAAGATTATCCAGAGGAATGTCTACTGGAAGAAGTATCAGAATAAATATTTCTGATTTAGTCTGAGCCAGCATCTATCTACGACCGTCTTCAACTGGAAGAAGTACCAGAATAAATCTTTAATTGAATTAATCTGAGCCAGAAGAGGTTTGTATGTCTTTAACTGGAAGAAGTATCAGAACAAATCTTTAATCAATTTAGTATGAGCCAAAAAAAAGGATTTGTTGGAAGAAGTATCAGAATAAATCTTTGGTTGATTTACTCTGAGCCAGAAGATACTATCTTTGGGAAGACTGTCTTGTCATACAAGTAGGCGATGATGTTTTTCTGTTGATTAACCTTTCCTGAAAAGTAAAAGAGTTAGTTGTATGCAATGTCATGATGTATGAAATTCATTGCAGAATGATGTTCTCAAAATAGATGAGATTGTGTTATTTGTGTTTCGTATGCATATTCTATGATATTGGTAAATGATGTATGAATGTGAAATGTTATTGAAGTACACTTGTAAGCTCGAGCAGCATCTTTGTCTGGGGGAAATAAATCTATGACTGCTGCTGGAGATGAATAATTTAATACCTTATTTTTTATTGAAGTGAATTTTGATGTGGATTCTCGCTTTCTGTCCGAGGATATTCTGCTGGAGACTTTTGAATTCTGCTTGAGGATATAAGCCTTCAAGGAGAGTTGATAACTTGTCATGGTTCTTGAAACGGATGGATTCCATGCAATCTGACTGGGGGTGGAAGAATGAATATTCCTCTGATGCGAGTGGCTACTCTTCTGGAGGTGGTTATCCTGATTAATCCTGTTGGAGAAAATAATTTTGTTGGAAGAATTTACAAATTTGGAGAAATAAATTCCACTGGGGGAGGGACTTCCGTAGCTAGAGAAATAAACTCTACTGGAAAACGAATCTTCATAAACTACTTGGGTATTTTATGAAACTCTGTTGGGGAACCCAAGAAATCCATAGACCATGTTGGGGAATTCTCCATGACTCCGGGGAAATGATTGAAACTCTTCATATGTTAGGAAACGTTGGAGCAGCTAAAATCATTAGACTATATGCTGAAGATGTGATGGTGAACTGTGGGAAGATGCCCCTGCTTCAATACCTACTAGGGAATGTATATTTGCTTAGGATGAACTGGTAAAGGTAGTCCTCTAGAGATGGTTGCTCTATGGGGATTTATGGATGACTTTCGACATTGTCCCAACTCTTAGAGCCTTTAGTAACTTTCTTTCTGTTTTTATGCATGAATTTGTAAAAGGTAATCATATTCAAATGCATATGTTCATTTAAAATAATCATTGGACGTTCTTGCAAACAAAACATAAAAATAAAAAACAAATAGTTTTGCACTTTTTAAAGTAAAGACTTGTATTGATTGAGAAGGTCTTCCTATAATAGACTTCTTTGTACAAGGAGACAGACATCCTAACAAGAGAATGTCGTCGTAAAATGAGAAATATATAAAGCGGTACACAAAGAAAAAAACTGCTATGTGAAATAATCCCATTGGGTTTCAGTTATGCTATTGCCTTTATATCTTTGAGCGTCTCATCACTTTTTCGTTTGGAAGAAGTTGGATGGATTGATTCGTACCGTTCAAATTTGATAACAAAGTCAGGTTATACGGTAATCCAACGGGACATAGTCATATGCTCTTAACCCCTAACTTTTGCCTAGACCGCCCTTTCGGGTTTTCGGTCTACCGGGATACCCTTTTTGCCCAAGCTGCCTTTTCAGGTTTTTGACTTGTCGGGTGTAAAATTTTTATATATATCCCTAATTTTTCCCGAACCCTTTTGGTTTGTCGGGATGCACTTATTTTTGCCTAGGCCAGTCAACCTAGAAGGTCTCTTTTCATGCGTAGTATCTTTTAACTATGTTCGCGTTTACAGAGTGTGGAAGGTCGTCACCGTCCATGGTGGTCAATGTCATGGCTCCACCGAAAAATATGTTTTTGATCATAAATGGTCCTTCGTGTGTAGGAGTACATTTTCCCCTGGGATCACCTTGTGGCAGGATGATGCGCTTGATTACCAGGTCACCAACCTCATATACCTGACGTCTGACCTTCTTGTTAAAAGCTTTGATAATATGTTTTTGGTACATCTAACCATGACAAACACCTGCGATCCTCTTCTCGTCAATCAGGTTCAATTGGTCAAGTTGAGTCTGAATCCATTTGTCTTCCTTTAAACCTGCATCTTTCATAATTCTCAGGGAAGGAATCTGGACTTCGACAGGCAAAACAGCTTCCATACCATAGACGAGAGAAAATGGGGTTTCCCCTGTTGACGTGCGTACTGAGGTACGATAGCCATGAAGAGCAAATGGTAACATCTAATGCCAGTCTTTATATGTTACCGTCATCTTCTATATAATCTTCTTTATATTCTTATTGGTGACTTCCACAGCGCCATTCATCTTTGGCCGGTAAGGAGAAGAGTTATGATGTTGGATCTTAAACTGCGTACAGAGCTCGGTGATCATAGTATTATTGAGATTGGTACCATTATATGTGATGATTCTTTCTTGGATACCATACTGACAGATAAGGTTATGTCATATGAATCGAGCCACAATGTTCTTGGTGATAGAAGCGAATGAGACTGCCTCGACCCACTTCGTGAAGTAATCGATGGCAAGAAAGATGAAGCAATGTCTGATGGAAGCGGTAGGTCTAGTCTCTCCAATCATGTCAATGCCCCACATTGTGAACGTCCAAGGATCAGTCAAGACGTTTAAAGGAACCAAAAGCACATGTACTTTGTCAGCATAGATTTGGAATTTGTAACAAGTCTGGGAGTGAAGATGACAATCTGTTTCCATAGTTGACCAATAGTAACATGCGCTCAGGATCTTTTTAGCCATTGTATGCCCGCTAGAATGAGTGCCAAATATACCTTTGTGCATATCCTTCATGATCTTCTCAGCTTCTCTCTTGTCCACACACCGAAGTAAAGTAGAATCATGGTTGCGCTTATATAAGATTACATTACTCAGGAAGCACTTGGCAGAGAATCTTCTTAGAAACTTCTTGTCATTCATAGATTCTACCTTAGGGTATTCTTGGGCTTCTAAGTATCTTTTCACCTCATAGAACCAAGGCTTTTCCTCTACTCCCTCATTATCAATCTCATACCAGTATTTCGGTTCGTCTAATCTTTCAATAGTGATTCGAGGGGCTTCGTTATCCCATCTGACCTTAAACATGGATGACATGGTAGTTATCACGTCCGCTAACTGATTTTCATCTCGTGGAACATGTTTAAAGGTAATCTCTTTAAAATACGGGATCAATGTCAACACATGCTCTTGGTAAGGGATGAGATTAGGGTGCTTCATGTCCCATTCTCCCTTAATCTTAATATGGCTGATCATCAAAGTTGAATCTCCGTATACTTGTAAGAACCTGGTCCTCATATCAATAGCAGCCTTGATACCATAATACATGCCTCATATTCGGCCATATTTTTGGTGCAGTTAAAACACAGTCTGGCAGTGAAGGGAGTATGACAGCCTTTGGGGGAGATAATCACAGTGCCAATGCCATTGCCGAGCGCGTTGGAAGCTCCGTCAAAGACCATAGTCCATCGGGATCCTTTTTTATGTCCTTCATTCGGTCCAGGTTCTTCACAATCAGTTATTAGCATGATGTTCTCGTCCGGAGAATCAAAATTCATAGACTGGTAGTCATCTACGGCCTGGTGAGCCAAATGATTCTCTAGTACACTCCGTTTGATTGCTTTTTTAGTAGTGTACTGAATGTCGTATTTGGTCATGACCATTTTAGATATTAATAAGATAGTGTGAGTCAACATATACTGTCTTAGTCGGCGAGTAGCCCATGCCAAAGCAAATCAAGTTTTCTCGTGCAATGAGTATCGTGTTTCAAAGTAGGTAAACTTTTTGCTAAGGTAGTATATTGCATGCTCTTTTCAACCAGACTCGTCATGTTGCCACAACACACACCCCATTGAATTCTCTAACCCTATTAAGTACATGATCAGAGGTCTTCCTTCAACTAGTGGCATAAAAATTGGAGGTTCTTGAAGATATTCTTTGACTCTGTCAAAGGCCATCTAGCAATCGTCATTCCATTTCACTACTTGAGCTTTCTTCAATAATTTGAAGATTAGTTCACAAGTAGCGGTTAGGTGGGAAATGAAATTGTAAATATAGTTTAGACATTGGAAGAAACCTCTAACTTCCATATCAGTGTGGGGAGTTGGCATCTCTTGAATAGCTTTAACCTTTGCAGAATCTACGTCAATACCTTTACCACTGACGACAAAACCTAGGAGCTTACCAGATCTTACTCCAAAGGTGCACTTGTTTGGGTTTAGTCTTAACTTGTATTTCTTCATCCTTCCAAACAGTTTTTGCAAGTGATCAAAGTGCTCCTCTTCAGTCTGAGACCTGGTAATCATGTCGTCAACATAGACCTCTATCTCGTGATGAATCATATCATGGAACAAAGCTACCATAGCATGTTGATAGGTTTCCCCAGCATTCTTCAACCTAAAAGGCATGACCTTGTAGCAGAAAGTGCCCCACTGTGTAACAAAGGTAGTCTTCTCCATATCCTCAGGTGCCATTTTGATCTTATTATAACCATAGAAGCCATCCATAAAGGAGAATATCTTATGTTTTGCGGTGTTATCAACCAGAACGTCAATATGGGGAAGTGGAAAGTCATCTTTAGGGCTTGCCCTATTCAAATCCCTATAATCCACACACATACGCACGTTACCGTCTTTCTTAGGCACCGGAACCACGTTCGCAACCCATTGTGGATAAGAAATAACAACTAAGAATCCGGCATTGAACTGCTTCATGACTTCAGCCTTGATCTTTTCTAACATTTCAGGGCACATACGACGAACCTTCTGCTTCACTGGAGGGAAATCTTCCTTTGATGGCAGACGATGAACCACAATATCAGTATCAAGCCCCGAAATGTCTTTGTATGACCATGCAAAGATCTCAACATAGTCATGTAACATCTATATTAACTGTTCTTTGACACCATTCTCCAAGTTGGCACCTATCTTTACTTCCTTTTTATTCTCCTCAGTACCTAATTTTACTGCCTTGACCGGCTCTTCATGAGGCTGCATTGCTCTTTCCTCTTGTTGTAATAGTCTATCATGCTCTCCCGGTACTTCATAATCTTTCTCACCTCTGTCCCCGGCTTGGTAGATTGGAATTTCAAAGTCATAATTGGAAATAGCAGAATTGTTATCAATGAGATCCAGGATGGATATGGATCTGCAATTTGATATGTGGGTGTGTATAAGAGCACATAGCTATTTTGACAAATAAAGCAAAAAGAAAGACAAAGAGCGTAAAATTTGAATATAAAACGTCAATTGATTCATTAATGACATGTGAAAATGAAGTATGATAACCCTCACAAATAGACCGTTGCACCTCGGGTAAGACACAAGGTATTAGAGTTTAATTTGTTCAAACATTACATATCCCAAAAATAGAAGAAAAAAAACAATTACTCCTGGATAAAAGAGATAGGTGCAAAGTCTCTAGCCGTCCAATTATTAGGTCCACCGTTGATAGTAGGGAAGATCCAATTGTCCAGGTCACAGTCACTATCAGTGTCCTCCACATCATTGACTCCATGATTGCTAATGCGTAGTGGTGGTCCTCCGGCGCGAGCACGACGAACAGATTTTTGAGCTCCTGACATGAAACCCAAACCAAATTTGTCAGATTTATAGGGGATGTCAGGGATTTGGCCCCAAATAGTACACCCACCTTCTTCAATCACAGCCTTGGCGTCCTTCAGAGAAGCCATCTTCAGTAGGGGCCTGGTAATCTTTGGGACAACAGTAACAGTTTCAGTGACAACGATCATTTGAGGAACCTCTTCAAAATTCTGACAAGGTGTTTCAATGAATTCCCCGTCCATCTCGACATACCTAAAAGAATTAAGGTGGCTCACCATAGACACTTCTTCACCATAGACTGTAATAATATTTCCGTTTATAGGGTATTTCAATGTCTGATATAATATGGAGGTGATAGCACCGACCCCGTGAATCCAAGGGCGTCTCAGTAAACATGAGTAAGTTGGGCTAATGTCCATCACATAGAAAGTGGAGTCAAAGGTTTGGGAACCAACTTTAATTGTTATGTCCACCTCCCCATGTACCATTCTTTTAGAACCATCAAAAGCCCTCACCACAATGTTACTAGGTTTCAATGTAAGTCCTTCACAATCTAATCTGTCTAAGGCACCTTTAGGTAGGACATTCAGAGATGAACCAGTGTGAACCAACACATGAGCTAGAGTAGTTCCCCAGCATTCAATGGAAACATGCAGGGCCTAGTTATGTTTTCTCCCCTCAAGAGTTAGATCAGTATAGGAGAATCCTAGTCCATTATCAATAGTCAAACTGGAAACACAGTTCTCAAATTGGTCGGCAGAAGTCTCTTGTGGCACATGAGCAAACTTTAGAAACTTCACCAAAGCCTTAGCATGGGCCTCGGAGCATAACAAAAAGGATATCATTGAAATCTTCGAGGGGATCTACCCCAATTGTTCCACAACATTATAATCACTCTTCCGTATGATCTTTAAAATTTCCTCCATTTCTTGCTTGGAGGCCTCAGGAATGGCTTCTTTCGGTGCCTCCTTCCGGGCAGGCTCAGTCAATACTTCTTTTCCCCGAGTCTTAATTGACTCAGCAGCAGGAATAACAACAGAAGTAGCAATAGTCTTTGGAGAGATCTACATAGAGAAAATCCTTCCGATTCTGGTAACCTTACTGCTACCGACAATATTGTCAATGTTAGGATCAGTATCTTCAGCAGCTTCATTCTTGATAGCTAATAGGTCTTGTTTGACGCCATGGTAGTAGACGTCAGCTCCATAATTCTAAGGGATAGCCTTGTCAAAGGAATATGGTATTCTCCCTGGAGAGGTAATGATCAGGGGAGAAACTTTAGGAGTGGCGACAATCCTTACAGGACCTTTAGAGGAGATCCTTACAGGATTATTAGAAATGGTAATAATTGACACGCCTTTACATTTCACATCTTCATATAAGTTTTTCTTTTCATCCATCAGGCGTTGAACACCTATCTTCATCGACATGCAACCGTCGGGCAGGGATGCACAAAGGTAACAATCTTCACCACGGACCAAAAATAAATTGGCTCGTAATAGATTCTTCTTAACAACTGGAAGAGGAGTAGTTAATTCATTCACAGAAGAAACAAATAGAATATCATCAACATTGATACCCTTGTCATGTTTGGGCATTGGGGCAGTAATCACGTTGGGGGTCTCAGGAGGGCCGAACTCAATTTCCTTTGCATCAATAAGGTCTTGAACTTTATTCTCTAGAGCCCAACAATCATTTGTATCATGCCACGGGCTGTTGGAGTGGTAAGCACACCGTGCATTTGGATTATAACGGGAAGAGGAAGCGTTTGGGTTTTGAGGAGGATACCTCAAAGTGACCAAGTCAGCTTTCACCAAATGTTGCAATGCCTGAGACAACGACATGTTGATTCTTATGAATTGTCTCCTAAGCGTATCTTGCATGCGCTGATTATTTTGGTGTTGAGTTGGTGCAGGTTGGATATCATTACAGCTCCTACCGTTGGACGGTGTTCTTTACCAAGACCTCTTTGACCATGGGTAGAATTGACCTCCATTTTTCCACTGAAAGGCTTCTTCACAGTACTTGAAGATGCAGCCCCTTAGATTTTACCACTCTTGATAACATCTTCCACTCGTTCTCCTGTCAATATTAGTTCGATGAACCCGACTGAAGAACTTCCAATAAAATGGTTGAAAAATGGACCCGTCAGAGTACCCATGAACATATCTACCAACTCCCTATCAGACAGGGGAGGTTGGACTCTACCTGCAAGATCCCTCCACTTTTGGGCATAATTTTTTAAACTCTCACTAGAACCCATAGACATGCTTTGGAGTTGCATGCGGGTTGGAGCGAGGTCAGCATTGTATTGATACTTCTTGTAAAAAGCAGCAAACAAATCTTCCCAATTGCGGATGTTGGTTCCTTACAATTGGTAGAACCACTCTAAATGCGTTTCCAACAAACTCTCTTGAAAAAAGTGAACCCATAATTTCCTATCAACTGTATGGGGTTGAATCTTCCTGACATAAGACCTCAGATGAAGCTTGGGACATGAAACACCGTCATATTTTGCAAAAGTGGGAACTTTGAATTTATGTGGGATGACCACTCCTGAGACCAACCCTAGCTCTTAAAATTCCAAATCAGGTACCCTCTAAATCTCCATAGCATTGAGATTATCCTCGAACTATTTATACTCGTCATCAGCAGGAGGATATTATTCCTCAGAATAGTCGGCTTCCTCTTCATCAGACCTTGGGATGTTATCTTCTTCTTTCACCTTCTTGTTATCCTCTTCTTAATTATCCTCTTCATTTTATGGAGTTGTGAATTCTAGAGCTAATTTGGATGGTCCTCTAAATCTTCTCCCCATGTTCAGGATTTCAATTTGTTTCTTTACCTTCTTCTTCTTCTCTTTAGTGATGAGAGCTTTCAGATCTTCCTATCCTTTATCCAGAGCCAGGAACATCTGTTGGAATGGAGCGTTCTATGCTTGAAGATCCTTAACGTTATGTTCAAGACCCATTTATTTTTGCTGAAATAAACAGCGAAAATAAAAGAAACCTGTCTTGAAATACATGCATATGTAATGATATACATGACATGTTTATGCGATGTTTTCAAGGACCTCGTAGGATTTAAACTCTTTTAATCAAAATAGAAACAAATATTTTTTATTAGTAAGTTCAAATGAAACAAAAGTTTACAAGGAAATAAATTTAAAACAAATTTCTAAAACTTCTAGGTTTCCCATGGATGCTTCCTCTTTGTGTTGACATAGGCATTAAGGTTCTGCTCCTCGTTAAGTTACTTCATCAGTTCCAACACTTTCTTCTTACTAACATAGAATTGGTTCTCAAAGGTGTCTCGTTCTTCCTTGAGTTAGATCCAATACTTTTGTAATTCTTCAAAGTTTGTTGGCATGTCAGGATGAAGAATAATGCAAGACATGTCCTCTTGAACAATAGGCTCTAAGATCACCAGTAAGATGGCGGGATATGGGATCATAAGACTTTGAGCGCGAAATCGCACCCATTTGAGGTAAGGTTCCAAAGGGATGGAATTCTTGTGCCCCAAAGTCTTACCATCAATCTTCTTTACCATTCCCCAAGCCCTTATGAACCTCTAATGATAACCTTGTAGATCATTTTCGTAGTCGTACACGATACCCTGGATGAGCATATCATAAGGACCATCTCTTCGTACGTAACCAAACTGACGTAAGGCTAAAAAAGGGAAGTAAGTGATGCCTCCTCTAATGCCAAGGAGTGGCACATTAGGAAATTCTCCACAACGATCAATAATAGAGACATCTTCTTGAGAGTGAGAACACCAATAGATATCAGAGTGAGAGAGAGACATCAACCTTTGAGACCATCTTAAGCCTAGCTGATTCTTCATTACTGATCGAGGAAGGTGCGAAATAAACCACCTGTCAAGCAAATGTATACAACTTATAAGAGCTCCTTGTTTATTCAAAGTACGGGTATGGAGAGAATGCAGAATATCCCCGAGCAATGTAGGCACTGGATTGTGAGTAAGGAAAATCTTGATGGAGTTCACATCTATAAGTTGGTCCGATTAGCGAACAATACTAACCCATAGATCAGGAGGGCCAGGATATCCTTAAAAGCATGGAAAATCATGGCGTCTAGGAACAAATGAGCTTTCTCTATCAGAAACTTTGCAAGAAGACCTTTAACCCCACTTATCCTTTCCTAATTAGATTCAATGTCGGAGAGTTTCAAGTGCAAAGTTGTGGCAACATCTTCAGACTTTGGATCCTGTTCTAAACTTGTAAAGGGTATCTGCTCCAGTATAGGCACTCCAAGTAGTTTAGAGAATTATTTCAACGTGGGCGCCAACTGATAATTGGGAAACGTGAAGAAATGGTGTTTAGGATCAAAGAACTGGAATAGGACGCTCATCACACCCTCGTCAAAATCGGCAGTATCCAAACTGAGCAAGTGACCATGTCTTCTATTGAATTGGGAACTTCCAGGAACCTTTAAGGCCAATTCCCTAAGCTTGGAAGGTATTCCTACGAAGTTAATACAGATGGTATTTCTGCGAGCGGAAGCCATAACCTACAAAACAGAGAAGAGATAAATCCCTAGGTCCTTGAAATGGTTAGTTCCAATGATATGTTATGATGTTTATGATGTTATGTTCATACTTTAAACAAAATAGCAAACACAAATAAGTCACACAAAGACCTTAGGTTTAAAGGCTTGCATGAGGTCTATAGGTGAGTACCCTTTTTTGAAGTTTAGTTGGATCAACACGTCCTAGCATTAGTAACCGGGTTCTAGGGATCTCATATCATTAATCTTTCTCTCAGGCATTGTTTCAGCTCAAGCATCTGAATTGCAGCCAAAATATTCCGAAAGTCCAATCTCAATGAGTGTAGCATCGAGTATCAACCAACTTCAGTCTGCACCAAAGTCGGCCATCTCACTACTTTCTAATGGCCAGGATGAGTCAATTTAAGGTTTTAAAGGTCAGTTCGTGCTTAATGACACTATGTGGAAGCCTAATGTTATCCTTGACGGATTCAAGGAACATTAGTACAAGCCAGAGTATCACATTAACGTAGCTATCATATCATCCATATCAGTCTATGTCGTACAGCCTCCATGATTTATTGCTACTTACCTAATGGTGTTCCCCGATCTGGGTGTAGGATCTTTGTAAGAAAATACCCAAACAAAACCCTTAAATGTAAATCAATTAAAGAAAGCAGTTTAAAGAAAGTAAATGTGACCTAAGCTCTTAAGGTAACCCCTCTTTTTAGGTATTTTATCCCCAGCAGAGTCTCCATTTCTGTAATACGGTGGAAGAACTGACTTGGTTGTTTTGTGTTTTATCGCAAATGTTGCGGATAGCAAGAGTCTCCGGCGACTTTTCTTTCATCCTTTAAAGGAAGGTTTGAAAAGAACAGGAAAGACCTTTGAGAATTTTCTGAGTGCGGGGGGTAGATTATGAAAAGGGAAGGTGTTAGCACCCTTTTCATTAGTAGTTACCTACGGGCTCTTAATTGCTTGCTCACTTTTGAAATGCTTTGTGTGTGTTTGCTTGAAAATACTTTTAAAATTCCTAAGTATGACAATTTTGTAATGATTCTCATATCAGTTGATAATCTATACAAAATGTTTTGTTTTGAAAGATATTTTAGAAAAGTGTTTGTGAAAAATTGATTTCTTTTGTGTGAGCAAGCGATTAATAGTATTCTACCCTTAATCAAAAGTATTTCGCGTTATTTTCCTCTTCCTTTAGATAGTACTACCCTACCATTAGTTAGTAGGAAGTCCTATCTTTGGATGTTTGAGGGACAGGCGTAGGGTCGTCGTTATGTTCATTGAAGGCAACATGTAGGGATACCTTTAGCAATTTGAAAGGATTGTCATAATATATTCATAGGCAAGATCGAGGGATAAGATCATATACCGTAGTCAACTTCGAGGGACATCGAGGGACCATGATCTTTATGATGATTTATAACTGAGGGTCTTTACTAATGGTATCCCTATGTTCGAGGGACATGACCATTGTTTTTACGAGGCAACGAGAGAGGTTACCCTAGAGGTGAAGTGTGCAAAGTGTTCTTAATTCAATTCATTTATCTTGCAATTAGGATTTTCTAATTACTTCTTTTACGTCTTGCCATACAATCATATTATTTTAAAAAGTTATAATAATAGTAAAATAGTAAAGCATAAATAAACGTCTTACGCTATTACAGAGCTTCAGGAAGGGGAATACAAACCATAAAAAATTTGGGGTAAAGACAGTAAATAAACCTTAGTTTAAAACTATTACAAACTGTGTGTAGAAAAAATATTTGGAAAAAATAAGAATACGGAAAATAAAAAATGCGCGAAGTTTGAAATGGGCACAAGCTTGAAACCCTAAATAATCTCATTATTTGATAAAATATTTTTTGGTATTTTATTGAGAAAAAGATTTGAAATTTTAACATAATTCTAATTAATTTTAACTAATGAAATAAAGCTAAAAATAATTTAATTAATTAATTTTAATTCATGAAAAATTAAATTAATTAGAAAAAACCTAAGTCTATCATTTTTTATTTTTCTAATTTTATTATAAAAATAAAATTGATTTTAAAAGTAATATAAAACGAATAAATAAATAAGAATAAAATAAAGAAAATAGAAAATAGGTATGATGTTGTGTAGCAAACTGGGGGATGCACGCTAGAAATTTGCTAGGCCCAACCAAAGCAAGCCCATACTCCTGCATGTGATCCAGTATTATTAGTTCTTTGAGGCTTCAGTGTGGGCGCGGGATCTGGAACGTCTGATTTGGATTTGATGAGATCCCATGGTGGGCGCGCTGAAACTGGGAGTACTGGATCTGTAATAAAAAGTTAGAAAAATAAATGTGCAAGAGGCAGGGTTCAAACCCCTGCCCTTATACATAACAAAGCCTTAAACGCGTTGTCTCTACCGTTTGGACAGTGATGCTTCCATTAGCCTAAACACATCCATAAATACATATTATAAACACATGCAATTATTTTAAATTAAAAAAAACAATTGAGCACAAGTGGGACCCTTGTGGCTGGGTGGACCAATCAGGAGTGGAGAGAGGGAACTAACATTTTGAATCAACCAATGGGACAGGGGAAAGGGCCACGCCAGCTTGGACCTCCGCCTGAGACAGGTCAAACCACCAGCCACGGTGGTCACATTCATCTTCTCTGGTGATATCAAAACTGGACCCTTACTAAATCGGTGGCGCTTGGTTATAGTGATTCGGGGTGCTATGAGCCTCAAGAATGATAGGGATAGACTCTTAGGACCTTCAGGAGCGTGATGGAGTTCTTGGATCTGATGGAGAATGGTTGGATCGTAAAATACAGGTTGCACCTTCTCTTTGAATTTTTTTGGAATTTTTCTAGGGTTTGTTCAGAAGCAGTTGTGCGTATCCTTGGGGTCTGATATTGTTATGCTTATATTGCATATCACATTAGGTCAACAAAAGGATCAAGAGTCCATGGCATTAAGTACATGACTTGTTTCAAAGATTCACTTGAAAACCTTTTCAATTTTGAATATTTTAATTGAATAATGGTGTAAAATTAATTAACACCGATATTACACTATCTTTAATCTCAATTTTTGAAATTTTTACATGAGATCTTTCAATTTTAATTTTTTTTTAATATTCAAATAAGATAATTTTTAATTTTTTTGTATATTTTGAATTATGATTTTTTTAAAGAAAAGAAGAGAACTTATTTTAGATAAAACAAAAAATAGTTTGAGGATAACATCCTTTTTAAGGATGTAAATCTAGTTAGCGGTACCAGTTCAAATTTTCAATTTAAGAAAGCTTGATGGGCCCATTTATTCAGTAAAATATAAGACTTGTTTAGTTTAAATGGGAGCATTTAACTTACCATCTTCTGAGTTGAGTTATATCTGATATCCCTCTGAAACATATGAAAAGATTATAATGATCTTGTTTAAACTTTTTATTAAAAATTTTGAAAACTTTTCAAGTGATATCAGAAATTTCAAGCACATACAAGAAATTCTTCTAAAAAGTGAGGTCTTTATCAGATATTTTGAAATTTCGAAGAGATTTTACTAGAAATTTTAATTTTCGGAAGATTTTATCAGAAATTTTGAAATTTCTGAGATTTTACCAGTAATTTTAAAATTTCTGAGAAAATTTACCAGTAATTTTGAAATTTATGGAAAATTTTATTAAAAATTATGAAATTTCCAGTATTTTACCCGTAATTTTGAAATTTCTGAATCTAATTATAATTTATCGAAAATTTCAAATGAACTATCAAAAATTTTATACATACCAGAAATTTCAACATCGTACCAGAAATTTAATTCAGAAAAGTTGTTTTTTTACAAGAGATATTTTTAATATTATAAAAATATGAGCGGTGTCAAATTTAATTTTAGGAGTGATAAGTAAATGCTCTAAAAATTGGCATTTGTCATAAATTTCTCAAAGAGAATTACTAATTCTAGCTCAACATTTGATAAACCCTTCCATCATCTACTTCATTCACCTTTTATAGATTGTGAGGAAACTTCCTTTTGCATCAGTTGAGTTCCAAGTTCTGAATATTATGAAGACAAGGTTCCTCTAAACAAGTTCTGATGATCTGTAGAAAAGAAAGTTCTTATGACCAAGTGTTGAAGACTCTAAAGACAAGGTTCTGATGGAACAAGTTCTGAAGATTCCAAGACTTAGGTTCTAAGACTTAAGAGTGATTTTTCTACAACAAGCATCAAACATTCAAATTATCTGAAGCCTCTGAAGAATATAAGAAGTTCAAAATGGTTAGCGTGTGATGGTGTATAAAAGTTACAAAAAGTGTCTGTGACCTCTACCCTCTAGGGTGGCGTAAGAACAGTCCTTTCGTACTATACTGTGTACCACTATCATTATGACCGTTGGGAATAAACAAATGTTTCTCATATTATCTTTCTACCCTTAACAGATCTATGTCTACAAGCTAAGTAGTAAAACATATATTGAAGATAAGGTTAAAGTAAAACATTGTAAAGTGACAGATAATGAATAGTATCACTCTGTATTTTCCAAACTCTTACACCTTATTTTATCCATTGAGAACTAACCGTTGATTGAGGAAATAATTTTTAATCCTCACAACTTCTCTCTCTCAAGGCTATAAAAGAAGATCAAAGATTTGAAGTAAAGTGTTATTGTCCATCAAGCTAAAAATTCGTGGATGCTGAAGCTGTCAAAGTTGCAATGCTAAACATGCTGAAGACCATTACACAGAAATGAGAGAAAATAATGAAATATAAAGAATAAGAAATATACAAGATACTATACAAACTATCATCATATACATCTTGGTAGATCTCAGAAGAAGCAAGGATGTGTTACTCACAACTTGCTCAACAAGAAGATGAATAAGAAGAACACTACAAGATGTTATCCAACTTCTGATCAAATACATCTTGATAGAACATTGAAATTTACACAAGAGTTGTTGCTCGTATTGTGTTATAGTTTTAATCTCTTCATGTAAATTATTTTAAAACAAGATTTGTTGCTCGAGAATGTGTTAAACAATATGTGCTTAAATCACTTGGGTAATCTGCTTAAAAGAAGCAATCATGTAAACACCAAACCTTATCAACTGTTGTTGACTGGTTCTTTGAGAGATTGAGTGAAGGTCTGATCTCAAGAAGACATTGGTTGTTGGTCATTATGGGAAATACTCTTAGAATATCTTAAGTGATCCAATTATGTTGGTTCAATGATTGTTATATCCATTAAATCAAATCAATGAACATATCATTAGTTGGTTCCTTGAGAGACTAAGTGAAAGTTTAATCTCAAGAAGATAGTGGTTGTTGGTCATTGTAGGAAATCCTAATAGAAGATATTAATTGATCGGATTCTATTGGGTCAATGATTGTTATATCCATTAAATTGGATCACTGAACAGATCATTGATTGGTTCCTTGAGAGATTGAGTGAAGGTATGATCTCAAGAAGATAGTGGTTACTGGTCATTGTGAAATCCTAATGGAAGATCTTAAGTGATCAAATTTTGTTGGGTCAATGAACGTTATCTCTGGTTGGATCATTGAATGTGTCATTGTTTGTTAGGCACATGCAGTTGCCCGTGCATTTGTAATCAATTTGGTTATAGTTGATTAAGTCCTTGTTAAAGAAAAATCACCTTGAGGGGTGGACAGGATTAACCTTGTTAAGGTGAACCTGGAATCACTTGTGTTCTTTACTCTTCATTATCTCTATGGCTTTTACCATTTGAGTGATTAGAATTTCTAAAGGGGAATGTTTTCTATAAAACCAATTCAAACCCCCAATTTCTTGTGTTTTCTCTACCTTTAAGATGTGTGGTTACAAACTCACAAGAGAATATATGAATTGCTTTAGATGGAAGAAAGTGAAAGCATAACTAATTTCTTCACTAAGGTTATGAAACTAATGAATCAAATCAAGGTATATGGATAAGTGTTAACGTTAAGATTAGTTGTCGCAAAGATCTTGAGGTATTTGATGCTAAAGTTTGACCACGTGGTGGTAGCCATAGAAGAGTCAAAAAAATTTCCTACATTGACAAAGGAAGAGCTTCAAGGGAAACTTAAATCTCATGAACAGATAATGGCTGAAAGAGCTGCAGGAAAGTCGAAGAATGATATGGCTCAATCATCAAGAGAAAAAAAGGCAAAGGAAAGTGTGTTTACTATAAAAATATAGGAGGCTACAATAATTCGACCGGTCGAGGGAACCAGAAAGAAGGAAATTAGTCAAACTAGAAAAGACCATCGTACCAAAGAAACCAAAGAGGTAGTGCTGCAGGTAGAGGAAGAGGTGGTGGTCGAAAACCTGACAAGTGTCACATTTAGTGGTTCAATTTTCAGAAGAATGGTCACTACTTTAGTGATTGTCCTGAAAAACAAAAGAATCAAGACAATGTTGCAAAATTTGAAAAACATGAAGAAGAAGAAGAAGAAGAAGAAGAAGAAGAAGAGATGATGATGATGGTCATAACAAGAGATGAAGAGAGATTCAAGGAACAATGGTACTTGGACTCATGATGCTCATCACACACGTCTGGAAGGAATTATTGGTTTGTCAACATAAAGCCCTCAATAAAGACTGGTGAAATTTGAAAATTATAATACTCTAGCAGCTGAAGGTATTTGGTGATGTTCTGATTATGAGGAAAGATGGAAAAAGTTGTGATTTCCGAAGTACTGTATATACCAGACATGAAAAGTAATATGCTAAGTATAGGGAAGTTGATAGAAAGAACTACAAGGTATCGATTAAAAACAAGATGATTTGAATTGTCGATGCAAATGAAAGGTGTATCTTAAAGGCTCCTATGTCTATGAATAGAACCTTCAAGATTGAACTTAATGTGATGGAGAACACGTGTCTTGTGACTGCACCTAGAAAGGATGGATTGATATGGCACTATCGACTTGGCCATCTCAACTTCAAAGACATCATAGGTTTGAAAAGAAGAAATATGGTTTCAGGATTACCAGTAATCGATATTCCAAACAAAGTGTGTGACGAATGTGTGCAGGCGAAGAAACACAAGAATAGCTTCAGCAAGGATGCGGGAAGGAAGACGGAGGCAATTCTTAAAATTATATACTCTGATGCGTCTGGTACAATCCAGGTGGGTACGATTGGAAGTAACAGATACTTTGTCACATGCATAGATGATTTTAGTCGAAAACTATAGACTTACCTGATCAATAAGAAAAGTGAAGTGATTGAGGTATTTGCCAAGTTTAAATCTATGATCAAAAGACAAAGTGGTAGAAAGCTCAAGATTCAGAAGACTGATGGTGGTGGAAAATATGTTTCCAAAGACTTCGACATGGTATGTGAGAAAGAAGGAAGTGTACATTAGGTGGTGTCACTCTACACTCCACAACAGAATGGAACTACAAAAAGGAAGAATTGAATCGTCATGAATATGATGAGAAGTATGTTGAAAGGAATGCATTTACCTAAACAGTTTTGGGGTGAAGTTGTGTCGACTAAAACATGCATTTTGAAGAGATGTCCAACGAAGAAGATAGAAGGAATCATGCCATAAGAATGTTGATATGGTATCAAGCCTAGCTTGAGTCATCTAAAGATATATATATATATATATATATATATATATATATATATATATATATATATATATATATATATATATATATATATATATATATATATATATATATATATATATATATATATATATATATATATATATATATATATAATCACATAGACATGTGCTAGATCAGTTGAGAAGAAAAATGAGTCAAATGATCCTAATAAGATATCATTTAATTGGTGGATACAAGTTGTTTGACCTAGTGAACAAGCAAGTAGTGATCACCAGGGACGTGATCATAGTTGAGCTTAAGGAATGTGATTGGAGTGAAAATGTAAAGGAAGATTCAGTAAGAATCTTATGTGAAGAACCAACCACTGAAGTAGAAAAGATAGAAGTTCGACAAGAAGAAGTGAGAGGTGATGCAGGCCTAATCAGACCTCAAAGAGCAAGAAGCATGCCTACAAGGTTGCAGGTATGTGTGATTATATCAGATGATGTAGTAGATAAAGAAGGTGATTTGGTACACTATGCTTTCTATGCAGATGTCGAACCAATCAATGCAGCTTAGGCATCAAACAATTCGAAGTGGATGAAAGTAATGAATAAGGAAATGAAGTCCATCAAAGTCAACAACACTTGGTCACTTGTCGAATTGCCTCAAGGAAAGAAAGTAATCGATGTGATGTGGGTATATAAGGTGAAGCTGAATCCCAGAGAAGAAGTAACTCAACACAAGGCTAGACTTATGACAAAAGGATTTCTTCAGAAAGAAGAAATTGACTTCGATGAAGTTTTTGTACTTTTTGCTAGGATCAAAATAACCAGGTTGGTTGTTGGTCTAGCAAACATGAGCAATTAACACATGTGTCAGATGGACGTGAAATATGCATTCCTAAATGACCCCTTAGATGAAGAAGTTTATATTGCACAACTAGTTGGGTTTGTGAAATAAGGTGAATAAAGAAAGGTGTACAGACTGCATAAAGCCATGTATGCACTTAAACAAGGTCCAAGAGCTTGGAATAAGAAGATTGGTTGTTTCCTAAGGATGAAGGAATTTATGAAGTGCACAACTAAACATTGAGTAGATGTAAGAAGAATCAAGAGTAAATTTCTTATACTATGTCTCTATATCGATGACTTATTGATAACAGGTAGCTACAAGAAAGAGATTTGAATTCTATAAGAGTATTATAGCATTGATGATGCATCAAAGAAGATATGCAATTGAAATACTCAAGAGATTTGATATGGAAAAATGAAACTCGACTTTGACACCTGTTGAACCAAGACCGAAACTATTGAAAGGCTCAGAAGAAGATGATGTCGACCTAACTTATTACATAATACTTATTGGGTCATTGAGGTGCCTTTGTCACACAAGGCCTGATCTAGCATACAATATAGGTATGATAAGTAGAATCATGCAGAAGTCAAAGGTATGGCATCTAGCAGAGACGAAGAGAATACTAAGATATCTCAAAGGAAATCTCGACTATGGCATTTTATTTTTTAGTTGATGAAGGAAAAGAATATAAGCCGGTGCGTTATACCGGCTCAAGTTGGTGTAGTAATGCTGAGGATCGAAAATTCTAAGTTGGCTATGTGTTTATGATACGTGGTGCACTAGTTGCTTGTAGTTCGAAAAAAGAACCAGTAGTGGAACTATCATCGTGTGAAAAAGAATACATAGCTGCTTCTCTTTGTGCACGCCAATAAACATGGATGGTGAATGTGGTCCAAGAGATTATAGTAGAAGATCATGGAGAAATTACCATGAAGATCAACATCATGTCAACTATCAATCTAATGAAGAATTTGATAGCACATGGCAGAAGCAAGCACATTGAAATGAGGTTCCCTTATCTTCGAAAGCATGTAGCATATAAGAAGCTGAACTTGGAACACTAAGAACTGAGAATCAGATTGCAGACATCAGAACAAAAGAAGTGTAAGTCGAAGTGTTTAAGAGACTAAGAGCAATGATGAATGTAGATAGCTTAGACACAATGAATTAGGTAGTGTGTTGAGATAATAATTCCTTGCGTTGAAGCATATTTGCTCAAAAGAAACAAATATGTGTCGAAATTACTGTGTGTATCGAGTTCTTTAGCAGTTGAAGTGTCGAAGGAGGTAGCCTCGACATAGGATTTCGACTTAGGCCTAAATATGTATTTTGGGCTTTTGTAATTTTGAGCTTTGACTTAGGGATCAAACTAACCTAAAACTATAAATAGAGGGAGTAACCCCTATTTTTGTAATCACTTGCAGTTACATAATAAAATCACAAATTTGTGAGCAGAGAGAAACTCTGCAGAAAATATTTTCTTCTTCCTTTGTTCAAACTCTAATTTTCTTTTCCTCAATTATCTTTTCTTTCTTCTTCCATTAAAATTGTTGCGTAGAGTCATCTTTCAATCAAGATTGATTGATTCACTCAAGTGAAGAGTGAAAAACAAAATATTTCAATTTAATTAATTGAATCTTGTCCATCAAAATTGATTTGAAATTCTCTATAAATTTGATGTAATTTCCAACACGAGTTAACCCATAGTTGTGAATCCCACACATCACTTTATTAATCAACCATCCAATGTCATCCTTCAACAACTTCACTCAAAGTCTAAACGGACAAACCATACTTTTAATAGCAATTAAACTTTCACATAAATTTTTATGTTTTTCACTCATATCACAACACAATCATATTTGTGTTTTTCTTTCGTATTTTCTCATCTTTACATTTGATTTATTTTCTCTTCTTTACATTTGATGTGTAAAGATGATAATCATTATATTTTATATATCCACCACCCTACCCCATATAATAAAAAAAACTTTTCTTATATTCAAATTTTAATTTTGTTGTAAATAATTAAGTCAAATTCTAACATTGTAGCTTCATTTTCATTCAAAAATAAAATATTAGAACTTTATATATATAAAACATCAGAAGTATTGAATGATGGTAAGATCCAATTTAAATATTAGAACCAAAAATTCATGAATCAAAATGTTCGATTTGAATATTAAAAATCGAATCTTTTCTATTGTTTAATATTTAATATTAAAATATAGAAATATCACAATTTTAAATTTAAAAAAAAAATTATACACTGATATTGTAAAATGATTTTATACTATAAATTAATAAGGAATATATATCCTGCAAAATCACACTTTTATTTTTAAAATACTGATATTACATTATAGAATATTATAATTTTATTGGATAATAGTGTAAAATTAATTAACACCGATATTGCATTATCTCTAATCTCAATTTTTGAAATTTTTAAATGAGATGTTTCATTTTTAATTTTTTTTTGGAATATTCAAATAAGATAATGTTTAAATTTTTTGTATATTTTGAATTATGATTTTTTTAAAGAAAAGAAGAGAACTTATTTTAGATAAAAATAAAAAATAGTTTGAGGATAACATCCTTTTTAAGGATATAAATCTAGTTAGCGGTACCAGTTCAAAATTTCAATTTAAGAAAGCTTGATGGGCCCATTTATTCAGTAAGTTATAAGGCTTGTTTAGTCTAAATGGGAGCATTTAACTTATCATCTTCTTCTGAGTTGAGTTATATATGATATCCCTCCGAAACATATGAAAAGATTATAATAATTTTGTTTAAACTTTTTATTAAAAATTTTGAAATTTTTTTAGACAATATCAGAAATTTCAAGCACATACAAGAAATTCTTTTAAAAAGTAAGATTTTAATCGGAGATTTCAAAATTTTCAAGAGATTTTACTAGAAATTTAAATTTCCGGAAAATTTTACTAGAAATTTTGAAATTTTCGAGAGATTTTACCAGTAATTTTAAAATTTTCGAGAAAATTTATCAGTAATTTTGAAATTTCCAGAAAATTTTATTAGAAATTTTAAAATTTCCAGTATTTTTTATCCGTAATTTTGAAAATTTTAAAACTAATTATAATTTATCAAAAATTTCAAATGAACTATCAAAAATTTCATACATACCAGAAATTTCAACATTGTACTAGAAATTTAATTCGAAAAAGTTATTTATTTACAAGAGACATTTTTTATATTATAAAAATATAAAGAGTGTCCAATTTAATTTTTAGAGTGATAAATTAAATGCTCTAAAAATTGGCATTTGTCATAAATTTCTCAAAGAGAATTACTAATTCTAGCTCAACATTTGATAAACCCTTCCATCATCTACTTCATTCACCTTTTATAGATTGTGAGGAAACTTCCTTTTGCATCAGCTGAGTTTTTATGTAATATTTTATTTTTTATTTTTTATTATAAAATAGAAAGGAGGATGAGGACCTATGTACATGATATAGAGACAAAAAAACAGCAAATGAGAAGTTTGTGACATAGACATATATGTTATTAAAATAATTTGGATAATTTCATCCCATCATGCATACTTCGTTTTGTTTCAATCATACGCATTATTTTTATAATAACGTCTATAATAATTTGATGTTGAACAATAACTACCAATTATATATTCACCAACCAACTCATGTAAATCCATTTCACCAACTCTACAATTAAAGTAGCATGGCTTAATCTCGAGGGGCCGCAAAAGAAACATAAAAAAATTAAATCAATTTCAACTCTTAAGGAAGACCAATTTGAAGATAATATAAACAAAAAGTGTATATAATATGAAATTGGAGTCAAACTTCAATAAAATCATCTCCAATTTTTTATCTTCATTGGAGCAATGTGACTTATCATGTTGCATAGTTTGCATATATCTTCTACACATAACTCAAATAGAATGTATCATGTTGCATAGTTTGCATATATCTTCTACACATAACTCAAATAGAATGTATCATGTTGCATAGTGTAATTCAAACTATTATATTAGAAGGTTATTATGTTTGGAGAAGTTAGTTAGATATGTTTTAATTGTTGTTTTTAGTTTGTTATAGGCAGTTATTTGGTGTACAAGTAACAAGTGTGTTGTATAAAACTATCTAACTAACTAAATACAATCTATCCTTCTCTCAATTCTGTCATTCTTTCTTTTCTCTTCTTTTTCAATTTTTTATTTTCCCTAATAAATTGATATTTAGAGTTGTATTGTTCCTAGAGAACTCGTTTGATTGCAAGAAATATCAACCATGGTGGGCTATGTAAAATTTGCATCACACCTATTTATTCTTGACGGTAAGAATTGAGACAAATTGGTGACTCAAATGAAGGTAATTTTTGGTGCACAAGATGTTAGTGACATGATGGAAACATGACTCAAAGCTCTCCCTGCATATACAATTACAGCACATGAGAAAGCTTACAAGGAAGATAAGAAAAGAGATTGCAATATTTTATTTCTCATTCACATATTTTGATCCTAACAATTTTGGGCTTGTTTGTGGATCTGTTTGTTAATGGATCATATCCTGGACCCGTTAATATTTTGTTAGTTATAAATATGGGTTTTCTCTCACTTGTTGGGGGGAGTTTCATAAGGTAGAAAATAGGGTTTAGAAATCAAGGAAATCCTTTTAGAGTTATCTAAAAGAGTCAGATAATATTTCTTGATACCTTGAGTGAAGGGTCAAATAATAGTTCTTGATAACTTAGGTTTGAGTGAATTGTTCTTATCTCAATATAGTTACTTGAAGAAATTGGTAGAGCAGTTTAGAATACAAGATGTTAAAATCGCCAACACTCATTTGGGTTATCACACAAAGATTCCGGTTAAACAATATCCTCAAACTGGAGAAGAGAAGAAGATAATGGAGAGTATTCCCTATGAAAGTGGGATTGGAAGCATTATGTATGGTATGGTTTGGAGTAGACCATAATTAGCATATGCAGTCTGTTGTACCCCAAAATTTTCCCTCCCATTATCCAAGACATTCTCCTAAAATTCTCAAATGCTCAAGGTTGCTCAAGAATTGATCAGACAAATTCTCCTCCTAAGCAATGGACCTACAACTAAGATTTCAATTTTATCAAGAAAGATTAAACTTATAATGCCTCAAGTGGAGTTCATGGTTTCTCATATGTCTCTAAGAATGCTCATGCCAAGTTTAAAACCTTGCATCACAAGATTGCTCAGTCAATTTCTCAGATGACTGAAAATCAAACTGCATTGGACAAAAAGTCAATTATGGTCAACATACAGTCAAACTTCAATATTTTTGGTCAACATCAAGATTTTGAAGTTATATTCATCATTTGATCAAGGGTTGATCATGATTCATCAAGAAAACTCTCAATTCATCAAAAACCAAAAGTTACTAAATTTGGGTTTACTTAAGGAGAAGTCAACTGAACTTTGACCAAGCACAAATTTCACATGCTTCATCAAATTTTCCTCAACCAAAGCTCATTTTGAAGGAAATTCAATTCGCTACAACTTTGCCTCTCTAAGCTCAAGTCCAAAAAATACTTCATTTGAGAGATATTGGCTAAAACATTATAGGTCATTTCAAAAGTCAACAAAGAGACACTTTTTGTCAAGATAACTTACATCAAGATAAAGTATTCAAATTAAAAAATGATCAACATAGAGATTGTAGAGTACATCTTGAAATTTCCAAAAATTCAAAAATCACCTTCAAATGATAAAAATTGAGAGAGTTATGATTGTTGCAAGTTGGGAAATTTTGAGAAAATGTACGAAACCAAAAGTGATCAAGCTTGAATTCTTGGGCTAGTGGGCTGATGTTTCAAGGTCCATGCATGTTATAAGTCTCAATATGAACCTTAGAACATTTTTATACACCCCTTTGGGTTTTTATTCTATTTTATTTATTTATTAAAAGTAAATATAAAATTAGATAAAGGCAAGACTTTCTTACAAAGTTCCAAGCCCAAACTTTTGACCTAATTCATCACTATATATTCCATATATCTCACACAAAAAAGGACACACAAAAACCCTTGCAAAAAACACGTTTCCAAAATTTCGAAACTCTCAAAGCTAAGGCAAGTTGCAAACTCTATTTGCAGTTACTTTCAAGCAAAACCTATTGTCCCATTCAACTCCAGAAGCACTATAGGGTAAGTGAGGATCGATTTTGATGACTCAAGAGGCCTAAAACGCATGAACACGCATCATCGGTTTTCCATTCTTGCATGAATTTGTATTTTTTCATTCTTTGTGTTTTAATGCATACTAACATCACTAATGCATTTCTGAGATTTAATAGTGCAGGATAGACTAATCGTGTGAGCCCCATAACGACTGGACCATGAAATGCCATGCTTGGTCAGTTTCATGTTATTTTCGTCGTACCTCACAATCTAGCACGATTTAACCAAAAGAAGTGGTACCATTGAGTTCACAAAGTCTGAATTAGGGGGGTAGGATCCTTTGGAACTTCTAACGTTTTCTATCTTGCAAGAACACAAAACGCAATCCCCAGAGAAGACGATTGGAGCTAGGGCTCCGACGCCTCTTCGACCCAGTTATTTTGTTTATTACTTATTTAATTATTTTCATAGATATACCAGATGAGAAGCATGGTTGAGTTGCAAGCGCGCGCATAATAAGGCTTTGATGTACGGGCTTGGGTTCAATCCATGTCTTTTGTCATTTTTTCATGTTTTCTATTTTCTATAGGTTTTCCAGCGCGCATCCTCAAAGCATCAACCGTGCACCCTCTGTTTCTAGCCCTCAGATCTAGATCCACCACTCCAGCAATGCCTCTCCACGGTGTACCCTCTCTGCGTAAATGCACTAGATCTCACGGACTGCCTTTGGGCCTGGATCTTCTTTGCTATTCAACACCCCCTCTTTTGCTTAATCCAGACCCAATCTTGTTTTTTCTTTATATTTTCTTTTTACCTTTACTTATATTTTTATTATTTGTTCATTTTATTAAAATACAAAAAAAAATAGTTTTAAGGTTTTCTTAATTAAAATAAATTAGGTTTTAGTTTTTAATTAACCTTTTAATAATCTAATTTATTAATTAATTTTTTAATTAAAATTAATTAGACTTAATAGGTTTTAATTAATTATCATAAATCATTCTTTTCATAAAAAATCATCAAAAATATTTTCCTTTTCAATTTTTATCTTACTTTTATATTTCTTAGATCGACTGTATAAGTTTCGCGAATGTAATAGTCTAGATTTTATTTTTCTCTCTTTTTTATTATCATGTAATTTCTTATGGAATGTAATAGTCTAGGTCTAAATTTCCGCATTTTACTTTCTCGCATCTTTTTTTATGTAATTGCCCCAAAGCCCTGTAATAGCTTAGGATGTACTTTCCGAACCTTTATATATATATATATATATATATATATATATATATATATATATATATATATATATATATATATATATATATATATATATATATATATATATATATATATACTGCTTAGTAATTAGGGTTTGTATGGAAAGATAGTAATCAAACGCTAGAAAAAACCCTAATTCAAGACTAAAAATGAAAACATCACACTCGGACACTTGCACCTCTTGGGTAGCCTCTCTTGTTGCCTTTGAAAAAACAATGGTCATGTCCCTCGAACGTAGGGACACTTTAGAAAACTCCCTCTAATTAAAGATCATAGTCCCTCGATGACCAATTCGATGTTGCCTTTTGATAAATGATCTAGTCCCTTACGATACTGCTAAAGTGTCCTTACAAGTTGTCTTTAATGATTGTACGACGATCCTCGATGTCCCTTCACATCTAATAGACGAGGCTACCTACCAACTAATGGTTTGGATAACACTATCTATAAAGGAGAAGGAAAAGTACAAGAATGACCTTGAGTGGGTAGAATTGTTAATCGCTTGCTCACAAACCTTTCAAAACAAAAATATTTCACATAACTTTCAAAAATATTTTCAAAATACTTTGTACGCATTCTTGAGGACCGATACAAGAATCATCATAAAGTTTCTCCTTACATTGGAAAATTTCAAAATATTTTCAAAACACACACAAAGCAATTTTCAAAGTGAGCTAAGCGATTAAGAGCCCGTAGATAACTACGGATGAAAAGGGTGCTAACACCTTCTATTTTCATAACCTACCCCCCCCCCCCCCCCCCCCCCCCCCCCGAACTCAAAATCTTCAAGGTCTTTCCTATTATTTTCACCCTTTCCTTATTGGATAAAATAAAAGTCGGTGGCGACTATTTCTATCCGCACATTTGGATAAAACCAAAAAAGTCAGTTCTCTCACCGTATTACAGAACTGGCGACTCTGCTGGGGGAATTAAATTAAAAGAGGGTCGTTTGCTTTAAAATTCGAGGGTTGCCTGGGTTTAAATTCTTGCAAAGATCCTACACCCAGACCTAAGGTGCCTTAGGTAAGTAGAAATAGATCATGGAAATTGCACGACGTAGACCGACATGGTTGAAGTGATGGATACGTTAGTTTGACACTTTGGTTTGTACTGATGTTCCTTGAGTCAGTCGAGGATAAAATTGGGTTGTCGTATTGTGTCATAAGCACTAACTGAATTTTAGAACCTTAATTGACCCATCTTAGCCATTATAAGGTAGTGAGATGGTCGGCTTTGGTGCCGTCCAATGTTGGTTGATACTCGATGCTACGCTCATTGAGATTCAACTCTCGTGATGTTTTAGCAGCAAGTCAGTTGATGTGCTAAAATAAACCCTATGAGAAAGATCGATGATATTTAGACTCATAGAACCCGGTTACTATTTTTAGGACATGTTGAACCATCTGAACATCAATAGAAAATGGTACTTACCTACAGACCCCATGCAAGCCTTTAAACCTAAGTCCTTTGTGTGATTTATTTGTGTTTGCTATCTTGTTTAAACATGACATCATAGTATCATACCATGGCATTTTCACTAACCCTTTTCAAGGATCTTAGGGACCTGTGATGCAGGTTTATCATGAACGGTACTTCTAGAAAGGGGCAAGAGGATTTATTTTCCTCTAACCAGATGTCGTCAAAGACCAAAGTACATTGTTTTAAGTTGGAGGCTAGGACCCACTTAACATGGTGAGCTTGATTCTTATAGAAGGACATTAAAAAACAAATACGTAAAGTTATCCAATCAAAGCTGCAACCAGACTCAACTTCTAACATTTCATTTTTGTTTATCCCGCGAGATCCTTGAAAACATTGCATATGTATACCATACATATCATCATAAAAGGTATTTCCTAAGACAACTTTTCTCATCTTCTTACTGTTTATTTCAGTAAAAGATGGTTCTCGCAAAAACCGTCAAATAACTTTAAGCTCAAAATGCTCAATTCCAACAAATGTTCCTGAACTTAGCCAAGAGGCATGACGAGCTGAAGACCCTCATCACCAAAGAGAGGATGAAAAAGACTAAAAAACCAGTTGTCATTCTTAATATGGGTAGAAGGTTCAAAGGTCCGGTCAAGAGGGCTCTATATTTTGAGGTCCCATCAAATGAAGATGATAACCAAGAGGAAGATGATAAGAGTGTGAAAGCCGAGGAGAATAACAAATAGGGTTCTAATGAAGAAGAAGCAGACTATTCAGATGAACATTATCCTTCTGCTGGTGACAAATACAAACATCTGGAAGATCGTCTCAATACTATGGAGATTCAGAGAGTGCCTGGGTTGGATTTTGAAGATCTGGGTTTAATCTCGGGAGTTGTAAATCCTCACAAATTCAAGGTCCCTACCTTTGTGAAGTATGATGGTGTTTCTTGTCCAAAGCTTCATTTGAGGTCGTATGTTCGGAAGATTCAACCCCATACTGCTGACAGGAAGTTACGGGTGCACTTCTTTTAAGAAAGCTTGTCGGGAACACGGTTGGAGTGGTTATATCAGCTGGAAGGGACCAATATCCCTACTTGGGAAGACTTGGATGCTGCTTTTTACAAACAATACCATTACAATGCTGATCTTGTACTAAATCGCATGCAATTACAAAGTATGACTATAGGCTCGAACAAAGGCTTCAAAGAGTATGCCCAAAAATGGAGGGATCTAGCTGGGAGAGTTCAACCTCCTTTATTTGATAGGGAGCTGGTTAATATGTTTATGGGAACTTTGATAGGTCATTTCTTCAATCATCTGATCGGAAGCTCTTCGGCCAGATTCACCGAGCTGATATTAATAGGGGAACGAGTTGAAGGTGGAATCAGAAGTGGAAAAAATTAAGTGGTTGCATCTTCAAGTACCATGAAGAAGATGTTAAATGGAAAGAAGGAAACTAATGTTGTGTATGGCCAAAAGGGTCGTGCTAGAAATGACTGCAACCAGTCTGTGGGAGCTGTGCTGATTTCTAATCCTGCGCCAGTACAACAACATCCACAAGGCAATCAGCATAGGACAGACCCACCCAGTAGACAATTTACTAAGATCAACATGCCATTGTATCAGGAATTACAACATCTATTGAAGGTAGTGTTGATAAAGTTAAGAGATCCTCTTCAGAATCACAACACTTCCTCCCCCAAGTACAACCCTAATGTAAGATGTGCCTATCATTCCAATAGTCCCGGACATGACACAAATAGATGTTGGGCTTTGAAAAATAAAATTCAAGATATGATTGATAATAAAGATATTAAGTTTGATCCTCACGAGACCCCCAATGTGATTATTGCACCTATGCCTAAGCACAACAAAGGCATACGTGCTCTCGGTGATGTTTCATATGTTTCTACCGTAAGTGAATTAACTACTCCACTCCTAATTATTAAGAAGAACCTGTTGCAAGCCAGTTTATTTCCGGATTGCATTGAGAGATGCTACTGCTGTGAAGCCCAACCCAATGGCTGCAAACTGTTGAAAGAAGGTATTCAGTGTCTGATGGATAACCACATAATTCTAGTTGAGAAGACTCTTTTTGTTGAGAATTTTTTTCAAGACTTAGATCTTGAAGAAGTATATGTAATTTCTGATACTCTTATAAGGATCACTACCAAAGACCCTATGAAGATTACGGCTGAACCTAGAGTCGCTCCTCTGATAATGACCATACTCGGACCTATCCCATATTCCTCGGACAAAGCTATCCCTTGGAATTATGAGGTCGACGCCTACTACCATGTCGTCAAGAAAGAAACATTGACTATTGAGAGTGAAGGTATTAAAGTCACTGATTCCAACATTGACAATATTACTAGGACCAGTAAAGTAACTAGAAGTGGAAGGGTTTTATCTCCAGAAATATCTCTGAAGACTATTGCTACATCAGTTCGTGTTACCACTACCGAGTCAATTACTGAAACTCAGGCCAAAGAACAAATGACGAAGCCTGCCCAGACGGAGGCACCTAAAGAAGTTACCGCTGAAGATACCTCCCGGCAAGAAATGGAGGAAGTACTCAAAATTACCCAAAAAAGTTATTACAAGATTGTTGAACAGTTGGGGCTGACTCCCTCTAAGATCTCCATGTTATCCCTATTATTGTGTTCGGAAGCCCATGCCCAGGCTTTGGTGAAGCTCTTGAAATTTGCTCACGTGCCACAAGAAATCTCTACTGACCAATTTGAAAATTATGTTACTAGCCTGATGACTGATAACGGGCTAGGATTTTCTGATGCCGATTTGACTCCTGAAGGAAGAAACCATAATAGGGCCCAATATGTATCTATTAAATATGGGGGTACTACCTTAGCCCATGTGTTGGTTGATACGGGTTCCTCATTAAATGTTCTACCAAAGTGTGCTCCAGACAAGCTTGACTGTGAAGGGGTTGTGCTGAAACCCAATGATATTGTGGTCAGAGTCTTTGACGGTTCAAAAAGGATGGTGCATGGAGAGGTGGGTCTTCCGATCATAGTAGGTTCGCAGGTATTCGACTCTACCTTCTATGTAATGGATATTCGATTGTCCTATTCATGTTTACTTAGACACCCTTGGATTCATGGGGCAGGCGTTGTTACCTCCACTTTACATCAAAAGCTAAAATATCCCATGAAAGGAAAGGTTGTTAAGGTTTATGGTGAAGAAGAGTACATGGTAAGTCACTTGAACTCATTCAAGTATGTTGAGATGGATGGCGAGTTCATCGAAACACCCTGCCAGACTTTTAAAGTTATTCCTCAAACAACTACTATTACTGAAGACGTTTATGCTATTAATAAGGTTACCAAGGCTCCTCCCAGAATGGCTTCTCTAAAAGACACCATAGTTGTGGTAGAAGAAGGTGGTTGTACTACTTGGGGTAAACTTCTTGACATTCCGTACAAGTCTAACAATTTTGGTTTGGGTTTCACTGTAGAGGCTCAGAGGGCTGTTCGTCGTGCTCATACTGGAAGACCACCATTCTACATCAGCAACAATGGAGTCAATGCGGTATATGATGCAGATAGTGACTACGACCTAGAAAACTGTATTTTTTCCACCACCGGCAATAGACTCAACAATTGGAAGACTAAAGACATTATACTTATCTCCTTTAGTCAGGAGTAAATGTTATTTTTTGTTTCTTTTTGCTTTCAAGTTTTGGCTATGTAATTTTTAAAAACAATAACTTTAAGCCTTGTGCCTTACCCGGGGCACAACGGTCCATTTGTTAGGGTTGTCATTTAATCCACATATTTTTATTTAATAAATCATTGGACGTTTGCATTAAAATTTAGCGCTCTTTGTCTTTCTTTTACTTTATTACCTTCAAAATAGATATGTGTTCTTACACACACCCACACAACAAATTGCAGATCCACATCCACTCTGGATCCCATTGATAACAATTCTATTATTGCCACTTATGACTTTAAAAATCTGATCTACCAAGCCAAGGACGAAGGTGAGGAAGATTGTGAAGTACCTGGAGAGCTTGCTAGGCTGTTAATATAGGAAGAAAGAGCCATGCAACCGAATGAAGATCCAGTCGAGATTGTGAACTTGGGTACTAAATAAGACAATAAAGAAGTCAAGATATGTGTCAATCTAGAAGACAGTGTCAAGAACAGATTAATCAAGATGTTGCATGGCTATGTTGAGATCTTTGATTGGTCATACAAAGACATTCCAGGGCTTGATACTGATATTGTAGTTCACCGTCTACCGATTAAAGAAGGTTGTTCTCCAATAAAGCATAAAGTTCGTCATATGAGTCCCGGGATGTCATAAAAGATCAAAGTTGAGGTTATGAAGCAGTTCAATGCAGGTTTCTTGGCCGTTACGTCTTATCCTCAATGGGTTACAAATGTGGTTCCAGTACCGAAGAAGGATGGCAAGGTGCGTATGTATGTAGGCTACAAGGATCTGAAAAGGGCAAGACCCAAAGATGAATTCCCACTTCTATATATTGATGTTCTTGTTGATAACACCGCTCAACGCAAGGTATTCTCCTTTATGGATGGTTTCTCTGGGTATAATCAAATCAAGATGGCACATGAAGACATGGAGAAGAATACTTTCGTCACACAGTGGGGAACTTTCTGTTACAAGGTTATGCCTTTAGGTTTAAAGAACGTCGGTGCAACATATCAGCATGTTATGGTAGCTTTGTTCCATGACTTAATACATAACGGGATAGAGGTTTATCTTGACGACATGATAGCCAGATCTTAGACTAAAGAATAACATCTCAACCACCTACACAAGTTGTTTGAAAGATTGAAGAAGTACAAGTTGAGATTGAATGCAAACAAGTGTACCTTTTGGGTAAGATCCGGTAAACTCCTAGGTTTCGTCGTCAGTGGTAAAGGTATTGAGGTTGATCCCACCAAGGTCAAATCCATTCAAGAAATTCCATATCCCCTACTTAGAAGGAAGTTAGAGGTTTCCCGGGACGATTAAACTATATTGCCAGCTTTATTTCTCATTTGACCGCTACTTGTGAGCCGATCTTCAAGTTGCTAAAGAAAGATCAAGTAGTAAACTGGAATGACGATTATCAGATAGCTTTCGACAAAATTAAGGAGTGCCTCCAAGAACCTCCAATTCTGATGCCACCAGTTGAAGGAAGACCTCTGATCATGTACCTAACAGTGTTAGAGAACTCAATGGGGTGTACTGGGGCAACATGACGAGTCTGGTCAAAAATAGCATGCAATATACTATCTTAGTAAAAAATTTATCGACTGTGAAACAAGATACTCACTGCTCGAGAAAACTTGATGCGCTTTGGCATGGGCTGCTCGCTAACTAAGATGGTATATGTTGACTCATACAACCTTGTTGATCTCTAAGATGGATCCCATAAAATACATATTCGAGAAACCCGCTCTCTCCGGAAGGATAGCCAGATGGAAAATGGTCTCAGAAGAATACGACATTAAGTACACCACTCAGAAGGCAATCAAAGGAAGTATGCTGGCAGATCATTTGGCTCATCAGGCTGTAGATGACTATCAATCTATGAATTTTGAGTTCCCAGATGAGAATATTATGCTAGTTACAGATTGTGAAGAGCCTGGATCGTATGAAGGACCTGAGCCAGGATCTTGATGGACTATGGTTTTTGATGGAGCTTCTAACGCGCTAGGCATTGGAATCGGTGTTGTGATTATCTCTCCCAAGGCTTTCCATAAGCCCTTCACCGCCAGAATTTGCTTTGGTTGTACCAACAACATGGCCGAATACAAAGCATGCATCATGGGTATCAAGGCTGCTATTGATATGAGAATTAAATTCTTGAATGTGTATGGGGACTCATCCGTAGTGATCATCCAAATTAAGGGAGAATGTGATACGAAGCATCCAAATCCCATCCCTTATCGAGAGCATGTGTTAAAATTAATTTTGTACTTCAAGGAAATCACTTTTGAACATATTCCACGAGAAGAGAATTAATTGGCAGACGCATTAGCTACCATGTTATCTATGTTCAAAGTCAGATGGGACAATGAATCTCCTCGAATTACTATTGAGAGGCTAGACGAATTAACACATTGCTACGAAGTTGAAACTGATGAGGTGGAGGAAAAGCCCTGGTTTCATGAAGTAAAGAGAACCTTGAGGCTCAAGAGTAGACTGAAGGGAATCTATCAATGATGATAAATTTCTTTGGAGGTTCTCTTCCAAGTTCTTTTTTAGTAACAAAATTTTGTATAAGCGCAACCACGATTAGACTTTGATTTGTTGTGTAGACAAGAAAGAAGTTGAGAAGGTTATGGAAGACATGCACAAAGGAGTCTTTGGTACTAACTCCAGTGGGCATATGATGGCTAAGAAAATTCTGAGAGCGAGTTATTATTGGTCGACTATAGAAACTGATTGCATTCGTTATTCTAGAACTTGTCACAAATGCCAGATTTATGTTGACAAAGTACATGTGCCTCTGATTCCTCTAAATGTCTTGACTGCTCCTTGGTTGTTTGCGATGTGGGGCATTGATATGATTGGAGAGATTAAGCCTACCGCTTCTAACGAACATCGTTTCATCCTCGTCGCCATTGATTATTTCACCAAGTTAGTTGAAGCAACCTTATTTGCCTCCGTTACCAAGAATGTTATGGCTCGGTTCATTAAGCATAACCTTATCTGTCGGTATGGCATCCCCGAAAGAATTATCACGGACAACGGTACCAATATCAAAAATACTATTATCACGGAACTCTGCATGCAATTCAAGATTAAGCACCACAATTCTTCTCTATATGAACCGAAGATGAATGGCGCAGTAGAAGCCGCCAATAATAATATCAAGAAGATCTTACAGAAGATGACGGTGACGTACATCAACTTGGAAAACCCCATTCTCTCTAGTCTACGGTGTGGAGGTTGTCTTACCTGTCGAAGTCCAGATTCCTTCCCTAAGTATTATAAAAGACGCAGGTTTAGACAAAGACGAGTGGATTTAGACTCGACTGGACCAAATAAACTTGATTGACGAGAAAAGACTTGCGGCTATTTGTCATGGTCAGATGTACCATAAGCGTATGATTAAAGCCTTCAACAAGAAAGTCAAACATCGGGTATATCGGGCTGGTGACTTTGTAATAAAGCGCATCATCCTACCACAAGGTGATCCCATGGGAAAATGGACTCCCACATACGAAGGGCCATTTGTGATCAAGAAGATATTCTATGGCGGTGCTATGATACTTACCACCATGGACGATAAAGATCTTGCACACCCTGTGAACACAAACATAATCAAAAGATACTACGCATAAAAGTGACCCGCTAGGTTGAAAGGCCTAGGAAAAAATAAGGGTATCCCGGCAAACCAAAAGGGTTCAAGAAAAAATTAGGGATATATGTAAAAAATTTGTACACCCGGCAAGTCGAAAACCTCAAAAGGCGGCTTGGGCAAAAAAGGGTATCCCGGTGGACTGAAAACTTGAAAGGGAGGTCCAGGAAAAAGTTAGGGATTAAAGCGTACGACTATGTTTCGTTCTATCACCTATTTACTAACAGCCAACATAACTACCGATGTCAAGTTCAAATGGTACAGATCAATCCAGTCAACTTCTTCTAACAACAAGGGATGATATGCTCAAAGAACTAGAGGCAATAACAGAGTTGAAACTCGATGAGATTGTTTTCATATAGTTGTTTTTATTTGTTTTTCTTTGTACTTTCTTCATTTTTACGATGATTTCCTCTTACTAGGATCTATGTCTCCTTATACAAAAATGCCTGTTTATAGGCAAATTATCAATACAAATATAATTCAAAATTCAAATTTACTTTCTCTGTTTTTTTTTTTTGCAAAAACGTCCAATGACTAAATTGAGTGAACATATGCATATGAATATGATTACTATTAAAAAATATGTGAATAAAAACAGGAATAAGAATTTACTAAAGACTCTATGAGTTGGGATAACGTTCAAGTCATCCACAAATCCGCACAGAAAAATCCCCACGTAGCTACCTTCACAATCTCATCCCCGACAAAGATACATTCCCCAACGAGTCTAAAATGCCTTCAGAAAGAAATTGGGACATCTTCCAGCAGTTAACATGATCATTTCCCTTAGTAGGCCCCCTAGCAGATAAGGAAGTTTGATCATTTCCCCAGTATATGGTGGAAACTTCCTCGGCACAACCTATGAAATTTTAATCCCCATCAGAGATTATGTCCTCAACACAGTTTACAGGAATTTAATTCTCCAGCAGAGTTTATTTCTCCAACACTGAAATCCCTAGTAGGATTCTCCTCTCCAGCAGGATTTATTTCCCCAGCAGGGTTTATTTCCCCAATAGGGCTTATTTCCCAAACATAGGTTATTTCTCTGATTGTCGCAATTCCCCGACATGATCCTCTTCCCAGGCCAGATATCATTCAATGTTGTCCTCCCTAGAAGAGATGACGTCCATATCAAAAATTTGGTCAGACAACACCTCAGAAGGTTATCCATCTCTTTTATCTCCAGTTAGGGCACATGAGAATCAAATCCTTCAAAAGAACGATGAACAGCCAATTTTTCTGGAATTCTTCTATCCCCAAGTAGAAGTCGAACGTCCCTAGCAAAGATGTTCTAAACAAGATTGAAGATTCATATTCTTCATCCCCAGGAACGGTGAGGGATTTATTTTCCCCAGCCAAAGATATTGCACAAAGCTACCGTTGCCGTCAACAACATCTTACATTCATACATCATTTACAAAATATCATAGCATATACATAAGAAAAGCATATAATGTTCTCATTTATCTCGATAACATCATTACACAATGCATTACATGCATCATGACATTGTGTAAACTAACTTTGTCTTTTCAAGTAAAATCCGCAAACAGATGAATATCATCAGCAATTTTCAAACAGGTCACAAATTAATTCCCGAAAGAAGACGACGCAAATATCTATTTGACCATCCGATATGAATTCCCAAAACAGGATAGGTTTACCAACAAAGAACAAGTCAGATATTAATTCCAGAAACAGGACAGGGAAACTATCTATATGACCAGCCGATATGAATTCCTGAAACAGGACGAGTTTACCAAAAAAGAATAGGTCAAAGATTAATTCCTGAAATAGGATGGGGAAACTATCTATATGACCAGCCAGTATGAATTCCCGAAACAAGACGAGTTTACCAATAAAGAACAGGCCATAGATTAATTCCCGAAACAAGACGGGGCAAAAATCTATATGACCAGCCGGTATGAATTCCCAAAACAGGATGAGTTTACCAACAAAGAACAGGCCAGACATTAATTCCCGAAGCAAGACGGGGCAAATATCTATATGACCATCCAGTATGAATTCCCAAAACAATATGGGTTTACCAACCAAAAACAGGAAAAGATTAATTCCCGAAATAGGACGGGGCAACTATCTATATGAACAGGCGGCATGAATTCCCAAAGCAGGACGAGTTTACCAACAAGAAAACAGATTATAGATCAATTCTCGAAACAAGACGGGGCGACTATGTGCATGACCAAATGACTTCCTTCAGAGACTGAATTCTTACGAGCATTCCTCTTCAGAAATTTATTCTGAAAAGCATTCCCCCACAAATACTGAATTCTAGCGAGCATTTTCCTTCTGAAAAACATTCTTCATAGTCCGACGTAGACTCGTTCTGATACTCCTATCAACAGTTACTTTGGGTGGCATATGTAAGCCCATCCATGGAGACATTATATCATCTCTCTGAATGGCATCTTCAATCCCATTCAAGCAATATTATCAACCAACAGTGTTACTTCATGCACCGACGAGTGCAAATTTTCAGGCACTAGAGTGTTCAATCCTCTCCCAACTTCAGATCACGAATGGCGAGCATGCCAATGTAACTCTTCAAGTTCAAGAAGATTGAACAGGGGAAGCTGTTGTACCCCAAAATTTTCCCTCCCATTATCTAATACATTCTTCCAGGGTTCTAAAATTCTCAAGCTTGCTCAAGAATTGATCAGACAAATTCTCTTCCTAAGCAATGGACCTACAACTAGGGTTTCACTTTTCTCAAGGAATATTGTACTTATAATGCCTCAGGTGGAGTTCATGGTTTATTATATGTCTCTAATAATTCTCATGCCAAGTTTTAAACCTTGCATCACAAGATTGCTCATCCAATTGCTCAGATGACTGAAAATCAAACTACATTGGACAAAAAGTCAATTGTGGTCAACATACAGTCAAACTTCAAGATTTTTGGTCAACATCAAGATTTTGAAATCACATTCATCATTTGATCAAGGATTTATCATGATTCATCAAGAAAACTCGTAATTCATCAAAAACCAAAAGTTACTAAATTAGGGTTTCCTTAAGGAGAAGTAAACTGAACTTTGACCAAGCACAACTTTCACATGCTTCATCAGATTTTCCTCAACCAAAGCTCACTTTGAAGGAAAGTTAATTCTCTACAAATTTGTCTCTCTAGGCTTAAGTCCAAAAAATGCTTCATTTGAGATATATGGGACAAAACATTATAGGTCATTTCAAAAGTCAACAAAAAGACACTTTTTGTCAAGGCAACTTACATCAAGATAAAGTCTTCAAATGCAAAAATGTTCAACATAGAGATAGTATAGGACATATTGAGCTTTCTAAAAAGTCCCAGATCACCTTCAAATGATAAATAGAGAGAGTTATGATTGGTGCAAGTTAGGAAATTTTGAGAAAATGTATGAAACCAAAAGTGATCAAGCTTGAATTCTTGGGCTAGTGGGCATATTTTTCAAGGCCCACGTGTGTTATAGGTCTCAATATGAACCTCAAAACTTGTTCATACACCCCTTGGGTTTTTATTCTTTTTATTTTTTATTTTCATTTATTTAAAGTTAAAATTAAATTAGATAAAGGCAAGGCTTTCTTAAAAAGGCCCAAGCCCAACCTTTTGACCTAATTTATCACTATATATTCCATATATTTCAGACAACAAAGGACACACTAAAACCGTTGCAAGAAACACCTTTCCAAAATTCCAAAATTCCAAAATTCTCAAAGCTAGGGCAAGTTACAAAACCTATTTGCAGCCACATTCAAGCAAAACCTATCGCCCCATTCAACTCCAGAAGCACTATCAGGTAAGTGGGGATCGATTGCGATGACCCAACAAGGCTGAAACGCATGAACACATATCATTGGTTTTCCATTCTTGCATGAATTTGTATTTTTTATTTCTTTGTGTTTTAATGCATACTAACATCACTAATGCGTTTCTGAGGTTTAATAGTGCAGGATAGACTCATCGTGTGAGTCCCATAACGACTGGACCATGAGATGCCATGCTTGGTCTGTTTCATGTTATTTTCTACGTATATCACAATCTAGCACGATTTAGCCCAAACCAGTGGCACCATTGAGTCCGTAAGGTCTGAATTAAGGGGTCTGGTCCTTTGGAACCTCTAACGTTTGCTATCTTGCAGGAACAAAAAATGCAATCCCCGGAGAAGACAACTGGATCTAGGGCTCTGGCCCAGTTATTTTTTTTAATTATTATTTAATTCTTTTACCCCCCCCCCCCCCCCCCCAGAATTACTCACTCAGGCCCATCACTCTTTTATTTTGTTTTAATTTCTTTTTTAATCATAATTAAGTTTTTTTTCTAATTAACTAAAATCAATTTAGATTTAGGGTTTCTCTTTGATTAAATTAATTAAAATCAAATTAACTTAACCTTGTTAATTAAATTAATCTTTAATCGAAATAATTAACTTAGTTTCTTTAGGTATTCTTTATTAATAATAAAAATTCTTTTCTAAATTAAAATCAATTAGGTTAGATTAATCATTATTTTTTTATCAAGACATTTTTTCCATATCTTTCCCTTTTTACAATCTCCCCGCGGTCTTTTATTTTTGCATTAGTTATTTTATAATTATGTAACTGTTGATGGTTTGTAATAGCTTAAACTAGGGTTTACTATTTCTTTCCCCTAATTTTGTGGTTTGTATCCCCCTTCCCTGAAGCCCTACAATAGTTTAGATTTCTTTTCCGCATTTTACCGCTTTCCTTATAACTGCTAGGTGTATGTTAATAGGGTTTGCATGACAAGATCTAAAACAAACGCTAGAAAACCTAATCAAGACAAATTAACTGAAAACAAATCATTTTTCACACACACACCTCTAGGGTGACTCCACTTGTTGCCTTCAGAAAACAGGAATGACCCTCGGACGTAGGGATACCGTTAGTAAAGACCTTCGGTTAAAAATTATCATAAAGATCATAGTCCCTCGATGACTCATCGATGATGCCTTCGGTAAATCATCTTTTCCCCGATGTTGCCTGTGAATACATGATGATAGTCCTTTCGAATTGTTAAAGGTATCCTTATATGTTGTCTTTATGACTGTATGATGACCCACGCCTATCCCTCAAATATCCAACGATAGGGCTTCCTATTAACCAATGATAGGATAACACTATCTAAAGGAAGAGGAAAAGAACAAAAGACTTTTGATTAGGTAGATAGTTCTTAATCGCTTTCTGAAATATTTTTAAAACAAAGATTTTTGATATAAATATGGTTGCTAATTGTACTAGGACTTTCAGATTTTTGATATAAATTTGGTTAGAGGTGATTTAGTGAAGATGCATGTTGATCTCTGTGAGTTCAGATATTACACACATGACGATGCTGCTTGTAGAGTTTGCAGTATGGATATCCATGGATGTGATAAAGTGAGAGCTGATCTTCAAGAAATGTTGGATGAAGGTCTTATCCACATAATCAGACCAAGGGCTGAGTATGAAAGATATGTGAATATGGTTTATCCTTGCCCCGGAGGATTCTGTATTTTTATGTGAACTATATGGGTGATGATCTAGTATAGTTGCACGCAACATTTTGTCACATGGATGGCTTGGAGGTACATCATTATGGGTCCTGTCAAATCTTCTATAGGGATTCGCGTGGTTGTTCTGTTGTAAGAAGAGGTGTTCAATTGCTGTTAGATAATGGTACTATCGGGATCACATGCAATAGATATGATAGAGTTAATGTTATTGAAGACTACTTTGTTGAGGCCATGTCTGATGATGAATATGTTTATGCTGATGAGTTCTTTTCTTCTGATGAAGGTTTATTTTGTGATAATGATTATGCGATTCCTGAGTATGCTAAAGAAGAAAGGGTGAATGTTATTGTGCCATATTTTGGTGTTCTCACTCCTGTAGAGATTGTGTACCACATCAAGCCCGTTGTTGCTCCCGTAGTTATCTGTCTGCTTGGTACTATTCCATATGAATCAGATAAAGTTATGCCTTATAAATACAATGAAACTATCCTGGAAGATAGTGTGGAAATTCATATCCAACCTTTTTCCCATGTTGAAAATATTGCTGAAGCTAGCTAGGTAACTCGCAGTGGTCGTGTCTTCACCCCTACCTTTCAAAGAGATGTTAATTCTGGTAAGAAGGTGGTTGTGAATGCTGAACCTAAGAAAGTGATAGGAGAAAATAGTGGCGCTACTTTGGAAAAGGATGTTGATGATCTGTTAAAAATCATCAAGATGAGTGATTACAATATTATGGATCAGTTGTTGCAAACGCCATCTAAGATTTCCATTTTAGCCTTGTTGATGGACTTCTCTGCTCATCGGGAATCTCTTATGAGGGTGTTGGATTAGGCTTTTGTTGAAAGTGATATGTATGTAGATCATTTCAGCGGTGTTATGGGGAATATTACGTCTTGTGACAACCTGAGCTTTTGTGATGAATAGTTACCTAATGAAGGGAGAAACCATAACCTAGCTCTGCATATTTCCATGAATTGTAAGAATGACTCTTTGTCCAATGTGTTGACAGACAATGAATCTACTTTGAATGTCATACCTAGAAGCACCCTCATGAAGCTTAAGTACCAGGAAACTCCTATGTGCCCTAGTAGCATTATAGTGAAAGTTTTTGATGGTTCAAGAAAATATATTATTGGATAGGTGGATTTACCTATTCACATAGGTCCACACTTATTCCAAATCACCTTTCAGGTTATGGATATTGTACCATCCTATTATTATTTATTAGGACAACCTTGGATCCATAAAGGCAGGTGTTGTTACTTTCACCTTGCATCAGAAGTTAAAATTTGTTTTTGAAGGAAAAGTGGTCATTATGAATGGTGAGCAAGCTCTCTTGATATTTCATTTGTCTTCCTTCAGCATTGTAGAAGTCGATGAAGCCACTGTTGGAACTCAATTCCAAGCTTTGTATATTGACAATATAAGGAAGAATGAAGATTCTATCACCCCGTTTAAGGATGCGCTGCAGGTAATGCAGAAAATCCCTAGAAAGGTGTGGGGTCAAGTTACTAATCCACCTGTGAACTGGAATAGGACTGAATTGGGTTTCTCCGTGAAGAAGGAAGTTGTGAAGCCGGAGTCCGCTTTATGTTAATATCAAAATATCTTTCATAGTTCATGGTATCTGTTTACCGTGGGAATTGGTAAACAACCGCTGATCTTCCAAATGGTTACTTATTTGGTGACTCGCAGGATCGATCAGATTGATCCTAGGACATGGTTAATTTTGGGGTTTTGACTAAGTTTGACAATGGTTAAATGACAAGAAAATAAATAAGCTTTATGTAAATTGCATGAAGAAGAGAACTTGATAAAATAAAGGAAGACTTGAAATAAAGGCTTTCGACTGGAAAAGTAAAGGAGAAAGCAAGTAAAGTTTCTGGAAAATAAATGACTTTGATTAATAAAGTGGTGTTTCACACATACATTCTCAACAATTCTTTCTCACACGCTGGGTACTCGAATCTATATGAGTGACTTGTATATAATTGTGAACACACGCGAAAAACAGCGTGAACTACTAATATTTATACTAAACATCCCAAGTAACCGTTGGGCAGTTACACTGCTTCGAGATGACTCCACTTGGCACGTTCTCAGCGTTCGACGCTCCAGATCTTTGCACGTTGCACTTGGTAACCGCTGGGAACCGTTTTCCCTCCAAACGTTTGAATTTCAAACCGTCCCACTCTGAGCAATCGAACACCTTCGTCGAGAGGCATCTTCGACGAGCCACACCTTCAACGTCAAAGGCAACCAAATTCTCCCTTGGAAGAAATTCTCTAAGTACATTGCCATCTTCTGATGGGCATTTCGACAGACCCAACTGGTCGAAAACATCCTTCAGCTTTAATGGCTGATATTAATAAAAACAAGGGTGTCGAATTTAGGAGCCAACAAATTGCCCCCCAAGAATGCCTTATTTCGACTCTGAAAAGAAAAAGGCATTCTTTGAAACTCCATTCGACACCTGTCTTTTCATTCTTAGTCACAAATTAAATTGTGCACTTTTTTGTCTTCTACCAACCACTGACAATCCCAAGAAAAAGCCATCATTTCATCCGTACCTAAGACGTCACCTCAGTACGGCGTGCAACATGCCAAATGTCTTTTCAAAAATTGTCATCATGACAATTCCCAAAAACGAGGGCGCACGCTGCACCCTTTCATTTCTGCAGAACGGCTATGTCAACAGGGGGACGCCACGTGTCCCACTACCTTCTGCAACATTAAATGGCATTAAATGGCCTCGAATTTGGGGATTTCCCAACTACTATAAATAGCGTCAAGTACCCATTGTGGGACTTTTTCACGCTATCTTGCCTTCAAACTTCCTTGTTGAATACAAACTCTCTGCAAACTTTGCAAACAACTTGTTCTTCACTTCATCTTCAACCTTAACATCAACAATGGCGTCCGATTCTTCTACCGCTCCTAGTTCTAACATCCCCTCCAGAAATGCTAAACCCAAGATTTTCTCCACTGCCCCCGTAGTTACTCCTACAGGCCAACGAAGGGTTCCTAAACCCCTAGACATTGCTGAACGTGATGCTTATTCACACCAACTCATGATTCCGGTTGGATACTCCAACCAAATCTTCGCTATGTCTGGCCCGCTAAACCCAAGCATCGCTGAAGCCATGAAGATTAAAAGCTTCTTTCCAGTGCTTGAAAAGCTCAAACCTGTTGGATGCTCTAAGAAAGATGCAGAGGATAACGAAGATCCCGCTAAGGATAAAATTGATCTTCGCTTCTTCAATAGGGGTGTTAGGGCTTTCAGGTCTAGCCCTAGCCTCACTCCTGACTACAGTGCTTGGCTGGAAAAAATGGAGAAAAGCCAGGCTTCGATCTGGAAAGACATGGGGATATTCGACCTAGTTATGTTGTCGAAGACGGGTCTCAACTACTCCCCAGAAATGTTGATAGCTTCCTTACTCTTTTGGGATTACACTCATTTCACCTTCCACCTTCCCTGTGGAATGCTGACACCCACGCTGTTCGACATGGCTGCCATCACTGGCCTTCGACCCACTGGGGATTATTTCGACCCAGAAGAAATGTCGGAGGATCAGATTGGATTCTCTGCCACAAAACCAACCTACACCACCTATATCAACCATTACCACGATAAGTCGACGGCCACTGTGTCGGATGTAGAGCATATCGCGTTTCTAGCCTTATGGCTGTCACGCTTTGTGTTTTGCACAAAGTCTTTACAGGTGACAAAGAATATGGTCACCCTCGCCACCCAACTCCACCATGGCCAAAATATTTGTTTGGCAAAATTGATCTTGGCGAATCTGTACGAGTCGATTAGCAGCGGAGCGACTCTTTTGAAGATCATCGAGAACAGAGTCAGTCTGCTGCTTGCAGGACCTTTTTGGCTACTTCAGCTGTGGCTCAATGCCACCTTCGAGTCTTTCTTACCTCAGAAGACTCAAATAAATGAGCAAGCTCCGGAGATAGCAAATAGGTGTATCGAAGGCACCAGATTGGCTCTACTGACCCCAAATGAAGATGGGCTGGAGCTTCAACAAACCTTTGCAAACTTCGTCTTGATGTTTGCAAGAAGGAAGGAATTTGTTTCGACCATGGCTCCCTTTGCTCGACGAAAGGTTGGTCCAGAGTGGTTCACGAGGCCCCATCCTAAGTCGTCAAGTGGCCCTCCGGTCGAAGAACATACAACAGTGTGGGAAGCATTTCTCACACCAAGAATAATGCCCCTACGATTCAAGAGCTCCAAGACTCACTTGAGCCTGATTGCGTATCAACCAAACCTGGTCTCCCGCCAGTTTGGTATCATTCAAACACTCCCTTCTCCTATTTTTCCCAGGGAGAAGTCTATGTTATACTTTTGCAATGACTACACTGAAGACGCCGCCACTAAGCATATCGGCAGGTATGCTGGTCGAACAGTTCTTTCGTTGTTCGACTATCAGCTTAACTTTCTCTGCTCACCATCCTTCGAAGAGTGGTGGAAAAGTTACTACGCTGAAGAGTTCCTCGACGAGAAGGACTTCGTGGACGAACTTCAAAAGTCTTTTGTTCTTGTCTTGGACAAAATAAAGAAATGTAAGTTCATTCTTCCAAATTATTTTGTCTTTCCCTTTCGACTGGAAGTCTGTTAATTATTTTGTCTTCTTTCAGTTGTTCGAAAGCCTGCAGCCAAGAAAGCTGTAGAAGGCCACCAGGGAGGAGGTCCCTTGACAAAACCTCCACCACCGGGGAAGACTATAGCACCGGCGAAGACTACAACAGGCCATCAGGGGGAAGGTCCTTCGAAAAAGCCTTCTGCACCGGTAACCAGACTTTTATTGTTTTCTTCTGGCTTTAACATTCTGACTTTCGATGTAGCTTCTAAATCGAACTCCAATTGGTTTTTAGGCACCTTCACCCAAGAAACGACCTGCTCTGACGGTCGAATCTGGGAGTGACGAAGAAGATGACTCTCCCCCCGCCCCTCTAAAAAGGCGAAAACTGAAGAAGGATGTTCCCTCTCCTGAGACTCGAATAATCAGAATAAAGGTTGCTGGGAGAAAACCCAGGCCACCTCCAGTAATTATTGAAGAGCCAACGGAGGAGGAACTAAATGTTCTTCTCAATAAACCTGTCGAAAGCGACAATTCCAGCCCTGGGGCTGAAGTTCCTCTGCAGGTAATTTCTTTGACCCTTTTTTAACTCAGGTGTTGATACCCACGTTCGATTATGTCCCTTCCTAACTTAGAAGATTCTTCTTCTGCTTTTTTCCAGGAAACCACTGAAAGCTCAGCGCCAAAGACTTCTGAAACGTTAGATTCTGCTGAACTCAGTAGGCCACAAGAAAAAGACTTGGTGAACGATGAAGCCAATGCTGAAACAGATGAAGCCAATGCTGAGACAGAAGAACAACAAACAGAAGATCCATAAACAGAAGAGCAACAACCAAAAGAGATTCAAGTGGTTGATCTGTCGGAGGAACAACATGACGAAGGAGGTCATGCTGATGCTGGTACTGCTGATCTTCAAGTCGAAGAAAGTCAAGTCGAGGCAAATGCTACTCAACAGCCTCAACCCCAAGGCAATGCTGCTGCGAAGGTTACCACCTCAACAAAGCATAAGTCGAAAGAAGACTTAGCACTCTTAAAGCAAACTGATCCCGTTGGCTATCTGAATGCCATTATCGAGAGCATGGGAAGTTCGTCTGATATTAGTCAGGAGGCTTCTACTCAGTCGGGGAAGTCCACTGAGACTTCTCCTCTCGATGAGGCTTTGACGAAGGTTAAGGCTCAGTTCTTCAAGAAATATTTGATGAAAGCTTTGGAGGGGGACCCTACTGCTCCATCGTATTTGGGGGCTGTTTTGAATGCCGTAGACTTGCTAGTTATGACTCCGGAGGTTTCAAGCTTTATCATGGAGTTACACTCCATTATTGATCAAGTCTCCGCAGACTATCAGCGACAAAGGGGCTTCAACAGCCAGCTTGAAGCGTTATATGGCAAAAGCTCTTCTGCATGGACTGCTGTAGCAGAGACGACTTCTCGAATTGCAGAGTTGTCGAAGCAAAAGGCATCTAAGCAGGAAGAAATTGATGCCATAGATCGAGAGAATGCTTCCATAAAGGCGCAAATCGAAGAGTTAGAGGCCAAGATGAATGCCAATACTAAGCACAAGGAGGAACTTCTCTCGACTGTTCCAGACACTGAGAGTCAAGCTGAAATCACACAAGGCCTAGAATTTGCTGAGAAAGCTCAAGCCTTTGACGACCAAATTGCCAAGCTTGCCCAGGCGAATGCCTTGTGCAACAAAAGACTGGAGTTGCAGCAGGCGAAGTACCTTCGACTCAAAGATTCGATCCCCTTCTGATTGACTCAGCCCTTTAACCATATATTGTAATATGTATTTGACAATATTGCCATTTTGGCTAATTTATAAAATTTTCCATTTTGGCTTATTTATGGTTAATTTAATCGTTACTTGTTATTTATTTTGATCTCTTGGAGTATAGGTTTATACTTTTTCAAATATTTGCCATTTACTCTCAAGAGCCTTTTATCGTCACCTAACTCTTCGACTTCATAAGCTCCACCAGAAAAAGTCTGGATAATTCTAAATGGTCCTTCCCATTTGGGTGACCATTTTCCCATGCTTCGATCCCTTCGATCCATGGGAAGAATCACCTTCCAAACTAATTCTCCAGGCGAGAATGCCTTAGGTTTCACTTTTTTATTTTAAGAGTCTTCCACTCTTTTCTTCTGAAGCCTTAGTAGGTCGAGAGCGCGCAATCTTTCTTCGTCTAAATCTACTAGTTCGTCTAACATCATATCCCAATAAACTTCAGAGGGAATATCATGGTGTCTATGAACCCTTGCAGATTGAAGACAAATTTCTGCTGGCAACACTGCGTCATGACCAAAAGTTAGCCTATATGGTGTTGTACCTATGGCTTCTTTTGGGGATGTTCGACAGGCCCACAAAATCTGGTCTAACGTCTTATGCCAATTTTTTGGCTTCTTCCCAACATGCTTTTTTATCAAGCCAATCACTACTTTGTTCGCTGCTTCGACTTGACCGTTTGCCTGTGCATAATAAGGCGTTGATGTTAGGAGTTTAAAGCCTGTTTCTTGAGCGAATTCCTGCATCTTTCGACCGGTGAAAACTGATCCTTGATCAGTAGTTATAGTCTCAGGGATTCCATATCTAAAGATAATGTTCTTTTGAATAAATTCAATGACATTTTCTTGGTCTACATTGACTAAAGGAATAGCTTCGATCCACTTAGTAAAATAATCAATGCCTACCAATATATACTTCTGGCTCTTTGATGATGCTGGTCGAATCTCTCCAATAAGGTCCAACGCCCATCCTCTAAAGGGCCAAGGTTTCACTATCGAGTGAAGTTCGCTTGCTGGTACATGTTGGATGCCTGTATGGACTTGACATTCTTGACAACCCTTGGCGAACTCGACACAATCTTTCAACATGGTGGGCCAATATAGTCCTTGTCGAAACAACATCCATTTCATCTTATGGCCTACTTGGTGAGCCCCACATGCTCCAGCGTGCGTAGTCGAAAGGGCTATGTATGCTTCAGTTTCACTTAAGCATTTTAGCAATACCCCTTCAGGCGTCTTTTTAAATAACTCATTACCCATGAGTACGTAACTCAACACCCTATGCTTTGTTTTTCGTTCTGTCGAAGCTACTGGATTTTGAAGATAATCCACAATGGGTTTCCTCCAATCTTGCTCTGACAAATTGTCTATGAACGAAATTTCGAAGTTAGTTTGATCAGCATACCCTAGTCTTGTCGATTCCAAGTCTGTTGGTGACAAACAAGTTGCTTTTATCTTTTCTCGAACTTCGATTGCTCTTTGTAATCTCGTTTTTGAAATTTTGTACCCAGATGCAATTTGTGCCAAATCGTTGGCTATTTGATTTTCCAATCTGGGTATGTGTCGAACATTGACCATTTCAAATTTTTTCAATAAACGGTTTGCTATCACAAAGTACATAATGAGATTTTCTCTTATGGATTTATATTCTTTTGTGACTTGCTTAATGACTAACTCTGAGTCTCCCATTATTTCGACTTGGGTTGCCCCTAATTCCAACAATATCTCAAGGCCAGTAATTAGAGCTTCATACTCAGCCTCATTGTTCGAACAAGAACCTGATATCTTGTACTTGAATGTTGTTGGAATTTTTTCTGGAGAAATAATCAAGACTCCTACTCCTGTTCCATCTTTATGGCTGGAACCATCGAAGTAGAATTTCCAAGGTTCTATCTCCACATAATTAATACTCTCAACTTGAATTGAGTGGTCGACTATAAAGTCTGCCACCACTTGTCCTTTTACTGCCTTAAGAGGCATAAAGGTCAAAGAGTATTCAGTTAATGCTAATGCCCACTTGCCAATTCGACTGTGCAAGATGGGTTTCGACAACATGTACTTGAAAACATCAAAATGAGACGAAACATACACATCAACTGGTTTTATATATTGCTTGAGTTTTGTACAAGAGAAATACAGACATAGACACAATTTTTCAACTTCGCTATATCTAGTTTCTGCATCGTTCAAAACTCTACTAAGATAGTAAATGGGTCTTTCGACTCCATTTTCATCTTCTTGGGCTAACATGCTTCCCAAAGTTTTGTCGGATGCAGCTATGTACAAATCTCATACTCCTGTTGCTACAAGGAGGCACCAAAATAGGTGGCTTTGTGAGGTACCCTTTGATTTTGTCGAAGGCTTCTTGTTGCTCCTTCCCCCATTCGAATCCCTCTTTGTTCAGTCGAAGTAAGGGTGAAAAGGCTTGAGCTTTCCCACTTAGGTTAGATATGAATCTCCTTAAGAAATTTATCTTGCCTAACAGAGATTGCAGTTCCTTTTTATTCGATGGTGCTTTCGCTTCCAGAATTGCCTTCGTCTTGTTCTGGTTGATTTCGATTCCTTTCTTGTGGACAACGAAGCCCAAGAAATCTCCAGCTTTCACACAGAATGCACACTTCAAAGGGTTCATCTTGAGACCATGTTCTCTCATTCTTTCGAATGATTGTCGAAGGTGGTCTATATGGTTCTTCCTGGAAACAGATTTTATAACAATGTCATCAATATATACTTGCATAAAAGTGTTAATAAAATCATGGAAGATAGAATTCATTGCTCGCTGGTATGTTGCCCCAGCGTTCTTTAGGCCAAAAGGCATCACTACCCATTCGTAAGTGCCTAAAGCCCCAGGGCATCGAAAAGCTGTTTTCGACACATCTTCTTCAGCAATGAATATTTGATTATATCCTGAATAACCATCGAGCATACTCAGGTACTCGTAGCCAGCGGCAGAATCGACTAGCATTTCCGCCACAGGCATAGGATATTCATCTTTGGGTGTAGCAGCATTCAAATCTCTGAAATCTATGCACACCCTCAATGTACCATTTTTCTTAATCACTGGCACAATGTTGGCAATCCATTCGACATACCTCGTAACGCGTATGAATTTTCACTTCAGCAGTCTTTCGACTTCCGTTTTGATCTTCGACAGTATTTCTGGGGCGAAGCGTCTTGGACTTTGCTTGATTGGCTTCTTCCCAGGTTTGATTGGCAACTGAAGTTCTACCAATCCTCTGTCAAGACCAGGCATTTCGTCGTAATCCCATGCAAAACAGTCCTTGAACTCTTTCAACAAATGGATTACTTCCAACCTGAGTTCTGGGTCAATTTTTGCGCTAATGTAAGTTGGCTTTTTCTCTGACCCTTCGCCCAAGTTGATTTCTTCTAAAGGATCTTGCGCTAACATTTTGATGTCGTTCGCCAAGGGGTCCTTTTCGAAGCCCAAAGGCTCATCGTCATAGATGGCGTCGAGCCTCTGTTCCTGCATCCCTTCTGGCATGATATCAGGAGGTTCTGGATCGAACTCCTTTCCAGGACCTGTAGAAGATAACTGTTGATCATTGGACTGTGTGGCCATGTACTTTACTTCGGCTTCGAGAGCCGTTATCATCTTTGTTTCGGCTACGTAAGCCGAAATTCACTGCAAGGATTGTGACTCAGTCATTTTCACTGAATTCACTTCCCCAACCAGTTGGTTGGATATCAGTTAACCCACTGAAGTCTATGTGGGACAAGTCTTCTCTATCCCATTGAAAACCATGCTCAGGGTGCAGGTATAAGGAACAAAAAGTATTTGGCGCTGGCGCCAAGTCGAAGTCAGGTGTTGGGCATGGCCCAATGTGAGCCAAGTTCTTGTCGAAGTCTGCCAGCCCTAGGTGATTCACTTTGCCCAGGTAATAGCTTTGGTCCGCTTCAATGTTTTCGACCATCCCATCAGGACGCCATAGCAGCAACCTCTAGTGCATTGATGATGGTACAGCTCCAACACCATGAATCCATTCACGGCCCAATAAAAGATTATAGTTAGGTTTGGCCGATATGACCATAAACATAGTTGGTCGAAGGATAGATCCCACCTTGATATCCAGTTGGATCACACCCATTGTGGTCCCTATGCCGCCTTCATAATTCGACAGGACCATGTTGTGAGGCTTGATATTCTCATCACTTTTGCCTATTTTTCTTAGCATAAAGTGAGGAATAATGTTGATGGTTGCCCCACAATCCACCAAGATTTTATTTACTGTGGTTTCTTCGAGTTTAGCCCTTATAAATAAAGGCTTGAGGTGATTTTTCATCGCCTCTGTAGGTGGTTCGAAGAACCCATTCTGCTCCTCAGTAGTGCCATTATCCATGACGAAATAGCACACTGGCCTATGCTTGGCCATTTCTTGCTCCACTTCCCAATCGCTTGTTTCGACCTCCACCTGGCGGTTGAACTCCCTGGGCAGAACTGAGACTATGTTCACCATGATGTCCAAAGTGTCATCAGACTCAGAACCATCTTCGTTATCGACTTCACCTTGGTTAGGCCAAACTAGCCTATTGGTTACTGGTTCTCTTTCCAGAGGTTTCCTTTGCTTTCTTTGAGGAACATTTGAATTGGTTTCCGCCTTTGGTTCATTAGCAGCCTCCCTCTCAGCTTTTCGTCGCCTCTGGTATCTCCTCCATTGAGATCGAGACATGGGATTTTTCCCTTTGTAGTTGCTTGACACCTGTGTCACTTTAGGGGCAGCAACCTGAGGCTCTTTCTTATGTGTTAAAGATGAACCTCTTGGCACATCGAAGTAGTGCCATCTTTCCTCGCTTGGCCTCTTTCGACCAAATGTTTTGTACCATGTATCTACTGGCACATTAGTTGGAGGCCTGAAAGTCAGTGGCCTCTTTTCTTGGTTTGAACCTCTTTGGGAGGCTCTTCTGGGATCATGTCGAAGATCAACACTTTCCCTTTTTTTATTTGCTGCTCTTATACCTTGAATATGTTCAGCAGCTTTTTTGTCGAAGATCGAACTGCATCTGGGACACAGCATCACTTCTGACTTCTTTTTCTGGCATCTTTGCAGGAAATCTGCTAGATTTTCATTTTCCCGAGGGAAAGCAGTTTTGTTGGCTTGTTCTTGCCTCATGGCCTCCTCTGATGCTTTTGGTTCAGAGACTTCGACCATGTTGACATTCATGGTATCTTTGTTGGCAAGAGTCAACTGCTTCATTTGAATCTCCAAGCCCTCTGTCTGGCCTTGAACTGCGGCCAAGTCAGAACTGGGTTTTGTTCCAGATTTTTGGGCTCCAACTGTCTCCAGCTTTGGGCTTTCGGCCGCTTTCTGAACCGCTTCAATTGTCTTTCTGGATAGATTCCCAGAAAAATTGCCAAAGATTGGCATGTTGACATGGTCCTTTGAGACTTCGACCATTGTGATTCCTGGCCTCTTCGACTGGCTTATGGATGCCTCGATCACGTTCACCTCTGAAGGTTAAGCATAATGGGCTTCAGCCTGCAACGGGTTAGAGTCCACAATCATGGGGGTCTTGTCAGCAAACTTCAACCTCCCTTCTTCGATAGCGTCTTGCACAAGATTCCTGAAAAGAAAACATTGAGACGTTTTATGGCCCAGAAAATTATGATATTTACAAAAGCCTCTCTTCTTTCTTTGATCAAGAGGAGGCACTTTTACCCCTGGGGGTATTATCATTTGGCCATCTTTTACAAGCAAGTCAAAGATTTTATCACATTTTGTAATATCAAAACTATAAGTCTTTTTGGGGAACCTATCGTTGGTCCTTTCTGGACCAGTGGGATTTTTTCCACTTGAGGGGACTAACAGTTTGCAAGAATATGGTGGTCCTTGTTTTAGTTCCGCTAAATCGACTTCGCCTTCTTCGACAGTTATAGTTTCGTCGAAGGTTTCTGGATCTTCGCCATCCATCTCAACATACGCTATCCTCTCTCTTTTATGAGTTTTCGTTGCCTTGGCTTTCTCAGCTTTAAGGCGTTCGACCTGTCGAACTCTATCGGCCAGTTGGGCCATGTCTCTCAGGTATTGAGTGTCTAACTTCTTCCTGATGGAATAATCTAAGCCGCTTGCGGCTATTTCGACTAACTCATGTTCTGGCACTTGTGTAAAACATCTTGCTTTGAGCAACCTAAACCTATTTAGATATTCGTCTATAGGTTCAGTGAAACGTCTCTTTACACTGGCCAATTCTTTCAGGCTTATCTTGGTTTGTCCCATGTAGAATTGCTCATGGAACAATCTCTCCAACTGGGTCCAATGATGGATCGAATTGGGGGGGAGAGTTGTAAACCAAGTAAATGCGTTCTTTGTTAAAGAACTTGGGAAGTACTTAATCCTCAGGTTTTCGTTGTTTGAAATATCTCCTGCTTCGATCAAGTATCTCGCCACATGTTCGACAGTAGATTCTGTCGTGTCCCCAGAGAATTTAGTGAACTTAGGGACTTTACATCTAGGAGGTAAGTCTGTTTGTAACACGTATTCTGACAGTGGGGATGTGAAGTTGGGCCTACGAAAGCCCATGTTCATCCTATTTTGCGTCATGATTCTTTCGATCATGGCTGCCAGATTATTTTCCAAACCCATATTTTGGTATTGGATATGCTGAACTACTTCGTCAGCATTTTGGTTTCTGTTAACTAACCTTACCTCTGGGGTTATTACCCTAGGTTCTTCGACAGGCTGCTCCAATCGTGCCCTAAGGTTTTCTTCGACAGGCTGTTGGCCTTGGTTGATAGTGGTTTCTTCCTCTAAGAGTATACCTTGGTTTCCCCTTATTGGCGCCCTTTGGGGCTATCGAATAGGTTGGGGTACTCCAAAGAAATCAGCCAAACACGTCATTTGCGCTGTCATCTGCTGATTCAATTGGGTGGTGTTTTGTATTAGAGGATTCAGCACTGTACTTAAAGTTTGTGCCAACATTTGAACCATATCATGGTTGCTTTCGTCCATTTGTTGCCTCAAGACTGCTGTCGAGGCATTTGTAAGGCCATGTGCTACTTGGGACGTTCCTCCTAAGAGTTGGGTCCTATTTCTGTTCGCCATACCTACTCCAGAACCTTGGAGTGGCGAAGAGGCACTCACTAAAGGGTCTGAAAAAGTGGACGCTGCGTTCGTTAGGCTAGCCAAATCAGACGTTGGCATGCCATAGAGTGGTTCTCGATTATGACCGCCTGTCATAAATCCTGGGGGAACATAAGGCCTCGTGCCTAGATTTCCCCTTGGTGGGGGAGTTCCCAAAGGCACTCTGGGTCCAGTGAACGGAGGTAATGGCCCCGTCGTTGTGACCGTTACTGCTGGTGTTGAACCAGCCGTTATCGCTTCACTTACGGTTGGGATAACCGTTGTTCCCACATTCGTTTGTGGGATTTCGTTATTGTTTGGCGGATTCGCCATCTCTTCTCTTCTTCTGGAAGTATGGGTATTATTAGTGTATATTCTACCACTTCTCAATAACATACAATACTCCTCGAAAAAGATGATATTTTGTGTAAAAAGATTAAACTTCAAAATCAACACACGGTCCCACCAGGTGTGCCAATTTGTTTACCGTGGTGGTTTTGGTAAACAACCGCTGATCTTCCAAATGGTTACTTATTTGGTGACTCGCAGGATCGATCAGATTGATCCTAGGACATGGTTGATTTTGGGGTTTTGACTAAGTTTGACAATGGTTAAATGACAAGAAAATAAAGAAGCTTTATGTAAATTGCATGAAGAAGAGAACTTGATAAAATAAAGGAAGACTTGAAATAAAGGCTTTCGACTGGAAAAGTAAAGGAGAAAGCAAGTAAAGTTTCTGGAAAATAAATGACTTTGATTAATAAAGTGGTGTTTCACACATACATTCTCAACAATTCTTTCTCACACGCTGGGTACTCGAATCTATATGAGTGACTTGTATATAATTGTGAACACACGCGAAAAACTGCGTGAACTACTAATATTTATACTAAACATCCCAAGTAACCGTCGGGCAGTTACACTGCTTCGAGATGACTCCACTTGGCACGTTCTCAGTGTTCGACGCTCCAGATCTTTGCACGTTGCACTTGGTAACCGCTGGGAACCGTTTTCCCTCCAAACGTTTGAATTTCAAACCGTCCCACTCTGAGCAATCAAACACCTTCGTCGAGAGGCATCTTCGACGAGCCACACCTTCGACGTCGAAGGCAACCAAATTCTCCCTTGGAAGAAATTCTCTAAGTACATTGCCATCTTCTGATGGGCATTTCGACAGACCCAGCTGGTCGAAAACATCCTTCAGCTTTAATGGCTGATATTAATAAAAACAAGGGTGTCGAATTTAGGAGCCAACAGTATCTCCATCCGACTACTCCAAAGATCAACGCTATTCTCAAAGATGAGTCAGAGTAAGAGATGCCGAACTTTGTGACACATGGATTCAAAATCTAGAATTGGATCACTGTTGATGTTCCTTCTTGCATTCACATTTCAAAGTAATTTATTGTTTGTTTGACTTTTCAAAAATCTTTTACTCTGCCCAAGGTTAAAGTAATGATGTCGTATGGGCTTGTTAGTTGTTTTGAATTTTAAAATCATTAATAAAAGTTGTTTTTAATTTCTAAAATTGTGTCTTTATTTTCTGCTTTTTCTTGGAAAATGGTAATAAAAAAACCTTTCAAAATACATAATAACTGTAAATAAATATGCATAATTTCTTGTTACATGTGTCAGTTTCTAAAATCAATCATAAATCGTATTTGCAGATTAATTAAAAAAAATCGTTGAGTGCAATGACCATGCACCCCCTCCCAACTTTGAATATCATGTGTATGTGGCTGAAGAAGAAGAATATGATGAAATCCCTGAAGAGGTTTCAAGATTTCTTGAGCGCGAGGAAAACACCATTCAACCGTATAAAGAGTCATTTTAAGACGATTAACTTGGGTTCAGAGGAAAATCTGAAAGAAGTCAAGATTGGGGCACTGCTTCACCTCGATGTGAAGAGCAGGTTGATTGAGTTGCTGAAAGAGTATGTGGATATCTTTTCTTGATCTTACCAAGACATGTATGGTTTTGATACTGATATTGTGGAACATTATTTGCCACTAAAGCTAGAATGTCCACCCATCAAGAAGAAGCTGCGAAGAACTCATCCTGACATAGCAGTGAATATTAAAAAAAGAGGTTTTGAAGCATATTGATGCTAGTTTTATTGTAACATCAGTGTATTAGCAATGGATTGCTAATACTGTTCCAGTACCAAATAAATACAAAAAAGTCAGCATGTGCGTTGATTATAGAGATTTAAATAAAGCAAGTCTGAAAGATGATTTCCCATTGCAACGTACCAGAGGGCTATGACAACCCTATTCTATGATCTGATGCATTGAAGTATATGTTGATGATATGATCGCCAAATCTTAGACTGAGGAAGGGCATATAGAAGACTTGTTGAAATTGTTTCAGCGTTTGAGAAAGTATCATCTCCATTTGAATCCAAATAAGTGTACCTTTGAAGTTCATTCAGGAAAGTTGTTAGGTTTAGTTGTCAACCAAAAAGGAATTAAAGTGGATCCTGATAAAGTTAAGGCAATTCAGGAAATTCCTGTACCAACAACTGAAAAGCAAGTTAGAGGATTCCTTGGATGTTTGAATTACATTTCCAGATTTATGTCCCATATGACTGCAACATGTGAACCAATCTTTAAGTTGTTGAATAAAGATCAAGGTTGTGTATGGACGGATGATTGCCTAAGGGAATTTGAAAGCATTAAAGAGTATCTACGTGAACCTCTTATCTTGCTCCCTCCTGTTGAAGGAAGACCATTGATTATGTATCTGACTGTGTTAGATAACTCCATCGGATGTATTTTGGGACAATAAGACGAAACAGAAAGAAAGGAATATGCCATTTATTATTTGAGCAAGAAGTTCACTGACTACGAATCACTATATTCTATGCTAGAAAAAACATGTTGTGTTTTGTCCTGGGTGGAAAATCGATTGCGGCAATATATGTTGAATCATACTACTTGGTTGATTTCCAAAATGCATCCAATTAAGTATATTTTTGAAAAGCCTGCTCTTACTGGAAGAATTGCCCACTGACAAATGTTGTTGTCTGAATATGATATTAAATACCGTACTCAGGTCCTGATGCTGAATCTCGATGTGGTATGGTGTTTGATGGAGCTGTAAATGCTTATGGAAAAGGAATTGGTGCTATGATTATTACTCCCCATGGGTCACATATCCCTTTCACTGCAAGGCTTACATTTGATTGTACCAATAACATGGCAGAGTATGAAGCTTGTATCATAGGTCTTAAAGAGGATATAGATCTCAGAATCAAAATTCTTGATGTATATGGTGATTCAACTTTGGTAACAAATCAGATCAAAGGAGAATGGGAGACTCGTCACATTGGCTCGATTCCCTACAAAGATTATGCAAGAAGGTTATTGTCTTTCTTCAATAAATTTGAATTTCATCAAATTCCCAGAGATGAGAATCAGATGGCAGATGCTTTAGCCACTTTAGCTTCCATGTACCAGGTAAATCCTTGGAATGATGTACCTCAGATTATAGTTAGACGTCTTGATAAACCATCTCATGTGTTTGCTACAGAGGGGTGTCAGATGAAAAAACTTGGTATTATGAAATGAAACACTTTCTACAGACCTAGGAATATCCGGTTGGTGCGTCGAACAAAGATAGAAATACATTGAGAAGGTTGGCAGGTACCTTTTTCCTCAATGAATATGTGTTATACAAGAGAAATTATGACATGGTCTTGCTCAGATGCATGGATAGACACAAAGCAGGCATTTTAATGCATGAGATCCATGAAGGTTCCTTTGGTACCCATGCCAATGTACATTTTATGGCAAAGAAGATGCTTAGGGCAGATTACTATTGGATGACAATGAAATCTGACTATTACAAATTTGTGAAGAAGTGCCATAAATGTCAGATTTATGCTGACAAGATTCATGTACCTCTAACACTTCTCAATGTTATTTCTTCCCCGTGGCCTTTTTGTATGTGGGGTATTGATTTGATTGGAATTATTGAACCCAAGGCGTCAAATGAACATCATTTCATCTTAGTGGCAATTGACTACTTCACCAAGTGGGTGGAAGTAGCTTCTTATGCTAATGTTTCCAAGCAGGTGGGAGTATGATTTATCAAGAACAATCTTATATGTCGGTATGGTGTGCCAAGTAGGATAATTACTGATAACGGCTCAAATTTGAATAACAAGATGATGATTGAACTCTGAAGAATTCAAGAGTGTCCATCACAATTTTGTCTCCTTACAGGCCTAAGGTGAATGGGGTTGTTGAAGCTGCTAATAAAAACATTAAGAATATCATTTAGAAGATGGTTGTTACCTATAAGGAATGACATGAGATGCTCCCTTTTGCTTTGCACGGGTATCGTACATTCATCCATACTTCAACAGAGGTAACCTCGTTCTCTCTTGTGTATGGTATGGAAGCAGTGCTCCCCGTTGAGGTTGAGATTCCCTCTTTGCATGTAATAATGGAAACCGAGTTGTCAGATGTTGAATGGGTCCATAACAAGTTTGACCAGTTGAATTTGATTGAAGAAAAAAGAATGACAACCTTGTGTCATGGTCAGTTGTATCAGAAAATAATGAAGAAAGCTTTTGATAAGAAGGTCAAGCCTCGTGAATTCAGAGAAGGCGACCTCGTGATCAAAAATATCATGTCTTTTAATGCTAATTCTAGGGGCAAGTGGACTCTCCACTATGAAGGCCCATATGTTGTCAAGAAAGCCTTCTTTGGCAGTGCATTGATTCTTGAAACTATGGATGGTGAGGAGTTCCCACATCCTATGAATGCTGACATAGTCAAAAAATACTTTGCCTAAATAAATAAATGAATAATTCGCTAAGTTGAAAACCTGAAAGGGCGACTTAGGCAAAAAAAAACCGTCTCGGTAGGCTGAAAACCCGAAAGGGAGGTATAGGCAAAACTTAGAGACATAAATAGAATAAATGTTCCAGGTAGGTTGAAAACCCGCAAGGGAAACCTAGGCAAAAGGTATGGATTTCCTGGCAAGTAACTGCGCCAAACAAGACTTGATCATTGAAGCAACAATATTCTCAAATTCTCATCACACTTCAACTAAAGCCTCTGCTCAGGAGTTCAAAATTGTCAAAGAGAATAGTGGTAATTGTATTTTAATGTATCTTTTCCTTATATTTACCATTTTCCAAAACTTTGTAAACATCTTGGAATCTCGCCATTCGTGAACTACCATTCTATTAATAAAGTTTGAGCCTTTATCCAATTCTTTGTAGTTCTTATTTTATTCTGTTTACAAAAATTTCAATTATTATTGATAGTAATTTTCAAAACAAAAAAACATAATAATGAAAACATGTTTTTGAAAAGAGTTTGCAATTTACTTTTTACCTCAATTCTGTGATTCAAGTGGGACAAAAGTAGTGGTTCCAAGGATGGGCGAACTCCTAAGTTTTGAAAAGATTCCTTAAGAAGTATTCCTGGATTACTCTTGCTGATATGCGCGTAGTCTACTTAAATTGTTTTCCTTGGAGTGATGGATTTCATACCAGTTGATATATGGTGTAGTGTTGGGTTTGTAATACCATATTCCCCAGCTAAGTCTTGATTCAGGTTTCTCGAGCTAAGTTTGATTCTTTCCTCATCCAGTCGGTGATTAGGCGGAGATTGCAAAGTTATGTAGTATTTCTTTCTTACTTTATGTTGAGAGTTGATGTGGAATATCTTATAAAGCACTTCTCCCTACAATAATGGCATTGTTGTTATGTGCTTCCCAAGTAGTCGGACAAAAGTAGTATCATTTTCTAAGAAGTGTTGAAACAACTGTCAACTTTATGGTTTTTCTCTCACCAAGTGTTGAGATTGATTAAAAATCCCCATAAGCTTTGAAGTAGGACTTTTTTTCCTCAGTTGGTGCTCACTCTCTTATGGAATCTTCATCCTGGATGTGATTTAGCTGAGTATTATCCTTACCCAAGTTGTTTTTGTCTGGTTATTCCCAGTGCATTATGTCTGTTTTGTCAACATGTACACGATAACATTCATATGTTCATACATACATCATGCATAGATGAATTAAAATTCACTGCCCATTTGTATTCATTAATGTTTCTGTTGGCATATTATTTCATGTGTAGAGTTATGTTATCCTTTCTCCAATAGATTGTCAATGTTAAGCAGAAAGTGTATATCCTTTCAATTTCCCCACTGAGTTATCCCTCGTGGAAGAATTTTTCTTTAGCCTTTCTACCCAGCTCATTATCTGGATGGAACTTGGTCCCCATTTGAGTTTATTCCTCATTGGATGGTGTCTCAGTTAACTGTTTCACTCTGGTTTCTTCCTAGTTTGAATTTTGTGGTCCCCGACATCAATATTATTTTGATCCCTTTAGGCCGTGAGCTCTGGATTGAGATTATGTATTTATTTTGCACGTGAAGACTTTGTTCCCTTAGTAAGAATATGTTGGTATTTCCCCATGAAATCAAGATTTATTTCCCAGCAGTGTTATCATAACAACAAGTGGCGGTCTCTTTATTTGAGCAACCTATACTTCCCCAGTAAGTATGTTAATGCCAGAGAAGATATTTTTACTCTGATGGATGATAGTATCTACTTTATGGGAGATAGTTTATTGTTGAGGTTCGCTTTACTTCAATAATAAAGACAGTTCGATGAAAGATTCTTACAGCAATTTGTTACCCTTTTTAAGTGACATCTTGATTAAAGAAGAAGTAGAGATCCGTTCTAGGTGGAATGCCATCATCCTTTTCAATTTGTTACTCTTACAGAATTTTGGGAAACTTGTTATTGTTATATGTTTTTTCTACCTTCATCCCTGAGTTGGTAGTTCACCACCATTTGTTAGTCGATATTTACTTCTTTCTCCTCATTAGACTTTACCCCAATAGAGTTGAGTTATTTCCAGCCATAAGTGTTGATGTCAATCCTTTATTCACAATTATGAGTGCTGATGTCAAACCTTTATTCCCAGCTATAAGTGATGATGTCAACCATTATTCCCAACCATAAGTGCTGATGTCAAACCTTGGTTCCCAGCCATAAATGATGATGTCAATCTTTGTTCCCAGCCATAAGTGTTGATGTCAACCTTTGTTCCTAGCCATAAATGCTGATGTCAACCTTTATTCCCAGCCATAATTGATGATGTCAACCTTTGTTCCCATCAATAAGTGTTGATGTCAACCCCTTGTTCCCAGCCATAAGTTCTGATGTTAACCTTTGTTCCCAGCCATAAGTGCTGATGTCAACCTTTATTTCCAGCCATAAGTGTTGATGTCAATCATTTGTTTACTAGTCTCGATGTTAATGTTTACCGTTATCTCTGAGCCAATATTATCTTATTGTTTCTATTCGTGTCCTTCAGGTTGGTAGTTTCCAATTCCCTATGAGTTGATGTTACTCTCTTTTTGTTATCTCCTCTCTGAGTGGATAGTTCATAGTTATTTTTCGATTGTTGCTATCTATTTATTTTTCCATAATTATTGAGTTGATGATACTTTGTTTCCTCTTTGGGTTTTACCCTAGTAGAGTTGAGTCTTCTTTTATCCAGTGGAGTTGATTTTCCTCCAATGGATTTGAGTTTCTTTCCTTCAGTCGTGTTGGTAGTCCTTTCTTAATGGCTACCTCTTTGATAGTTTGTTGCTTGCATTGTTAAAATTTTCCATTATTGAAATCTTACTATGCATTTGGTTTCTTTAATCGTGATTTTTTTGGATTTATGTATTTTTAGCCATCCCCGGAGTCGTGTTATTCCCCAGCGATTTATTTTCCGGGTCGAACTCTTTTCTTAGTCCGTTGGTTTTATTTTTTGCTTCCTCAGTGGTGTTCTATGTCACTTTTGGAGTGGGTTATTTGCCTTCATAATCATAAGCATGTCATGGCATCTTAGGGACAAAAATAGGGTTTGTTTCATATTTAAGTATCTTCAATCATGTCGAGATGAAGACTTTAACCTTCGTATCTCTGGATAGAAGACACTTAAATAAAGGCAACTGTTATGCCCCAATTGTTTCCCCTAAGATCTCTTATTATCTCATATTATCAATACATCAAGATCACACATTAGGGTTGGTTTTCCCTTTCTACTTCATAATATCTTTAAGTTTGCTCTTGAGGGATTACCAATAACCTTGAATTGTGTATCTTGTACACGTGTTCTTTTAACTAACATCAATATATGTATATATGTTTCTTTAAATGTTCATATTATAGGTGATCACAATTTCATTCATCTCACCATCTAACCTAGGGTTTGAGGGGTGGTTCTCAATCAAATTGCTCTCTAATGGATTGCAAGAGCTCAAGCTTCAAGGCTATGTCTATGATATCAAATATTTGTGGCTCAAAGAGTTCCATCACTCTATTTAGTTCAAGATCTCCTCAAAGGTGGTGGTGGCATTCATTAAGAAGATTCATAGGTTCATGTGTTTATTTTCATGCATTCTTCAACAAGTTTCATTGGGACTTAAGCTCCATCTTTGAGTTTGATCCCAGAAAACATCATTTCAAGGCCTCTTATGGTTCATCAGGCTATATTTTTCCAATAAAGTTCAAAAAGATTCAAGGTTGATTCTACAAGTATGACCTAATTTAGCAGATGCTTGATTCAGTGATCACAAGGGCATAACTCTCTCAATTTTAATTATTTTTAGTTGGTTCTTTTTTCGTTGGATTCTTATCATCATCTACCACAACCTCTATTCACTTGACAAGATTCAGTTGTGCAAGAAAGATCATTAAAAGTTGAAAGGGGTTTCAAGTCATTTTTGACACTCCCTGAGCTAGGGTTTGTTGACTTATAAGGACCATATGTTGCTCATTTTTGGAGATTTTTAATCATCTCCAAAGCCATGATTCTCTTTAAATGATCATTAACAAGATCTCTTTAGGAATCTAAGGCTAATTTTGATTGAAAGATCACTATTGGTTGAGAAAGATTACAAGTCTCTTTGAAAAGCCTTTGAATTTTAGGGTTTAACTTTAAATGATCATAAAGTGGTCTATTTTTTATCTCCTTGAGCCCATTATTTTTCCACAATAATATTTGGGATGTCTACTACAACTTTGTTCAATGTGCAAGACTTGAAAATTCTTGGAAAGTTGTTGAAGAATTGAAAATATTATAGGTCTTTTGTGAATTTTCCCAAATTTGTTCATCATCTTCCAAAGACCATAACATTTTCAAGTTTTATGATTTTTGAGTGATCTTAATTCCAAAGTTTAATTCAAGAGGTCTACTTCATGTCGTCTTCAGATATCAAGATCAAATTTTGAGTGGAAGGTCATGAAATTTTGAAGAACATTATAGGTCATTTTGGAGTCCTATACTTAGAAATTTTTGTAAGTATAAAAATATGTGTGTTTTTCACAAATTCAATTGAACATAACTTTCAGTTCAAGCATCTACATGGAAACTTTCAAAGCATATTGTCAAGCTTGATTAGTCAGCTCTCTAAAGAATCCAAGATTGTATCATAAAGGTCCCTGAGCTGTTTGCACCATGGTTGTAAAGTTGATGCTTTAAAATTGAAAAATCACTTGAAGTCAGAAGCAAGTTTGTGAAATGTGGCTTCTAATCACCAAATTACCATGCGTTTTACACTTAAATATGATTAACAAAGATGTTTGAATCATTTAGAGTATCAAAACACATCCTTTGGATGAGTTTTGATGCACAAATGGTCACACTTTCTTCATGATCATAGGTGTGCATGATTTCCACTCAAATTGCATCATTCACCCTTCTTCTTGATTCCATTCACTTCTCCTATAAATAGAGACCTCCTCTACTTCATTTTACAAGCTTTAAAGAGCCAAAAAAACCTCTGTTGAACTTCCTCCATACCTCTCAATTCTGTAACTTTGAATTTGGTTTTAAAACATTTTTCAATCCAATTTCTTGGCTTGTTCTTCATCCTTGAACTTCACTGAAGCTAACAGAAGAAGAACCAAGCGTTGAGATGTCCTAAATCGTGCTAACCAAGTCAAGTTTCATAACTCTGAAGTTGAGCTTCAATAGAGAGATTCCTCCATCAATTCTCTCCAAACTTGTCAGTACAATGTAGCTCTCATCACTCTGATATTGATCGCATCATTAGTTTTTAACTAGAAGTGAGTTTTGATTATGAATTTTTAAATCCCTTTTCAATTGTTTCCTTCTGGTGTTTTGCAAGTCGACTTAGCAGTGGTTTATATAAATTTTTCTCGAGGGTACCATTGGAATCGTCTTGAAGAGACGAAGCGAATGACACCGGCCATAACTTCTAATTTTACAGTTTATGGAACAAGCAACTCGCGCGTGGCCGGAAGTTGAAGATCACCAGCGTGTCATATCTTAACCAATGATAAGGTGCCACTTGTTTTTTCAAATCTGTTTTAAAAATAATTGATCCGGTGTGTGATACGGTGGCAGAACTGACTGTTATACTGGTTTTGCATTTGTGTTTGCAAATGTTGCAGTGAGCAAGAGTCACCACCGACTTTTATTTTATCCAATAAAGGAAAGAGTGAAAAGAATAGAAAAATACCTTTCGAGATTATTTCTGAGTAAGGGGGTGGATTATGGAAAAGGAAGGTGTTAGCACCCTTTCCATCCGTAGTTTTCTACGGGCTCTTATATGCTTAGCTCATTTTTTAAATACCTTGTGCTTTGTGTTTTGAAAAAAAAAGTAGCTTGAAAATGCCTTAGTGTGGCGATTCGCTTTATGATAACTCTAGTACCAGTCCTCAAGAGTGTTGATAAAGCGAATGCTTTTTAAAGTGTTTTTGAAAGAAGTTTTGTGTAAGTGTGAAAGTTTTGGTGAGCATAGCATCTAGGAGCTATCTACTTATACTCGAAAGGTTTGTTCTTTTCCTCTTATCCTTTAGACAGCGCTATCCTACTATTAGTGAGTAGGTAGCCCTATCATTGGATGTTTGAGGGACATCCAAAGGGACGCTTTTAAAGTCACAAAGGCAACTGGGCAAGAAGCTTTAGTAACTACCCTAGGGTTATAAGATCATATTTTTACCGAGGCAACGTCGAGAGGGTCATCGAGGGACTTATGATCTTTTTGAACCAAAGGGTAGCCACTAAAACCTCTCACGTTTTGAGAGTTGTGGCTATTTTCCGAAGGCAACCGAAGTGGGGTAACCTAGAGGTGTATATGTGCAAGTGATTCAGTTCCGTTCATTTATCTTTATTATTAGGTTTGCTAGCGCTTTGTTTTCAGTCTTTCCATACAAGCCTAGTTACTAACAGTTAATATTTTGCAGAAATTTAAAGTGCGGGAATCATAAATCCTACACTATTACAAAGCTTTGGGCGGGGGGATATTTACATGTCCAACAAATGGGGAAAAAATAAAGAAAGCGATAAAGTAAATGCCCTAGTTTAAGCTATTGCATACTGTCAGCAGATACATTAGTATAAAAAATGTGAAAATAAAATAACGCACGCGAATTTAAAATAACGTCTAAAACCCTAAAAAAAGTTATAAGTAAAAGAAATCTTTTGGTTTTTGTTTATTTTATTTTCAGAAAAATGATTTAATTAAAATCCTAAGTCTATTTAGTTTTAATTTTAAGAAAATAAAGGAAAATATTAGAGCAATTAATTAATTAGTTCAAAGAAATTAATTTTAATTTTAAAAGACTAGACCTAATTTTTTTGTAATTTTTGTTTTAATGTTGATCATAAAAAAACAAAAGTTAAAGAAATTAACAAAAATCCAAAAAATAAGAAAATGAAAAGAGGTCCTTCGATCCAGGGAAGGAAATGATCCTTCAATCCTGGGAATGAAGCTATTCTCTTCGATCTAGGGAAAGGGATGGTTTTCGATCTAAATCTAGAAGACCAAAGTTAGAAAAAATATAAAATTAAAAAAAAACATGACCTGGGTGTCAAACCCAGGTCCTTCGATCCTGTGCATGTTGGTTGGTTTAGGCTAGATCTGCAGTATAGGCGTTAGAGATAAAAAAAACAAATGTGGACCTGGTGTCAAACCCAGGCCCTTAGCTTTGAGTACAAATCAAACAGAGCTACATGATACCTTGAGCATGAATCAAACATTGAACAAACATTAATACATCATGAAATCATAAATATGAATTTGAAGATTTACCAACGATGGGAGGCTTCAATTTGGCACTTCTGGGCGTGAATTAGCTAGCGCAAGGTGTGGAGATGACTCTTGGAGGCCTCAGGAGCATGTTGCAACGCCTGGTTTGGATGGAGGAAGGCTAGAGGATGGATTTTGGAATTTCACAACTTTGGATATTTTTGCAATTTTGGAGCGTTCTCTCTAGGCTATCTCTTCCATTCGTTTCCTTGTGCTTATATATGTGTATTTATGGAAGATGCAGGGTTCATGGAAATGGCAAGAGGCATCCATTAACTAGGCTTTGAAGGCAAAAATCAGACACATTAAAAGATTTCCATTTTTGAAATATTCATGCCACTTTGAGCTTTGGAATGAACCTGGACATACTTCACTCTTTCGAATACCTTCAAGCCATGCCCTTCGGTTGGCCTTGAGATGCCTCCTTCAAATGGCTCTGGGTTGCCTTGTCCTTTGATTGACTCTGACACTAACCAACTAACCCAATCGAAAGACCTCATTTTGTCCAGTCGAAGCTTCCTTTGGCATGAATGTGCTTGTGCACGAGGCTTGGGCCTGGCAGTATGCAAGACTTTGGCCAGCAAGCAAAAATTGTCTCCAACCATTGTATGTCTTTCGACTGGACCAGGTGCATGTCCTTCGAAGGCATCACTTGTGTGTCCTTCAAAGAATCCTCACTAGGTGTCAAAATATGAAGAATTATGTGTTTGGATGTGGAATCGAAACTATTTCAAAGGGGACCATTTCCCAGTCGAAGCTGGCACAAAGGAAACCAATGCCTTGTGGATGCTAACATGAGGGAGGCCAAAGCAAGCGCAAAAGAGGCCCTTGCCTAGTGAATTGAATCAGGCATGAAGGAGGTATTTGCCTTGTTGGTCGAAGGAAGCTTTTTGCCTAGTGGATTGTAGGAAAATCTGAAGAAGTCTTGGCCTATTATGCTGAAGGCACGCACAGGGGAAGTCATTTCCTTGTCAATAGAATCAGGCATGAAACAGCCCATACTCAATCGAAGTCTTATGAACCAAGCTTGTGTCGAAGGATTTTTGATATCCAATCGAAGCTCCTTGTCCAGATGCCAATCGAATACACCTTGTCCCAATGCCAATCGAAGACACCTCATTTCAATGCCAATCGAAAACACCTTGTTTCAATGCCAATCAAAAACACCTTCAAAATTCTCATTTTCTTTAAGCAAGTGTTTGTAATCACTTATATAAGAGAAAACCTTGGAAAACATGAGAGGGTAAATTTTGGGGTACAACAGCCGCCCCTGTTCAATCTTCTTAAACCCGAGGATTTAGATTGGCTTGTGTGCCTTTCGTGACCTGACGGTGGAAGATGATTGAACACTAGAGTGCCCAGAAATTTGAACTCGCATGAAGGGACACTGATGGTTGATGATGTTGGAGTTGGGCTTAAAGATTCCATTTAGAGAAGATGACAGAGAGTCTTCGGAGATGGGCTTAAAGATGCCATCTAAAGTAGATACTGATTTCATAAATGGTTTATTTGTGGGGAACTCTTGCTTCTGCTGTCTGAGGAGGACTCTGCTGGGGGAATGTGGGTTTCTGTTGTTCTCCTGCTTAAGGGAAACTATATGGGGAATAGAGTCTAGGAACTTCAGTTTTCCAATGCTCTACCGAGGAGTTATCTCTGGACTGGAGAGACGAAAGTTTGTTGTTCTCAGCTTAAAATCCAGGCTTCACAGTAACTTGCTAGGGATAATGGAATTAACCATTACTTGAAAATGTATTAGAAATAGCATGTGTAAGTCTGTTTCAGGATGAGTCTGTGTTAGTATGCATCCGAAGATATATGAGAAGGAGCCTGTGTGGGGCTGCTTTAGGATAAGTCCGTGTTAGACTGCATTTGGAGATCACGAGAAGAAACTCGTGTAAGATTGCTTCAGGATGGTCATGTAGATAGTCGCCATGTCTGGTTTCTAGAATTGATCTACAATCAGTTGTTCACAGATAATTGTCCTGTGTTGTTTCATGTATTAATTCAAAACTTGCTTTTGTTAGTCGTTGAGATAGTTGTCCTATCTTGTTACAGGTATTAATCTACCATCGATCGTCCACAGATTGTTGTCCTGGCTTGTTACAGGTATTAATCTGGGACTTGTTTTTGTCGGTCGTTAAGATAGTTGTCCTGGCTTGTTTCATGTATTAATCTCTTACCTTTGAAAGAAAGATAGTTTTCCTGGCTTGTTACAGGTATTAATCTTCAATCTTCTCATGTAGATAGTTTTCCTGGCTTGTTACAGGTATTAATCTACAATTATTCGTCCACAGATAGTTGTCCTGTATTGTTTCAGGTATTAATCTGGAACTTGCTTTTGGTCATTGAGATATTTGTCCTGTCTGGTTTCGGGTATTAATCCCTGATCTGAGAGAAAGATAGTTTTCCCGTCTGGTTTTATGTATTAATATTCAATCTTCTCATGTAGATAGTTTTCCTGGCTTGTTATAGGTATTAATCTACCATCGATCGTCCACAAATAATTGTCCTGGATTGTTACAGGTATTAATCTGGAACTTATTTTTATCGGTCGTCGAGATAGTTGTCATGTATGGTTTCAGGTATTAATCTCTAACCTTAGAAAGAAAGATAGTTTTCCTGGCTTGTTACAGGTATTAATCTTCAATTTTCTCATGTAGATAGTTTCCCTGGCTTGTTACAGGTATTAATCTATAATCGGTTGTCCACAGATAGTTGTCCTGGATTATTACAGGTATTAATCTGGGACTTGGCAACATAGGTCACATAGATAGTTTCCCTATCTGGTTTCAGGCATTAATCTGTGGCCTACTGTATTTTTTGGTAAACCTGTCTTGCTTCGGAAATTCATACCATTTGGTCGTGTAGATAGTTTCCCCGTCTGGTTTCGGGCCTTAATCTTTGACCTGTTGTATAAGTTGATAGTGTTTGTCTGTCTGCTGATTTAACCTGAAAAGGTAAAATCAGTTTCATACGATGTCATGATGTATGAATTGCATGATGCTCTCAAAATAAATGAGATTTTGATATATGCATTTGTGCTGCATATGCTATGATGCTTGTAGAAATGATGTATGAATGCGATGTATGAACGTGTCATTTGTTCTACTGATGTATTATTGAACCAGGGAAAATAAATCCCTGATTGTTGTTGGAGATGAAGAGTGTAGGTCTTCAGATTTTGTTTGAAGTTGACATACTGGGAGACGAATTTCCATTATTAAAGAAATAAACTTTGTTGGGGGAAGGGAAACTCCGCGAGTTGTTTAGGGATTTTGTTGAAATTCTGCTGGGGAATCCTGAGAAGCTTTGGCGACTTCACTGGGGAATTTTTAGATGTTGGAGCAGTAATTGGAGATTCTTGCTCTATCGGGGATATGAGAACATCTGACATCATTAGGATGTATACTGAGAATATGGCAGTGACCTTGTAGTAGGATATTTTTGCCTTTGTACCTGCTGGAGAAGGTATCTGCTGGAGAAGGTATCTGCGGGGATTTTGTGGATGAATCTATGTCGTGATTGTATTTTAATATATGTTCAAATAAGTGTCAGAATGACATCCCTCTCTGGATCGTATCTGAATCGTTTCTAGAGGAAATTTTGGAATAAGTATCAGGATGGCATCCGTCTCTGGATCGTGCCTGAACCATTTCTAGAATAAAATCTAGAATAAGTGTCAGAATGACATCCGTCTCTGGATCGTATCTGCACCATTTCTAGAGGAGAATCTACAATAAGTATCAGGATGACATCCGTCCCTGGATCGTGCCTGAACTGTTTCTAGAAGAAAATCTGGAATAAGTGTCAGAGTGACATCCGTATCTAGATCGTACCTGAACCGTTTCTAGAAGAAAATATGGAATAAGTGTCATAATGAAAAACGTCTCTGGATTGTATCTGCATTGTTTCTGGAGGAGAATCTGGAATAAGTATCAGAATGACATCTGCCTCTGGATCGTGCCTGAACCGTTTCTAGAAGAAAATCTAGAATAAGTGTCAGAATGACATCCGTCTCTGGATCATATCCGCATCATTTCTAGAGGAGAATCTGGAATAAGTATCAGGATGACATCCGTCTCTGGATCGTACCTGAACTGTTTCTAGAGGAAGTCTGGAATAAGCGTCAGAATGACATTCGTCTCTGGATCGTATCCGCACCATTTCTAGAGGAGAATCTAGAATAAGTATCAGGATAACATTCGTCTCTGGATCGTACCTGAACCATTTCTAGAAGAAAGTCTCCTTTATTTAGAATGTTTCCACTAGGAATTCTTGTTTTATTGTTTTGAGAAGAAATCCTTTGGGGAACATTGATTTTGCTTGATTGTACGTGCTATTTTGATGGGAATCACATTTGATGCCCCAAGTGATGGAGACCTGCTCCGGCTATTCAGAACTTTAAGATATTTTCTTGGAATTTTGACTTGACGGCCCCAGATGTGTTAGGCACCATGTCATGCCCCTGATTATGGAAGGCCTGTTACTGAAAATGTTTTTTTCCCATCTGAGGTGATTCTGTTAATCGAGAGGATTTTCGTTCATTAAATATTCGTCTGTGAATTTCTCTGTTGTTGAACAAATAGTCATATGCAAGCAATGGTATTTTAAAAATGCAAAGCTTATGTCTGTCTGGAAGTTTGAAAATTCATTTTTTAGTAAAATAAACAAATTTGTAGGAGTGTGATATCAACTCAGGATTTAATAGCAAACCTTGCAGGAGTCAGGATACCTTTTGTAACAGTAGGCTTCCGAAATAACCCATGCTTCAGTTAGGACTTTTAAGGGTTGTAGTGTGGCCTGATTCATGGTTGTAAGAAACAAAGGATAAAGGCTAAAATTTTATTTGTACCCAACCCGCTCTACGTGATGTTCTTCAGTCCTATGCTCAGTTAATTGTGCGTTGAAATCCCGATTTAGTCTGGAATCTTGACCTTGATGTTCCGGTGATGGTTCGAATACTGAAAGTTTATTTTGAAGAGGCATTCATTTTTGTAATCTTCTTTTTGTCGAGGATTTGTAGTAACCTCTTTTTTTTTGTTTTCGTTATCCCTACTTTTTCCTGAACTGGTTCTTTTGTGATTACAGTCGGTGGGATGCCCCAGTTTTTTCTTAAGTCTCCTTCATAGGTTTTGACTTAGTGGGCTTTTATTTTGAGAGATAATGACTGCCGGCTTTAATGATTATGCGGAACCATCACCATCTTATGATTTGGAAGGACATCTTTGTTGCCATTCAGTATGTATGAAGTGGAAGATTGTGACTTAATGCACATATGAATTAACTAAGAAACCTACCCTGCCCCAGGTTATGATTAAGGGTTTTAATTTATGTGAAAAGAAAAACTCCTACTTCTTAGGATCAAATGGGTTGACTAGGGATTATCTTCCTTATAACTCCACTATTTGGGATTTGAAACAACGCTTGTACACCGTCAGCGGGATCTGTTCAAAAGCGTACTGTAGAGATCATGGTATTATTCTCGTCATCCCCCCTCTAAAGGCTTACAACTTCTAATCGAGAGTTGAACATCACAAAAAGGAAGTAAGAAAGCAGTTTAAATATAATGAAAATGACATAATTTAAGACAAAGATATGTAATGCATTAATGGGAAAACCAAAGTTTGACATGACAGTAATTGTTTGAACAAGCAAAGGAAATTACAATTGAAAAATCATAAATGAACTAGATGCTCTCAATGATTTGTCCTAGGAGCAGTGATCACGTGGTGAGTTTTTGGAGGGTCGAATTCAATCTCCTCGGCGTCAATCATATCCGGAATTTTGTTCTTCAGAGTCCAGCAGCCATTTGTATCATGTCAAGGACTATCAGAATGGTATGCACACCTTTCGTCAGGGTGGTAGCTAGGATAAGAGGTATTAGGATTTTGTAGAGGATCCTTTAAGATAATCAATATTGATTTCAACATGTGTTGTAACGCTTGAGCTAGTGGCATGTTGATTTTGGTGAATTGTCTCTTAGGCGTGACCTCCTTACGCTGATTCCCTTGTTGATGTCGTTGCACAGGCGTAGGATTAGAGACTAGTACTGCCCCCACAAATAGGTTGTGGTTACCTCTAGCACGTCCTTCCTGTCCATATACAACATTAGCTTCCTTCTTGCCACCGAATGGCTTCTTCTTAGTGTTAAAAGGTACAACCATTGGAATCTTCCAACTCTTAATACCGCTTTCGACTCTTTCACATGTCAGTATCAACTCGGTGAACCCAGCCAAAGAACTTCCAATCAAGTGGTTGAAGAATGGACCAGACAAAGTGCCCAAGAACATGTCTACCAGCTCCCTATCAGACAGAGGAGGTTGGACTCTCCCTGCAAGATCCCTCCATTTCTGGGCGTAGTCTTTGAAACCCTCGCCGGAACCCATATACATACTTTGCAATTGTGTACGAGTTGGAGCAAGGTCGGAATTATATTGGTACTTCTTGTAGAAATCATCAACCAAGTCTTCCCAAGTATGAATGTCAGTTCCTTCTAACTGGTAGAACCACTCCAATTGAGTGCCGACCAGACTTTCTTGTAAGAAATGGACCCATAACTTCCGGTCAGCAGTATGAGGTTGGATCTTTCTGACGTATGATCTCAAATGAAGTTTAGGACAAGAGACCCCGTCATATTTAGAAAATGTGGGAACCTTGAACTTTGGTGGGATGACCACTCCAGAAACCATCCCTAACTCTTCAAAGTCCAAGCCAGGTACCCTCTAAATTTCCATGGCATTGAGACGATCCTCCAGCTATTTGTATTTATCATCAGCAGGAGGATATTGTTCCTCAGAGTAATCAACTTCATCTTTATCAGTCCCTGTGTTATTATCATCTTCATGATTATCCCCCTCATTTGATGGAGTTGAGAGATCTAGAGCTCTCTTGGCTGGTCCTCTGAGTCTTCTTCCCAAATTCAAAACACCAGCTAGTTTCTTTGCCTTCTTCTTCTCTTTGATGATGAGAGCTTTTAGTTCTTCCTGCCCCTTAACCAGAGCCAGGAACATTTGTTGTAACTGAGCGTTTTGGGCTTGAAGGTCTTTTACTGTCTGTTCAAGAGCCATTACTTTTGCTGAAATAAACAGCGAAAAGATAAGAAACCTGTCTTGAAATACCTGCTATGCAATGACATGTATGATATGCTTATGCGATGTTTTCAAGGGTCTCACAGGGTAAACATAAGAAGATGTTAGGAGTTGACTGCAACTTTTCTTGAATAACTTCGTATCGTTGAAGGTCCTTCTACGAGAATCAAGCTCACCATGTCGAGTGGGTCATAGCCTCTGACTCAAGTTATCGTGTTTTGATCTTTTGAAAGCATTGGCTAGAGGAAAATAAATCCCCTTGCCCCTTGCTAGACGTCTGGTTCATCATAACCTGTACCACAGGCCCATGAGATCCTTGAAATGGTTAAGGAAATGCTATGGTATGATGCTATGATGTGTATTCTATGCATCATGCAAAAATGCTATGTGATGAAGACAAGTATGTCTTTCTAGAAATCCAGGTTATTGGACGATGACTCATATCATCAGATAATAAACAAAACCCTGCAAGGAATTCAAGTTGTTAGATAATGAAAGCAGACAAGTCACACAAGCAGCCTTAGGTTCAGGCTTGCATGGGGTTCGTAGGTAAGTACCCTCTTGAAGTTTAGTTGGTTCAACCTGTCTTAGAAAAGTAACCGGGTTCTAAGGAGTCTCAATATCACTGATCTTTCTTTATCGGGCATTGTTTCAGCTTAGCAATCTTTTCTTGCGGCCGAAACATCTCGAAAGTCCGATATCAATGAGTGTAGCATCGAATATCAACCAATCCCCAGCTTTATACCGAGGCCGGCTATCTCACTACTTTCTAATGGCCAAGTTTATTCAACTAAGGTTCTAAGGTCCGCAAGTGCTTCACGACACCACGCGGCAGCCCCATATTCACCTTGATTCAATACAAGGAATAACGGTACCAACCAAATGTCACACTAACACAGCTATCAGTTCAACCATATCAGTCTATGTCGTTCAGTCTCCACGATCTATTGTTGTTTACATAAAAAGATGTCCCCAGATCCGGGTGTAGGATCTATAGTAACAACCCATACAACCCTCCAAGGGTAAAGCATACAAAGCAAGCAATTAAAACAGTTTTAAAATGAACTAACTCTTAAGGTAACCCCACTATTTAAAGTCCCCAGCAGATTCACCAGTTCTGTGATACGGTGACAGAACCGACTGTTATACTGGTTTTGCGTTTATGTTCACAAATGTTGCGGTAAGCAAGAGTCTCCACTAACTTTTATTTTATCCAACAAAGGAAAGGGTGAAAAGAACAGGAAAAGACCTTTCGAGATTATTTTTGAGTAAGGGGGTGGATTATGGAAAGGGGAGGTGTTAGAACCCTTTCCATCAATAGTTTTCTATGGGCTCTTAGATGCTTAACTCATTTTTTAAATACCTTGTGCTTTGTGTTTTGAAAAAAAAAGTAGCTTGAAAATGCCTTAGTGTGGCGATTCGCTTTATGATAACTCTTGTATCAGTCCTCAAGAGTGTTGATAAAGCGAATGTTTTTGAAAGTGTTTTTGAAAGAAGTTTTGTGTAAGTGTGAAAGTTTTAAAGAGCATAACATCTAGGAACTATCTACTTATACTCGAAAGGTTTGTTCTTTTCCTCCTATCCTTTAGACAATGCTATCGTACTATTAGTGAGTAGGTAGCCCTATCATTGAATGTTTGAGGGACATTCGAAGGGACGTTTTTATAGTCACAAAGGCAACTGGGCAAGAAGATTTAGTAACTACCCTAGGGTTATAAGATCATATTAATACCGAGGCAACATCGAGAGGGTCATCGAGGGACTTATGATATTTTTTAACCAGAGGGTAGCCACTAAAACCTCTCACGTTTTGAGGGTTGTGAATATTTTCCGAAGGCAACCGAAACGGGGTACCCTAGAGGTGTATATGTGCAAGTGATTCAGTTCTGTTCATTTATCTTTGTTATTAGGTTTGCTAGCACTTTGTTTTCAGTCTTTCCATACAAGCCTAGTTACTAACAGTTAATATTTTGCAGAAATTTAAAGTGCAAGAATCGTAAATCCTACGCTATTATAAAGCTTTGGGCAGGGGGATATTTACATGTCCAACAAATGGGAAAAAAAATAAAGCGATAAAGTAAATGCCCTAGTTTAAGCTATTAGATACTGTCAGCAGATACATTAGTATAAAAAATGCGAAAAATAAAATAACGCACGCGAATTTAAAATAACGTCTAAAACCCTAAAAAAAATTCTAAGTAAAAGAAATCTTTTGGTTTTCGTTTATTTTATTATCAGAAAAATGATTTAATTAAAATCCTAAGTCTATTTAGTTTTAATTTTAAGAAAAGAAAGGAAAATATTAGAGCAATTAATTAATTAGTTCAAAGAAATTAATTTTAATTTTAAAAGACTAGATCTAATATTTTTGTGATTTTTGTTTTAATGTTGATAATAAAAAAACAAAAATAAAAGAAATAAACAAAAATCCAAAAAAAAAATGAAAAGAGCTCCTTCGATCCAGGGAAGGAAATGATCCTTAGATCCAGGGAAAGGGACGGTTTTCGATCTAAACCTGCAAGACAAAAGTTAGCAAAAAAAAAGCATGACCTGGGTGTCGAACCCAGATCCTTTGATCCTGTGCATATTGGTTTGTTTAGGCTAGATCTGCAGTATAAGTGTTAGAGATGAAAAAAAAAATGTGGACCTGGTGTCAAACCCAGGCCCTTAGCTTTGAGTACAAATCGAACAGAGCTACATGATACCTTGAGCATGAATCAAACATTGAACAAACATTAATACATCATGAAATCATAGATATGAATTTGAAGATTTACCAACGACGGGAAGCTTCGATTTGGCACTTTTGGGCGTGAATTCGCTAGCGCAAGGTGTGGATATGACTCTTGGAGGCCTCAGGAGCACGTCGCAACGCCTGGTTTGGATGGAGGAAGGCTGGAGGATAGATTTTGGAATTTCACAACTTTGGATATTTTTGCAATTTTGGAGCGTTCTCTCTAGGCTATCTGTTGTACCCCAATTTTCTCCCCTAAGATCCCTTCATCATACCATGTTAATTCCATTACAATAAGATCACACTAGGACTCTTGGTTCTCCTCCCTATATTTAGCTTTGCACTTTGAGGAATCACCAAGCACCTTGACTTGATTTCTTTTGTGATCATGAATGTTTTGTCTTAAATTTATTTTAATTAATAAAATGCAATGTTGGTGTGTCTTACTTGTTAATAATGTAGGTAAAGGCAATGTGGCTTGACAAGTTGATCCATGGGTTCATGAGTTTATTTCCATGTCCTAGTCAATAAAGCTCGAGAAGTTTAAGCCTCACCATTGAAGTTGTTTTTGGAGGAAATGGCATGGCAAGCTTATTTTGATTCACTATATTTCAAGATTATCAAATTTGATCCAAAAAGTACAAGGGGTTGATTGAAAAATAGTCATGGTTGGACATGGTCTTATTCCCATTGGTCACAAGTGCATATTTCTCTCAATTATCAAGATATGGAAGTGGTTGTGGTTGATATGAATTCTCATTATCATCCTCAACAACTTAAATTTACAAAGCATTTGTTTTGGTACAAGAAGTATGTTCAAAATTGTCAAAGTTCCTCAAGGCATGTTTCTTAATCTAGGAGTTAGGGTTTTAAACTTCAAAGGAGTATATCTTGCTCATCTTTTGGTATTTTTGAGTGATTCAAAATACATACTTATCTTAAAAGCGTTATTAATAAATCACTTCAAAAGTTCCAAGGAGTTTTCATGTGGATGAAACTTGATGAGGAAGAAATATTACAAGTCCTCCAGATGAATTCCCAATTTTTCATGTGTGACTTCAAATGATCATAACTTGGTCAATTTTTATCACCTTGAGCCCATTATTTTTCCATAATGATCTTGAAGATGTTAACTTTATGCCTTCTTTTATGTGCAAAGTGAGAAAAATGGATGGAAGTTGCCTTAAGGATACAAAAGATTATAGGTCATTTCATGATTTTTTGCCAACTTCAACAATTCATAACTCTCTCAATTTTTAGAGATTTTGGATGGTTCAAGTCCCAAAATTCCATTCAAGTAATCTACTTCATGCCATCTTTTTTGGTCAAGAGAAAATTCCAAGTGGAAGGCTATGTTTGGATGCAATACATTATAGGTCACTTTTGAAGAAAAATTAGAAATATTTCTAAATATGGAAAGTCAACATTTTTTCTCCAACTTTAAATCAACACAACTTTCAGCTCAAGCATCCATTTGATTCTATTATTTTTCCATTGTAAAGCTTATAACCTTATCTTTCTGAAGCATCAATAATCATGCCCTAAGACCCCTTGAGCTGAGAATGCCATTGGTCAGAAGTTTGCACTTTGAAACTGAATTTTTCACCAAGTCAAAAGTTTGAAATCCTTGATTTGGCTTCTAAACACTTTGTTTCTGCGTGTTTTTGCTTCTAAACATGTTTAGTGAACTTCCAGAAGTGATTAGCATAGAAAAACGCACGTTTTGGATGAGTTTTGATCAAATTAGAAGTCACACTTTTCTTGCTTGCAACTTCACACGATTTTCCTCCAAACCTCATCATTTCACACGCTTGGAAATTCCATTTGATTCCCTATAAATAGAGGGTCATTCCCCATTCATTTCCTCAAGCTGGGATAGCTAGAATCACCCTGCCAAACTTGTTCCATAACTCAGAATTTAGCAACTTCGAAATCCATATACAAGCCTTTTTCAATCCAATTTTTTCATCAATTCACCTTCCTTGATATTCCCTGAAACTAACCATATAATTACATTCAAGAATCGTGCCCTATATTGCTCCATAGAAGTCCAGTTTCAGAGCTCTGTAACTCAAATTCAATAGGTAGATTCCTTCATCAACTCTTCAAAACTTTAATATCATTGTGATGCTCTCATTGCCCTGATTCTAGTCGCAACAGTTTTTTTTTACTGGAAACACGTTTTGACCATGAAATTTCAAATCCCTTTTCAAAACTTTCCTTCCAAATTGCTTGAGCTACAATTTATATAAATTTGGCGCGAGGGTGTGGTTGTATTTGTCTTGAAGAGACGAAGTGAATGACATGGGTATGAGCTTCTGATTTTACAGTTTGAGAGACCTAAAATTCACGTTGGCTGGAGGTTGAAGACGACTAACATGTCATCTTCCAACCAATGATGGCACGCCACTTGTTATTTTTGAATTCTGATTTAATAATTGATTCAGTGCTTTATTCACTAATGACCATGATATGCACAACGTGCTAGATCCCTTGGATTTGATTACTATTTTTAAACATTATTTTTAAACCTTTTTGTATATATTAAAATGTAATATTATTTTGTGACTAACTCCACAAAAATGGATGAATGATTTTAATAATAGTTTGATTAAATTTAATTCAAAAGTGGTTTGTATATTCTCTCCCACCCCTCTTCATCTCATCCCTTTCTTATTGCACTAAATGTTGTTGGATCATGGTCTCTATATCATGTCTCAAAACAAATGGTGCATAGATTGCTATTGATCGGCCTCAAAATAGGTGCGACTTCTATATAAGTCCACTTACGATTGCTTAACATAGCGTTGAATTTTGTCCCGATTCGAATAAATGATCATTCGTGGCCCAAACTTATGTTTGCAAGCCTAAGTATGTTAATTTGATCTCTTTGATCCAATTACCTTGAGATTCATTGTGTGGAGGCTTTGGTTCTACCAATCCTCTAATGGATCTACAACACCTTTGGTCAACACAGATCACTTAAGCATCGTTGATCATTAAATGGTACTCATAAGGATTCCAAATGGATGATATACTTGACAAAAAGCAAATGCAACTTGTTGTGTGGAGGCTTTGGTTCTACCAATCCTCTAATGAGTTCCAAATTCAAGTTTCAAGATGATCATCCAACTAACCACTAATCACTAATAATTGACTTTATCCTTTGTTCTTTTATTATATGCCCCTTTTATTTTTATGCACTATTTACTTTTAGCATTTACATTTCATGCCATTTTCATCTTTGCTCGTTTGAGTATTTACTTTCTTGTCATTTTTATTTTTGCTCATTTGATTTTTACTTTTCTTTCTAAAACACCTAATAATCAACACAAATCCTAAAATATTTAATGATACTTGGACTATTTGGTTACTATCCTTGGCATTATGGAGCATTGGAATTTTTGGACTTAGGATTAGAAACCTTGGCCTATGATTGGAGACCTTGTGATCTTATCTGATTATCTTGTCTGGAGCTCTTGAGGTTTACCTTAAGACATTGGGTTGTTTATTTGTTTTGTATGCAGGTTATTGTGATTACACCTTTTATTTGTAATCTGGAATTCACCCGTATACAACCGTTACTCTGCCCAATTTTTGTGAAGACTTAATACACTTGAAGTTTGGTTCTCTCAAGAGGTCTAGTATTTTTGCTTGTTTGGTTTCAATCCAAAGAATGAGAATTCTATCTTGGCTCATAATGTCAAGTATTGGCTTCTTGTTGGTTATATGGTTCTTATCCCTAGCTTTTACCTTATGCTTTAGGATAGCCTCTTCTTCTCCTCCCATCTTCTTTAATTTTAAAAATCTTCTCACTCCTTTTGAAAACTCATCTTGTTTTAAACTTGAACCACTTTCAAAATAAATTTGGACTTAGGTCCATGCATTTTCAAACATTTTCATAAATAAACTTCAATAAACTTAATAATACTTTGACATTTTTTGTGAGAAGACTAAAAGTCAATCAATATCATTTCAAACCATTTTGCCACTTTGGCTTTTATCTTTAAAATTTTCTCAAAAGATTGAACTCTTGTCAATCCTTGTAGTGATGCAAACAACTATACTTCTACAATATGTAGTGAAGAGAGATATTTTCCACTTGGGTGTTGAGTGAGGCATTGTTGATTTTAAATCCCAAGCCATATCCTCCACTTTGAGATGATGCAAATTCTCCTTTCTCATTATCGTGGGTAGTAGGTATGTTTTCCACACGGACAATGACGATGATGTTTTATCTCATAAAATTAACCAACACATTTTTGTTTTAAAATTTTAAAAAGAGGAACTACGTGTACCCTGATCCCCTATTGCATGAAAAGGTGGTACGTAGGCACTAAAGGTTCGCAACCACGGCGGGTGCAAAAATCATAAGAAATATATTTCTTTTCTCACCTCCACCATCTATTTTTACACAACATTTTATAGCTAAAATATACAGATTTTACAAAGAGGTTCCTGCGGAGTACCGTATATGTTTAGGGTGCTAATACCTTCCCTTTGCATAACCAACCCCCTTACCTTGAATCTTTCCCCCTCTTTTTTGGGTTACTCGATATTTTCCCATTCCTTTGGAAACAATAAAGCGCGGTGGCGATTTTTATTTTGATTTGTATATGTCTAGTCAATCCAATGGCTTAGTCTTAAACATTTCTACTGCTACACTATCTCTTCCATTCGTTTCCTTGTGCGTATGTATGTGTATTTATAGGAGATGGAGGGTGCATGGAAATTGCAAGGGGAAGCCATTAACTAGGCTTTGAAGGCAAAAATCAGATACATTAAAAGATTTCCATTTTTGAAATATTCATGCCTCTTTCAGCTTTGGGATGAACCTGGACATACTTCATTCTTTCAAATACCTTCAACCCATTCCCTTCGATTGGCCTTGAGTTTCCTCCTTTGAATGGATCTGGGTTGCCTTGTCCTTCGATTGACTCTAACACTACCCAACTAACCCAATCGAAAGACCGAATTCTGGCCAGTCAAAGCTTCCTTTGGCATGAATGTGCTTGTGCGTGAGGCTTGGGCCTGGTAGTATGCAATACTTTGGCCAGGAAGCAAAAATTGTCTCCAACCGTTGTATGTCTTTTGACTAGACCAAGTGCATGTCCTTCGAAGGAATCACTTGTGCGTCCTTCGAACAATCCTCACTAGGTGTCAAAATATGAAGAATTGTGTGTTTAGATATGGAACCGAAATGGTTTTAAAGGGGACCATTGCCCAGTCGAAGTTGGCACAAAGGAAACCAATGCCTTGTGGATGCTAACGTGAGGGAGGCTAAAGCAAGCGCAAAAGAGGCCCTTGCCTAGTGAATTGAATCAGGCATAAAGTAGGTATTTGCCTTGTGGGTCGAAGGAAGCTTTTTGCCTAGTGGATTGTAGGAAAATCTGAAGAAGTATTGGCCTTGTATGATGAAGGCATGCACAGGGAAAGTCATTTCCATGTCAATTGAATCAGGTATAAAACAATCCATGCTCAGTCGAAGTCTTATGAACCAAGCTTGTGTCGAAGGATTTTGGATATCCGATCGAAGCTCCTTGTCCAGATGCCAATCAAAAACACCTTCAAAATTCTCATTTTCTTTAAGCAAGTGTTTGTAATCAACCATATAAGAGAAAACCTTGGAAAACATGAGAGGGTAAATTTTGGGGTACGACACGGTGGTTTATTCACTAATGACCATGATATGCACATCGCGCCAGATCCCTTGTATTTCCTTACTAACGTGTTTTGACATTGATCCAATGGTCTGCATCTTTTTGGCTTTATTTTTATTTTCTGATTTTGTATTTTAATTGTTTTAAACTTCAAAAATTCATAAAAAATTCATTTCAACTTCTAAAATTCTGAAAAAATTCTCAAAAATACTTATGATTTTTTTCTTTCTGATTTTTATTTATTCGTAATTTTAATTTTGTAATTTGATTTTTTTAATGATTTTTCACTTTATTTGAGTTGTTTTATTTGTTTAAAATGACTTTTCTTGATTTTTAAATTCTGAAAAAATTATGAAAGGATCCAATGACCTCTTCACAAATATTGGTGACCTCATTTTATTTTTATTTCTAGTTTTACTTTTTTTTTCACAAATTTTGGTTTATTTTTCTTATTTCTTTAAATTTTAAAAATAGTTTCTGACTTTAAAAAATTCTGAAAATTTTTGTCAACATTTATTGACCTATGTTTGACCTATGCTTTTTTTAAAGATTTTTATTTTGTGTTTTAATACATTTTGTGTATTTTACCAATCATTTCCCTTTTATTAATCATTTAAATATTTTTTATTAAATATATTTTATTATTTTTGTTTGGTTCTGATTTGGATATTATTTTGGGACAAGTTTTTCAACCTCATTGGATCTTGGGTGTTGATGGGTTGAAACACCAAATCCACCAAAATGGATGAATGATGTTGATGATATTTGAAACCCTAGTTTCATCTGATACATCACCTCCCTCTTCATCTTATTTCATTCTTGTTTTTACTTGCACTACATGGTGTTGGAGAATGATCTACATATAATTTATCTAACATGTTGGTACATAGATTGCTATTGACCGGCCTCAAAAGAGGTGTGACTTCTATATAAGTCTAGATACGATTGCTTAACATAGCGCTAAATTTGTCCCAATTTGAAAAGTGATCATTTATGGCCCAAACCTATGTTTGCAAGCCGAAGTATGTATAATTTGAAATCTTTGATCCGATAACTTTGAAGTTCATTGTTAGGAGGCTTTGATCTTATCAATCCTCTAATGAGCTTTCATAAATTTGGTCTAAGTGAATCATTTGAACATCATTGATCATATATGGTTACCTTGAGTACTTGAAATGAATAATATACTTGACAAAAAGCTAATGAGACTTGTTATTGAGAAGCTTTATTTTATCAATCTTCTAATGAGTTCTCAAATGCAAGGTTCAAGATGGTCATTCAACTAACCTCTAACTTGTAATTCACTAACAATTAACTTTACTTTATGACTTTTATTTTACGCCTTTACTTTTATGTACCATTTATTTTAGAATTTACATTCCATGTCATTTTTATATTTTCTCACTTGAGCATTTAACTTTATGTCATTTTATCTTTGCTCATTTGAGCTTTTATTTTCTTTTAATGACACTTAATAACCAATTTGAACATTAAAAGCCTTAAGGTTACTTGGACTATTTGGTTACTACCCTTGGCATTATTGAGTTGTGGACCTCTCAGACTTAGGATTAGAAGCCTTAATACTCGGGACCTTGTTGCTCTGTTTTTATTTTGCTGAAGTTATTAGGGTTTACTCCAAGGAATTTGGTCGATTTTCTTTGTGCGCAGGTTATTCTGATTATATGCTTTGTTTGTGATTGAGAATTCCTCTGTATACAGCCGTTACTCTTCCTAATTTTTGTGAAGACTTAATTCATTCGAAGCTTGGTATTTCTTAGAGGTTTAGTATTTTTTTTCTTGCTTGGTTTAAATCTAAAGGATTGGAATTCTACATTTACTTCATATGCCAAGTGTTGACTTCTTGTTGGTTAGATCGTTCTTTTCCTTAGCTATCACCTTATGCTTTAGGATAGTCCCTTCATCTCCTCCCATATTCTTTAATTTTAAAATCTTCTCCCTCCTTTTCAAAACTCTTCTTGTTTTCTAACTTGAACCACTTTCATAATAAACTTGGACTTAGGTCCATGCATTTTCAAAAATCTTTTCTTAATTAAACTTTAATAAATTTAATCATACTTTAACATCTTTCTCAAGACTAAAAGTCGATTAACCTCATTCAAACTATTTTTCCACTTTGGATTTTTACTTTTAAACTTTTCTCAAAAGATTAGACTCTTGTCGATTCTTATAGTGATATGAACTACTATACTTCTACGATATGTAGTTAAGTGTTATATTTTCCACTTGGGTGTTGAGTGAGGCTTTGTTGATTTTACAATCCAAGCTATATCCTCCACTTTGAGATTATGTAAATTCTCCTTTATCATAATTGAAGGTAGTAAGTATGTCTTCTACTCGGATATGACGATGATGTCTCTTCTCTTAAAATTAACCAACACACTTTTGTTTTAAAATTTTTAAGGTGAACTACGAGTACCATGGTCCCCTATTGAACGGAAGGTGGTACGTAGGCACTAAAAGTTTGCAACCGCGGCGGGTGAAAAAATTATAAAAAATACTTCTTTTCTCATCACCGCCATCTATTTTTATATACACATTTTATAGCCAAAATACACAAATTTTCAAAGAGGTTTTTGCGGAGTACTGAAGATGCTTAGGGTGCTAATACCTCCCCTTTGTATAACCAACCCTCGTACCTATATTCTCTCCCATCTCTTTTTGGGTTTACTCTCTCTTTTCCCATTTCCTTTGGAAACAATAAAGCGCGGTGGTGATTTTTATTTGATTTGTGAGAGTTAAGTCAATCCAATGGCTTAGTCTCAATATTTCTACCGCTACAGTATGACACATTGCTTTGAAATCCTTGAAGACCTGTTAGGCTTCATTCTTAGCTTTAATTAAGAATTGCCATAACGTTCTTGAAAATTTATCCATAAATGCAATGAAATACTTGTTACTTTCATAGCTAGGTACTTATAATGCTTCACATATATATAAGTGAATAACCCCCAGGTTCTTCTTTAGATCTCATAGGAAGAATGGATTTGAAGGCTAGTCTAGATTGCTTTCCCACCAAGCATATTGTACATGAACTTTCAGGTATATGCATCTTAGGAACTCTAAACACCATCCATTTTAAACTCAGTTGGCTTAGGATTTTGTAGTTCAAATGTATATATCTATTATGCCATAGTTCATCCTCATGTTCATGAGATGTTGCAGTAAGACATCTTAAATTAGAGTTTTGGATGCATACCTTGAAAGTTCTATTTCTTGACAAGCGCATTTAAAGATCAATCTCCTTATGTGATCAAAGAGCTTAAGACAACCATCCTTCTTGAGTAATAGAAGCCCTTCTACACCAGTTGTCCTACACTTAGCAAATTGCATTGCATATCTGGCACCAACAATACATTCTTGATAATAACTGGCTTACCATCATTCCATTGTATGAATACATGTCTCATTCTTTATGTTATAATGGATTTGTTACCAACCAATTTGGGACTTTTCTTCTTACTTGAATCAAAATCAATTATCCAGTTGCTTTTTCCAGTCATATGGTTAATGCAATCTGTGTCAATATACTATATTTGAGTGTTTGACATCTTAACATCAGTTGCGACCATGAGCACTGTAACACCCCATTTCTACCCAACAAATTATATTAAATCAGAGTTGTAAAATTTTCAACAAACAATGGAATGCTACACTTTCAACTTATAATAAAAACATTTAATCGCATATAAAATAGATACATAACACTTAAGTCATCAGATAAACAGGTAACACCAATTTTAGTCTTTAAAATGAAACAACTTTATTACTTAAGCAGCGAAATCAAAATTTTCAACTCAAATTGCATAACATCTTTGTCCAACTGAAAACAACTTTAAAAACAACAAAGTACTTAACGAAATTGGCTTAAAATTCAACAACTGAAGTAATAACAACGATAAATCAACAATTGTTCATTCCCCCGAGTGTTACATATCAGAGCGACGACACCGACTCGAACTACTGAAGGTAAACAACCTTCCTTCTAGATTACCTCCACGTTACCAACATAGGGGTAAAATTCAAACAAAAAGGGTGAGATATCAAACAATATAATAGAATGTATGATGAATAATATATTAGAATCAGATCATAAAAAATCACCGCTTCATAGTTTTTGAACGACATCCATTACAACCAAGTCATCAACATAATATCACAACCAACTCATCATCACAATAACCCAGGAGGCGACATGAAATGTGACTTGTTAGGATGAAAATGCATGTGGTACCAATGGATAAAAACTCCCAACTTAATAATCTACCAATTAATAGAGGCATCAACAAGGTATAAGCCTTCAACTTAATATTTTTCCAATCCAGGCCAACTAGACGAGCATCAGCTCCAACTTGATATGCGATGTATGCGACACAACATGAATGTAGAAACAACAACAAACAACAACTCAACATAAATTAATGTTGGCCATAAGCCTATAACATCAACAAAAACTCAACATGAACTCAACATAAATCAACGTTGGTCATAAGTCTATAACATCAACAACAATTCAACATCAACTCAACATAGTTCAACTTTGGCCACAAGCCTACAACCTATCTGCCAAGAATTAGAGGCATTACAACAACATCAGTATATCCTTCAAGTCTACATCGTCAATAATGTTGACATTACAACAACATAGTAAAACTCACAAATACAATCGAAACCCATTGCAATAACACTACATAATTATTCAGCCATACGTCTATATTCGTCTATTAGACGTTATGCGACGGTTCCTCTAATATTAACATGTTGTAACTATTATATAAGCTAGTACTGTTATCAACAATTTCTATTACTGCTAGGGCTACTAATTAATTTTCTACCATTGTTTTATTGCTAATAGTTTTCTGTCACTATTTCACAATTAACTCATAATGTCAACTTGTTCCTGCTACATGTACTATGCTTTTATACTATTAATAGTTTTCCGATAAGGTTTCTGCAATTACATCCTACTACTATAAATCATCTCCTACTACCATGAATCATTTATGCTATTTTTTTACTGTTAATAGCCCACAACTTGGTTTTAATCAATCAATAAAGGCAATACAACAAAATTCATCACTACTTGTAACTTCGCAATTAACAATAACATCATCACAACAACTTAATAATTGTCTCTGCTAAGCATTTTGACTATGTCATCTATTAAGCCTACCTTATATATATGCTACTCTACAATTTGTTTACTTCGGTAACTAATAAATAGTCTTTGCTATTATTTTTCTAACTCTGCTACATAACAATTCTGTAACTAATTTAATACCTAGTGTGCGTGTATATATATATATATATATATATATATATATATATATATATATATATATATACTCTGTAGTTATTTAATTATTCTTCTGTGGATTAACATACTAAGACCATAAGAAGTATTGATTATTTAATCTTTTCTACCCATAATTCCTTAACTTTGTGATAACAATTAGTAACTAATTAATAAAGTAACAGAGACACAGGAAACACACAAAACAAACAAAGGAAAATAGAGGTTTATGGGTGTGCCCCTCATCACCCAACTGTGCCCCTCGACACAAAACTAAAAAGGATTTTCCGCTCATCATGGAGTTGTACCGCTCGACACACTCCTCTCTATACCATGTCGGTCGGCATGCTCGTGTGCCCCTCGGCATAGAGTGTTCTAACGCAGTTTCTTCCAAAGCTTACTGATTCAAACACTGAATTCCCAAATCTTCCTTCGATTGACATTATTTTCACAACAACATGATACAACACAGTATTACATCGACATAGCAACATAACAATTGTATCAGCAATATCATAATTTCCATCAACAAATAGTTAATTCTTCAACCAATTCAGGAATATCCACAACGTGATTAAAACATGATAACATACAATTCCAGAAACAACAATAACAACATACGCACATCAATATTACACCAACCAAATTCATACATAATATGCATCATAATTCCCATTATAGATACATAACCCCACCCTTACCTCGGATTGAAGGTCCTTCTACAATTTTATGATTGAACCTAGCTTTGCCTCTTTTCCTTGTTCCTCTTCTCTGCCACTTCCTATGTTAGTGCTCCAAGACTTTCTTAATCTTTCTAATTAACCTAATTCTTATTATTATAACTAAACCTAATAATAATATTATTATTCCTAATGGGCTCAACTTACACACACCCACCTTACTACATTCCACCATATAAATAAGCCCAACAACGTAATCTTATATTATTTTAATATTATTAATATTATACAATTCTAATATTATTACTAATATTATTAATCAACTAAAATAATTAACTAAATAACAACTTACCAACATATAGAAACATCTCACACATTTAAATAAATAATTCAAAAATAATTTAATTAAATAATTAATTAAATTATCGAGCGTTACAACTCTCCCCCAGTTAAAATATTTTCGTCCTCGAAAATCTACTCGATACTACCATTCTTAATGCGGATTTCGCATCTCACTATCTGATCCCCAAGTCGTGTCTGGCAACACTTCGACCACTACTTTCTCAATACAACAATAACTCAACATGATTTAAATCAAATACACACATGCTAATAATTCAACATCTATGTGACATAATCGTTAATAACTTATCAACCACTTCAACAATATTTTGACATATCAACATTTAAGGTAGTAACAACCATAACACACTTATACTTGTATGATACGGTGGAAGAACCGGTTGTTATACTGGTTTGGTGTTTGTGTTCGCAAATGTTGTGGTAAGCAAGATTCGCCACTGAATTTTCTTTTATCCAACAAAGGAAGGGTGAAAAGAACATAAAAAGACCTTTCGAGATTTGTTTCTGAGTAATGGGGTAGATTATGGAAACGGAAGGTGTTAGCACCATTTCCATACGCAGTTTTCTACGGGCTCTTAGATACTTAGCTCATTTTTAAAATACCTTGTGCTTTGTGTGTTTTTGAAAAGAAGTTTGAAAATGTCTTAGTGCGACGATTTGCTTCATGATAACTCTTGTATCAGTCCTCAAGAGAGTTGATAAAGAAAATGTTTTTTGAAAGTGGTTTTTGAAATGTGTAAGTGTAAAAAGTTTATTTTGAGTATAGCATCTAAGAATTACCTACTTATACTCGAAAAGGTTATTATTTTCCTCCTATCCTTTAGACAGTGCTATCCTACTATTAGTGAGTAGGTAGCCCTATCGTTGGAGGTTGAGGGACAATCGAAGGGACGTACAATCATAAAGGCAACACGTGGAGACGTTTTAGCAATTTTGTCTAAGGACTAGATCATTTATCAAAAGGCAACTGTAGAGTCATCGAGGGACTATGATCTTTTTGATTTACGGGTCTTTGCTAAAGCGTCCCTGTTTCGAGGGACATGATTGTTTCCAAAAATAACCAAGGTGGGAATACCCTAGAGGTGTATATGTGCAATGTGTGTTATTTTTCAGTTATTTTTGTCTTTTTTGTTAGGTTTGCTAGCGTTTGGATTTTAATCTTTGCCATACAATCCTATTAGTCATACATCTAGCAGTTAATATGGAAGAAAAATAAGGGTCCTACGCTATTACAACCAAATTGAAAGGCAAGAAAATGTAAAAAACAAATAAAAAAATAAAGAGGAGAAATGAGTTCTTCGATCTAGGCAACAGACTCCTTCGATTCACCCTTATTTTGCCTTCTTTCGATTGGGCTTGAGAGTTGACGTGAGCAAGCTTCGATTGTGCCTTTTCCTGCCTCTTTCGACTAAGTTTGGGAGTTGGTATGAGCAAGCTTCGATTGCGCCTTTTCCTGCCTCTTTCAACTTAGTTTGGGAGTTAGTATGAGCAATCTTCGATTGCGCCTTTTCCTGCCTCTTTCAACTGATTAGGGAGTGGGCATGAGAAAACTTCGATTGCAACCTTCTATGCTTCTTTCGATTGAGCTAGGGAGTGGGCATGAGCAACCTTCGATTGCAAACTCCTGTGCTTCTTTCGATTTTGACTATGTAATATGGAACTGCAAAGCAGCATGAGTGTATATCCTTCATTCACACCCTTTTTGTATTTTGTTGAGTCTGTACAGGTTAGTTCCAACATGTAATTGGATAAAAAAAAGAAAACAAACGAAAGGCACAGCAACAAAGAATATAACTAGGAGGTTGTTTACATACTATGCTGAAACGAAAAAAGTAAATGAAAGACTATTTACATGTTATGCTGAAACGAAAGATGCAAGGTCTAGGGGACTTACCTTTCTTGAAACGAGAACTTGTGTGGGGACTGGATTTTTTGGATGGTCTTGGATGCGAAAGTAGAGAGGCAAGTGTGGTGTGATCTTGTTGAATTTTGAGAGTTTTTATAGTGCTTCTTTTAGGATGTGTATGCGTGTAAGGCAATATATGTGTATGGTTCCTGGACTTATGTCTCCAGTGTGTGTACGTATGTATGTGGTATCCCCTCTGACTGGTGGTGTGAGTGTCTTGTAGTTATACGATATGGGTGTGCATGGAAATGGAAAGATACAACCATTTACTTAGGCTTTGAAAGCCATGAGACCAAAATCAGACATATTAAAAGACTTCCTTTTTTGAAATATTAATGCCTCTTAGGAATCTTGAATGAACCTGGACACCTTTGTCTTTTGAATGCCTTCCAGCATTGCTCTTCGATTAGCATAGAGTCTTGATTCTAAGTGTTCAGAAACCTCCATATTAGAGCTTCTTCGATTGGCCCAAAATTGTCTCCTTCGAAGGGCTAAAGTCTTTCCCTTTGATTGGCTCTGAGTCACCTCCTTCGAATTGTTCAAGTTTCATCATTAGGGCCTCTTCGATTGAGCCCCTACTCAGCTAGCCCAAACGAACACTCTTTCTAGGCCAATCGAAGCTTCCTTTGGCATGAATGCTTATGCAAGAAGTTTGAGTATGGAAATATGTGAGATTTTGGGCCAGCCAGCATCTTTGCATATTTCTCTTTCGTTTTGGCCAACTAGATCTAATCTTTGACCAAACCCCTTTTCTTTCAGGAAACACCATGTGTACTTCGAATGGGACTTCGAATTTCTCCTTCGAATGGATCATTTACATGTCATTCGAATGGCTTTAGATTGGACCCATCTATTTGCCTTAGCTGCTTAATTCAAATATCCCCAAGTGAGAACTTCATTCTGTCAATCGAAGCCTCCTTTGTCACTTCTTTTGAATGCCATTGTATAGGAAGCCTGGGCCTGGCCACATGTAGGAGCAAAACTTATCATATGATAAACTTGCATTCAGCAATTGTGTCTTCTTTGAATGGCCACCAATATGTGTCTCTCGAATGGACCTGTGGAATGCTCTTTCGAATGGGTCATATTGTATGTTATAGTGTAAAAATTGTGTTAAGGTGGTCTTGACCTTGTGCATTGAAAGCAAGCTCAGATGAAGTCCTTGCCTTATGCATTGAAGGCAATCATAGAAGAGACCTTTACCCTCATGAATCGAACAAACTTGTAGGGGGTTCTTGTCTTACGCAGTCGAAACCTTGAGATCTTAACCCAACCGAAGGAAACCTAGCGCCCAATCAAAAACTTTGTGAACTTATCTTTATCGAAGGAGACCCAGTACCCAATCGAAGATTTGCAGACCAAAGCCTGATCAAAGGGTTTTAGATGCCGAATTGAAGATTGTTGACATGCCAATTGAAGGACAGTGTTCTGATATGCCAAATGAAGGACATTGTTCAGATGCCAATCAAAGACATCGTTGACATGCCAATCGAAAGACACTTTTCTAGCATTCAAAAAATTTCATTTTCTTCAGGTAAGTGTTTGTAACCAACCATGTAAGAGAAAAACCTATGGAAACATGAGAGGGAAAATTTTGGGGTACAAAAGCTGCCCCTGTTCAATCTTCTTAAACCTGAGGATTTAGATTGGCTTGTCTGCCTTTTATGATCTGAAGGTGGAAGAGGATTAAACACTAGAGTGCCTAAAAATTTGCACTCGCATGGAGTAACACTGATGGTTGACAATGGCAGGAATAGGCTTACAGATTCCATTTGGAGAAGATGACAGAGAGTCGTCGGAGATGGGCTTAAAGATGCCATACAAAGTAAATGTTGACTTCCTAAGAGGTCTCCTTGTGGGGATTCATGTTCCTGCTGTCAAAGGAGGACTCCACTGGGAAATGTGGGTTTCTGTTGTTCTCCTGCTTAAGGAAACTCTGTGGGGAATAGAGTCTACGAACTTCAGTTGTTCGAGGCTCTGCTGAAGAGTTATCTTTGGAGAGATGAAAGTTTGTTGTTATCTGGTTGATATCCAGGCTTCACGGTAACTTGCTAAGGATAATGGAATTAACCGTTACCTGAAAATGTATTAGGAAGAGCCTGTGTAGGGATGTTCCAGGATAAGTCTGTGTTAGACTGCATCAGGATGATGAGAAGGAACCCGTGTAAGATAACTTCAGGATGAGTCTGTGTTAGACTACATCTAGATGATGAGAAGGAATCCGTGTAGGATTGCTTTAGGATGAGCCCGTGTAAAGCTGCATCTGGAGAGAAGGAACATGTGTAGGATTGCTTCAGGATGAGCCCGTGTAAAGATGCATCTGGAGAGAAGGAACCTGTGTAAGATTGCTTCATCTGGTCGTGTAGATAGTCACCCCGTCTGGTTTCAGGTGTTAATATATAAATCAGTTGTTCACAGATAGCTGTCCTATCTGGTTTCAGGTATTAATCTGGAACTTGAAAATTTTTTGTCGTTGAGATAGTTTCCCTGGCTGGTTTTAGGTATTAATCTCTGACCTGAGAAAGAAATATAGTTTTCCTGGGTTGTTATAGGTATTAATCTTCAATCTCCTCATGTAGATAATTTTCCTGGCTAGTTAAGGTATTAATCTACAATGAGTCGTCCACAAATAGTTTTCTTGGCTTGTTACAGGTATTAATCCGGAACTTGAAAATTGTCGGTCACTGAGATAGTTGTCCTGGCTGGTTTCAGGTATTAATCTCTGACCTGAGAAAGAAAGATAGTTTTCCTGGCTTGTTACAGGTATTAATCTTCAATCTCCTCATGTATATAGTTTTCCTAGCTTGTTACATGTATTAATCTACAATTGGTCGTCCACGAATAGTTTTCCTGGCTTGTTATAGGTATTAATCTAGAACTTGAAAATTTTCGATTGTTGAGATAGTTGTCTTGGCTTGTTTCAGGTATTAATCTCTGACCTGAGAAAGAAAGATAGTTTTCCTGGCTTGCTACAGGTATTAATCTTCAATCTCTTCGTGTAGATAGTTTTCCTGGCATGTTACAGGTATTAATCTACAATGAACGTCCACAGATAGTTTTCGTGGCTTGTTACAAGTATTAATCTGGGACTTGGCAACATTGGTCACATAGATAGTTCCCCTTTTGGTTTCAGGCATTAATCTGTGGCCTGCTGAATTTGTTGGTAAACTCGTCTTGCTTCTGGAGTTCATACCACTTGGTCATATAGATAGTTTCCCCGTCTAGTTTCGGGCATTAATCTTTAATCTGCTGTATAAGTTGATAGTGTTTGTCTGTCTTCTTATTTAACCTGAAAAGGTAAAACCATTTTCATGCGATTGTGATATATGCATTTGTGTTGCATATGCTATGACGTTTGTAAAATGATGCATGAGTGCAATATATGTTAGTTGTTCTATTGTTGTATTGTTGAATTAGGGAAAATAAATCCCTGATTGTAGCTGGGGGATGAAGAATGTAGGTTTTCAAATATGTTGAAGTTAAAACGCTGGGAGATGAACTTTTGTTTTTAGAGAAATAAACTCTGTTGGGGAAGGTAAACTCCATGAACTGCTTAGGGATTTTATTTGAAATCCTGTTGGGGAATCCAGAGAAGTTTGGCGACTTCACTGGGGATTTTTGTTGGAACAGTAATTTGGAGATTCTTCTCTGTCTGGATTATGAGAACTCCTAACACCATTAGGCTATATGTTGAGAATACGACAGTGACCTTATAGTAGGATGTCTCTGCCTCTGTACCTGCTGGAGAAAATATCTGCCGGGGATTTTGTAGACAATTTGACTGTTATCGCAACATCTGGAGTCCTTGGTGAATGTTGATCAGGGTAATAAACCTTCTACTAATAGACAAGTGACTAGATGAAGGGACGTAGTCGTACGCTTTAATCCCTAACTTTTGACTGGACTGTCCTTTTAGATTTTCAGTCCATCGGGATACCCTTTTTTCCCAAGCCGCCTTTTCAGGTTTTCGACTTGCTGGGTGTACAGATTTTTCATATGTATATCCCTAATTTTTGCCCGAACCCTTTTGGTTCGCTGGGATGCCCTTATTTTTGCCTAGGCATTCAACGTAGTGGGTCTTTGTTCATGCGTAGTATTTTCCAACTATCTCCATGATCATCGGGTACAAAGAATTGTCATTGTCCATAGTAGTAAGTGTTGCCACACTTCCAGAAGATGTTTGTTTGATTGTACAGGATCCGTTGCTGGAATTCATATCCAATACCCCCCGTGATTCAGATGGAGATCTGCCCCTGGCTATTTGGCATTTTTGAGAGATTCCTTGAACCTTGACTTGAATGTCCCAGATCAGCTGGACACCATGCTATGCGCCTTGATTATGAAAGGCATATCACTGGAATGTCTTTCCACCTGAGGTGATTCTGTCCACTGAGAGAATTTATGTTCATCGAATATCCGTCGTGCGAATTTCTGTGTTGTTGAATAAATAGTCATATGCAAACAATGGTATGTTAAGAATACAACGCTTATATCTGTCTTGAAGTTTGAAAATTCATTTTTTAGTAAAACAAACAAATTTTGTAAGAGTGTGATATCAGCTCGGGATTTATAGCGAACCCTACAGGAGTCAGGATACCTTTTGTAACAATATGATTTCGAACTAACCTATGCTTCAGCTAGGACTTTTAAGGGTTATAACATGGCCTGGTTCACGGTTCAAGAAATAAAAGATAAAGGCTCAAATTTTATTTGTACCCAAACCTTTATTCATGATGTTCTTCAATCATATGCTCAGCTAATTATGCGTTTAGATCCTAATTGAGTATGGGATCTTTGCTCTGATATTTGGTGATGGTTCAGGAATTGAACGTTCATTTGAGAAGGCAGTCATTTTGGTAACCTTTTTCTTTTTTTGTTGAGGATTTGTAGGACCTCTTTTTTTATTTAGTTATCCCTATCTTTTGCCTGAATTGTTTCCTTGGCGATTACAGTCAGCGGGATGCCCAGTTTTTCTTAAGTCTCCTTCATAGGTTTTTGACTTAATGGGATTTTATTTTGAGAGATAATGACTGCATGTCTTGACGATTATGTGGAACCATCATCATCTTTTGGAGGGCATCTTCTACATTATTTGTCGTGTATGAAGGTAGATCTTGCGACTGAATGCATATTTGAATTAACTGAGAAAACTACCCTGCCTCAGGTTATGATTAAGGGTTTTAACTTGCATGAAAAGAAAAACTCCCACTTCTTACGCTCAAAGGGGTTGACTAGGTATTTTCTTCCTTATCACTCCATTGTTTAGGATTTGAAACAGCGCATGTACATCATCAGCGGAGTCTGTTCAAAAGCATACCATAGAGACTGCGGTATCGTTTTCGTCATCCTCCCTCTAAAGGCTTAGAGCTTTTAATCGGAGTTGAATATCACAAAAAGGAAGTAAAAACGCATTTTGAATATAGTGAATATGAATGAATTGATTCAAGACAAACATATGCAATGCATTGATAAAATAACAAAGCTTGACATGAAAAAAATGTTCGAATAATCAAAAGGAATTAAAAATTGAAAATTCTAGATGAACAAAAAGCCTCTTTGTCTTGGACTTGTCACTTCAGATGGTGTGCCTTGGAGGAATGGCAGAAGAATTCCAGTTGACCATCTTGTGCAAATTCCAACGCTCCTTCATCGATCAGGTCTTGAATTTTATATTTCAATGTTCAACAATTATCAGTATCATGCCCTGGGTTGTCGGAGTGATATGCACACCTTTCATTGGGATGGTAAGTAAGAGCGGAAGTATTAGGATTCTGAGGAGGACCCTTCAATGTAAACAAATTCAACTTCAACATGTGTTGCAAGACTTGCAAGTTTAGTTGGTTCAACCTGTCCTATTAATAGTAACCGGGTTCTTGGGGATCTCAATATCACCGATCTTTCTTCATCGGACATTGTTTCAGCGCAAGCCTCTTTATTGGCGATCGAAATATCCCGGAAGTCATATCTCAATGAGTGTAGTATCAAGTATCAACCAACTTCATAATGCACCAAAGCCGGCTATCTCACTACTTCCTAATGGCCAAGTTGTTCAATTAAAGGTTCTAAGGTCAGTTGGTGCTTCATGACACCGCACAGCGGCCCCGTATTCTCCTTGACTACTCAAGAGCTACCGATACCAACAAATGTATCACACCAACATAGCTATCGTTTCAACCGTGTCGGTATACCCCGCACAGCCCCCACGATCTATTGCTACTTACCTAAAAGGTGCCCCAGATCCGGGTGTAGGATCTTTTAATAACAGCCCAAACAAGCCCTCAAAGATAAAGCAGACAAAACACACAATGAAAGCAAATTAAAATGAACTAAGCTTTAAGGTAACCCTAATTTTTATAATTCCCCAACAGAGTCGCCAGTTCTGTGATACAGTGGCAGAACCGACTATTATACTGGTTTTATATTTGTGTTTGCAAATGTTGCGGTAAGCAAGAGTCGCCACCGACTTTTCTTTTATCCAACAAAGGAAAGAGTGAAAAGAACAGAAAAAGACCTTTCGAGATATGTTTGAGTAAGGGGGGTAGATTATGGAAAGGGAAGGTGTTATCACCCTTTTCATCCATAGTTTTCTACTGGCTCTTAGATGCTTAGCTCATTTTGAAAATACCTTGTGCTTTGTGTGTTTTTGAAAAGAAGTTTGAAAACACCTTAGTGCGGTGATTTGCTTCATGATAACTCTTGTATCAGTCCTTAAGAGTGTTGATAAAGCAAATTTTTTTTGAAAGTGGTTTTTGAAATGTGTAAGTGTAAAAAGTTTGTTTTGACCATAGCATCTAAGAACTATCTACTTTTACTCGAAAATGTTGTTCTTTTCCTCCTATCCTTTAGGCATTTCTATCCTACTATTAGTGAGTAGATAGCCCTATTGTTGGATGTTGAGGGACAATCGAAGGGACGTACAGTCATAAAGGCAACACGTGGAGACACTTTAGCAATTTTGTCTAGGTACTAGATCATTTACCGAAAGGCAACTGTAGGGTCATCGAGGGATTATGATCTTTTTTATTTTCAGGTATTTGCTAAATTTTTATCGTTTCTAGGGACATGACTGTTTCCGAAGGTAACCGAAGTGGGAACACCCTAGAGGTGTATATGTGCAATGTGTGTTATGTTTAAGTTATTTTTGTCTTTTTTTTAGGTTTGCTAGCGTTTGGATTTTAATCTTTGCCATACAATCTTATTAGTCATACATCTAGCAGTTAATATGGAAGCAAAATAAGGGTCCTACGCTATTACAACCAAATCGAAAGGCAAGAAAATGTAAAAAACAAAGAAAAAAATAAATAGACGAAATGAGTTCTTCGATCCAGGCAACAGACTCCTTCGATTCCCCCTTCTTTTGCCTTCTTTCGATTGGGCTTGAGAGTTGAGGTGAGCAAGCTTTGATTGCGCCTTTTCCTGCCTCTTTCGACTAAATTTAGGAGTTGGTATGAGCAAGCTTCGATTGCGCCTTTTCCTGCCTCTTTCGACTGAGTTTGGGAGTTGGTATGAGCAAGCTTCAATTGCGCCTTTTCCCGCCTCTTTCGACTGAGTCAGGGAGTGGGCATGAGAAACCTTCAATTGCAACCTTCTCTGCTTCTTTCGATTGAGCTAGGGAGTGGGCATGAGCAACCTTCGATTGCAAACTCCTCTTCTTCTTTCAATTTAGACTATAAAGTAATATGGACCTACATAGCAGCATGAGTGCATATCCTTCGTTCACACCCTTTTTGTATTTCGTTGAGTCTGTACAGGTTAGTTCCAACATGTATTTGGACAAAAAAAAAAGAAAAAAAACGAAAGCCACAACAACAAAGAATATAACTAGGAGGCTGTTTACATACTATGCTAAAACAAAAAAAGTAAGTGAAAGTCTATTTACATGTTATGCTGAAACGAAAGATGTGAGGTCAAGGGGACTTAACTTGCTTGAATCGAGAACTTGTGTGGGGACTGGAGTTGTTGGATTCTCTTGGATGTGAAAGGAGAGAGACAAGTGTGGTGTGATCTTGTTGAGTTTTGCGAGTTTTTGTTGTGCTTCTCTTAGGCTGTGTATGCGTGTAAGGAAATATATCTGTATGGTTCCTGGGCTTATGTATCCAGTGTGTGTACGTATGTATGTGTTATCCCCCCTGACCGGTGGTGTGAGTGTCTTGTATTTATAGGAAATGGGTGTGCATGGAAATGGCAAGAGACAGCCATTTACTTTGGCTTTGAAAGCCATGAGACAAAAATCAGACATATTAAAAGACTTCATTTTCTGAAATATTCATGCCTCTTTGGAATCTTGAATGAACCTGGACACCTTTGTCTCTCGAATTCCTTCTAGCGCTGCTCCTTAATTGGCCTAGAGTCTTGATTCTAAGTGTTCAGGAACCTCCTTATTAGAGCTTTTTCGATTGGCCCATAATTGTCTCCTTTGAAGAGTTCAAGTCTTGCCATTTGATTGGCTCTGAGTTACCTCCTTCGAATGGTTCAAGTTTCATCATTGGGGCCTCTTCGATTGAGCCCCTACTCAGCTAGCCCAAATGAACACTCTTTCCACCCCAATCGAAGCTTCCTTTGGCATGAATGCTTGTGCAAGAAGTTTGAGTATGGCAATATGTGGGATTTTGGGCCAGCCAACATCTTTGCATATTTCTCTTCCGTTTTGGCCAACTAGATATAATCTTTGACTAAACCCCTTTTCTTTCAGGCAACACCGTGTGTCTTTCGAATGGGCCTTTGAATTTCTCCTTAGAATGGATCATTTACATGTCCTTTGAATGGCTTTAGATTGGACCCATCTATTTGCCTTAGCTGCTTAATTCAAATAGCCCCAAGTGAGAACTTCTTTCTATCAATCGAAGCCTCCTTTGTCACTTCCTTCGAATGCCATTGTATAGGACGCCTGGGCCTGGCCACATGTAGGACCAAGACTCATCATAGGATAAACTTGCATTCAACAATTGTGTCTTCTTTGAATAGCCACCAATATGTGTCTCTCGAATGGACCTTTGGAGTGCTCTTTCGAAGGGGTCATATTGTGTGTGATAGTGCAGAAACTGTGTTGAGGAGTCCTGGCCTTCTGCATTGAAAGCAAGCTCAGAGGAAGTCATTGCTTTATGCATTGAAGAAAATCATAGAAGAGACCTTTGCCCTTGTGAATCGAACAAACTTGTAGGGGGGTATTGCTTTACGCAGTCGAAGCCTTTTGATCTTAACTTGATCAAAGGAAACCCAGCGCCCAATCGAAAACTTTGTGAACTTATCTTGATCGAAGGAGACCCAGTGCCCAATCGAAGACTTGCGGACCAAAGCCTGATCGAAGGGTTTTAGATGCCCAATTGAAGCTTGTTGACATGCTTTTGTACCCCAAAATTTGCCCTCCCATATTCTTCAAAATTTGCCAAGTCAAAGCTTCAAAATCTCTCCAAGGGTTGCACAGTTCAAGGGCCTCCTAACAGTCAAAATTAGGGTTTTGATTCTGACAAAGAAAATGAAGTTTCCAAGGGTCCAATCAAGTCCCACATGCCTATAAGCATGGTCAAGCATCACCATACCAAGTTTCAAGACTTACAGCACAAAATTGCACAGTCAAAAACCCTAATTGCACTACAGTCAACTGTAGGGGCAAAATGGTCATTTGACAGCCAAAAGTTCAAATTTTTGGTCAACATCTCATTTTGAAGCCACAAACATCATTTGATCAATGCTTGATCATGATTCTCAAAGCTTGGCTCAAAAATCATCAAGATGCAAAAGTTTCCATATTTGGACAGTTGAAAAAGTCAACTGTAACTTGACCAGGGAATAACTTTCACATGGATTATCAGAAAAATTCCATCCAAAGCTCATTTTGAAGAGAAAGACATTTCCTACAACTCCTCTTCACACTTCAAGTCCAATAAATGCTCTCACAAAAAGTTATCAATTTCAACATTATAGGTCATTTTCAAAAGTCAACAAAAAGGGACTTTAAGTCAAAGGCCATAACTTGAGATTGGTAACTCCAAATGACATGGGACCAAATACATTTGTTAGAGGACTCAAAGACCTTTCCAAAATGTCCAAGAACATGGGCAAAGCTTAAAAATTGAGCAAGTTATGCCTTGTGGAAGTTGGGAAATTTTTGGATATTTTGAAAAGTCAACATTGCTTCAAATGACCTAAAAATGCTAATGGGCCTCCTTTTCTTCCAAAATCCATCATCCAAAACATGTGCACGACCATTTGGCCCAAATGGAAGTTTTTTATCATTTTTATTTTATTTATTTGAATTTTTAAATGCTAGAAATTCATTTAATTAATTAAAATATATGAAAAATACTAAACCTAGGTTTTTAAATCTTTTTATGCATGATATACACTCAATATTTCGTGCATGGTTAGATTTGGAAAGAATCAATATGATTTGTCATGATTTGGTAGCAAATATGCATGAAAAGATTGGAAAATATTTTGCCATGAAAATCAATATCCTCTCCATCAATTCCTTGATCCTTTGGCTCTGAATTCTTACCCTAATCACTCACATACATATATGGATGCAAACCCTCGTGCCCACAATCTCCCAGCTGCGCCATTCACAAAGAACCAAACTTGAATTTTTTTGCAAAGGTTGAAAACTGAAAACCAGGTTTTAGGGCTTTTCAAGATCAAATAACTATCCTATTGGCTTGCTGAGACTTCAAGGAAGGGATTTGGATCAAAACCATAAGCTCTAACACCAAGAAACGTGAGAATCATCGTGCCCTGTACAGAAAATTTTTCATATGCTTGCATCATGATTCATGCGTTTTTAATACTTTTTAATGTTTGATTTATGTTTCTTGATTGATTCTGAAGCTAACCCAGTTGTTTGATTGCATTTTTATCACCCATACGCGATTTCACCATTGAAGGATATTAGGGTTCTTCAGCTTTCGAATTAGGGGTTTTCGAATATGGTAAAATTAGAACACCATAATGCCATGAATAACCTCAGCGTGCTTGGACGATTTGGAAACAACCCTCGCGCCTAATTTATGTGGCCGGACGGCCTAATCGCTATTATCAGAAAACGCGTATTTTGGGGGGGTTTAAAACCCCCGCTAACCCTTTTTTATTTTCAGGGAAAACACAAACGATGAAGAAGATGATTAGGTGGCCACCAGTGATTGGGTCGTTTGAAAATTCGCGCGAAAAAGGCACTAACGAGTTGTTTTATTTGATAATAATTGTTTGTTATTTAATATACAGAAAGCGCAAGTGGAGCAGTTGGCAAGGCATTTGGTTGATGATCCCTGGGACCTGGGTTCGAATCCCAGGTCCCCCACCCCTTCAATACTATTTTTCTATTAATGATTCTATGCAGTTTCAACACTAAGGAACACCATACAACCCTTGAATCCAACTATGCCACGCGCCCACTGGAGACAATCTGAGAGCCCAGATCTGAAGAACATCATGGGCCTTAGTCAACCATGCATCTGGGAACGTGGAAAAGTCAAATAAGGCCTTAAGAACTTTGGGCCAGCCATGCTAACAAGACCTCCCATTTGGGGACAGACCCCCCCTAGGTTTGCAATCTTTTATATTTTTTTTCATTTTTTATTTATCTCAATTATTGTTTTTTTTAATTAATTCCTTTAATTTAATATTTTCATAAAAAATATAAAAACAATATAAAATCAGAAAAAGACAAAAAATAAGTATTTTTATTTAACATTATATTTTGTAAATAAATAACATTAATTGATTTTAGTTTTAATTTAGGTTTAAATCTTAATATTTTTCTAATAAACTTAAAATTTGTAGAATTAGGGTTTGTATTAATTTTTTATCCCTTTTCTTTCCTTTTCTCTAAATAATTAAAATATTTCCTATTATTTTTATAAATCAAAATTGCATGTAAATAATTAGGTTAATTTAGGTTTAACTTTAATACTTTCTTAATAAACTAAAAAAACAATTAGAATTAGGGTTAGCATTTTAATTTCCATTAATCTTTCTCATTAAAACCATAAATGCAAAAAATCTCAAAAAAAAACAATTTCCTTTTCTTTTAATTTAATTAATTTAATAATAATTTAATTTCATTAAAAAGGGTCCAACGCCCTCGCTTTCAATTATTGATTTGTTTCGCGCATTTTATTTTATTTCTTTTAAATATCAATGTACCTCTCCCAAAGCCTTGTAAACTCGGACATTTATCTTTCGCACTTTACTTTCTTTATTTTCTGTCAAATCGGGTCCTGGAAATTTTGGCGATGTGGACCCGCGCCTTTTGTAATAGTTTAGAACTTTACCTTTCTCGCACTTTTTAACTGTTAAATAAATGCATGCAAGAATGAATGGCCTTAAATAAAAACAAATGCGTAGATCACCCATACATGACAAAAGACAAAAATAAATGGAAACGACACACAAATCACACACCACCCCTAGGGTACGCCTCACTGTTGCCTTGCCTCGAAAGGTGATCGTCGAGTAGAGGATGTCTTAGTAAGTCCTCATGATCCGGGAACCTGGCATGAGGGTAGCTTCTAAGGTGTCTTCCCATTGCTATGGTGATCACCATGTCCCGAACCTCGAATTGACCCGAACACCTCCAACGGTGGTGCTACCTACCTCTCAATGGTGGGATGGCACTACTTTAAAGGACATTTACACAGACGAATTCCTTAGGGTAGGTAGACGACTCGTGGATACTTTCTCTAATTCAAAACAAAACAAATCAAAAATACTTTTCACACCAACACATTTTCAAAAAGCTTTCGAAAGAATTTTTCAAACACTCTTGAGGACCGATACAAGAGTCGAACTGGAATTTTCAAAGAAACTTTTTTTAAAACCCACAGTTGAAAAGCAAACAAACCATTTTTGAAAATACAATGAGCGAGTATCTAAGAGCCCATGGATAACCATGGATAGAAAGGGTGCTAACACCTTCCCTTTCTATAACCTACCTCCCGAACCGAGAGCAATCTCTTTAAGGAATTTTTATGTGCTTTTGTCCTTTCCATTTGGAGAAAATAAAAGACGGTGGCGACTCTTGCTTCCGCGACATTTCGCGAACCAGCGTTAAACAGTCAGTTCCAGATCCACCGATCACACATGCCAATCGAAGGACACTGTTTTGATATGCCAAACAAAGGACATTATTCAGATGCCAATCGAAAGACATCGTTGACATGCCAATTGAAAGACACTTTACTAGCATTCAAAAAATTTCATTTTCTTCAGCCAAGTGTTTGTAACCAACCATGTAAGAGGAAAACCTTGGGAAACATGAGAGGGGAAATTTTGGGGTACAACAACTTGGATATACAACATCACATTATCATCTTAACAACATTTTCAACACCAAAACACATACACAATTTCATTCCCATATATATATATATATATATATATATATATATATATATATATATATGTGTGTGTGTGTGTGTGTGTGTGTGTGTGTGTGTGTGTGTGTGTGTGTGTGTGTGTTTGCGTGTGTATGTGTGTGTGTCAATTATCAACAAAATATCAACAATTCTATTTATATCGTCGTATCACCCTTATAGTGACATCAACATAGCCAACATAATCAACTCCGTCATATTATGGGGTACTATCCATCATTTACAGCAACCAACAACAACATCACGACAATGGGAACAAAATTATTATAACATCAACTTAACAGTATAACTCATAAATATACACACAACTCACCATCAATCAACAACCACATTAATATCCTTATAAAATAAGCAAATATTTACGAGAAAACACAGTACCCTGGCACATCATCCCTATATCAACAACCCACCAAATCAAACATTTAGATCAAGATATATCATTCCCATAGGCTTCTGATATTTTGTCCTTCACTTCTAACGAGTCGTACACGCATTGCAACTGCGCCACATCACGCTTCAGCTGCGCAACTCTGATCATCCATCTTAAGTCACCGTCCTTATTAAATTTTTTGTCAAATATATGGTTTGCAAGTTTCAATCTAGTTTCAGAATTTCTTTAACATCCACCATAAAATCGTTGTTCACTTGATATTCTCAATCTTTCAGTTTGCAACGTTAGCTCGCATATAAACCTGCTACTCCGAATTGTTCAATACGCCTCAACTCTTTCCTAGCCACTCCTCTACAAATTCATACAAACTGATGAGCGAGTATCCTCATGATATAACATCAATCACTTTACACACTGTTCAGATAGCAAGACAAGTCTATACCATCCAACACGATCTCGTTTACTATCAACAAGAGATTAAGGGTGATCAGTTCCTCAATTTGTCAATAGCTAGCGGACAACCTTAATGGAGTATAAACCATCATTACCAAACCATGATAGTGTTCCTTTAGAACTTGTACTCAAGTCACCTAAGGCACCATAATCCAATAATTTCCAATGAGGTTTACAAATACTCCCATAATTTCCCTCTCATTTGATCTTGTCGATGAGACACCAACGCTCGACATATTACACGGTCCATATTACACTCAATTAGCCTCACACGAAGGTTAAGTATTATACAACTCAAGAATTACTATTATACCAGTACATTACACGTCATCTCCTTCCAATTGAAATTTCAACAATGTTGTTCCACATCGTTGTGATGATAAATCCTCTCCAATTCTTCTCTTACACATTCCACTACCTTGGCATCATAAACACGACTATAATTCCTCTTAAAAGAATCTTCCTTTAAAAGGACATCTTCATTATAATCATTGTTAATCATCATAAGCTGCATCTCTATGCGCTTCCCCAATTTTCACATCCTTTTTAATGTTGAACATCTCATTTCTCAACTAATTCGCCAATAACATATTACGCTTGAAATCGTCTCGAACAACTGTGATAATAACCATTTATGCCCAAAAATCCTCTAGTTCAGTAACCGACTTCAGATTCCCTCCATATAGGAATTAATCTACCGTATTCGAAAACACTTTCATAAGATAGAATATATTTCTATCTCCTCACAGGTTCAAACAGAACATCAATCTGATACTCAGAATCCAAGATATGAATTTCCAAAGTTATCCTAAATGTAAACACCGACGTCATGCAGCGACATACTATTACACATATTACAATAACATCAGAACATAATTTATTTGTACCAGTACCAACACTTACCATTCTTGAAATTGTACTCATCTCCTTGCATTTCCAACTCAAACTAGTGATTCAAAACATTCCAACTACTTCAATAAATTTTACAATCACTCACAAAGATCCGACGACAAGGTCTACAACACTTTGTCACTCTATCACCGTTCAGACGTCGACATCTAATGCAAGGGCTACCCAACCCGACAACTTCACAGTCCATCAGCAGCGCTGAAACATCACAACGTTCTTAATTCCATCTTCTAAAAATTATCCTTGTTACTTAACAATCACCCTCAGAAACATCAGGTATTTACACTCTACTCGTATATCAACAATTGTTACGTTACTCCTCATCCTTCGAGAAGTAAGAATCAACAATGTTCAATCATCCTCCCTCAAGATGCTCTAAATTGATTAACAAAAACAATCTTTAATCCATGTCACCTTCGGATTCCGGAACCAACAAAATTTCAACAATACTTGCACTGTCGCCATCAACGGCATATTGAACTAACATCTTACAACCGAAACATATATGAGAAGCAAAGCTTCTCCCCTACTTATCTTCAAACCAATTCCTGCATTCAATCGATTGGAAAAGCAAACAAGTATTGACAGTGTGTCACATTCATGTCACGTACTAAAAAAACAACACATTGATAGTAATCAACTGTCACACTACTCTACTGACTCAACAACTTGGTCGGACAGACCAACCTGCTATGATACCACTAATGTAACACCCCATTTCTACCCAACAAAATATATTAAATTAGAGTTGTAAAATTTTCAACAAACAATGGAATGCTACACTTTCAACTTATAACAATAACATTTAATCACATATAAAACAGATACATAACACTTAAGTCATCGGATGAACAGGTAACAACAATTTTAGTCTTTAAAACGAAGCAACTTTATTACTTAAGCAGCAGAATCACAATTTTCAACTCAAATGACCTAACATCTTTGTCCACTTGAAAACAACTTTAGAAACAACAAAGTACTTAACGAAATCAGCTTAAAATTCAACAACTGGAGTAATAACAACGATAAAGCAACAAGCATTCATTCCTTTGAGTGTTACATATCAGAGCGACGACACCGACTCGAACTACTAAAGGTAAACAACATTCATTCTGGATTACCTGCACGTTACCAACATAGGGATAACATTCAAACATAAGGGGTGATATATCAAACAATATAATAGAATGTATGATGAATAATATATTAGAATCAGATCATAGAAAATCACCGCTTCATAGCTTTTAAATGACATCCATTACAACCAAGTCATCAACATAATATCACAACCAATTCATCATCACAATAACTCAGGATGCAACATGAAATGTAACTTGTTATGATGCAAATGCATGTGGTACCAACGAAGCAAAACTCCCAACTTAATAATCTTCCAATTAATAGAGGCATCAACAAGGAATAAACCTTCAACTTAATATTTTACCAATCCAGGCCAACTTAACGAGCATTATCTCCAAATTGATATGCGATGTATGCGACACAATATAAATGTAGCAACAACAACAACAAACAACAACTCAACATAAATCAAAGTTAGCCATAAGCGTATAACATCAACAACAACTCAACATCAACTCAACATAAATCAACACTGGCCATAAGCCTATAACATCAATAATAATTCAACATCAACTCAACATAATTCAACTTTGGCCACAAGCCTACAACATATCTTCCAAGAATTAGAGGCATTACAACAACATCGGTATATCCTGCAACTTTGCATCATCAGCAATGTTGACATTACAACAACATAGTAAATTCACAAATACAATCGAAGCCCATTGCAATAACACTACATAAGTATTCAGCCATACGTCTATATTCAGCTATTAAACGTTCTGTGATGGTTCCTCTAATATTAACCTGCTACAACTATTATATAAGCTAGTACTGCTATCAACAATTTCTACTACTGCTAGGGCTACTAGTTAATTTTCTACTGTTGTTTTATTGCTAATAGCTTTTTGTCACTATTTCACAATTAACTCCTACTATCAACGTGTTCCTGCTACATGTACCATGCTTTTATACTGTTAATAGTTATCCGATAAGGTTCCTGCAATTACATCATACTACTATGAATCATCTCCTACTACCATGAATCATCTCTGCTATTGTTTTACTATTAATAGCCTACAAATTGGTTTTAGCCAATCAATACAAGCAACACAACAAAATTCATCACTACATGCAACTTCACAATTAATAACAACATCATAACAACAACTTAATAATTGTCCCTGCTAAGTATTTTGACTCTGTCATCTATTAAAACTACCTGTTATATATGCTACTCTATAATTTGTTTACTTCGGTAGCTAATAAGTAGTCTCTGCTATTATTTTGCTAACTTTGCTTCATAGCAATTCTGTAAATAATTTAATATCTAGTATATATATATATATATATATATATATATATATATATATATATATATATATATATATATATATATATATATATATATATATATATATATATATATATATATATATACTCTGTAGTTATTTAATTATTCTTTTGTGGATTAACATGCTAAGACCATAAGAAGTATTGATTACCTAATCTCTACTACCTATAATTCCTTAACTCTGATAACAATTAGTAACTAATTAATAAAGTAACAGACACAGGAAACACACAAAACAAACAAAGGAAAATAGAGGTTTATGGGTGTGCCCCTCGTCACCCAACGGTGGCACAAAACTAAAAAGTCTGTGCCGCTCGTCATGGAGTTGTGCCGCTCGGCACACTCCTCTCCATACCATGCCGGTTGGCATGCTCGTGTGCCCCTCGGCACAGAGTGTTCTCACGCAATTTCTTCCCAGGCTTACCGATTCAAACAAAGAATTCCCAAATCATCCTTCAATTGACAGTATTTTCACAACAACATGATACAACACAGTATTACATCGACATATCAACATAACAATTGTATCAGCAATATCATAATTTCCACCAACAGATACTTAATTCTGCAACCAATTCTGGAATATCCACAACATGATAACAACATGATAACATACAATTTCAGAAACAGCAATAACAACATACGCACAACAACATTACACCAACCCAATTCCTTAATAATATGCATCATAATTCCTATTATAGAGACAGAACCCTGCCCTTACCTTGGATTGAAGGTCGCTCTACAATTTTCCGATCGAACCAAGCTTTACCTCTTTTCCTTGTTCCTCTTCTCTGCCACTTCCTACGTTACAGCTCCAAGACTTTCTTAATCTTTCTAATTAACCTAATTCTTATTATTATAATTAAACCTAATAATAATATTATTATTCCTAATGGGCTCAACTTACACACACACACCTTACTACATACCACCATATAAATAAGCCTAACAACGTAATCTTATATTATTCTAATATTATTAATATTCTATAATTCTAATATTATTACTAATATTATTAATCATCTAAAATAATAAACTAAATAACAACTTAGCAACATATAGAAACATCTAAGACATTTAAACAAATAATCCAAAAATAATTTAATTAAATAATTAATTAATTTATTGGGCATTACAAGCACAATTGGATATGATTATGAACTAGAGTTTTCTTGAGCAATCTTGGCTTCCTCTTCACCATCTTTGGACTTCTTTCCTTTTCCAAACCAACATTCCTCTACATAGTGTCCCATCCTCCCACAATTGTAACTTTTAACCTTTTTTATCAAAGTTTTTTTTTTATGCTTGACAGGCCCTCCGTCATCATTGCTTGATGTTCCAAGCTTGTATTCACTACTCTTGGACTTATTACTTATATTCTTCCATTTTTATTGCTTTCTTCTAACTTCTTGAATATTGTAAGAAGTGTTTATCCATCATATTTTATAGTTTATATTCAGATACCTTCATCTCATGGGCTTCATGTGTACATTGCAACTCTTCAACCTTCATGCTATCCAGATCTTTAAGTTATTTGATGGTCACCACTATATGATCAAAGAAGGGAGACAATGTTCTCAATACTTTCCCAATGATCGTCACCTCATTGAGGGACTCACCAAATTTCTTCATTTGATTTGTCAAGTTTATTGTTGTAATAATGAAAAGTTCAATTTCAACCAACACATTTGATATGTGGGTGCAAAGAACAATCACAACCAAATAAATGGCCTTAAGCAATAAAATAATAGTAGGCGAAAACACAAGAAGTTTGTTTACCTAGTTCAATCAAATGATCTACATCTGGAGGAGAGAGAAGTTATCCAATTCACTATACTTAGTAAGTTGTTACAAGATATTACAAATGAGTTACAAGAAAATAGACGTCACCTTCAGAGTTCCCAAGAACAAACCCTTATTTTCTACCCAAGTATTTTCCAACAACTCCAACTCTCAATGTATGAATCACTCAAACCCAATGTATCAAGAAGTATTATGTAACCATTCACCCAAGGTATCAAGAAGTATTATCTGACCCTTCTAGATGACTCTAAAAGGTTTCCCTTGATTTCTAAACCCTATTTTCTACCTTATGCAACTCATATTTATAACTAATAAAATATTAACGAGCCCAAGATATGACTCATTAATAAACGGATCCACAAGTAAGCCCAAAATTGTCAGTACCAAAATATGTATCTTTTCTTTCTCTTTTTTCACTTGAGGTTTTAACGAATATTAAAAAACTCTACACCTTGACTTTAAACCAATGGTGATGCTAATTTAACCACCAACCACCTTGCTGCTCTCTCCAAAGCTTGGACCACTCTTTAACAAATTTGATCAAGTCCAAGCAATGCTTCAACCTTGATGTTGGCAATGATTTGGTGAACATATCATCTAGATTATCTTCCAATGAAACTTTTTTAACCAGAATCTCCTTTTACTCTATCACGTCCCTTATAAAGTGTAAACAGATGTCAATGTGTTTTGTCCCCTCATGAGAAAATTTATTATTGGCCAGGTGAACAACACTTTAACTGTCACAATTCATATTCACACATTCTTGAGTAATCCCTAAATCCCCAATCATGCCTTTCATCCATATGGATTCCTTGACCCTTTCAATAAAGGAAATATATCCTTCTTGAGTAATAGATAATGCAAACACTGATTGTTTATTCTCCTTCCAACTTATAATTTTTCCAAATAATGTAAAAAAAACCTGATAATGATTTTCTAGTGTCTACATTACCTATATAGCGAGAATCTACAAAAATTTCCAAAGCGTCTTCCTCTTAAGTTGACCTTATGTAATTCAAACCACCCTTTAACGTACCATTCACATACCTCAAAACCCACATCAAAGCTTCCCAATGAACCTGACCATGATTTTCCATAAACCAACTTACTATGTTGACTGTGTAATACGGTGGGAGAACTGACTTTTTTGGTTTTATCCAAACATGCGGATAGCAAGAGTCGCCACTGACTTTTCTTTTATCCAATAAGGAAAGGGTGAAAAGAACAAAAAATACCTTGAAGATTTTGAATTTGGAGGGGGGGGGGTAGGTTATTAAAAGGGAATGTGTTAGCATCCTTTTTATCCGTAGTTATCTACGGGCTCTTAATCGCTTAGCTCACTTTGAAAATTTCTTTGTGTGTGTTTTGAAAATATTTTGAAATTTTCCAATGTAAGGAGAAAATTTGTAATAGTTCTTGTATCAGACCTCAATAATGCGTACAAAGTGTTTTGAAAATATCTTTGAAAGTGATGTGAAATATTTTTGTTTTGAAAGGTTTGTGAGCAAGCGATTAACAATTCTACCCACTCAAGGTTGTTCTAGTACTTTTCCTTCTCCTTTAGAGATAGTGCTATCCGTACCATTAGTTGGTATGTAGCCCCATCTATTGGATGTGAAGGGACGTCGAGGGTCATCGTAAAATCATTAAAGGCAACTTGTAAGGACACTTTAGCAGTTTCATAAGGGACTAGATCATTCATCGAAAGGCAACATTGAAAGGATCATTGAGGGACTATGATCTTTTATTTGAGGGACTTTGCTAAAGCGTCCCTACGTTCCAGGGACATGACCGTTGTTTTTTTAGAAGGCAACAAGAGAGGCTATCCTAGAGTTGCAAGTGTGCGAGTGTGTTGTTTTCAATTTTTAGTCTTGAATTAGGGTTTTTTCTAGCATTTGATTATTATCTTTCCATACAAACCCTAATTACTAAGCAGTATATATATAGAAAAATAAAGGTGCGGAAAGTACATCCTAAGCTATTAGAGGGCTTTGGGGCTATTACATAAAGAAAAATTGCGAGAAAGTAAAATGCGGAAATTTAGACCTAGGCTATTACAACCTATAAGCAGTTACATGATAATAAAAAAGAGTGAAAAATAAAATCTAGACTATTACATTCGAGAAACTTATACAGTCGATCTAAGAAATATAAAAATAAGATAAAAATATAAAAGGAAAATATTTTTGGTGATTTTTTATGAAAAGAATGATTTATGATAATTAAATTAAAACCTATTAAATATAATTAATTTTAATTAAAAAAATTAATTTATTAATTAAATTATTAAAAGGTTAATTAAAAACTAAAACCTAATTTATTTTAATTAAGAAAACCTAAAAACTAACTTTTTGTATTTTAATAAAATGAAACAAATAATAAAAATATAAGTAAATGTAAAAAGAAAATATAAAGAAAAAACAAGATTGGGCCTGGATTAAGAAAAAGAGGGGATGTTGAATAGCAAAGAAGATCCAGGCCCAAAGGCAGTCTGTGAGATCTGGTGCGTTTACACAGAGAGGGTCCACTATAGGGAGGAGTTGCTTGGGTGATGGATCTAGATCTCAGGGCTAGAAACTGGGGGTGCACGATTGATGTTATGAGGATGCACGCTGGAAAACCTGTAGAAAATAAAAAACATGAACAAATGACAAAAGGCATGGATCGAACCCACGCCCTTGTATATCAAAGACTTACCATATGTGCACTTACCACTGAGTCATGCTTCTCATCTGGTATATCTATGACAACAAATAATAGCACATACACAGATAAACAAAGATAGGATCAACCCACTTAGAGACATTAACCCCAACAGAGTCTCCATTTTTATGTAGCGGTGGAAATGTTGAGACTAAGCCAATGGATTGACTTAACTCGCACAGATCAAATAAATATCCCCACCATGCTTTTTTCTTTCCAAAGGAAATTGGAAAAGAGCAAGTAAACCCAAAAAGAGAGGGGAGAGAATCTAGGTACGGGGGTTGGTTATGAAATGGAAAGGTATTAGCATCCTAAACATCTACGGTACTCCACAAGAACCTCTTTGAAAATTTGTGTGTTTTTGCTACAAACGGTGTATACAAAAATAGATGGTGGTGATGAGAAAAGAAGTATTTTTTACAATTTTTGCACCTGCCGCGTTTGTGAACCTTTAGTGCCTACGTACCACCTTCCGTGCAATAGGGAATCAGGGTAATGGTAGTCCACCTTAAACATTTTAAAACACAAGTGTGTTGGTTAATTTTAAGAGAAGAGACATCATCGTCATATTCGAGTGGAAGACATACTTACTACCCACAATTATGAGAAAGGAGATTTTGTATCATCTCAAAGTGGAGGATATAGCTTGGATTTTAAAATCAACAAAGCCTCACTCAACACCCAAGTGTAAAATATCTCACTTTACTACATATCATAGAAGTATAGTAGTTCACATCACTACAAGAATCGACAAGAGTCTAATCTTTTGATAAAAGTTTAAAGTAAAAAGCCAAAGTGGCAAAATGGTCTGAATAAGGTTAATTGACTTTTAGTCTTGAGAAAGATGTCAAAGTATGATTAAATTGATTAAAGTTTGATTAAGAAAAGATTTTTGGAAATGCATGGACCTAAGTCCAAGTTTATCATGAAAGTGGTTCAAGTTAGAAAACAAGAAGAGTTTTGAAAAGGAGGGAGAAGATTTTAATAAAGAAGATGGGAGAAGATGAAGGGACTATCCTAAAGCATAAGGTAAATGCTAGGGAAAAGAACAATCTAACCAACAAGAAATCAACACTTAGAATATGAAGTCAACGTAGAATTCCCATCCTTTGGATTGAAACCAAGCAAGCAAAAATACTAAACCTTTGAGAAATACCAAGCTTCAGATGAATTAAGTCTTCACAAAAATTGGGCAGAGTAACGGTTGTATATAGAGAAAACCCAATGCCTTGGAGTAAACCCCAAGAACTTCAATAAAATAACAACAAAGTAACAAGGTCCCAAGTATTAAGGCTTCTAATCCTAAGTCCGAGAGGTCCACAACTCCACAATGCCAAGGATAGTAACCAAATAGTCCAAGTAACCTTAAGGCTTTTAATGTTCAAATTGGTTATTAAGTGTATTTAAAAGAAAATAAAAGCTCAAATGAGAAAAGATAAAATGACATAAATATAAATGCTCAAGTGAGCAAAGATAAAAATGACATGGAATTTAAATGCTAAAACAAATGGTACATAAAAGTAAAGGCGTAAAATAAAAGGCATAAAGTAAAAACATAAAGTAAAGTCAATTGTTAGTGAATTAGAAGTTAGAGGTTAGTTAAATGACCATCTTGAAGCTTGCATTTTAGAACTTATTAGAAGATTGATAAAATCAAGGCTTCTCAACAACAAGTCTCATTCGCTTTTTGTCAAATATATCATTTATTTCAAGTACTCAAGGCAACCACATATGATTAACCATGTTCAAATGATTCACTTAGACCAAAGTTCATGAAAGCTCATCAGAGGATTGATAAGATCAAAGCCTCTATACAATTAACTTCAAAGTTATTGGATAAAAGGTTTCAAGTTACACATACTTGGGCTTGCAAACATAGGTTTTGGCCACGAATGATCACTTTTCGAATCGGGACAAATTTAGCGATATGTTAAGTAATTATAAGTGGACTTATGTAGAAGTCACACCTAGTTTGAAGTCGGTCTATAGTAATCTATGTACTAACATGTAAGAGAAATGATATGTAGATCATTCTCCAACAACATGTAGTACAAGTAAAAACAACAATGGGATAAGATGAAGAGGGAAGGGATGTATCAGATGAAACTAGGGTTTCAAATATAATCAACATCATTCATCCATTTTGGTGGATTTGGGTTTTCAACCTATCTACACACAAGATCCAACGAGGTTGAGGAACTGGTCCCAAAGTAATATCCAAATCAGGACCAAACAAAAATAATAAAATATATTTAATAAAATAATATCTAAATGATTAATAAAAGAAAAATAATTGGTAAAATACACAAAGTATATTGAAACACCAAATAAAAAGCCTAAAAGAATATCAAAGGTCAAACATGGGTTAATAAGTGTTGACAAAAAAATTTCAGAATTTTTTAAAGTCAGATACTATTTTTAAAATTTAAAGAAATAAGTAAAATAAACCAAAATTTGTAAAAAAAAAAAAGAAAGTAAAATCAGAAATAAAAATAATATGAGGTCACCAATATTTGTCAATAGGTCATTAGATCCACTATAATTTATTCAGAATTTAAAAATCAAGAAAAATATTTTTAAACAATTAAAACAACTCAAATAAATTGAAAAATCATAAAAAAATATAATCACAAAATAAATTTGTGAAAAAATAAAAATCAGAAAGAGAAAAATCAAAAGTATTTTTGAGAATTGTTTCAGAATTTTAGAAGTTGAAATGATTTTTTTATGAATTTTTGAAGTTTAAAACAATTAAAATATAAAATCAGAAAATAAAAATAAAATCCAAAAAAATGTAGACAATTGGATCAATGTCAAAACGCATAAGTAATCAAATCTAAGGGATCTGGCGCACTGTGGATATCATGGTTATTAGTGAATAAACCATCAAATCAATTATTTTTAAAACAGATTTGGAAAAACAAGTGGGACATTGTCATTGGTTGAGAGATGACATGCTGGTCATCTACAACCTCTGGCCACATGTGAATTGTTGGTTCCACAAACTAAAATTAGAAGCTCAGACCAGTGTCATTCGCTTCGTCTCTTCAAGACGATTCCAATGGTACCCTCGCGAAAAATTTATATAAACCCCAGCTCAGTCGATTTGCAAAAAACTAGAAGAAAACAATTGAAAAGGGATTTGATAATTCATGATCAAAACTCACTTCCAGTTAAAAACTAATGATGTGATAAGTATCAGAGTTATGAGAGCTACATTGTATTGACAAGTTTGGAGAGAATTGATGGAGGAATCTACCTATTGAAGCTCAACTTCGAAGCTCTAAAACTTGACTTGGCTAGAACGATTTAGGACACCTCAATGCTTGGTTCTTCTTATGTTAGTGTTGTACCCAAAAATTTACCCGCTTTATTTTCATTATTACATACACACATATCATTAGTTTTATGGTTATTGAATCAAGGTATATTTAGAAAGCTTCGTCAGGTTACATGTGGCATTTATTTCGCCTATGGATGTTCTCAGAGTATTTTCCGTGCTGAAGACCAGTTCGCCATTTTGCAACGATTCGGGGTTCAAAGATTCACAAGTCCAACCCGACGCGTCATATTCAGGTGTTCTTTCGCCAAGATATCTATGATAACTTATTCTCAAATTCAGGTTCGGATCGAGAGCCAATTCTTTAAAGAAGGTCTCCGAATGTGTGAGTTTTCTCGAAAAAATGTGGGGAAAAAGTGTGTTGGAAATGCAGTTTTTACGAACTAAAAGATTCATAACTTGAAGATCGTGGCTCGTTTTGAACCCGTTCCGGTGGCCAAAATTCCGTCTTGACGTCATCTACATTTTCATCTCATACGGGTGGAATCCAATTTCGATCATAAGGTCTTCAAAAATACGGATTTATCAAGTATTTTTATACAGAAAATTTGTGACAGAAGTTTATTTGCGTCATGTTCAGAAAATCATAACTTGGTCGATTTTCATCGTATCGAGCTGGTTACGGCGCCAAAATTTCACAAATTCAGTTGGATACATTTTCACAGGAGGTATCGAGTTCGAACAATATCCAAAAGGCCTTCGTTATTTTTCTCAGAGTACGCGTGACGCGCCGAAAATCCTGAATGCTTAATATTACTTCATCTGGGTCGAAACTTCGAAAATTCATAACTCGGTCAATTTTTATCAGATTGGGCCCATCTTTTTACACAAGGTCACTGACTCAGAGATATACAATTCTTATTCCAAAGGAGAGACCAGGTTCTGGTCCGATCAATACCAGTTTTTTATTGAAGAACGTATCAGACTTGACACTGGAGCCCAAAATAAGTTTGTCTGAGGTGAAACTTCAAAAATTCATAACTAATTCACCGTTTATCCGATTGAAGCCATATTCGGACAGGAGTTAGTTCTCGATGTCAGCTATATTTTGGTTTCACATTTAAATTTCACTTAAGTCCCTACGATTTAGCATGGAACATGTCAGACTCAACTGAATAGAAATCTACATTATTGCTTGGGGTTATTGGAGGCCCAATTGCACATTCAAAGCCCATATCTTTGCTCTAATTTCCATTATATAATCTCATTCTTTTCACTCAAACAGGACACGAAAAAAAAACCTTTGCCACAACCTTGTCAAAATATCAAATTCTTTCGAGAACCCTAGAAATCTTGAAATCCTTGTTACAAACCCCCATCTCACTACAAACAAGTCATCCTTGTTACAAACCCTCATCTCACTACTTCTCCAAAAAGGGTTTGGACCATCGTAATGGTCCCATGCAGGGTTATTACAAAATGTTGAGGCCAAAACAGAACAACCACCAATGCATGGCGAGGCAGACATCCTGAGAAAGTTAAGGGCGTGAGTTCAACACTCACCCCTATTGGTTTTGGTTTTCTTCCTTTCAATTTATCCTTTTACCTATTTTCATTCTTTCTGTTTAAAACTTTTTTCATAAAACTTAACATTTTTCACAAACCTTTGATTTTTCATAACAAACTCGAATAATTAATTTTAGGTTTTTTAATTTAATTTTAGGTTTTAAATTAATTTTTGGGTCAACACCAACCCCTGACATTTGCATTATTTTTATTTTCTAACCTTATTTTCATTGATGTTTCTTCCCCTATCTATTTTTTGACAAACTTAATTATTTCTTATTAATCATTACACATAAACTTTTTTTAATTAAAATTAATTAGGTTTTAGGTTTTTTTAATTAACCTTTTTTTCTCAAAATTAACCTTTTTTTTTAATTAAAATTAATTAGGTTTTTATATTTTTTAATTAAACTTTTTTTCCTTCAAAATTAACCTTTTTTTTAATTTGAACTAATTAGGATTTAGGTATTTTAATTAACTTTTTACAAAATTAACATATTTTTATTAATTAAAATTAATTAGGTTTTTCAGGTTTATTTAATTATTTATCATAAATCATTTTTTCATAAAAAATCACCAAAACATATTCTTTGCTATTTTCATCTTATTTTTATTTTTCTAGATAAAGTGTATAGGGCGCGTTCAACTGGAATAGCGTAACTTTATTTTTCCCGCTTTTTTTTATCATTATCATGTAATTGCTTCTGGGATGTAATAGTTTTAGGATTTCTTTTCCGCACTCTTCACTATTATGTAACTGCCCCAAAGCTCTGTAATAGTTTAGGTTTACATTTCCGCCTTTACCTTCAACTACTATATTTTATGCAATGCTTAGATTAATAGGATTGTATGGAAAGATAAAAATGAACGATAGAAAACCCTAATTTCAAGATAAATAACTGAACTGAATCATTTGCACACTCGTACCTCTAGGGTAACCTTACTTGTCCCCTTTGGAAAAACAATGGTCATGTCCCTCGAACGTAGGGATACCCTTAGCAAAGACCCTCGGTTAAAGTCATCATAAAGATCATAGTCCTTCAATGTCCCTCAAGTTGCCTACATGAAATGATCCTGTCCCTCGATGTTGCCTATGAATATATGATGACAGTCCCTTCGAAATGCTAAGATATCCTTACATATTTCCTTCAATGACAATAAGCATCCCTTTCGATAGTCCCTCAAACATCCAACAACTAGGGTTACCTACTCACTAATAGTAGGATAGCACGGTATAAAAGATAGGAGGAAAAGAACAAACTTTTTTCGAGTAGGTAGATAACTGTTAGGTACTTTCTCAAACAATTCTTTTCACACACTACACTTTCACACACTACACTTTCACACACTTTTTAAACAAAGTTTTCAAAATGCTTTATCACACTCTTAAGGACTGATACAAGAGTTATCACAAAGCGAATCGCCGCACTAAGGCATTTTCAACACAATTTTCAAAACATACAAAACACTAAAGCAATTTAAAAATGAGCAAGTACCTAAGAGCCCGTGGAAAATTGCAGATAGAAAGGGTGCTAACACCTTCCCTTTCTATAATCTACCCCCCTTACTCAGAGAACTCTCAAAAGGTATTTTTTCTGTTCTTTTCACCCTTTCCTTTGTTGGATAAAAGAAAAGTCAGTGGCGACTCTGGCTTACCGCGACATTTGCAAACAAAAAATGCAAACCAGTATTAAAAGTCAGTTCTGCCACCGTATCACAGAACTGGCGACTCTGCTTGGGACAATTAATAAAGTAGGGGTCTACCTTAGGATCTAGGTCATTTTTAAATTGCTTTCTTGTTTGTTTTTCCTGCTTACTCTTTAAGGGTTTTTGCTTGGGTATTGTATAGGTCCTACACCCGGATCTGGGGACACTTGTTAGGTAAACAACAATAAATCGTGGAGACTGTATGGTGTAGACCGATATAGTTGAAGTGATAGCTGTGTTAGTGTGACACTTTGGTTGGTATTGGTATCCCTTGTATTGAATCGAGGAGAATACGGGGCCGCCGCGTGGTGTCGTGAAGCACTAACGGACCTTAGAACCTTAGTTGAACAAACTTGGCCATTAGAAAGTAGTGAGATAGTCGACCTCGGTATAAAGCTGCGGGTTGGTTGATACTCGATGCTACACTCATTGAGATCAGACTTTCGGGATATTTCTGCCATAAGAAAAGATTGCCTGAGCTGAAACAATGCGCGATAAAGGATGATCAGTGATATTGAGAATCCTTAGAACCCGGTTACTTTTCTAAGACAGGTTTGAAACCAACTAAACTTCAAGAGGGTACTTACCTATGGAATCCATGCAAGCCTAAACTTAAGACTACTTATGTGACTTGTTAGCTTTCTTTGCCTAACAATTTGAACTCATTGCAGGGCTTTGTTTGTATTCCTTGCAGGACCTTGTTTGTATAAATCCAATAAATTGGTTTCTTACCCTGCATTTTTGCTTGATGCATAGCATACACATCATAGCATCATAACATGACATATCATACTAACCATTTCAAGGATCTCGAGGGCCTGTGATGCAGGTTACGATGAACCAGACGTCTAGCAAGGGGAAAGGGGATTTATTTTCCTCTAGCCAATGTCGTCAAAAGATCAAAACACGATAACTTGAGTCAGGGGCTATGACACACTTGATATGGTGAACTTAACTCTTATAGAAGGACCTTTAACGATACAAAGTGCTTCAATCAAAGTTGTAAAGTTCAACGCCTAACATTTTTCTTATTTACCCCGCGAGATCCTTGAAAACAGTTGCATATCATACATGTCATTGCATAACAGGTAGTCTCCAGTACAAGTTTCTCATCTTCTTCGTTGTTTATTTCAGCAATGGCTCTCAAACAAGACAATATAGATCTCCAAACTCAAGAAGCTCAGATCATGGAAATGTTCCTAAACCTATCCAAGGGGCAGGAAGAGTTGAAAGCACTCCTCGCTGTGAACCTGGCCAAGAAAAATCCTGAAGACAATAAGGATGAACGGTTGGAACAACTGCAAGCTGAAGTTGAATGAGAACCCAGATGCTGGGGCATCGGGCTCTTATCTAAGGCCTAGTCCGGGGACAAGAAGAGCTGAGAGCCATTATCAAGAAACTTCATCAAGATGGCTGCAGCCGTATGAAGCAAACAGTCGAGGTTGGGGACCAATTCATTGATCAACTTCTGAGAAGACAAGAGGCCGGTTTGGTGAAGAGTGGACTTTTCCAAATTGCTACCATATCACAGGTCCAACAATAACCTCGCCAAAACAACTGGTTAATCAGAGTAAGCCGGATATACCCAAAAGGCAGTTTACCAAACTCAACATGTTGTTGTCTCAAGCTTTGCAACACTTGTTGAGGATGAATATGATTATGTTGATAGGACCTCATCCAAATCCCAAGACTTCTTCCCTTAACTACAATCCTGATGCAAGGTGTGTATACCACTCCAACAGCCCGCGGCATGATACTGATGACTGTTGGAGGTTGAAATATAAAGTTCAAAACATGATTGATGAAGGGGTGCTAGAATTTACACAAGATGGTCAGGCTGAGTTCTTCTGCCATCCCTCAAAGACACGCCATCTGAAGTGACAAGTTCAGGCAAAGAGGCTTTTGCTCATTAGAATTTTCAATTTGTAATTTTTGTTTGATTGTTCAAACATCTATTCATGTCAAACTCTGTTACTTTATCAATGCATTGCATATGTCTGTTTTGAATCAATTCATTCGTATTCACTATATTTAAACTGCTTACCTTTTGTGATATTCAACTCTCGATCAAAAGCTCTAAGCCTTTAGAGGGAGGATGACGAAAATGATACCACAATCTCCACAATATGCTTTTGAACAGACCCTGCTGATGATGTACAGACATTGTTTCAAATCCTAAACAGTGGAGTTATAAGGAAGATAATCCCTAGTCAACCCATTCGAGCCAAAGAAGTAGGAGTTATTTCTTTTCACATAAATTAAAACCCTTAATCATAACCTGGGGCAGGGTAGTTTTCTCAGTTAATTCAGAGGCACATTTAGTCGCAATCTTCTGCTTCGCACACAATGAATGGCCTAAAATACGTCCTTCCAAATCAGAAGATGGTGATGGTTCCGCATAATCATTAAAGCAGGCAGTCATTATCTCTCAAAATAAAAGCCCATTAAGTCAAAACCTATGAAAGAGACTTAAGAAAAAACGGGGGCATCCCTCTCACTGTAATCACAAAAGAAACAGTTCAGGCAAAAGAAGGGATAACGAAAACCAAAAAAAGAGGTTACTACAAATCCATAAAAAAAGGATTACAAAAATGACTGCCTCTTCCAAATGAATTTCCAGTATCTGAACCATCACCAGAACATCAAGGATAAGATGCCAGACTCAACTGGGATTCTAAACGCGCAATTAACTGAGCATAGGACTGAAGGACATCACGAAGAACGGGTGGGTACAAATTAAATTTGAGCTTTTATCCTTTGTTTCTTGAACCGTGAACCAAGCCACGTTATAATCCTTAAAAGTCTTAGATGAAGCATGGGTTAGTTCGAAAGCATAATGTTCAAAAGGTATCCTGACTCCTGTAAGGTTTGCTATAAATCCTAAGTTGACATTACACTCTTACAAAATTTGTTTGTTTTACTAAAAAGTGATTTTTCAAACTTCAAGACATACATAAGCTTTGCATTCTTAAAATACCATTGTTTGCATATGAATATTTGTTCAACAACAGAGAAATTCACACGATGGATATTCGATGAACAAAAATCTTCTCAGTGGAAAGAATCACCTCAAGTGGAAAAACACTTCCAACCAAGGGGCACGACGTGGTCATTGTCCATCATCTGGGGCAGTTAAGCCAAGATTCAAGGAATCTCTCAAAGATACCAAATAGCTCGGGGCAGACCTCCATCTGAATAACTTGGAGCATTAGACATGGATTCCAGCAACGAATCATGTATGATCAAACAATCATCTTCTGGAAGTGTGGCAACACTTACTACTATGGACAATGACAATTCTCCGTACCCGGTGAACATGGACATAGTCAGAAAATACTACGCATGAATAAATACCCGCTAGGTTGACTGGCCTAGGAAAAAATAAGGGCATCCCAGCGAACCAAAAGGGTTCGGGAAAAAATTAGGGATAAAAACAAAAAATATGTACACCTGGCAAGTCGAAAACCTGAAAAGTCGGCTTGAGCAAAAAAGGTATCCCGGTGGACTGAAAATCTGAAAAGACAGTCCAGGAAAAAGTTAGGGATTAAAGAGTACGACTACGTCCCGTCATCTCGTCACTTGTCTAATCAGTAGAAGGCTTATTACCCTGATCTGCATTCACCACGGACTCCAAGAGTCGGGATAATAGTCAAACCATCTACAAAATCTATGGTTGATATTTTCTATAACAGGTATCGAGACATTGGCATTCTACTACAAGATCACCGACATATTCTCAACTTACAACCTATTGATGTCAGGTGTTCTCGTACCTATCGGCAGAGCAAAATCTCCAAATTATTGCTCCAATGAAAATTCCCCAATGAAGTCGCCAAGCTTCTTGGGATTCCCCAAGCGGTTTACAGAGATTCCCTTCCCTAACAGAAACATTCTGAATAAAGCATATTATCAACTGGAAACAGTTCAGGTACGATCCATAGACGGATGTCCTCCTAACACTTATTTTATATTCTCATCTAGAAACGGTTTAGGTACGATCCAAAACGGATGTCATCCTTATTCCAGACTATCTTCTAGCAATAGTTCAATGCACAAAGCTTTCCTTCCCCAAACAGGAGTTACAATCCCCAGCAAAATCCCTTCAGAGAGCCGATATCTATATTCCTCAACTAAATTTTATAATCGCAAGCGGTTCATAAAGTTTCCTCTCGAGCAGAGTTTATTTCTCTGGATGCGGAAGCTCAATCTCCAATAGAGTTTATTCCTCCAGCTACAGAAGTCCATCCCCCAACGGAGTTTATCTCTCAGAATCGGAAAAATCTTCCAGCAAAGCATCTCCTCTCTCAAACAGAGTTATTCCCCCATGCAGAGTTTGTTCTCAGGCAAAGTCTCTCCCCGGCAGAATATTCGCAAACAGAAGGGAGTAAATTCCCAACATAGTTATCTTCATTCACCATCCCCAGCAGAAACAAAGAATTCATCTTCCCAATACTCTTCAGCAGCAGTCCGAGATTTATTTTCCCCGACTAAGAAATACCGCAATAGCATCCCATTTTCATACATCATGGCATGCGCATACATATTGCATATAACATTATCTCATTTATTTTGAGAACATCATCACACAATGCATTTCATGCATCACATATAATTAATCATGTACCTTTTAAGGAAAGATGGTTATCATCAACAATTCCAACAGTTCAAGATTAAATCCATGAAGCTATACATGTCATATCTGCAGACAACTAATGGAAAATCAGTTCCTGAAACCAAACGGGTCAACTAATCTACATGATCAAATGAGATAGCCCTACTACCCAGGCTTTCATTTTGAAGTAACCCTACTATCCAGGTTCCTCCTCATAACCCTACTATCCAGGTTCCTTCTCATAGCCCTACTAGTCAGGCTTTCATTTTGAAGTAACCCTACTATCCAGGTTCCTTCTTATAGCCCTACTATCAAGGCTTTCATTTCAAAGTAACCCTACTATCCAGATTCCTTCTCATAACCCTACTATCCAGGATTTCATTTTGAAATAACCCTACTATCCATGTTCCTTCTCATAGCCCTACTATCCAAACTTTAATTTCGAAGTAACCCTACTATCCAGGTTCCTTCTCATATCCCTAAGATCCAGGCTTTCATTTTGAAGTAACCCTACTATCCAGGTTCCTTCTCATAGCCCTACTATCCAGGATTTCATTTCGAAGTAACCCTACTATCCAGGTTCCTTCTCCTAGCTTTACTATCCAGGATTTCATTTTGAAGTAACCCTACTATCAAGGTTCCTTCTCATAGCCCTACTATCCAAGATTGCATTTCAAAGTAACCCTACTATCCAGGTTATTTCTCATAGACCTACTATCCAGGCTTTCATTTTGAAGTAACCCTACTATCCAGGTTCCTTCTCATAACCCTAATATCTAGGCTTTTATTTCGAAGTAACCCTACTACCCAGGTTCCTTCTCATAGTCCTACTACCCAGGCTTTTATTTCGAAGTAACTCTACTACCCAGGTTCCTTCTCATAGCCCTACTATCCAGGCTTTTATTTCAAAGTAACCCTACTACCCAGGTTCCTTCTCATAGCCCTACTATCCAGGATTTTATTTCGAAGTAACCCTACTACCCAGGTTCCTTCTCATAGCCCTACTATTCAGGCTTTTATTTCGAAGTAACCCTACTACCCAGGTTCCTTATCATAGCCCTACTATCCATGCTTTTATTTCGAAGTAACCCTACTACCCATATTCCTTCTTATAACCCTACTATCCAGGCTTTTATTTCGAAGTAACCCTACTACCCTGGTTCCTTCTTATATCCCTACTACCCAGGTTTTTATTTCGAAGTAACCCTACTACCCAGGCTTTATTTCGAAGTAACCCTACTACCCAGGTTATTTCTCACAGCCCTACCACCCAGGCTTTATTCCAAAGTAGCTCTACTACTCAGGCTTCATTTCAAAGTAACCCTACTACACAGGTTCATTCTCATAGCCCTACTATACAAGCTCCTTTTCATTAATTATCTGACACAGTTTTGCATGGACTTATCCTGAGAAAGACATATACAGGTTCCTTCTATTTTATCTCCAGACAATAATTTACAACACTGTAAAACCTGTACCTGACCAGATACGATCGATTTCATATTCCCTAATAAGTCTTTGTAAAACATGGACCCAACTAGATAATAGCTCACTTTTGTCTCATCAATCAAAAGTTAATTCCCCAGTAGAGTAATGGACAACTGAAGCTCCTAGACTCTATTTCCCAGGACATAAATCAACATTCCCCGGCGAAGTCCTCCTCAACGGCAGGTACAGGAATTCTCTCAAAGGAATCTCTTATGCAACTGTCACATTATCTGGATGGCATCTTTAAGCTCATCGTCGACGATCTTCCGTCATCTTTTCCAAATGGCATCTATAAGCCCATTCCTAATACTATCTACACAATCAAGTATCATTCCAGACGAGTGAAAATTTATGGGCACTTTAGTGTTCAATCATCTTCCACCTTCAGATCACGAAAGGCAGACCAACCAATCTACATCCTCAGGTTTTAGAAGATTGAACAGGGGCAGCTGTTGTACCCCAAAATTTACCCTCTTTATTTTCATTATTACATACACACATATCATTTGTTTTATGGTTATGGAATGAAGGTATACTTAGCAAGCTTCGTCAGGTTACAAGTGACGTTTATTTCGCCAATGGATGTTCTCAGAGTATTTTCCATACTGAAGATCGGTTCGCCGTTTTGCAATGATCCAGGGTTCAAAGATTCACAAGTCCAACCCGGCGCGTCATATTCAGGTGTTCTTTCGCCAAGATATCTCTGATAACTAATTCTCAAATTCAGGTTCGGTTCGAGAGCCAATTCTTTAAAGAAGGTCTCTGAATGTGTGAGTTTTCTCAAAGAAATGTCGTGAAAAAGTGTGCTGAAAGTGCAGTTTTTACGAACTAAAAAATTCATAACTTGAAGATCGTGGCTCGTTTTAAACCCGTTCCGGTGGCCAAAATTCCATCTTGACGTCATCTACGTTTTCATCTCTCATGGATGGAAGCTAATTTTGATCATAAGGTCTTCAAAAATGCGCATTTATCAAGTATTTTTATACAAAATTTATGACAGAAGTTTATTTATATCATGTTTAGAAAATCATAACTTGGTCAATTTTTCATCGTATCGAGCTGGTTCCGGCGCCAAAATTTCACAAATTGAGTTGGCTACATTTTCTCAGGAGGTATCGAGTTCGAACGTATCCAAAAGGCCTTTGTTTTTTGCTCAGAGTACACGTGACGCGCCGAAACTCCTGAATGCTGAATATTATTTCATCTGGGTCAAAACCTCGAAAATTCATAACTCAGTCAATTTTTATCGGATCGGGCCCATCTTTTTACACAAGGTCACTGACTCAGAGATCTATAACTTTTCTTCCAAAGTCGAGACCAGGTTCTGCTCTGATCAATACCAGTTGTTTATTGAAGAACGTGTCAGAGTTGACACTGGAGCCCAAAATAAGTTTGTCTGAGGTGAAACTTCAAAAATTCATAACTAATTCACCGTTTATCTGATTGAGGCCATTTTCGGACATGAGTTAGCTCTCGATGTCGGCTACATTTTTTTCACATTTAAATATAAAAAATTGCATTAAGTCCCTGCGATTTAGCCTGGAACGTGTCAGACTCAAGTGAATAAAAATATGCACTATTGTTTGTGGTTATTGGAGGCTCAATTGCACATTCAAAGCCCATATCTTTGCTCTAATTTCCATTATATAATCTCATTCTTTTCACACAAACAGGACACTGAAAAAAAAACTTTGCCACAACCTTGTCAAAATATCAAATTCTTTCAAGAATCCTAAAAATCTTGAAATCCTTGTTACTAACCCCCATCTCACTAAAAACAAGTCATCCTTGTTACAAACCCCCATCTCACTACTTCTCCAATAAAGGTTTGGACCATCATAATGGTACCATGCAGGGTTATTACAAAATGTTGATGCCAAAATAGAACAACCACCAATACAAGGCGAGACAGACATCCTGAGAAGGTTAATGGCGTGAGTTCAACACTCACCTCTATTGGTTTTGGTTTTCTTCCTTTCTATTTATTCTTTTACCTATTCTCATTCTTTCTGTTTAAAACCTTTTTTCATAAAACTTTACATTTTTCACAAACCTTTGATTTTTCATAATAAACTCGAATAATTAATTTTAGGTTTTTTAATTTAATTTTAGGTTTTAAATTAATTTTTGGGTCAACACTCACCCCTGACATTTGCATTATTTTTATTTTCTAACCCTATTTTCATTGATGTTTCTTCCCCTATCTATTTTTTGGCAAACTTAATTCTTTCTTATTATTCATTACGCATAAACTTTTTTTTTAAACTTTTTTTAATTAAAATTAATTAGGTTTTAGGTTTTTTAATTAACCTTTTTTTTTCTTCAAAATTAGCCTTTTTTTAATTGATATTAATTAGGTTTTTAGGTTTTTTAATTAATCTTTTTTTTTTCAAAATTAACCTTTTTTTAATTCAAACTAATTAGGATTTAGGTATTTTAATTAACTTTTTTCAAAATTGACATTTTTTTTATTAATTAAAATTAATTAGGTTTTTTAGGTTTATTTAATTAATTATCATAAATCATTTTTTCATAAAAAATCACCAAAACATATTCTTTGCTATTTTCATCTTATTTTTATTTTCCTAGATAAAGTGTATAGGGTGCGCTCAACTGTAATAACGTAGTTTTATTTTTCCTGCTTTTTTATCATGATCATGTAATTGCTTCCGGGATGTAATGGTTTTAGGATTTCTTTTCCGCACTCTTCATTATTATGTAACTGCCCCAAAGCTCTGTAATAGCCTAGGTTTACATTTCCGCCTTGCCTTCAGCTACTATATTTTATGCAATGCTTAGATTAATAGGATTGTATGGAAAGATAAAAATGAACGATAGAAAACCCTAATTTCAAGATAAATAACCGAACTGAATCATATGCACACTCGTACCTCTAGGGTAACCTCACTTGTTGACTTCAGAAAAACAATGGTCATGTCCCTCGAACGTAGGGATACCCTTAGCAAAGACCCTCGGTTAAAGTCATCATAAAGATCATAGTCCCTCAATATCCCTCGAGTTGCCTGCGAGAAATGATCTTGTCCCTCGATGTTTCCTACGAATATATGATGACAGTCCCTTCGAAATGCTAAGGTATCCTTACATATTGCCTTCAATAACCATAAGTGTCCCTTTCGATAGTCCCTCAAACATCCAACGACTAGGGCTACCTATTCACTAATAGTAGTATAACACAGTCTAAAGGATAGGAGGAAAAGAACAAACTTTTTTCGAGTAGGTAGATAATTGTTAGGTACTTGCTCAAACAATTCTTTTCATACACCACACTTTCAAACACTTTTCAAACAAAGTTTTCAAAATGCTTTATCACACTCTTGAAGACTGATACAAGAGTTATCACAAAGCGAATCGCCCCACTAAGGCATTTTCAAAACAATTTTAAAAATAAGCAAGTACCTAAGAGACCGTGGAAAACCACGGATATAAAGGGTGCTAACACCTTCCCTTTCTATAATCTACCACCCTTACTCAGAGAACTCTCAAAAGGTCTTTTTTCTGTTCTTTTCACCCTTTCCTTTGTTGGATAAAAGAAAAGTCGGTGGCGACTCTTGCTTACCGCGACATTTGCGAACAAAAAACACAAATCAGTATTAACAGACGGTTCTTCTACCGTATCACAGTTAGATTCAGTGAAGTTCAAGGATGAAGAATAAGCAAAGAAATTGGATTAAAAAATGCTTTAAAACCAAATTTGAAGTTACAGAATTGAGAGGTATGGAGGAAGTTCAACAGAGGTTTTTTAGCTCTTTAAAGCATGTAAAATGAAGTATAAGAGGTCTCTATTTATAGGAGAAGTGAATGGAATCAAGAGGATGGTGAATGATGCAATTCGAGTGGAAATTGCACACACTTGTTATCATGAATAAAGTGTGACCACATGTGCATCAAAACTCATCCAAATGATGCATTTTGACACTCTAAATGGTTAAAAAAACTATGCTAATCATGTTTAAGTGGTAAGCGCATGGTAATTTGGTGATTAGAAGCCACATTTCACAAACTTTCTTCTGACTTCAAGTGATTTTTCACTTTCAAAGCATTAACTTTACAACCATGGTTCAAACAGCTCAGGGACCTTTATGATACAATCTTGGATTCTTTAGAAAGCTGTATAATCTAGCTTGAAGAAGTGAAAAACACAAGAAGGGGGGGTTGAATTGAAACTTAAAATTAAAAGTGCAGTAGACACGATATTTTTATCCTGGTTTGTTTGATCTCAAACTACTCCAGTCCACCCGCCAAGGTGATTTCGCCTCTCTCCAACGAGGACTTAATTCACTAATCAAAAATGATTACAACACAACTTTAACAACTGCCAAAGTCTTCTTGAAAACAACCACAACCCGGTTTATCTCAAGGAAAACTAGCTTAATCAAGATAAAATAATCAACTGCGTACTGTTGTTTTTCCTTACAAAAACTGTATCACTACTGTGATATTTTACAAAATTTTGAGCGTATATATGAATATGTAAGATTACAGCATTTGAGAGGAATTTGTAGTTGTGTGTCAAAATCGTAAACGATTTGTCCTCTAAGCTTGTTTATATAGGCGTGGAAATCTTGTCCAACATAAAGCGTGATAATCGATGTTCAATGCTATTTCAATATTGAGAAGATTCTTGTCTGAATGAAGTTGTTGCATATGATGTTGTCTTAATTGAAAATTAACGCTTCAGAACTTAGAATCTTGCATGCTGCAATTGCTTCAGAACATTGATGACTCAGATGTGAGGATCTGATGGTATATTAAACTTATATTCAGAATCAGAGTATTCTTCACTTCAGTGCAAATTCTAATCATCATTCTTCAGCGCAGATTCTGATTACCTCAGCTTGAAAGCTTATGTAGCTTAATTTCTGATGATGTTTCGGTCAGAACTTCTGCATACAAAATAACACAAATTTAGAGTGCATATTTGTTATTTGTGTTTGTTATCATCAAAACTCTAATTAAGGGTTGTAGACTCAAACTATGTTCTAACAATCTCCCCCTTTTTGATGATGACAAAAACTAGGATTTTCAATGAAAAATATAGAACAAAAAGCTTAAGAGAGTCTCCCCCTGAGTTGATTACTCAGATAAAGATGAGTTACTTCCCTGAAGTTCCTTCTCGTCAGAGTTTTGATGCATCTCCTTCTGTCCTTATCAGAATATGTTCCTGTTCAAGCTTTTTAGAAAAATATAGAGGTTAAGATATTCAGAATGTTTGAGACTTTGTCCCGGTAAACTGTTATTGAAAATATCTTACTTTCCCCCCCCTTTTTGTCAGGTATCAAAAAGCAATAAAATCAGAGTCAAAAAGATGATTTATATTGAAAACAAAATGCAATGACAATTTTAAGAAACAAGGAGGATAAGATGAAAAATAAAAATACAGATAAACATTTAAAGAAAATCTAAGAAGAATGGGGAAGACGTGTGAACAACGCTTCCAACAAGCTCTTAATCTGAGTACTTGATTCTTCTTACATTCCCATAATTCCTTTGATTTCTTTTGTTGTATCTTCTTGTTTATCCAATATATCCTTGATCTCTTTGTTTGTGTCCTCTTGCTTATCCAGTCTGGCATGGATTAAGGCATTCTCCTTCTTCAACTCTTCCAGAGTTTGCATGACTATAGACGAAGATGGTGTATCTTCAGAGGTTGCATGTCGTTTAGAACACTCTGCAGCCTCTTCTAATTGAACAACTTCTTTTGTTGCAATCATCTTTTCTAGAGCAGTAGTCAGAGGGTGACTATCAGAATCTGGTTCAGTGGCTTCTGAAGGTTGGTGCTCTTTCCAGGGAGCATTATCCAGCAGATGAATTTCTTTCTTGTCCCATTGGCCAAAACTTGATCTTTGAAGGCTCTTAGCTGATCACTGAAGTTCTGCTGAGCCCTTTCATAGCTCAATTCTTTCAGCTTTTGGGTTTCAGAGTTGAATTATTTTTCGAATCTTTCCCACAGAGAATCAGAAGCAGCAGGATTAGAAATATCATGACTTGCTTGCTTCAAAGAAGTAATCCATTCTTGTATTTCTGTTTCAAAAATTAACAAATTCTTACCAACATCTGATTTGGTTGAAGTTGGTTTAGGTTTGGGGGTGGAAATTTTGTTTGAGGTGGAAACTAGTTGGTCCAACACTTATAGATCAATGACAAGTCTGGGGTTCTCAGCTGGACGATTGATAGGTAAGGGAGTGGAAGAGTCAGAAATCAAGATTGGTGAGTGAGGGGTGTTTGGTGGAGTGGATTCATTTGGTGAAGGTATTTCTGGAATATCATGAATGAAGAGAGGTAATCGAACTGTCAGAGGTTCTGTTATCCCAGGAATTGGGGTAGTGGTATCAGAGTCTGAAAGGGAGTCTTCTGATTGGTTTGCGGTAGCGTGTTGAATTTCTGGTTCAAGTATTTCAGAAGATGAGTTTTCAGATTGAGGAGTGCGAGGGTTTTCATTTTCTGGTTGGGGTGAGTTGAGGTTTTGATGTTCTGGTTGAGGAGAGTGTGGTTGTGGATTTTCTGGTTGAGGAGAGTGTGGTTGTGGATTTTCTGGTTGAGGAGAGTGTGGTTGTGGATTTTCTGGTTATTGAGGTTGAGTGTTTGGATTTTTTGGGAGTGGTGAGGAAAAGTCTTGATCAAACAGTTCAATATCAGATAGAACTCTAGAAAGTTCTGGTTGATGTTGTTCTGGATTTTGATTTGGATTGGGGGAGTGAGGTTCATTCAAGAAATTTCCAAGAGTTACAGATGGGTCAAACTCTATGTCAAAATCCTCAAATGTTTGGGGTGAAGGATTTTCTGTTGGTTGAAGGGGAATGGTTTTAGATGTTGGAATAGCTATTGATTTTACAATAGAAACAAAAGATGGGTTACCTTTCTTTTTCACAGCCTTGGGTATCCTCTGAGAGGATCCTTCTCCTGCTGCCTTCCTCTTTCTGGATTTCTTTAGCACAACCTCTGGAGTTGGCTTGTGTAGATCTTGGATGTTGATTTCTGGAATAGTCCCATCAGCCTTGCAAGCTTCAAGGTATCTGAATATGATCTCTGGGGAGGCATCTATCTCAGAGAATAGTGGAAAATCCTTCAGAGGGATTCTCCTAGAAGTGATGAACTCATGAGAAGCAGTTGTTGGTTCCTTCTTAATGTTTTCAATAATCTTCATTTTCTTCAGATTCTTGGCATTCAAAGGTTTCCCAACAGTTTCTTCCAGAGTACTGATTTCTTGAGCCTCCGTCAGATGTTCTATCAGTGTGTTTCTATTAGAATATCTGAAATCAATCTTCCTAGAGGAATCCAATCCCTCTTAGTTATTTCTTCTTCTCTTGTCTCTTTCATACTTGTTCTGAGATGGTTGAAGAGTAAATATGGAAGGTTTATCTTGGTCTTCTTTGCAATGAAGTAAATCAGAAACTGCTGATCAATGAAGAGTTTGAAAGATCGTTTAGTCCATCCTAATGCACACACTTTCTGTGAAAGATATGGTGGCATTTTGACTCTAATAGGTGTTCGGGTTGATAATGGAGCTCTCTGGACTCTATTTCAGTTTTACGACTATGAGTTGTGCTATTTCATCTTCCAGGACTATCAGATTGCTCTGACTTTTGAAGAGTACTCTCGTTTGCTTGATATTAAATTCACCGAGCACATGTCGTTTGTTGTTGTTCCGAACAAGCCCGATTTTGAAGCTATTGCTAAGGAACTTTATTTGGACCTTAGTGATGTGAAACAGAGATGGAGAATGAATAGTATCCTACCCTTGGACTTCTTGGTCAGTAAAGCAGAAGAAATGGCTAGAGATGGTGCTTGGTCCGTGTTCAATGTGTTGTTAGTTGTTGTTGTCTATGGCACAGTTTAACAAGGAGATTGAAAATCTTCGAAAGCATGTTGAAATCAATAATGGGGGCGAAATCATCAGTCGAAAATGAAGAGTATGCTAATTTGTTGACTCAATTTCGTAGTCTGGAGATCATGATGGTCAAGAGGGATGAGGTGATTCAAAGTCTGGTTTTGAAGCCTGATGCGGAGGGGACATAGCAGCTTGTGAAAGGGACTATTGCATGGAGTGTTGAACACTTGGGGCATAATTTGTTGCATTCTTTAGAGCTAAGAGATTTATTATTGTATTTCCTATCTTGTTGTTCTGATTACCACCAGTCTTGTTGGGCGGAATCGCTTATTTTGTACTTTCGCAACTTTCTTGTATTAAACTCCGTTGGGATTTCTGCTGTCTCTGTTATTATATGAGAAATGTTGGGTATTTTATTTATATGGTCGTTCTTATTATCATGTATCTTGACTATTACTGACGTTGATTAAGATGTGAAAACATGTAATGCACAATCATTTCATGCATCATACATATCATGCATTTCATGAATTGCAGGTTTTCTGGCTGGAATTCTTATCTATTGGTTTTGCTTCTTATTATCATAATATACAAGATGACTTTCTTACATCCTTATTACACTCGAGCCAACAAGATGAGGATTATGAAACATATTTAGCATAACCAAGACGCACTCCACAAAGACACGGAGACCATGGGTGATCGAATGAATCAGCTCATGGAAACTCTTCATGCTATCATCCAGGGGCAGGAAGAGCTCAGACTGAGCGTTACTAAGATGGTTGACAGTGCATCTATGTCTGAGAATGGTGGACCCAGGACTGGCAATGGGGGAATTCCTAAAGAAAACCCTCAGATGATTATGGATGATCACCATGACGTCATTGATCTCGATGGCCCTCCAAAGGATTCTACAGTTGATTTGTCTAAAACTACCAAAATGTACAAGACTTTGGAAGAACGTCAGAAGGATATGAAGACATCCAAAAGGCTGGTATTCAATGTTGCCGCTATATGTTTGGTTCTGGGGGTCGTGATTCCACCGAAATTCAAAGTACCAGAATTCGACAAGTATAAGGGGGTTACATGTTCAAAGACTCATCTTCGATCCTACTGCAGAAAGATGGCCGCATATGCTAGCAACGAGTCATTGCTCATGCATTTCTTTCAAGATAGGTTGGCTGAACCTTCATTGGAGTGGTATATGCAGTTAGATCAAACTCATGTTAGTACTTGGGGCGAGCTTGTTGATGCTTTCCTGAAACATTATCATTACAACACCGCCATGGCGCCTAGCCGTGCACAGTTGTAGAGTATGTCTCAAAAGGCTAATGAGTCTTTCAAACAGTATGCCCAGAGGTGGCGCAGTTTGGCCGCAAGGGTTCAGCCTCCTCTCCTAGACCGTGAACTAGTAGATTTGTTTATGAATACCCTCTGAGGTTCGTATTTGCAACACTTGCTTGGTTACACTTCTGATTCCTTTTCGGATATGGTTATCATTGGGGAGCGGGTTGAAATATGTGTTAAGGAAGGGAATATTACAGGTGCATCTGGCACAAGTGGTAATAATGGCTTAGGTAGTGGAAATAAACCGTATTCTAGCAGTTTTGTCAAGAAGAAGGAAATAGAGGTGAGAAATGCCTCTGTTGATAAGGGGAAAGTTTTTGTACAAATTCCATATTATCAAACTCTTGTTGCTTCTCCACAACAATAGTGCGCACCACCATGAAACTATCAACAAAATCAAAGGTCCCAAGGACAAAGGGGTCAACAAAGGCCGCAAAGGTATCCCGAGAAGAAGTTGTATGCCCAATTGCTTCCACAATTGCTAGCTGGCCAATTGGTACAACTCCGAGAGTTAGGTCCTCCATCGACTGAACTTCCAAGGGGTTATGACGTTAATGTATGTTGTGAGTTTCATTCAGGTGCTCCAGGCCATTCGATCGAAAACTGCAGAGCTTTAAAGTATAAGGTGCAAGAACTTTTGGATGCCAAGGAGCCAAACTTGGCTCCTATGGGCCCTAATGTTCAGAATAATCCTATGCCTCACCATCACGGGGTTGCTTCCAATGCAATCGGGCATGATGATGGTCAAGATTTATTGACTCAAGTTGATGAAGTTTTGATGTTAATGGCAGTTTTAAGAGAACATCTTTTGCAGAAAAAAGTTCTACAAGAGCTTCATGACTTTTGTTTAAAATTCTCATCTAATCCGGATGAGTGTGATGAATTGAAAAATGCCATTCATAAACTGATGGATGAAGGGGTTTTTAGAGTTAAGAAGGTCATCCCTAAGGGTGACATTGCTATTTTAGAGATTTTGTACTATCCGACTAATATTCAGAGGAATAATTCCATAGTTCCACTGGTTATCCAATTTCCAGCACTCCCTACGCCATATCAGAGTCTGGTTTCTCTTCTACTAATCCAAGCACCGAAACCTCCAAATCCAATTCATGATCCAATGGTTGATAATAGGTCAATGCCATGGGAGTACAATGTTGTTTACATTCGTGGAAAGAAAGTTGCATGTCCTCCGATTGAGGATATAACCAACATTGCTGGAACTAGCAGAATAACCCGAAGTGTAAGAGTCTTTGCTCGTACTCCACCTCCTTCTAAAGAAGTTATTGAAGAGATTCCTGTGAAAGATAAGGGGAAGCAGGTAATCAGTGGTTCTTCTAGGGCATCTTTTGAACAATGAGTAGAACATCTAATCAGGATAATCAAGAAGAGTGACTTCAAGGTGGTTGACCAGCTGAATCAGATGCCTGCAAAGATATCAATCTTATCCCTTCTTTTGTACTCTAAAGCACATCGAACAACCTTGATGAGAATTCTACATGATTCCCATGTGAATCCTGAAATTTATGTGGCCCAATTTGAAGGGGTTGTTACAAATATTTATGTGGGGAACTGTCTGGGTTTCAGTGATGATGAGCTTCCTACTGAGGGCCGAGCTCATAATAAAGCGCTGCATATCTCCATCAGATGTTTAGACACTGTGTTGTCTCGAGTCCTGGTAGAAATCAGGTCTTCTTTAAATGTGATGCCTAAACATACTCAATTCAAGATAAACATGGACGGGGTTATGATGAAACCTAGCACGCTAACAGTCAAAGCTTTGGATGGGTCAAGATCTATGGAGGGAGAAGTTGACCTACCCATCAAGATTGGTCCCCACATGTTCTACTTGTTATTTTATATCATGGATATTCCTCCATCTTATACTTGCCTTCTGGGATGCCCGTGGATCCATGTGGCGGGGGTTGTAACCTCAAATTTGCACCAACGTTTGAAATTCATCGTTAAAGGCAAGGTCATTGTCATTGGTGGAGAGGAGGACGTCATGATCAAAAATGTTACTTCCTTCCTCTATGTTGAAGTGGACGAGGAAGCACATAAAACCCCTTTCCAAGCCTTGGAAATCATTTTTGTTGACAGAGTCTCCGCTGTGCTAGAAACTAAAAAGAAATTTGGAGTTCCAATGGCTTCCTTGAAATATTCTAGAGCCATTATGGATTAAGGAATTCCCAATGAAGACCGGGGTAAGGTGATCGAAGTACGTGAAAAGTAGGATAAGTATGGTCTTGGATTCGAGTCCTCTTCTTCAGATCATGTTGGTTCTGGTCACCCCATGCTCAAAGGGAAATAGATTCCCTCATTTTCAGAGGTGTTTGTTAGTGCTGGTCCAAGTGTTCAAGGATAAATCCATGCAGTGGATAGTGATGATGAAGATGGTGCGAATATATCTCAGTATATTTACCAGATTTCCCCTGATCAAGAACTCAGTAATTGGACTGCTACTAATATTCCCAAAGTGGTTTTCTTTGACATATAATGTTCTTGTTTTAAATAAGTCACATGCTCTTCCCAAGGCATGATGATAGATTGTGAAAAGGGCCCCCTCATGTTTCCATGTTTGTTTAAAATTGAATAAAATCGCATTTTTGCATACAATTTTTTTGCTCTTTGTCTTTTCCTTTATTTTTGTAAAATAAAAAATGGCAATTCTTTTCCTTTAACTCTTTAATCATTTTCCAGTTTTCATTCATATTCTAAAATAAGGCATGATTCATCAATCATGCAGGTCTTCCTTGAATTCCATTATAGACGATGATGTTGCAGTTTCTTGCACCAATATCCTAGGAAATCCAAATGACCAAGCCGGTGAAGATAATGGGGAAGATTGTGAAATTCCAAAGGAATTGGCAAGACTGTTGAGACAAGAAGAAAAATTAATCCTGCCTTATCAAGAAGCCATTTAGATCATTAACCTCGGTACCGATACAGTGAAAAGAGAGGTCAAGATAGGGGCCACTTTGCAAGATTATGTAAAGAAGAGGTTGATTGAGCTTCTTAGAGAGTACTCTGACATCTTCGCCTGGTCGTATAAAGACATGCTTGGTTTGGATACTGATATAGTTGTGCATCATTTACCACTCAAGCCAGAATGTTCTCCAGTAAAGCAAAAGCCCACAAAACTCGTCTAAATATGTCTCTCAAGATCAAGGAAGAGGTTGAAAAGAAGTTGAATGCTGGTTTCTTATTAGTATGTGAATACTCATATTGTATTACAAACATTGTACCCGTTCCTAAGAAGGATGGGAAGGTGCACATGTGTGTGGAATATCGAGATCTGAATAAAGCAAGCCCAAAGGATGACTTCCCATTACCTCACATTGATGTATTGGTTGATAATACGGATAAATCCTCGGTTTTCTCTTTCATGGATGGTTTTTCGGGGTACAATCAGATAAGTAAGGCTCTAGAAGACATGACAAAGACGACATTCACTACTCCTTTAGGTACTTATTGTTACAAGGTCATGTGTTTTGGTCTCAAAAATGTTGGTGTAACATATCAACATGCTATTGTGACGCTCTATCATGATATGATTCATAAGGAGATTGAAGTATATGTTGATGATATGATTGCAAAATCACAATCTGAGGAGGAACATTTGGTTCATCCACAAAAGTTGTTTGCGCATCTGCAAAAGTTCAGGCTAAGGCTTAATTCGAACGAGTTTACCTTTGGGGTGCGATCTGGTAACTACTTGGTTTCATCATAAGTCTCCAAGGAATTGAAGTGGATCGTGACAAAGTAAAAGCAATACAGAATATGTTGGCGCTGAAAAATGAAAAAGAAGTAAGAGGGTTCCTTGGGAGATTGAACTACATAGCTAGGTTCATTTCTCATCTCACAGCTACTTGTGAACCCATCTTTAAATTGTTCCGCAAGAATCAAAATGTCCAATGGGATGATAATTGCTAGAAAGCCTTTTAAAAGATCAAATAGTATCTCCAGAAGCCACCCATCCTTATTCCTCCAGTGCCCTGAAGGCCACCCATCATGTATTTGACGGTGCTGGAAGAATCTATGGGTTGTATGCTTGGACAACATGATGAAACAGGATGTAAAGAGCAGGCCATTTATTATCTGAGTAAAAAGTTTACCGATTGTGAATCTAGGTATTCTTTTCTTGAAAAAACTTATTGTGCGCTTGCTTGGGCCGCTCCACGTCTGAGGCAGTACATGCTGGCATACACAGCGTTTCTGATATCGAAGATGAACCCGATAAAGTATATCTTTGAGAAACCAGCACTCACAGGAAGACTTGCCCGATGGAAGATGCTTTTATCTGAATATGATATTTAGTATATTACACAAAAGGCTATCAAGGGTAGCATTCTTGCAGATCATCTCGCTCACCAGCCGTTGGAAGAGTACCAATCAATGAAAATTGACTTTCCTGACGAAGATGTTATGAAGCTTGATGATTATAATGGGGTCGATCCGAAAGAGTGATGGACTCTTACGTTTGATGGTGCATCAAACACTGTAGGTCATGGAATTGGGGAAATACTGACTTCTCCATGCAATACTCATACTCCGTTTACGGCCCAGTTATGTTTCGATTGTACGAATAATGTGCCAGAATACGAAGCCTGCATGATGGGTCTTGAAGCAGTCGTAGACCTTAAAATCAAAATCCTTGAAGTCTTTGGAGACTCTGATTTGGTCATACACCAGGTATGAGGTGATTGGGAAACAAATCACCCTAATTTGATTTCGTACAGAGACTACATCCTGCAGCTGATACCCACTTTTGATGAGATCACCTTTGAACATATTCCCAAAGATGAAAACCAGTTGGTCGATGCTTTAGCTACTTTAGCATTGATGTTCAAAGTGATATTTCTGAATCAGGTTCCTAATATACATATTCTCCGTTACAAAGAGCCATCACATGTCTTTCCTGCTCATTGTCACTCGACCGAGGATGTGTCTGATGAAAAGTTGTGGTATCACGACATCAAAAGGTACCTTGAGAAGCAAGAGTATCTCGAGAATGATAAAATTTCTGATAAGTTATGCTTAGAAGGTTAGCATGCAAGTTCCTCTTATTGGGAAACATATTATATAAGAGAAATTATGACTCAGTTTGAGCGGGCATTGTATGGCAAAGAAAATCCTACGCGTAGGGCATTTCTGGAGGACAATGGAGAGTGATGGTTGTGTATATGCAAAGTTGTGCCACAAATTCCATGTGTATGCAGACAGAATTCATGTTCCTCCAACTTCTTTGAATTTTATGACTTCACCATGGTCGTTCACAATGTGGGGTAATGACATGATTGGAAGGATTGAACCAAGCATTTCAAATGGTCATAGGTTCATTATCGTGGCTATTGAATATTTCACCAAGTGGGTGGAAGAAGCTTATTATAAGAATGTAACCAAATAGGTCGTTACCAACTTCATCAGGAAGGAAATCATATGCCGTTATCGAATTCCTCATAGAATCATCACTGATAATGGTTCTAATCTCAACAATAACATGATGAAAGAGTTGTGTGAAGAGTTCAAGATTGAACATCACAATTCATCATTGTACCGACCAAAGATGAATGGTGAAAATGAAGCTACTAACAAGAACATAAAGAAGATCATCCAGAAGATGGTCAGAATGTACAAGGATTGGCATGAAATGTTGCCTTTTGCTTTGCATGTCTACAGAACGTTCGTGCGTACTTCAACATGAGCAACTCCATTTTCTATTATCTATGGTACAGACAAACTTCCCATCTGTTGTACCCCAAAATTTTCCCTCCCATTTTTGAAGATAATTGATTCAAGTAACCTCCCCATGCTCCTAGGGTTCTCAGTTGCTCAAGAATACTCAAGGGTTTAAGCATACAAGCACCTCTTCTAAGCAATGACCTGCAATTAGGGTTTTGGTTTTCTCAAAGAAAATTGAGCTTTTAATGCCTCAAGTGAGTTTCATGGTTCCTCATATGCTTCAAATAATCCTCATGTCAGGTTTCAAGCCTTGCATCACAAGTTTGCTCAGTCAATTGCTCAGATGAGTGAAAGTCAACTGTATTGAACAAAAAGTCAAATGGGGTCAACATACAGTCAAACTTCAAGATTTTTGGTCAACATCAAGATTTTGAGGTCACGTTAATCATTTGATCAAGGGTTGATCATGATTCCTCAAGAAAACTCAAGATTCATCAAAAGTCAAAAGTCACTAAATTAGGGTTTTCTTAAGGAGAAGTCAATTGAACTTTGACCAAGCATAACTTTCACATGCTTCATGATATAATTCTTAACCTAAGCCTATCTTGAAGGAAATTAAATTCTCTACAACTTTGTCTCTCTAAGATCAAGTCCAAAAAATGCTTCATTTGAGAGATATGAGCCAAGACATTACAAGTCATTTTGAAAGTCAGCAAAAAGTCATCTTTTGTAGGAGACATCTTGAGCTTTCCAAAAAGTCCAAGATCACCTTCATATGACAAAAATTGTGTGAGATATGATTAGTGCAAGTTGAGAATTTTTTTAGAAATGCATGAAACCTCAATTGAGCAATTTTGAAATTTTGGACTAGTGGACCTATCTTCTAAGGTCTAAACATGTTCATGGCCATATAGATAACTCCTAAACTCATTCATACCTTACCATGATTTTTTCATTTTTATTTTTATTTAGTTAAATACAAAATAAATAAAATAAAATAACAAATGATGGACCAAGGCATGTGGGCTTGGTTTTGGATAATATTTGAGGCCCAAGAACACATATCCAACTTGCCAAACCCGTGGGAGGCAAGATTGAGACATAATCTTCTCAAAATGGAATGTTTAAAAACATGTTTTTTGTGTTTTGGCAATGCATTGAATACTTGGTATTTTCCTCTTTTGTCTTGATCTATTTTCTTCCTTTATAAATACACATAACATCGGTGAACAAGACCACGAATTGCTACCTCAAGAGCAAGCTCCAAGAATCACTAAAAATTCTCAAGAACTAGGGCAAACGTGAAACCCTATTTTTAGCCTCTCCCAAGAAATTCCAAGCATTCTATTGCACTCCTGAAGATTCCAGGAGTCGTTTCCAGTCTTTCAACAAGCCCGAGACATCCCAGAATGTGCTCTCTCAAGAACACCGGTTGGGTAACTTTTCCAAAATCCTAAACTTCTATTTTATGCATTGTTAACTAATCTTGTGTGTTCATGTATGTTTATGGTGATGTTTAGAACAGGTCAGGACCATTACATGGAGTTTATAGCGTCCAAATCTTTATTGGCCATTGATGAACCAGTTCCCAACCCCATGCATTTTTTAGTTCCAATTATTTCCAACTTTCTTTCTTTACATTTTCTTACTCATTTAATTAATTTCCGTTAAATAAAAAAAATTCATAAAAAAATATAATAAAATCATACTTACACTTTTAATATGTTAATTTAATTTTTGACAATATTTTTCTTAATTAATTAATTAGACATACGTTTTTTTATATAATTAATTAAGTGTTTAATTTAGGTTTAAAGTATATTTATTTTATCATTCAAATCAAACCAAAAAATGCATAAAAAACTAATTTCTAACATTTTAGATATTAGGATATTAAAAATAACTTACCAACATTTTATTTTATTATTCTATTTATTTTATTAGACAAATTATATAGGATGTACATATTTTGTAATAACCTAGTTTAAATTCCCACACAATTTCTTTATCATGTAACAGCCCCAAGGCCCTGTAATAGTGTAGGACTTTACTTTTCCACACTTATTCTTTATGTCTTGTATATATATAATTGTGTAGTAATAGACTTGTATGGCAAGATAAAATTAAATGGTAGATAACCTTAAACAATTCCAAGATAACATAATTGAACTGAACATACTTGCACACTTGCACCTCTAGGGTAACCTTCCTTTGTTGCCTTCGAAAAATAAACAGTCATGTTCATCAAAAGTGGGGACGCTTTAGCAAAGTACCTCAAATCAAATATAATAGTCCCTCGATGACCCTTCAATGTTTCCTTTCGAGAAACAATCTAGTCCCTTATGAAATTGCTAAAGCGTCCTTACAAGTTGCCTTCAATGACTGTACGATGACCCTACGCATGTCCCTTTACATCCAATGATAGGGCTTCCTTCTAACTAATGGTATGGATAGAATTATCTAAAGGAGGAGGAAAAGTACAAGAACGACCTTGAGTGGGTAGATACTTTTAATCGCTTTCTCATAAAAAACAAAAACATATCACACTACACTCTCAAAAATATTTTCAAAACACTTTGTACGCATTCTTGAGGACCGATACAAGAATCATTACAAAGTTTCACCTTAGATTGGCACTTTCAAAATATTTTTTCAAACACATACACAAAAAAAAAATTCAAAGTGAGCTAAGCGATTAAGAGCCAGTAGATAACTACAGATGAAAAGGATGCTAACACCTTCCCTTTTCATAACCTACCCCCCCGAACTCAAAATATTTAAAGATCTTTCTTGTTCTTTTCACCCTTTCCTTATTGGATAAAAGAAAAGTCATTGGCAACTCTTACTAACTGCAACATTTGTGATAAAACGCAAAAACAAGTCAGTTCACCGTATTACAAAGCTGGCGACTCTGCTGGGGATTTTTTAAAAGAGGGGTTATCTTAAGAGTTTAGATCACTTTAATTGCTTAAATTATGTGCTTTGTCTGCTTTAACTTTGAGGGCTTGCTTGGGTTTATTATTTGAAAGATCCTACACCCGGATCTAGGGATTCCTTAGGTAAGTAGCAATAGATCATAAAAATTGTACGACGTAGACCGATATGGTTGAAGTGATGGCTACGGTTAGTGCGGCACTTTGGTTTTTACTAATGTTTCTTGAGTCATTCGAGGATAACATTGGGCTGCCGCGTTGTGTCATAAGCCCTAATTGACTTTTAGAACCTTAATTGACCTATCTTAGCAATTATAAGGTAGTGATATAGTCGACTTTGGTGCAGTCTGAAGTTGGTTGATACTCGATGATACACTTATTAAGATTCAACTCTCGGGTTTTTTTTGGTGGCAAGTCAGTTGCTGTGTTAAACAAAACCTGTGAGAAAAATAAGTGATATTGAGATCCCTAGAACCCGGTTACCATTTTAGGACAGGTTGAGCCAACTAAACTTCAGTTGTGGGAAGGGTACTTACCTATTAACTTCATGCAAGCCTTTACTTGTTTGATCTATTTGTATTCATTATCTAATAACTTGAATTCCTTGCAGGATTTGTTTGTATGAACTCATTTGTTCTCATCACCTTACGCTTTTGTTTAGTGCATGGTATACACATCATGTCATCTCATAACATAGCACTGTTACTAACCATTTCAAGGATCTTAGGGGTTTATGGTGCAATATTTTCAGGATTGTTATAAGCCAAATTTCTATCAAGGGGCAAGAAGATTTATTTTCCTCTAGCCAGATGCCGTCAAGATCAAAGTGCATTTTCTTGAGTCAGAGGCTAGGACCCACTTGATATGGTGAGCTTGATTCTTATAGAAGGACGTCCAAACTCGAAGTTTTTCAAAGACAAAGCTGTAACCAGATTCTTTTTCTAATATTTTAAATCCCATAAGATCCTTGAAAACATTGCATGTGCATCTACATGTCATATCATTACATAACAGGTGTTCTCAAGACAGGTTTTCTCATCTTCTTGCTGTTTATTTTATAAGAAATAGCTCTCGAACAAACAGTGAAGGATATCCAGTCTCAGAATGCTCACTTTCAGGAATTGGTTCTAAGCCTATATAAGGGCAAGAGGACTTGAAAGCACTCTTAGCTAAGAACATGGCCCAGAAGAATTCTGAAGACACTAAGGATGACCAGTTGGAACAACTGCAGGCTGAGATGAGAATTCAGATGACTGGTCAGATGGATCTTATCCAAAATTTAGCTCGGGGACATGAATATTTGAGAATCCTCATCAGCGAGCTTCATTAGAACAGATATGATCGTATAGGACAAACTTCTAGATTTGGGGATCCGATTATTAACCAGCCTCCAATGAGATAAGAAATTGACTTGGTTGAAAGTAGGAGGGGAATAAGAGAGGGAAAGAGACAAGTTGACATTTCTAATCCTTCGGTTAATGGAAAAGGACCTTTCCAGTTTGTTATTACATCGCCAGCTCAACAAGGACCTCGCCAACAACAACATGGTAATTAGCGTAAGCAGGTTACACCCAAAAGACAATTTTCCAAAATCAACATGTTGATGTTGCAAGCTCTGCAACACATGTTGAAGATGAATTTGGTCACATTGAAGGATCCTCCTCGGAATCCCAATACTTTTGCTCCTAGCTACAATTCTAATGCAAGGTGTGCATATCACTCCAATAGTCCTGGACATGACACTAACAGTTGTTAGACTTTGTAATATGTGATTCAGGACTTGATTGACAAAGGAGTTTTAGAATTCACACAAGATGGTCAGATTGAGTTTTTCTATCATCCCTCAAATATCAGAATTGCAAGGCACACCATTATGAATTGACAAGTTCAGGCGGAGAAGATTCAAAATCATTTTAATTTTTATTTGTAATTTCTTTAGTTGTTCAAACACTTATCTTTATGTCAAACTTTGTTTTTTTTCCATTAATGCATTCCATATATTTCTCTTGAATTAATCCATTCATTTTCACTATATTTAAAATGTTCTTTTTACTTCCTTTTTATGATATTCAACTCTCGTTAAATTCTATGAGCCTTTAGATGGAGGATGATGAAAACGATACCATAATATCATACAACATGCTTTTGAATAGACCTTGCTGACGATGTATAGGCGTTGCTTCAATTCCCAAATAGTGGATATATAAGGAAGTTAATCCCTAGTCAACCCCTTTGAGCCTAAGAAGTAGGAGTTTTCTTTTTCACGCAAATTGAAACCCTTAATCATAACCTGGGGCAGGGTAGTTTCTCATTTAATTTAGTTGTGCATTCAATCGCAAGCTTTTCCTTCGTAAACAACAGGTAGTATCGAAGACATCCTTCCAAATCAAAAGTCGATGATGGTTCCCCATAATCATTAAGTCAGAAGTCATTATCTTTCAAAAGAAAAGCCCATTAAGTCGAACCTATGAAGGAGACTTAGGGAAAAAACGGGGGCATCCCGCTGACTGTAATCTCAAACAAAATAATTCAGGAAAAAGTTAGAGATAATAAAGTCAAAAAGAGGTCGTTACAAATCCTCAACAAAAGAAAGATGTTAGAAGAAAAAATGACCGTCTTCTCAAATAAACTTTCGGTTTCTAAACCATCACCAAGTATCAGTATTAAATTCCAAACTCTATTGGAACCTAAATGCATAATTAACTGAGTATAGGAATGAAGGACATCATGGAGAACGGATTGGGAACAAATAAACTTTGAGCCTTTATCCTTTGTTTCTTAAATCATGAACCAGACCATGTTACAACCCTTCAAAGTCCTAACTGAAGCATGGGTTAGTTCGAATACATATTGTTACAAAAAGGTAACCTGATTCTTGTAAGAAATACTATAAATCCTGAGTTGATATCATATTCTTACAAATTTTGTTTTACTAAAAATGCATTTTTTAAACTTCAAGACAGACATAACCTTTGCATTATAATACCATTATTTGCATATAACTAAGTGTTTGACAACAGAGAAATTTTTGTGATGAATATTCAATGAATGAAAATCCTCCCAATGGACAGAATTACTTCAGAGGATGGGTCTAAGAGAAAGACACTTCCAGTAACAGGCCTTCCATGGACGCAATTAGTTATAGATCAAGGGGTATGACATGTTATTGTTCAACTCATATGTGACAATCAAGTCAAGATTCACAGAATCTCTCAAAAGTGTTGAATAGCCAGGGGTAGATCTCTGTCTGAATCACTTGGGGCATGTTACATTGATCAAAAGGTTCAGCAAAAGCCACTATGAAAATTGAATCTTCGGTATCACCAAATTACCTGTCTATGTCAGCCGTATCATATGGTGTCATTCTTCCATGACAGTTCTTAGAAAAATACTGAGGAAGGCCAAGACTATCAGAAACCTAGTAATCAATGGTTGATCAATAACTTCAAACATCGGGTACAACAGACTAATCCTAGGGGCAAATGGACTCTCGCTTACGAAGGGCCATGTATGATCAAGAAAATATTTTATGGCATTGCTACAACACTTACTACTATAGACAGTGAAAAATCCTCGCGCCCTGTGAACACGAACATAGTCAAAATACTACGCATGAAAAAGAGACCCACTAGGTTGATTGGACTAGGCAAAAATAAGGCATCCCGATGAACCAAAAGGGTTCGAAAAAATTAGGGACATATGAATAAAACTGTACACCCGGCAAGTTGAAAACCTGAGAAGGCGGCTTGGGCAAAAAGGGGTATCCCGGTGGACTGAAAATCTAAAAAGACAGTCCAGGAAAAAGATAGGGATTAAAGCATATGAATATGTCCCATTATCTCATAACTTGTTTATCAGTAGAAGATTTATCACTCTAGGAGTTTGGATAATGTTCAAAGTTATCCACAAATCCCCACAGAGCAATCTCCATGGAATTATCTCTACAGAGCTATCTTCACAAGCTCATCCCCAACAGAGATATATTCCCCAACAAGTCTAATATGCCCTCAGACAGAAATGAGGGCATCTTCCAGTAGTTCACCTCCATATCCCTGATGGATAGCTTGACATGATCATTTTCCCAATATGTCCCCTAGCATATAAGGAGGTTTGATGATTTCCCCAGCATCTTGCAGAAACTTCCTCAGCACAGTCTATGAGATTCCAATCCCCATTAGAGTTATTTTACTCGACATATTTTACAGGAATTTAATTCCTCGGTGGAGTTTATTACTCCAACACCGTAAATCCTTAACAAAATTCTCTTCTCCAGCAGGGTTTAATCAAAGTTATTATCCCCATAAGAGTTGTTACGGTATCTGAAACCTGGACAAATATTACACTGGAGGGATATCCATCACTTTTATCCCCAGTTAGAGTATGTTCCTTCAACAAAGAGAATTGAAAACGACTGACTCTCCTTGATTGCCTATATCCTTAAGCAGAAGCCAAAGACCTCCAGTGGAGCATCCTCAGACATAAAGCCGGAATTCCCAGCAAAAGTTGAAGAATCACTCTCTTCATCCCCAGCAATAGTCATGGATTTATTTCCCCAGCCAGAGTTGTTACAAGGAGCTACTGATACGCTTCAACAACATATTACATCCATATATCATTTCACAATACAGCATATCATATGCATATCAAAACGCATATAACATTCTCATTTATTTTGAGAGCATCATTACGCAATGCATTACATGCATCATGACATTACATACAACTAATTTTGCCTTTTCAGGTAATATTCGCAAACAGACGAATATCATCAGAAATTTTCAAACAGGTCGTAGATTAATTCCCCAAATAAGACGAGGCAACTATCTATATGAGCAAGCGGTATGAATTCCCGAAATAAGACGGGTTTACCAACAACAAACAGGTCGAAAATTAATTCCCGAAATAGGATGGGGCAACTATCTATATGACCAGGCAGTATGAATTCTCGAAACAGGACGAGTTTACCAACAAATAATAGGTCGCAGATTAATTCCCGAAACATGACAGGGAAACTGTCTATATGACCAAGCGATATGAATTCCCGAAACAGGACGGGTTTACAAACAAAAAAACAGCTTGAGATTAATTCTTGAAATAGGATGGGGCAACTATCTATATGACTAAGAGATATTAATTCTCGATACAAGACAGGTTTACCAACAACAAACAGGTCGCAGATTAATTCCCGAAACAAGACGGGACAACTATCTATATGACCAGGTGGTATGAATTCCTGAAACAGGACATGTTTACCAACAAAGAATGTAACGCCCGTAATTTAATTAATTATTTAATTAAATTATTTTTGGAATATTTGTGAAGATGTGTTATAATTAAATTGGATTTATTTTATTAAGTGGAGAAATAATATTAGAGATATATTATTATGTGGTGAAATAATATTAGAAGTGTAATATTATTTAATGTGGGCCTATTTTGAGAGAGTAGAAGTAATAAGGGGGTGTAGATTTTGAGCCCAATAAGAAATAAGGAATAATAGAATATTAGGTTATTTTATTATTTGTGAGAAGGTAGAGAAGAAAGAAGCAATAGGAAGAAATAAGGATTTGGAAGAGAACGTGAAGCTGCTGGAAAAATAAATGGAAAACGGCAAGAAAGAAGATTCAACCCGGAAATTATAGAGCGACCTTCAATCCAAGGTAAGGGTGGGGTTATGACTTTATAATTGGGTTCATGATGTTTGATATGTGGGGTTAGAGGTGATTGTCGTTTGTTCTTGAATTGGATATGTATGATGATGTATGATGAAGATTTGATGAATTTTAGATGAATAATGATGTTATGATGCTGCGTAATCGATGTAGTAATAGAGGATAATGTTAGGTGATGATTTATCATGATTACAATAAGGTTTGTAGGGCTGTAATATGAATTCCCGTAGTGAAAATATAGGGGAAATTGTAGAATTATACAGACTATAGCAGGATGTGTCGACCCCAAATTGGATGTGTCAATACATGAAGGCTGATTGACTGAAGATGGGTCGATACAAGAAAGGCTTGCATCGATACATGATAGTTGCAAGACTCAGGATGAGTCGATCGGTGAGAAGCATGTATCGATACATGTTGTGTATGAGACCAGGATGAGTCGATCCATAAGGAGGATGTGTCGACTCATGATGTACAGATGAAGCAGTACGCGTCGATCCATAGGGTTTTGCGTCGACCCTTAATGACTGATTTTTGACAGATTCAATTTTAAATTGTTGTAACTTGGGTTTTAGGATGTTGTTTGATATGCCGTTCGAAGTGTTGATTAGCTAACGCGATGAGCTTTATTCTAGGTGATTAAATGATGGATAAGAAGTGTAATCCTAGCAGATAATGCAGGATTTAGAATTAATTCCCGTAGATGACCGTTGTGCTGATTTTTGGACAGAATAATGAATAATAGATGTTTAGAGGCTGGTGTTAGAATTATGACAGTAGGATCAGTGACAGTAACGATATAAATTAGCAGAATAACAGTATGGATTACCGTAATATTAATATACAATTGAGTATTAGTGAGATGTTATTGATGAAGTTGTGTTCGATGATTTTGTGATAGTAAATGATGTTTAATAAATTATTTTGATGTTATGAGATGTTGTTAATTGAGATGTTGTTGTTTTGAGATGATTGAGATGTTGTTGTTTTGAGATGATTGAGATGTTGTTATTTCGAGATGTTAATTGAGATGATTTTAAATGTTGTTAATTTGGGTATTGTTATTACATTCATGATGAGTCGCATACATTGCATTTTTGAGATGGAGCTTATGCTCGTTGAGATAACCTGGATTGGCAAATTTTGAGATGAAGGCTATGCCTTGTTGATGCCTCTATTAATTGGCATATTTTTGAGATGGGAGTTCTGCTCCAATGGTATCACATGCATTTGCATAGTTTTGAGTCGCATTATATGATTGAATAATGAAATGGATTTGATGTTGATGAATGAGTATGTATGCTTTAATTATTGTTGATTATGAGATGAGAAGTGGTGATATTATTGATCTAATTTAATATATTAATTATCATGCGCTTTATTATATTGTTAGATATCTCACCCCTTCTGTTTGAATGTTGCCCTTATGTTGGTAACGTGCAGGTAATCGCGAGTGAAGGCTGTATACCTTCAATAGTTCGAGTCGGTGTCATTGCTCTGATATGTAACACTCGGGGGATGAACGCTTGCTGATTTTTGATTGTTGATTTTCAGTTGTTGAGTTTTGAATCGATTATTATTAAATATGAGATGTTTCGAAGTTGCTGTTTTATTTAGAGATTAAAGAATTTCGCTGCGTGGTTGTTAAATTATTTTATTAAAGATGTTATGACGATGGTTCACCCGATGTTTTAAAAGTGTTATATATCCACGATGAATGCAATGAATTTGTTAGAAGAATTTGTGACGTCCCGACTCATCTGTATGATTGAAATTTCATAACTCTGATTTATTTTGCATAATTTTCTCAGGGTAGAATTGGGGTGTTACAAAGAACAGGTCACAGATTAATTCCCGAAATAGGACGGGGCAATTATCTATATGACTGAGCGGTATGAATTCCCGAAATAGGACGGGTTTACCAACAAAAAACAGGTCGAGGTTAATTCCCAAAACAAGATAGGGCAACTATCTATATGACCAAGCGGTGTGAATTCCTGAAACAGGACGGGTTTACCAACAAAAAGACAGATTATAGATCAATTCCTGAAATAGGACGGGTGACTATCTATATGACCAACTGGTATGAATTCCCAAAACAGGATGGGTTTTCCAACAAAATACTGATTATAGATCAATTCCCGAAATAGGACGGGGTAACTATCTGCATGACCAAATGATTTCCTTCAGAGACTAAATTCTGATAAGCATTCCCCCTCAGAGACTGAATTCTCATGAGCATTCTCCTTCAGGGCCTCCTTTCTGAAAAAGCATTCCCTCAGTTACTGAACTATGGCGAGCATTCTCCTGCTGAAAAGCATTCTTCAGCTACAGTCAGGCGTAGACTCATTCTGATACTCCTATCAATAGTTACTTTGGATGGCATCTATAATCCCATCTCCAGTAACACTCTATCACCTCTCCGAATGGCATCTTTAAGCCCATTCAAGCAATACTATCCACCAACAGCATTACTCTGCGCGCCAGTGAATGCAAATTCCTAGGCACTTAATTATTCAATCCTCTTCCACCTTCAGATCACGAATGGCGGACATGCCAATCTAACTCTTCAGGTTTAAGAAGATTGAACAGGGGCAGTTGTTGTACCCCAAAATTTTCCCTTCCATTTTTGAAGACAATTGTTTCAAGACACCTCCTCATGCTCATAGGGTTCTAAATTTCTCAAGAATACTCAACGGTTTAAGCATACAAGCACCTCTCCTAAGTAATGGCATACAATTAGGGTTTTGGTTTTCTCAAAGAAAAATGAGCTTCTAATGCCTCAAGTAAGTTTCATGGATCCTCATATGCTTTGAAGAATCCTCATGTCAAGTTTCAAGCCTTGCATCATAAGTTTGCTCAGTCAATTGCTCAGATGAGTTAAAGTCAACTGTATTGAACAAAAAGTCAAATGGGGTCAACATACAGTCAAACATCAAGATTTTTGGTCAACATCAAGATTTTGAGGTTACGTTAATCATTTGATCAAGGGTTGATCATGATTCCCCAAGAAAACTCAAGATTCATCAAAAGTCAAAAGTCACAAAATTAAGGTTTTCTTAAGGAGAAGTCAACTGAACTTTGACCAAGCATAACTCTCACATGCTTCATCATATAATTCTCAACCTAAGCCTATTGTAATGCGGTGGCAGAACCGACTGTTATACTGGTTTTGTGTTTGTGTTTGCAAATGTTGCGGTAAGCAAGAGTTGCCACCGATTTTTCTTTTATCGAATAATGAAAAGGGTGAAAAGAACAGAAAAAGACCTTTTCGAGAATTTTCTGAGTAAGGGGGGTAGATTATGGAAAGGGAAGATATTAGTACCCTTTCCATCTGTAGTTTTCTATGGGCTCTTAGATGCTTGGCTCATTTGAAAAAATACCTTTTACTTTTGTGTGTTTTTGAAAAGTATTTTGAAATTTCCTTAGTGTGGAAATTTTCTTTATGATAACTCTTGTATCAGTCCTTAAGAGTGTTGATAAATAAAATGTTTTTGAAAGTTGTTTTTGAAATGTGTAAGTGTAAAATATTTGTTTTGAGCATAGCATCTAAGAATTATCTACTTATACTCGAAAAGTTTGTTCTTTTCCTCCTATCCTTTAGACAGTGATGTGCTACTATTAGTGAGTAGGTAGCCCTTATCGTTGGATGTATGAGGGACATTCAAAGGGACGTAAAGTCATAAAGGCAACAGATGGAGACACTTTAGCAATTTTGTTCAAGGGACTAGATCATTTACCGAAAGGCAATTGTAGGGTCATCGAGGGACTATGATCTTTTGATTTATGGGTCTTTGCTAAAGTGTCCCTGTTTCGAGGGACATGACTATTTTTCTGAAGGCAACCAAAGTGGGGTACCCTCGAGGTGCGCATGTGGAAATGTGTTTCATGTTCAGTTATTTTTTATCTTTTTGTTAGGTTTGCTAACGTTTGATTATTAGTGTTATCATGCAATCCTATTAGTCATACATCTAGCAGTTAATATGAAAGCAATAAAAAATGCGGAAAATAAGGGTCCTACGCTATTACAACAAAATCTAAAGACAAGAAAATGTAAAAAAACAAAGAACAAAATAAAGAGGGGAAGTGGGTCCTTCGATCCAGGCAGTAGACTCCTTTGATTCACCCCTCTTTTACTTTCTTTCGATTGAGCTTGAGAGTTGGCGTGGGCAATCTTCGATTGCACCCTTTCCTGCTTCTTTCGATTGAGGTGTAAGAAACCTTCGATTGCAACCCTCTATGCTTTCTTTTGATTGAGCTTGAGAGTTGGCGTGAGCAACCTTCGATTGCACTCTTTCCTTCTTCTTTCGATTGAGATTGAGAAACCTTCGATGGAAACCCTCTCCGTTTCTTTCAATTCAGACTGTGAAGTAATATAGATCTGAAGGGCAGCGTGAGTGTATATCCTTCATTCACACCCTTTTTGTCTTTCATTTGAGTCTGTATAGGTTAGTTCCAACACATATTTGGGCAAGAAAAGCAAACAAACAAAATGATAGAAACAAAGAATATAACTAAAAGGTTATTTACATGTTATTCTGAAACGAGAGATGCAAGGTCAAGAGGACTTACCTTGCTTGAAACTGGAATTTGTGTGTGAGCTGGAGTTGTTGGATGCTCCTAGATTTGAAAAGAGAGAGCCAAGTGTGGTGTGATCTTGTTGACTTTTAAGAATTTTTGGTATGCTTCTCTTAGGCTGTGTATGCGTGTAAGGAAATATATGTGTATGGTTCCTGGGCTTATGTTTCCAGTGTGTGTGCGTATGTACGTGGTATCTCCCCTCCCCTTTGCAATGTGTTTTACGCATGTATTTATAGGGATGTGAGGATGTATGAAAATGGAAAGCGACATCCATTTAACTACGATTTGAAAGCCATGAGACAAGAATCCAACACATTGAAAGTTGGTCATTTTGGGATAATTCTTGCCATTTTGAAATCTTGAGTAAACCTGGACATATTTGACTTTCGATTGCCTTCAGGACATGCCCTTCGATTGGCCTTAAGTTACCTCCTTCGAATGGCTCTGATTTCATCCTTATAGCTCCTTCGATTGAGTCTGTCTACTTCAATTCGAATTGCTCAGATCTTGATTTGAACTGCACAAGGCGTCGACATACTGGCTTCTTTGATCAGTCCCAAAGTTCTCTCTCTTCGATTGCACTGACACTTCTCAACTAGCACAATCGAAAGACTTCATTTTGGCCAGTCGAAGCTTCCTTTGGCAGGAACGTACTTGTACAGGGGCTTGGGCTTGGCAGCATGCAGGATTTTAGCCAGCAAGCATCTTGGACCAAGACTCACCATAAAGCTAACTTATTTTCAATAATTATGTGTCCTCCGAATGAACCAATGAATGCTTCTTCAAAGGGACCACATGAATGCGCCTTCGAAGGGACTATCATGCATGTCGAAGTGTGAAAAACTTTGTGTCCTTTGATTCACTGAATTAAAACTGTTTCAAAGGGGACCATTGCCCAGTCAAAGCTGGCACAAAGGCAGCCAATGCCTTGTGAACGCTAGCATGAGGGTGTCAAAAGAAAGCATAAAAGGGGTCATTCTCTAGTGAATCGAATCAGGAACGAAGGAGGTATTTGTCTTGTGGATCGAAGGAAGTTTTCTGCCTAGTGGGTTAATGGCAAATCTGAAGAAGTCTTGGCCTTATGTGCCTTGCGAACTGATCTTGATCGAAGGGTTTTAAAGGCCTAATCGAAGCTTGTTGACATGTCAATCGAAGGACACTTTGCTCTAATATGCCAATCGAAGGACATTACTCAGATGCCAATTGAAAGACATTGTTAACATGCCAATCAAAGGACATTGTTCGCCTGCCAATCGAAAGACACTTTGCTAGCATTCAAAAAATTTCATTTTTCTTTAAGCAAGTGTTTGTAACCACCCATGTAAGATAAAATCTTGGGAAACATGAGAGGGAAACTTTTGGGGTACAATAGTTGCCCCTGTTCAATCTTCTTAAACTTGAGGATTTAGATTGGCTTGTCTGCCTTTCTTGATCTGAAGGTGGAAGAGGATTAAACACTAGAGTGCCCAAAAAATTTCACTCGCATGAAGTAACACTGATGGTTGATGATATCGGGAATGGGCTTACAGATGCCATTTGGAGAAGATGACAGAGAGTCGTCAGAGATGGGCTTAAAGATGCCATCCAAAGTAGGTGATGAATTCATAAGAGGTCCCTTTGTGGGGAATTCCTGTTCCTACTGCCTGAGGAGGACTTCATTGTGGAATATGGGTTTCTGTTGTTCTCCCGCTTGAGGAAAACTCTGTAGGGGATAGAATCTAGGAACTTTAGTTGTCCAAGGCTCTACTGAGGAGTTATCTCTGTACTGGAGAGATGAAAGTTCATTGCTTTCTAGTTGAAATCTAGGTTTCACAGTAACTTACTAGGGATAATGGAATTAACCATTACCTGAAAATGTATTAGAAAGAGCCTGTGTAGAGCTGTTCCAGGATGAGTCTGTGTTAGTCTGCATCCGTATATATATGAGAATGAGTCTGTGTGGTGGCTGCTTTAGGATGAGTTCGTGTTAGACTTCATCTGGATGATGAGAAGGAACCCATGTAATATTACTTCATGATGAGTCTGTGTTAGACTACATCTGGAGATTATGAGAAGAAACCTGTGTAAGATTGCTTCGTCTGGTCATGTAGATGGTTTTCCTGTCTGGTTTCAGGTTCTAATCTATGATCAGCTATTCACAGATAGTTGTCCTGTCTAATTACAGGTGTTAATCTGGAACTTGTTCTTATTAGTGAGTATGAAGCTTGAATGTGACGTATAATGAGGGAATCTTGGACAATTACTACTTCAGCTGACGATGAAGGAATCTTGGATGATTACTACCTCAACAGATAATGAAGGAATCTTTGACGACTGCTACCTCAACAGATGATGAAGGAATATTTGATGATTTCTACCTCAACAGATAACGAAGGAATCTTTGACGATTGCTAACTCAATAGATAATGAAGGAATCTTTGACGATTACTACCTCAACAAATAATGAAGGAATCTTTGACAATTGCTACCTCAACAGATAATGAAGAAATCTTTGACGATTGCTACCTAAACAGATAATGAAGGAATCTTTGACGATTACTACCTCAACAGATAATGAAGGAATCTTTGACAATTTCTACCTCAACGGATAATGAAGGAACCTTTGACGATTGCTACCTCAACAGATAATGAAGGAATCTTTGTGATTGCTACCTCAATAGATAATGAAGGAATCTTTGACGATTACTACCTCAACAGATAATGAAGGAGTCTTTGACGATTACTACCTCAATAGATAATGTAGGAATATTTGACGATTGCTACCTCAACAGATAATAAGAAATCTTTGACGATTGCTACCTCAACAGATAATGAAGAAATCTTTAACCATTGCTACCTCAACAGGGTACCCGAAATTTGTCTGGTCATATAAGTAGTTGATGATATTTGTCTATTTATAGGCTTTTACCTGAAAAGATAAAGGGTTAGCCGTATGCAAAGTCATGATGCATGAAGTGCAAATGATGCTCTCAAAATAAATGAGATTTTAATGTATGCATTCGTGCTGAATGTGCTATAATGTTTGTAAAAATGATGTATGAATGCAATGTATGTACGTGTCAGTCATTCCACTATTGTATTGTTGAACTAGGGAAAATGAATCCCTGTTTGTTAGGGATGAAGAATATAGGTCTTCAAATCTTGTTGAGGCTGAATTGTTGGGAGGTGATCTTCCATTATTAGAGAATTAAACTCTATTGGGGAAGGAAAACTCTGTGAACTACTTGGGGATTTTATTGAAATCCTGTTGGGGAATCCTGAGAAGCTTGGCGACTTCAATGGGGAATTTTTGGAGCGATAATTGGAGATTTTTGCTCCGCCGGGGATATGAGAACACCTGACACTATTAGGTTGGATGCTGAGAATATGGTGGTGATCTTGTAGTGGGATGCCCCTGCCTCTGTACCTGCCGAAGAAAATATCTGTTGGGATTCTGTGGATGGCTTGACTGTTATCCCAATTCTTGGATTCCTTGGCGAATGCGGATCAGGGTGGTCAACACTCTACTGGTAGACAAGTGACGAGACGACGGGACATTATCATACGCTTTAATCCCTAACTTTTTCCTGGACTGTCCTTTCAGATTCTCAGTCCATCAGGATACCCTTTTTTTCCCAAGATGCCTTTTCAGGTTTTCAACTTGCCGAATGTACAAATTTTTCATATGTATATCCCTAATTTTTGCCCGAACCCTTTTGGTTCGCCGGGATGCCCTTATTTTGGCCTAGGCCAGTCAACCTAGCGGGTCTTTGTTCATGTGTAGTATTTTCTGACTATGTCCACGTTCAACGGGTGTAGAAAATTTTCACTATCCATAGTAGTAAGTGTTGCCACACTACCAGAAGATGTTTGTTTGATGGTACATGATTCATTGTTGGAATTCATGTCCAATGCCCCAAGTGATTCAGATGGAGATCTGCCCTTGGCTATTTGGCATTTTTGAGAGAATCCTCGAATCTTGACTTTGAAGATGTGAAAAACACAAGAAGGGGGGTTGAATTGTAAAACTTAAATCAAAAGTGCAGACAACACTGTATTTTTATCCTGGTTCGTTTGATCTCAAACTACTCCAGTCCACCCGTCAAGGTGATTTCGCCTCTCTCCAACGAGGTCTTAATCCACTATATTCAAAGGGATACAACAACTACTTTAACAACTGTTAAAGCCTTCTTGAGTATAACCACAAACCGGTTTATCTCAAGGAATTCTCTTTACAAATAATTGAACAATAATGTGTTTGATGTTTTCTAGTAAAACAGTATACCACAACTGTGATAATACACAAATTTAAGCTTAGAATGAAACTGGTTTTGCTAGAGCGTTTGAGTAAGCGTGGTTGGAAAGCTTAGCAAATATTATGAGTGCGTGCGTGTGGATTATTAGCCTTTTCTTTTCTCACACTGACTTGTTTATATAGCCAAGGCAAAGATACGTTGTTGTCCATAAATCACTTTCAATGATAATAACGTTCTTTCCTTTTTGAGAAGATCTTGTCTTGGATAAAGCCGTTGGTAATTAATATGTCTTGAATGCTTAGTAACGCTTCAGAGTCTTCTTTATGATAATCAGAGTGTTGTTTGCTTTAACTGGATGATGACGCTTTTGAGTGTTGATGACTTGGTAAAGATATTTGATCAGAGTCAGAGTATTTTATGCGTAGATTCTGGTTATCAGGCTTCAGCGTATAATCTGGTAACTTCAGCGTGTAGCACATGTTATAGATCTTCTGATGCTGACATATTACTGATCTTCTGATGCTGATATGATCTTATGATGCTGATTCCATCAGAACTTCTGTAAACACAAAACATAATTTTAAGTAGCATATATGTCTTATATATAAATCTTACAATTTATTTATTCTTGTATTTTGTTATCATCAAAACTCTAATTGAGGGTTGTAGAATCAAACTATGTTCTAACAATCTCCCCCTTTTTGATGATGACAAAAACCAGATTTTTTTCAATTAAAAACTAAGGATAAAAGGTATCAGAGATTAAAAATAAAGAATGAAAAAGTATCAGAGCTAAGAAGAGAAAACTCCCCCTGAGTTGATTACTTCCCTTTAATTCCATGAGTCTTTGAGCATCAGAACTTTACTGTACTTTACTGTTTCTTTCGTCAGAATTTTGTACTTGTTCAAGCTTTTCAGAAGAAAGAAATTCAAATAGATCAGAATGTCAGAATGTTTGAGACTTATGTCTCAGTAATCCATTATTGAAAAATATCATTCTTTCTCCCCCTTTTTGTCAGTTATCAAAAAGTACAAATAATCAGAGCTAAAATAATCAGGGCTAAAAATGCATTTATATTGAAAACAGAAGTAATGATAAGTTCAGAACATGTAAAAATATTATAGATAAACAAGTTATAAAAACAACAAGGAAATTTCTAAGAAGGAGGAGGAAGTCGTGTGAACAAAGCCTCCAACATGCTCTTGATTTGGGTGTTGGTTTCCTGTTGCTGAGTTAACATGTTCGCTATTGCATCGATTTTGGTGTCCTGCTTATCCATTCTTTCATTCATCAGCATATCAGATCTTTTCAAGTCTTCAAGAGTCTGCCTGTCAAGGGAGGAAGCTTGAGGATCTTCATAAACAGGATGCTTCTTAGAGCTTTCAGCAATATCTTCTTCTTGACCCTGTTCTTCAGCAGGAATCATCTGTTCTTCTGACTCTGGTTGATCTTTGGAAGCTGGACGATGTTCAGACCAAGGGGCAATGTCCAGATGGAGAACTTCTTCCTTAAGCATCTTGCTCAGAACTGGACCTTCAATTTCTTTCAGCAGATTGCTGAAGTTCTGTTGAACTTGTCCGTAGCTCTGTTCTTGCAAGTTAAAGGTTTCAGAGCATACCCATCTTCTGAATTTTGTCCAGAGGTAGTCTGATGCAGCAGGATCAACCAGTTCCAGACTTGCTTGTTTCAGAGAAGTGATCCACTTCTGTACTTCTATTTCAAAGTTCAATATGCTGGAACCAACATCTGGATGTTTTGGTTTTGGGATAGCAGTTTTGTTGGTTATTGCAGCAAGGCGTTCAAGGACTGTTAAATCAATGACAATCTTGCTATGGTCATCTGAATTATTCCTAGGTGAGGGAGTGGGAGAGTCAGGAATTATGATTGGACTTGATGGGGAATTTGGTGGAGTTAATTTTGGTGAAGAGGGAAGTTGAGGAATATTCATAATGGTACCAAGGGGCAAACGAATGGCCAGAGGTACTGGTTCAGGGGATTCAGAGGGTTGAGCCTCAGAGGTTTGAATCTCAGGTTGTGGAGATTGTTCAGGTTAAGGAGAGGGTGGATTAATTTCTGGTTGACGAGATGAAGGTAGTGGGATTTCTGGTTCTGGAGAGAGTGGAATTTCTGGTTGTGGTGAGATGGGAATTTCTGGTTGTGGTTCTGTGTTTGGATTTGGATTTTCTGGTTCGGGAGCAGAAGTGTGTTGGTCTATATCAGAAAGAACTTGTGCAAGTTCTTGTTCTGGTATGGCTTCAGTATTTGGATTTTGTGGTTGGGAGCGAGATCTTCTTAGAGTTAAGGATTCAGAGGGGTCAAAATCAAAGTCAAAATCATCGAAGGTTTGAGGTGTTGGGTTTTCGGATGGAGTGGGTATTGGGATAGATGTTGATATAGCAATTGAATCTAAAACAGTTACAGAAGAAGGATTACCTCTCTTCTTAGGAGTCTGCTGAGATGATCCTTCTGCTACAACTTTTCTTTTCTTTGTCTTCTTCCGAACAACCTCTGGAGCCTTCTGCTGAAGATCTTGAATATTCAGATTTGGTGTTGTACCATCAGCTTTGCAAGCATCCAGATATCTCAGAATTATATCTGGTTTAGAATCAATCTCTGAGAACAGAGGGAAGTTGTCCAGAGGGACTCTTCTACTGGAGATTGCATCAAAAGGAGTGACGTTGGGTTCCTTCTTAATGTTCTCAATCAACTTCATCTTCTTCAGATTTTTAGCATTAAGTTGTTTGCCCATCGTAGCTTCCAAAGAGATGATTTCTTGAGCCTCTGTCAGATGATCAATCAACTTATTCTCTGTAAGAATATCTGATATCAGTCTTCCTAAGGGTATCCAATCCCTTTTTGTACGTTCCTCTTCTCTTGTTTCCTTAACACTTGTTCTGAGATGGTTGAACAGAAGATGAGCTAGATTTATCTTGACCTTCTCACAGATGAAATAGATCAGAAACTGCTGATCAATATTAATGTAATCAGGAGAGCTGGTAGGCTTCCTGTGATTGAAGCACCCCAGAATGATCTTGGCCCAAATTTTGTGTTTGTCCTTTAAATCCATTATCTTGCTGGAGGGAAGCCCCAGAGTGAAGATTTCCCTTGCAATTAGGGCAGCATCAGCACACCTTTCGTCCATGTCAATGCAACGAACACCACCACCACTGTACCCTATTAAACGTGCAATAAGGTCTTCAGTGATAACAATCTTCTTCCCCATGATGTAAGACGTGACTTGATGATTGGAACAAGAAGCGTGAATCCAAAATTCCTTTACCAGAATAGGAAATGTTGGACCCACCAGTCTGTCAAAATACTTTTCCCAGCCTTGAGCTTTAATTTCTTCAGATAGATCAAACCCATTCTCCTTATGACTGTTGAAATCCACGATTAATTCTGACAGAACCTCTAGGTTTTTGACTGGTGTTTGAAGCGTTATGTGGGGTTCTTCATATTGTTCAGATGAAACAGTTTTCTGGGAACCTGAAGTAGGGATGCTGGAAGAAGCCATGTTCACACGAAGGTTTTTGTGAAAAAGATTGAAAGGGTTTTTGAGAAAGTAAGAACACTGAAATCAGTAAGTTTGAGAGAAAATGAAAGTGAAGGTAAAAGAGTGTAAATGGTGTGAAGTGTGTTTAAATAGATTTCTAAATAATTTTGAAAACATAAACGTCAAGAGAGAGAAACTAATAATGATTATTAGCATTTAATGATAGCTGATTTTAGGGGATTCAGAAAGATATTTGGAACGGTTACCCATGACATGTGTCTCAATGCATCCAATCAGCGCTTTTTCCTTTTCAGAAACATGAACGCGTGTTCAGCCTCAGAAAATAGCTGATGACTGGATGACACTTGTTTGCTTGAGTGAACAACACATTTCTATCCTTGAAATGAAGCACTCAGATCTTCATGGATAGATTTTGATACAATATGCACTTCTAAAGTTCTGAAAGAAAATTGATCAGTAGTTCACAGAAAAATAAACAAAGTTCTGAAGGTTAATATATAGAATCAAAACAATTTCATTCTGGGCAGAGCTTCATGCTGAGATGTTTCAGAATGAAGTTGAACCTATCTTCAGAAAGAGGTTTTGTAAAAATATCAGCCCATTGATGGTCTGTGTTAATAAATTTAAAATTTAAAATCCCTTTCTGAATATAGTCCCTAATAAAATGATGTTTTATTTCTATATGCTTAGACCTAGAATGCAAAATAGGATTCTTACTAAGACAAATAGCAGAAGTATTGTCATAGAGGATAAGAATGTTACTCTCAAATATCTGGAAGTCCTCAAGTTGACTTGTCATCCAGAGCATTTGTGTGCTGCATCCAGCTGCTGCTATGTATTCAGCTTTTGCTGTTGATAGAGCAATTGTGGATTGTCTTTTGCTGGACCAAGAGATCAGATTTTCTACCAGAAACTGGCAGCTTCCAGAAGTGCTTTTTCGTTCTACTCTGTCTCCAGCAAAATCAGCATCACAGTATCCTACTAAGCTGTAATCACTTGTTTTTCTATAAAACAAACCCAGATTAGTAGTACCTTTCAGATACTTGAAAATTCGCTTAACTGCTGTTAAGTGAGATTCTCTAGGATCTGATTGGAATCTAGCACAAATGCAAACACTGAATAAAATGTCAGGCCTTGAAGTCGTCAGATATAGAAGAGAACCAATCATACCTCTGTAGACCTTCTGTTCTACCTTTTTACTTACCTCTTCTCTTTCCAGAATGCACGTGGGATGCATTGGAATCTTTGATGGCTTACATTCTGAGAGATCAAATTTCTTCAGAAGTTCTCTGACATATTTGCTCTGATGAATGTAAGTTCCTTCTGGGGTTTGATTGATCTGAATGCCCAGAAAGAATTTCAGTTCCCCCATTAGGCTCATCTCAAATTCTGCCTGCATACACTTAGCAAACTTTCTTCCCAGAGAAGGTTTAGTAGATCCTAATATGATGTCATCAACATAAATCTGACATACTAAAATGTCATTCTTAACTGTCTTACAAAACAAGGTTGTGTCCACTTTCCCTCTGGTGAATTCCATTTCTAACAAGAAGTTACTCAGTCTTTAATGCCAAGCTCTGGGAGCTTGTTTCAGACCATACAGTGACTTCTTTAGTTTGAAAACATATTCTGGATTTTTGGAACTTTCAAAACCAGGGGGTTGGTGCACATATACCTCTTCTTCTATATAGCCATTTAAGAATGCACTCTTAACATCCATCTGATACAGAGTGATGCCTTTATTAACAGCAAATGAAATTAAGAGTCTGATAGATTCTAACCTGGTGACTGGAGCAAAGGTTTCTGTATAGTCTATCCCCTCTTGCTGACTATAACCTCGTGCTACCAATCGTGCTTTGTTTCTGATGACTTCACCTTGTTCATTCAGTTTGTTTCTGAACACCCATTTTGTTCCAATGACGTTGAATCCTTTTGGTTTAGGAACTAGATCCCATACGTCATTTTTTGTGAATTGATTTAGCTCCTCTTGCATTGCTAGAATCCAGTCATTGTCCAGAAGTGCTTCATCAATTGATGTTGGTTCAATTAGAGAAACCAGTCCCATGAGGGATTCTTCAGAGTTTCTGAAGCTAGCTCTTGTTCTGATTGGATCTTCCTTTCTTCCTAAGATTGTTTCTTCTGGGTGATCCATGCTGCTTCTGGATGGTCTTTTCTGAAGTTGATCAATAGAAGGTGCTGGATTGCTTGCAGTGCCTCTTTCTGAAGTTGAGGGAGTGTCTCTGTTAAGAGCTTTTGATGACTTGGCTTCAGTACTTGTGAATTCAACTTCCATACCTGCAAGGAATTCATTCTGCTTTGACTTTTAAGAGTCAAGCTTATCATCAAAACAAACACTGATTGATTCTTCCACAATCTGTGTTTCTGTATTGTATACTCTGTACCCTCTTGAGCGTTCAGAGTATCCTAACATAATACACTTTTGTGCTTTAGAGTCAAACTTGTTCAAATAATTTTTTGTATTCAAAATAAAGCATGTACATCCAAATGGATGAAAATAGGAAATGTTGGGCTTTCTGTTCTTCCACAATTCATATGGAGTCTTTTCCATAATAGGTCTTATGGAGATTCTATTCTGAATGTAACACGCTGTGTTTATTGCCTCTGCCCAGAAGATCTTAGCAACGTTAGTCTCGTTGATCATGGTTCTGGCCATTTCTTACAATGTTCTGTTCTTTCATTCTACAACTCCATTTTGCTGGGGAGTTCTAGGACAAGAGAAATCATGCATAATGCCTTTGTCATTAAAGAATGACTCAAAATCTTTGTTTTCAAACTCTCCACCATGATCACTTCTGACTTTGACGATTCTAGGATCCTTTTCATTCTGAACTTGGTTGCAGAAGGTGACAAACACAGAGTGTGACTCGTCCTTGTGCCTTAAGAACTTTACCCATGTCCATCTGCTATAGTCATCTACGATTAATAACCCATACTTCTTGCCACTGACTGAAGCAGTTTTAACTGGTCCAAATAAGTCAATGTGCAGAAGTTCTAATGGCTTAGAGGTAGAAACAACATTTTTAGATTTGAAAGTTGGTTTTGCAAACTTGCCTTTCTGACATGCTTCACACAGCATCTGAATTGAACTTTAGGTTAGGAAGTCCTCTGACCAGATTGAGTTTGTTAATCTGAGATATTCTTCTCATACTAACATGTGCCAATCTTCTGTGCCAGATCCATTGCTCGTTGTTAACAGATAGAAGACACTTTACATTCTGACTTTTTAGTTCAGAAAGTTTTATTTTATAAATGTTGTTTTTCCTCTTTCCATTAAATAGGATAGTCCCATCTTTCTGACTAACAACTTTGCATGAATTTTGATTGAAGATTATATCATAACCGTTATCACTTAATTGACTTATGGATAACAGGTTATGCATTAATCCATATACTAATAAAACATTACTTATAGAGGGAAGATTTCCATTACCTACAGTTCTAGAGCCAATGATCTTTCCTCTCTGATTTCCTCAAAAACCTACGTGGCCTCCAGGCTTAAGTTCCAGGCTTTGGAACATATGCCTTCTTCCCGTCATGTGTCGTGAGCAGCCAAAGTCCAGGTACCATGATTGGTGTTTCTGCTTTGCTGCTAAAGATATCTGCCACATGTATTATTTTATCCTTAGGTACCCATATTTTCTTGGGTCCTGATTTGTTAGTTTTACCAAAACTCTGGTTGAATTTTGGTTTGACAAAATGATTACTACTTGTATATTTGATGTCATGTGTGTGCCCATATATAAAGTGTGAATCAAGTGGAGTACGTTTTATAACTAAATCCATGGCATTTTTTGGTGTAGGTACCTTACCTTGGTATCCTATTCCTTTTCTGCCATTTCTGCTAACTCCATAGATCATTGAAGCCATTTTGCTTCTATCTATGTTTTTAGCTAGAAACTTCTGAAAGTTATGATCATACTCCTTGATGATCTCATCAGCACTGCTGGGAGTTTCAGGGATTGTTTCCTTCTGAGAGTTTTGCAATAGATTTTCTAATTTTGAAATTTTATCTTTTAACTCAGAATTCTCCAATTTGAGACTCTCAGTTTTATCAGAGTCAGAAGAAAGATTCCTTTTCAGGTTTCTGAATTTGACTCTGATCTGTTGATATCTTTCCAGAATTTCATTAAGGCTTTCAGCTAGTTCAGCCTTAGTAAAGTTTATAGCAAAGTCAGGGAATACCTCTTCTGTATCTGATTCAAAGTCCTACTCAGAAGCTTCATTGTCTTCTGTTATGTTTGCCATGAGAGCTATGTTTGCTCTTTCATCATCTGATTGAGTCAGCTTCAGATGTGTCAGAATCATCCCATGTAGCCATGAGACTTTTCTTTTTTTCCTTGCCAAACTTCTTTTTGGGCTTTTCCTTCTGAAGCTTTGGGAAATCACTTTTGTAGTGCCCTTGCTCGTTACATTCATAGTAGATGATGTCTTTGTTGTTTGGCTTTCTGTTTCCTGAAGAGCCTTTAGATCTTCTGTGTCCAGAGGAGGATTCTGACTTTCTGTATCTGGAGAAAGATTCATTCTGATTTTCTGATCTTCTGGGATTCCTGAACTTTCTTTGCCTCTGTTTCCACAGTTGGTTCACCCTTCTGGAGAGTAGAGATAGTTCATCTTCTTTTGATGAGGATCCATCAGAGGTTTCTTCCACAGCCTGCAAAACTTTGGAGTCAGATTTTCTGTTAGATTTTAAAGCTAATGGCTTACCTTGCTTTTGAGGTTCATCAGCTTCTAGCTCTATCTCATGACTTATGAGGGAGCTGACAAGTTCCTCCAGAGATATTTTGTTGAGATCCTTGGCTAGCTTTAACGCTGTGACCATTGGCCTCCATTGTTTTGGCAAGCTTCTGATGATCTTCTTAACGTGATCAGCAGTAGAATACCCTTTGTCAAGAACTTATAGACCAGCAACCAGAATTTGAAATCTTAAGAACATAGTTTCTATTGATTCACTCTCTTCCATCTTGAATGCCTCATATTTCTGAATGAGTGCAAGGGCTTTGGTTTCTTTGACTTGAATGTTTCCTTCATGCATCATTCTCAGAGAGTCAAACATATTCTTTGCAGTGTCTCTGTTTGATATCTTTTCATATTCTGAATAAGAGATGGCGCTGAGAAGAATTGTTCTGGCCTTGTGATGATTTCTGAACTAACGCTTTTACTTATCAGACATTGATTTCCTGTCAACCTTCTAACCACTTCCATCCACTGGGTGCGTGTATCCATCAATCACCATGTCCCACAGATCAGCATCATGGGCCAGAAAGAAGCTTTCAATTCTGTCTTTCCAGTAGTCAAAGTTCTCTCTACCAAAGACTGGAGGTTTTCCACTGAATCTGTCTTTTTCTTCATTGTTGTCCTTGCTGATGTTTTGATGTGGTCATGTCATTGTGTTTTTCTGACGCTGGATCTTGTACTGACACGGTTAAGTGTTATAAGCTCAGAACCAGGCGCTCTGATGCCAATTGAAGATGTGAAAAACACAAGAAGGGGGTTGAATTGTAAAACTTAAATCAAAAGTGCAGACAACACTGTATTTTTATCCTGGTTCGTTTGATCTCAAACTACTCCAGTCCACCCGTCAAGGTGATTTCGCCTCTCTCCAACGAGGTCTTAATCCATTATATTCAAAGGGATACAACAACTACTTTAACAACTGTTAAAGCCTTCTTGAGTATAACCACAAACCGGTTTATCTCAAGGAATTCTTTTTACAAATAATTGAACAATAATATGTTTGATGTTTTCTAGTAAAACAGTATACCAGAACTGTGATAATACACAAATTTAAGCTTAGAATGAAACTGGTTTTGCTAGAGCATTTGAGTAAGCGTGGTTGGAAAGCTTAGAAAATAGTATGAGTGTGTGCGTGTGGATTATTAGCCTTTTCTTTTCTCACACTGACTTGTTTATATAGCCAAGGCAAAGATACGTTGTTGTCCATAAATCACTTTCAATGATAATAACATTCTTTCCTTTTTGAGAAGATCTTGTCTTGGATAGAGCCGTTGGTAATTAATCCGTCTTGAATGCTTAGTAATGCTTCAGAGTCTTCTTTATGATAATCAGAGTGTTCTTTGCTTTAACTGGATGATGACGCTTCTGAGTGCTGATGACTTGGTAAAGATCTTTGACCAGAGTCAGAGTATTTTATGCGCAGATTCTGGTCATCAGGCTTCAGCGTATAATCTGGTAACTTCAGCTTGTAGCACATGTTATAGATCATCTGATGCTGACATATTACTGATCTTCTGATGCTGATATGATCTTATGATGCTGATTCCATCAGAACTTCTGTAAACACAAAACATAATTTTAAGTAGTATATATGTCTTATATATAAATCTTACAATTTATTTATTCTTGTATTTTGTTATCATCGAAACTCTAATTGAGGGTTGTAGAATCAAACTATGTTCTAACAGACTTGACTGCCCCAGATCAGCTGGACACCATGCCATGACCCTTGATTATGAAAGGCTTGTTATTGGAAATGTCTTTTCATCTGAGGTGATTCTGTCCATTGAGAGGATTTTTGTTCATTGAATATCCGTCGTGCGAATTTCTCTGCTGTTGAACAAATAGTCATATGTAAAAAATGGTATTTTAAGAATGCAAAGCTTATGTTTGTCTTGAAATTTGAAAATTCATTTTTTAGTAAAACAAACTAATTTTGTAAAAGTGTGATATCAGCTCAGGATTTATAGCGAACCCTACAGGAGTCAGGATACCTTTTATAACAGTATGCTTTCGAACTAACCCATGCTTCAACTAGGACTTTTAAGGGTTATAACGTAGCCTAGTTCACGGTTTAAGAAACAAAAGATAAAGGCTCAAAGTTTATTTGTACCCAACCCGTTCTTCATGATCTTCTTCAATCATATGCTTAGTTAATTATGCGTTTAAATCCCAATTGAGTCTGGAATCTTTGCTCGGATACTTGGTGATGGTTCAGAAATTGAACGTTTGTTTGAGAAGGCAGTCATTTTTTGTAACCTTTTCTTTTTTGTTAAGGATTTGTATGACCTCTTTTTTTATTTTGTTATCCCTACTTTTGCCTGAACTGTTTCTTTTGCGATTACAGTCAGCGGGATGCCCCAGTTTTTCTTAAGTCTCCTTCATAGGTTTTTGACTTAAATGGCTTTTTATTTTGAGAGATAATGATTTCCTTTCTTGACGATTATGTGGAACCATCACCATCTTTTAGAGAGCATCTTCTACATTATTTGTCGTGTATGAAGGTAGAGCTTGCGACTGAATGCACATCTGAATTAACTGAGAAAACTACCCTGCCCCAGGTTATGATTAAGGGTTTTTAATTTGTGTGAAAATAAAAACTCTTACTTCTTAGGCTCAAAGGGGTTGACTAGGGATTATCTTCCTTATAACTCCATTTTTTAGAATTTGAAACAACGCATGTACATCGTCAGCGGGGTCTGTTCAAAAGCACACTGTATGAGATTGTGGTATAGTTTTCGTCATCCTCCGTATAAAGGCTTAGAGCTTTTGATCAAGAGTTGAATATCACAAAAAGGAAGTAAAAAAGCAGTTTGAATATAATGAATAAAAATGAAATAATTCAAGACAAAACATATGCGATGCATTAATATGAATAAACAAAGTCTGACAAAAAGACAAATGTTTTAAGCAAACAAAGAAATTACAACTGATAATTCAAATGAAATAGGTGCCCTCAATTTTGGCCTTGATTTGGCATGGGAGCAGTGATCACATTGGGATCCTCGGGAAGGTCAAAATCAACCTCCTTGTTGTCAATCAAATCATGGATCTTATTCTTTAAAGTCCAATAGTTGTCGGTTTCATGTCCGGGACTATCAGAATGGTAGGCACATTTTACATTTGGATTGTACTTAGGAGAGGAGGTATCGGGGTTTTGAGGGGGATCCCTTAGTGTAATCAGCTTCGCTTTTAGAAAATGTTGTAACGCTTGAGACAATGGCATATTAATCTTAATGCATTGTCTTTCTTGGTACTTTATACTGCGCCTATTGCCCTGTCGTTGTTGAACATGTGTAGGATTAGAGATTAGCATTGTTCCCACAAATTGATGGTGATCCTTCTTATTATGGCCCTTTTGACCATAGACAGCATTAGTTTCTTTCTTAGCACCAAATGGCCTCTTCTCATTCAAATTAAACCAAAAAGTTCACAAAAAATAAATTTCTAACATTTTAGATATTAGGACATTAAAAATAATTTACTAACATTTTATTTTATTTTGTTATTTATTTTATTTGACAAATTGTATAGGATGTACAAATTTTGTAATAACCTAGTTTAAATTCCCGCATAATTTCTTTATCATGTAACTACCCCAAGACTCTGTAATAGTATAGGACTTTACTTTTCTGCACTTATTCTTTATGTCTTGTTTATATATAATTGTGTAGTAATAGGCTTGTATGGAAATATTAAATTAAACGGTAGATAATATTAAACAATTCCAAGATGACATAACTGAACTGAACACACTTGCACACTTGCACCTCTAGGGTAACCTCCCTCTGTTGCCTTCGTAAAACAAACAGTCATGTTCCTCGAAAGTGGGGATGCTTTAGAAAAGTCCCTCAAATCAAAGATCATAGTCCTATGAGGACCCTTCGACATTGCCTTTTGATAAATGATCTAGTCCCTTACGAAATTGCTAAAGCGTCCTTACAAGTTACCTTCAATGATTGTATGATGACCCTACGCATGTCCCTTTACATCCAACGATAGGGCTTCCTACGCTAATGGTATAGATAGCACTATCTAAAGGAGGAGGAAAAGTACAAGAAGGACCTTGAGTGGGTAGATACTTTTAATCGCTTGCTCATAAAAACAAAAACATATCACACTATACTCTCAAAAATATTTTCAAAACACTTTGTACGCATTCTTGAGGATCGATACAAGAATCATTATAATGTTTCGCCTTACATTGGCACTTTCAAAATATTTTTTCAAACACACACACACAAAAAGAAAATTTTCAAAGTGAGTTGAGCGATTAAGAGCCCTTAGATAACTATGGATGAAAAGGGTGCTAACACCTTTCCTTTTCATAACCTACCCCCCGAACACAAAATCTTTAAAGGTCTTTCCTGTTATTTTCACCCTTTCCTCATTGGATAAAAGAACAGTCGGTGGCGACTCTTACTAACTGCAACATTTGCGATAAAACACAAAAATAAGTCAGTTCTCCAATCGTATTACACCATCGAAGTGGAGATTCCCTCGTTAAGGGTTCTGATGGAAACCAAGCTTGATGAGGCAGAGTGGGTTCAGATAAGACTTGACTAGCTCAATTTGATTGACAAAAAATGCCTGACAGCCATTTGTCATGGCCAGTTGTGCCAACAGAGGATGAAGAGAGCATTTGACAAGAGGATTCGTCCTTAGAAGTTTTATCCTGATGATCTGGTCTTCAGAAAGGTTATCATGCAAAGCTATTCTGATCCAAGGGAAAAATTGACTCCCAACTACGAGGGACCATATATCCTGAAGAGAGCCTTTTCAGGAGGTGCTCTAATCCTTATAGACATGGATGGGGAAGAAATTCCACTTCCAGTCAATTCAGACTCAGTCAAAAAATACTACGCGTGAAGAGACCCGCTAAGTCGAACCTGCAAGGGAGACTTAGGCATAAACGGGAATCCCGGTGGACATGAAAAGAAAGTCCAGGAAAAAATTAAGGATAAAATGAAAAAAGATAATAACCTGCTAAGTCGAAAACCCGAAAGGGCGACTTAGGCAAAAATGGGTATCCCGTTGGATCGAAAACCTGAAAGGGCAGTCCAAGCAAAAGTTAGGAATCGTGAGCAAGAGGTTGTAGTCTGGATACTCTTCACAAATAACACATGTACATATGTTGCACCTTGGCAGTGAACTGATCGATCCAACTGCTACTCTTCATAGGCAAGGCATTGAGACTACTAAGGATATGAGAACTGTAGCAATACCAGTTTTAATGGAAATTCGAGCATCTCTCATTGCCATTTTTACCTATTGTATTTTTTGTTTATTTTTCGCAACTACCTCATATAGGAGTTGCATACTTGTACAAATTCCTATTCATAGGCCTATTGTCAATCAATAAAGTTTTTTTTCATCAAAAAGTTGTCCTTTATTACCATAAAAAGTTTTTCGTATGTGAAATGTGTTTTATTTGTTATTAAACATTGCATTAGAAACACGGGGAATAAAAATTTCCAAGCTAAAATAAAACTTGACTTTACGTTGATATAAAACCACAAGGGAGTGTCGTATGCATCCCAAGTGTTGTTTTTATTTGCAGGTAGCAACTGATAATGGTCACCCAGACCTGGCCAGCGCGCGAAGCCGCCTTCATCTGCTACAGACAATTCAAACCTGATTCCCCAAGTGAATCCAGAAAGTCTGGAGTCGCTGTTTGACATGGCACGCGCAAGTGCATATCTCTCGAGAGCTAAACAGGGGAATTTGCAGAGCTAAACCGGGGCATTCGCAGGTGTCCATATCCATCTTTTCATCCCCAAGTAATTTAAGAGGTAATTCCCTAGTGTGGATTAAACTTAGGGCATGTATTCGAAGGGATCCACATAGTGTTCAGTATCTGTTCCTCGGCATATTCAGTTCTACCATCCTCCAAGCAGTTAAGGGTATAGGAAAGTCGGGCCATAGCATCTCTTCTCCAGCAATACAATTCAGAATTCAGTGACATACCTGAAAACTCGCTTCGTCAGCAATTCAATCTCCAGCGGAGTCACCAATAATCTTCAGTATCATGAGCTCCTCAATGAAAATTCTTATCAATATCCCTAGTGATCTTTGGTACTACGAGTTTCCAGCGGTAGTTCTTATTGGCATCCCCGGTGATGAGCAATAGTTCCTAACAAGCCTTTGCTTATCACCATGAAGTATATACTTTGCATTACATATAGTAATCATTGTATAACGTTGAAACTTCAAAAGCGTGTAGTCGATCCGTCAGAATGGATCTTTGTGGCAAAAGAAATTCAAGCATGCATATGAAGCATAAGCTAGATCAGGTACCTTACACGAAAGACCTGGATCATTTAAAGACAACAATACATCCCCATAAGAGGATATCGCTCCCAAACCCTTAACTAGTGTCCTTCGTTACATAATGATACCCATATAACAGTGTCAGTACCTTGTACTTCCAAACACTCATCCGTGTCAGTTTTCCAAACACTCGTCTATGTCAGTTTCCCAAATACTCGTCCGTGTCAGTTTTCTAAACACTCGTCTGTATCATTTTTCCAAACATTCGTCCATGTTAGTTTTCCAAACACTCGTTTGTGTCAGCTTTTCTAAACACTCGTCTGTTCCTATTTTCTCTCCAGATCCCAATAAAATTAGTACAGCCAATCGTCCCTTGTACCTTCAGTCGTCGTGTCGTAATCAATGTTCTCACCTTCTTAGGATTGTAGATCTCCCTAGATCTATATTTCCTCCTGTAGATAGCTCTTAGGTCTCTCTAAGTAGATCTCCCATAGGTCTCCCCTAGCAGTTCGTCTGTAGATCTAGCTCTCCTCTTGTAGATCGCCCGTAGGTCTCCCCTAGTAGATCGCCCATAGGTCTCGTTATAGGATCGTAGGTTGTCCGTAGATCTTACCTGTCATCTTTTCGTACCAATCATTGTCTCGTATTGGCATCACCACCACATTACAAGTCCAATCTTTGTCTTGTATTGGCATCACTACGACGTTACGAGTCTGACCTTTGTCTTGTATTAGCATTACCACCGCATTATAAGTCCAATCTTCCTCTTGTATTGGCATCATCGCCATATTACAAGTCCAATATTTTTCTTGTATTGGCATCACCGCCACGTTACATGTCCAATCTTTTTCTTGTATTGGCATCACCACCACGTTACAAGTTCAATCTTTGTCTCGTATTGGCATTGTTGCCACATTACGAGTCGACCTTCCTCTTGTATTGGCATCGCTCCACATTACAATTCCAATCTTTGTCTTGTATTGGCATCACCGCCATGTTACAAGTCCAGTCTTTGTCTTGTATTGGCATTGTTGCTACATTACGAGTTTACCTTTCCTTGTATTGGCGTCACCTCCACATTACAAGTCATTAACTTTCCTTTTATTGGCATCACCGCCACGTTACAAGTCATTAACTTTCCTTGTATTAGCGTTGTTGCTATGTTACAAGTCAGCCTTTCTCTTGTATTAGCATCGTCGCTACGTTATAAGCTACCCTTTAAACCCTTCTCACCAGGAAAAACATAAATTTTCTTTCCCAAGAGGGTATCACAAAAACAATATATAATAACACTTACACTTTCTCTCAGAAATTTTTTTTGGCATTGATATTTAATCGTCTTCCACCTCGAATGCTTGAAAGGCATGTGCCAATCACACATTCATGTTTAAGACGATTAAATAGGGGTAGCTGTCATACCCCAAATTTGTCCCACCCATTAATACTTGTATCTGGCTTATGCATCTCATTCTCCTCATATATATACCCTCCATTAGATCATCTAACACATCATGCATCATTAACTAATAACTTGGTATTGGGATCAAGGACCTTGCGAGATAGGGTTTTCAAGAGGATTAGGGTTCTTGTCCATGGTGCTTGCACTCGTTAATTCAATTGAGGTTCATTATAGGTGTTCCTCTCTGCTCCAAGTATCAATTTATTTCTTAAAGGCTCTTCAAGGTATAATTGTTGTGTTGGATTAAAATACAAGGGGTTTCACTGTGGTTCAAATTGTAAATAATTGAAGTTACATTGGTGCTCATGGAAAATTAAAGTTTTATTCAATAGAATCTCATTGATTAAAGACTTGGGATTCAGGTTAAATTATGCTGGAAACTATCAGACGAATCTTAGGTTCTCAGGATCACTATGAAGGTCATCTCAGTAGGGGTTCATTTGGAGCTTCCTATTATTTGACTAAGGCTTGGTTAATCATTTCTTGAATCATAAGTTATTGGTCTAGAACTTCATGTAAGATGTAAGAAACACTTGGTGTATTATTGGGGTGTTCAATATTGGAGGGCACACTGTCAAAATCATTCTCAAATATCTCGGTGGCTTTCCATCTTATAGGGTACTTAGTAAAAGATTACAAAGACTAAAATATTCAATTTCAAATCAAAAGAATCAAAGTGAAGGGGAAATACAAAATATTTCATCCATTGGGAAAAGAAAATTTCATTACAAAGGAATGATACAAACTACATCTCTTGAGTGAAAATACAAGTGCCTTGTTTCATGTACAAGTTTCATTTCAATCCTTTATCAAAGCTACAAGAAACCCTAAAGGTAAAACATGAGCCAAGTTGTTAAACTTCAATGATCTTCATGACCAAAACTCAAGATATGTTTCATCTTTGCCTCATCAACATGCTCAGCTTTGAATTATCCATTGTTGCACCACAAAATTTTCCCTCTTATTTTACTCAAAACATGCTCCTAGAGGTCCTCAAATGCTCAAGGTTGACCAGAAATTGACCAGATAAATTCTCCTTTTAAGCATTGGACTTCCAATTAGGGTTTCACTTTTCACAAAGAATTTTGGGTTTCAAAGACCCCAAGTGGTTTCCATGGTCTCTAATATGTCCTTAAGAAGGTCCATGCCAATTTTCATGCCTTGCATCACAAGTTTTCTCAGTCAATTGCTCAGATGACTGGAAATCAACTGTATTAGGTCAAAAAGTCAACTATGGTCAATATACAGTCAAGCTTCAAGAATTTTGGTCAACATCAAAATTTTGGAGTGATATCCATCATTTTATCAAGGGTTGATCATGATTCCTCAAATAATTCTCTCAAATCATCAAGAATCAAAAATTACTAAATTAGGGTTTCCTAGAGAAAGTCAACTAAACTTTGACCAGGCATAACTTTCACATACTTGATCCATTTTGCCCCAACAAAAGCTCATTGTGAAGTAAATTCAATTCCCTTCAACTTTTCTTTTTTCCTCAAGTTCAAAAAATGCATCATTGGAAAGATATGAGCCAATACATTACAGGTCCTTTTTGAAAGTCAACAAAAGGCACTTTTTGTCAAGGCAAGTTACATCAAGATAAATGAAAACATAGTCAACATAGAGATTGTAGAGGACATCTTGAGATTTCTAAAAAGTCCAAGATCAGCTTCAAAAGATGAAAATTGAGCAAGTTATGAAAAATGCAAATTGAGCAAATTGGTGAAAATGCAAAAAGTCAACTTTGAGCAAAATTGCATTTTTAAGTTCATAGACCTATCTTTTGGGACTCAAGCATGTTTATGACTTACTCAAGGACCCCTAAAATGACTCATGCAACATTATGATTTTTATTTTTATTTATTTGAATTTTATTCATTTAAATCAAAATAAAATACAAAGTATGATGCAAGGCATGTAAGCTTTTGGTTTCCAACAAGTTGGAGGCCCAAATAACTCATAGCAAGCTGTCAAATTCGTGACAACCAAGTAAAGGCCAGATTTGGACACAAATATTCGAAATTGGAAAGATTTTTAAGAAAATATTTGAAACAAATCACACATTCAATGCATTGGATTGTGGCTCTTTTGTTAACCTAATTGCTAGCTCATATAAACACAAGGGTTTGAGACCACAAGAACGATAGAAACGGCCTGAGAGAAGCTTCCTAAAAATCAAAGAAAATTGTCAAAGTTGTGAAATTCAAGAACGTGATTCCATCCCTTTTCAGTCCAAACAAAGGATCAAGCATTAGTCTTGAGGCTCCCGGGAGGCCATATCATCCCTTATCCATGCTTAAAGCAGCCTGAAACCGGACAACCGAGTCACCTTCGTTTGGTAAAATTCATATATTTGAATCTTTTAATACACGTGATTTAAATGAATCTAATGCATATTTTCATGTTCATATCATCCTTTTGATTGATTCTAACATGTTACATGAGAGGTTAGGTGCAGGAACAAGGATTTGCCATGTTTAGGGCATAATCTGGATCTTGGTTCGAACTGAATGATTGAGCCATGATCTTTCAAAACCAAGGCCAAATTCAAATTCAGGAGATGATTTTGTGTGGGATAAGCCCTTTATTTTGGATTTAAAGCCCTTAAAATCGTAAATCCTATTTTTATATGGCCGGAGAAGACGACCGAAAATCTACTCCGGTGTTGACTTTGTTGGGGGTCTGCATGGCAAGATCGCACATTTTCATTGGTCCATTTGAAATATTTTTGGCGCGCGTGTGACAACTAGGAATATACTTCATTTCTCATTATATTATTATTGTGTTATTATACTAACAATTGATTCAAATGGCCCAGCAGTGATGAGTAAGCGCGCAAAGGTAATCCCTTCTAAGGGGTATGGGTTCGATCCCAGGATTTGTTATTTTGCATTTTTCTAACAATTATGTTCTAGATCTAATGCACATGAGGAATAACAAGCGTATGATGGGCCTCACACCTGAGCCATCCAATCCTGAGATGGCAGATCCAATGCTCCAAATGATTGGAGACCATGGTGTACCCTAGGACATGCTCCACACCGGATTTAGCGCAAAAATGGGCTTGCTACGGTTGAGCCTTGACAAATTCCAAGCGCGCACCCCCCACTTACTTTGTATATCAGGCCCAGTACATTTTTTTCTTTCTATTTTTTTTAGCTTTATTTATTTAATTGTTTTAGATTTATTTTTCAAAACCATTTTTTGATAAAAATCAGAAAAAATCACAAAAAATTGATTTAGGGTTTTTCCAATTAAAATTAATTTTTTGTAAATTAATTAATTAATTAATTTAATTATTTTGATTAATTTAAAACCAATAGAATTAGGTTTATTTATTTCAAATCTTTTTCCAAATAAAAAAACAAAAATGTTAGAATTAGTTTCCTCTTGATTAATTTTAATTGCATTTTATTTATCACTTTTTATTTAATTAAAATTAGTTTTTTTTAATTCAATTTAAATATTTTCTTAGTAAAACAAAAAATATGCTAAGTATAGAAGTATTTTAGGGTTTTTACTTCGCTTTACGTATTCGCGCGCTCATTTTAAATTCCACGTTTTATATTGATGTAACTGCAAAAAGGGATGTAATAATTAAACTTAGGACTTTTTACTTTTTGTTTCCCTATTTTGGATTTGTAATTCCCCCTCCCCGAAGCCCTGTAATAATGTAGATTTAAATTCCTCATTTTATTTTGCACTGATGTTAACTATTAGATGTATGCATAATAGGCATGTATGATAAGATTAAAAGCAAACACTAGCAAACTTAATATCTGAAGATAAATAAACTAAAACACAACACACTCGCATATGTGCACCTCTAGGGTACCTCCATTGGTTGCCTTAGAAACAAGCAGTCACGATTCTCGAATGTAAGAGATTTTAGTGGTGACCCTTTGATTTAAAGATCATAAGTCCCTCGATGACCCTTTCGATGTTGCCTCTCAAAATATTAGGGTAGTTACTAAAGTATCTTACTAGTTGCCTTTATGACTGTACGATGACCCTTGTCCGTCCCTCAAAAATCCAACGATAGGGTTATCTACTCAATAATAGTAAGATAGCATTGTCTAAAGGAAAAGAGGAAAAGAGCAAACCTTTTGAGTAGGTAGACAGCTCCTAGTTGCAGGCTCAAACAAAACAATTTTTTCACATATACACAAAACTTTTCCAAACATTTTCAAAGACATGAAAACACTTTTTATATGTTCTCGCCGAAACGAGAAACATTACAAAGTTCGCCGCACTAAGGAGTCTTTTCCAAATATCTTAAAAACACACTTACATAAAGAAGCATTTTCAAAATGAGCTAGCAACTAAGAGCCCATAGATAAATACGGATGGAAAGGGTGCTAACACCTTCCCTTTCCATAACCTACCCCCTTACTTAGAAAATAATCTCGAAAGGTATTTCCTATTCTTTTCATCCTTTCCTTTGTTGGATAAAATAAAAGCCGGTGGTGACTCTTGCTAACTACGACATTTGCGATAAAACGCAAAACCAGTAAAGTCAGTTCTCCCACCGTATTACATACATGCTTTCAAATTGCTTCAAATCTTCCTATTGTACCAAACAACCAAAATAAAACATCAAAATCCATCCATGGCATTATCTAAAATCAGAAGAATAATAGACATCATTGTCATATATCAGTCAAACAAGCTAGTAAATACTTAATTCTAGCAAGGAAAGTATCTCTGGAAATTAGAGCATTCAATTATAAATTCAGTGCAGTAGATGCAACACGTGCTATAGCGGGGTGCAATTCAAAACAATGGCCTGGCAGCTATGTGCTACTGTAAATGCAGAGGCAGAATGATAAAGAGCATGTTGTCCAGTATGGAAAAGGTTTCCTGGTCATTATATGCTAGCACAAATGAATCTGGAAGTTAAAATTGGTCGAGGTTACGAAGAAACCCGGTTATGGAAGTATCTTGTCTGCAAGTTTCAATGACAAAATAATTTCATTTCAGTTGACACTCCAATAATTCTCTCTTATCTTTTTACTAACCTAAACTAACTTCTAACCCATATAATTAAAAAACTGCCTGAACTAATAACAAACTGCTCGAGTCAGTTACTTCCCTCCAATTTTCTAGTTTCAAAACAACACATTAAGACCTCACTCTTCTCATCAAACTCTCTCTATTTCATTATAACAAACTCCCAGCCTATAACTAACCATTAATCTCCATAACAAAATCTTAACTGAATTCTCAACTGTATAACTACCTCTCAATCTCACCCTCGATTTGATAACCACCTACTCAGATCCTACAGCCCTAAACCATGTTCACAAAACCAATACCAAAATACATCCATAGCCCTGCTTCAGTTCAATATATCAGGAAATAGGAAAATCAGGAAAAAGTATTAAACTAGAAAATCATTAAATCAGAATATGCACTAACAATAACAGAGTTTCTTAACTGTTAGCCAAAGAGACTAACTTCTAATTGAATTCAACTTCTCTAACTAACTCTCAAGCCGACTCTAATCTCACCCTCCATTTTTACAATAGAAAATTAAAATAAACGGCTAAGATCAATGGTTGAGATCATCTCAAGCTCTAACTGATTCTCCTATACTTATCACCTATATAAACTCCTTCCTTCTCCATTCACAAGGTTCACGCATCATTTTCTTTTTCCAGTTTTGTCTTCTCTACCCTCTTGCTCCCAGAACCATTAAAACTCTCACAATCTTCATCTTCAAAGTCTCCCTTAAATTCTCTCTGAGTTTTCTTTACACAACATCATTTCAACCTTCAAACTACTACACCTTTCATAATCATCTACGACATAACTTCATCTCCTTAAAACCTTCATTAACATAAGCATCAATTCTCTGCAATCAACTTTCGGTAACTATCATCATCTTCATCAATTCCTTTGCACGGTTTAACAATTCATCATACCTCCGCAACCAAATCAACAATAATCATCAACAACAACAACACACAAGGACAAATACGCAACAGTAGCCAACAATAACAAGAATGCAAAATCACAGTCACGAAGAGGAATCACATAAAGTAAGAAGAAGATATGATTTAAATGAAGGGTTCATGCAAGCTTACCCTAACACTTTTGGAATCTCACTTTGTGCTCGTCGTCTTCAATGCGCCATCTTTAACAGAGCAGTAGGAACTTCAACCTCTGGTTTTTTGTTCGTTTCACCACCATGAAAAACCTCCAGAGTTCTCTGGCTTGTAAGTCGTTCTTATTTACCTTCTCTCCCTGTTCTTTATACCGTAGTGTAGCCTGTAACATGCCTAGCAATAATCCCAAGGTTTTGAGGTTCAATTAGCCGCGAGTACTATTTGATCTAGCTTTTAGGTTTTTAGGGTTTTTCATGAAGATTCGGGAGGTTAACATAGAAATTGGTAGAAACAAACCAGGTATTCGAGTTCAGGTTGTTGAGGTGAGGTTTCTGGTGATGTTTTCTTTAATTTTTATGGCACATGTGTAGTGGGGATGGTCGCGGTGATGGCGCCAGAAATCAGAAAAGACGAGAGGGAAGAAGATTAAGCTTGAAAGAAGATGAATAGTCATTGTTGTACCCAAAAAATTTCCCTCTCTTTTCTCAAGACATTTCTCACAAAGATCTTCAATGGTTCAAGCTTACACAAGTATTGACTAGGTCAAGCCATCTCCTCAACACTAATATATCAAATTAGGGTTTGGATTTTCACAAGGACAATTGGACTTATAATGCTTCAATTGAATTTAATGGATCATTATGAACTTTAAATAATTCTCATATCAAGTTTCAAGTCTTGCATCTCAAAATTGCTCAGTCAATTGATCAGATGACCCGAAATCAACTGTATTGAGTAAAAAGTCAATTATGGTCAACCTACAGTCAAATTTCAAGATTTTTGACCAATATCAACATTTTGAAGTTATATGTGTCAATTTATCAAGCTTGGATCACAATTCCACAAGAAAAATGTTCAAATCATCAAAAGGGTAAAATGGTCAAAATTAGGGTTTTAACTGTATTTGACTGATCGAGGGTTTTTTGACCTAATACATGATCTAATGGCTTGAAGCACAATCTAAAGGATTTAAATACAATGTCTTGACCTAATTTCATGGCTCAAATCATTTCTCAAGATCAATTGATTGATAGTTGAAATTCAGTCAACTGATGAAAAGTCAACTGATACACCAAAAGTCAAACTTTGACCTTTTGATCAAAATTGAGTTTCAAAGATCACATTTTATCAAGACACTCAAAAATATGAAACTTGATCATCAAGAAATCAAGAATGTCAAAAGTCATTTTGAAAAGTCAAATTTTTCAAGACTTTGAAAATTTTCTAAGTGTTTTAAGCTTTATTTTTTTCATGACTTCATGCCAACTTTTCACCATGGTACAAGATGATTCAAAGAAAACTTCCAACATGAAAGTTGTAGATCTCAATGATATATAAAAATTTGTAGAATGTAACAAGTTCTAAAAATTCTTGGATTTTGAGTTATGGATTCACAAAGTCATGCACTTTGTGTAAAAACACAGTGAAAATTTGACTAGTTTAGGCAGATTTTTTGACCTAACTTCATGACAATGGTTCACATAGTTCCAATTGAATTCTTCAAAAATGGAAAACATGAAAGTTGTAGGGGATGTTCCAAGATTTCCAAAATGTCCAAGAACTCAATGAGATCATGCTTGAGCTAATAAAATCGAAGAGATGAAGTTGGCCTCTCAAAACTTGAATTATAAAGCAATTTCGTGATGAACACATGACCAAATCTATAAAACATGCTGCATAATCTTACTTTGCAGACCTCAAACTTGTGTGTCACTCTATAGTTCATGGTTTACACAATTGATTGAGCCCTTATCCAAGTGATTCAAGTTTATCCAAATCAAGTTGCTATTTTGGGAAGAAAGTAACCATTCCAATATTGTAAAGCAAGCTTTATGCCCAAAGTCAATGCATTGAGCTCCTAACTTGTTTGTTCTGATTACACTCCATCCACAAAGTCAGAAATATTGTGTTTAAACATCCTTCTACAAGCATAAACACGAATTCTCAAGCCCTAAAACTCACTAAAACTCTCCCAAACTCAGATTGAACACAAAACTCCATTGATGTGCAGAATCTAACCAAAAACTCTCATATCTTAAACCACTTGTGCGTTTCCTCTCCAAATCATCTCAAAGCTTCCTTACCTCAAGTACAACTCATCCCAACCCCTGTTTCCAAACTGTAACACCATTTTCACCATTGTCCAAAATCAAAAATAGGTGTCTGCAACATGACTTCTCCAGGCCATTTCAGCCACTCTCAACTTAAGCTAAGAATTGCATTAGCTTCCTAGAGACTCAAGGAAGCTAACCTGATCATTGCAACACTTTGAATTAAGCTCATTTACAAAACACGAAATCCATTTTTGAGGTAATTTTTCTGATTTTTGAAATCTCCATATAGGAATTGTTAGCTTTCCATTTTCAAAGACAAAATATAGACATCATAGCCCTGAAGCTGACCATGTCCTTAGAATTCATTTATATTGCTTGAGTATGGAGAATTTTAGGTATGAAATCTCTGAAAAAGTTAGGTCAAAATTTTGTACCATTATAAATCCTCATTCATCTTTGATTTATAGCTTTAGTTACTTACATTTCTGGAATCGTGGTTAAATTTCAAGCAACTTTGATGTTTACATTTTTGCAATTGGTGGAGAGATGAAGAAGATACAAAATTCAAAAATGGATGTTGAAGGTCTGGCGTGAGGAAGAAGAAGATACAGGCCATGGACTTGTTTTAAAATATAATGTGACGGTTTTGTTTTAATACACGGATGTATCACCACCCAAGTGGTTAAAGCGCGTGTCTGTTACCTCTTGGACCTGGGTTCGAGCCCCAGCGTCTGTTTTGTTTATTTTTCCATATTTTCTTGTTTCACTTTTTTGTTTGATTGCAGCATTGGGCCTCCCTCTATTGGACCTTGTCATTTTTGCTCAGCAACACCCCCAAATCATTATGCAACACGCTGACCCATTGTTTTATTTTTTTTTTCTTTTTCTGATTACAAAAAAAAAACAATATTGAGCCTAAAACCAAACAAAAATTGCTTTACTCATAAACCACCCCAATTCATTTTCATACCCTCCTGACTTTTTTTATATTTTTTATTTTCTTTATTATTTTTATTCTTTATTATTATTTGTTATTATTATTATTATTTTTATTAATAAAAAATACCAAAAATATTTTATATTTTATTTAGAATAATTAGTATTTTTATTTTCTTATTAAATTTAATTTCTTTTCTTAGTTAAATAAATATAGACTTAGTTTATTTTTTTTCTTTTAATTAATTTAGAACTTAGGATTTGATTTAATTAATTTCTTTCTCTATATTCATTAAAAATCTTTTTTCATGAAAAACCTAAAAAATTTGCTTCTTAACTAATTTTCTTTTCTTAATTTAATTTGGTTTAGTTTTCTTAAGTTAATTTAGACTAATTAATTATTTTTCTTTTTTAGTTTAATCAAGTTAAACCCCTTTATACACAAAACTCAAACAAAAAACAATTTTCTTTTTTCTTTCCATATCACCTTTCCCTTGTACATTATCATACATTTCTTCTACATTTTATTCTTGCATTATTCAATATGGTTGTAATAGTAAGTTAGGTTTTATTTACTTGTTTTCCCCATTTGTAAATCATACCCCCATCCCTAAATGATGTAATAGCGTAAAATTTTATATTTCCGCAATTTATCGCTTTCAATATAAATGCTAGTAATTAGGGTTTGTATGGCAAGACATGAAATCAACAAATAGAAAACCCTAATTCAAGACAAAAATGCATGAAAATAAACACTTTGTACACTTGCACCTCTAGGGTTAACCAACATTTGTTGCCTTAGAACAAAACAGTCATGTCCCTCGAACGTGGGATACTTTAGCAATGACCCTCGAATACAAGATCGTAGTCCCTCGATGACCCTTCAAATGTTGCCTTCGGTAAACGATCTTAGGCCCTTACAACAAATTGCTAAGGTATTCTACAATGTTTCCTTCCATGATTGTACGACGACCCACGCTTGTCCCTTCACATCCAATGATAGGGCTTCTTACCAATCAATGGTAAGATAGCAATATCTAAAGAAGGAGGAAATGAATAAAGACTTTTTGAGTAGGTAGAACGCTCATAGTTGCTTGCTTACAACCATTTTCAAAACATCTCTCAAAACACACCAACACTTTCAAATGAAATATTTTCAAAAGTCAACACTTTGTGTACATTCTTATAGATATGAGAATCATTACAAAGTTTGCCTAAATAAAGTCACTTTTCAAAAATACTTTTAAAACCTATCACAAACACATTTCAAACAAAGCATTTCAAAATGAGCTAGCAACTAAGAGCTCGTAGATAACTACGGTGAAAAGTGTGCTAACACCATCCCTTTTCATAACCTACCCCCCGAACTCAAGAAAATTCTCAAATAGGTCTTTCCTGTTATTATCACCCTTTCCTTTATTGGATAAAAGAAAAGTCAGTGGTTGGGATACGGTGGCAGAACCGACTGTTTTTACTGGTTTGTGTTTTTTGTTTGCAAAATGTCGCGGTAAGCTAGAGTTGCCACCGACTTTTATTTCATCCAATCATGGAAAAGGAAAAAGAACAGAAAAAACTTTTTTCAAGATATTCTGAGTACGGGGGTAGATTATAGAAAGGGAAGGTGTTAGCACCCTTTCTATCCATGGTTTTACATGGGCTCTTAGGTACTTGCTCATTTTTCAAATTGCTTGTGTGTGCTTATTTTTTAAAAATGTTTTACTTCGTGATAACCCTTATATCAGTCCTCAAGGATGTGACGAAGTTTGTTTGGAAAGCTTTAGTTTGAAAAGTTTGTGAAAAGTCTTTAGTTGAGCAAGTACTTAAGATTCTACCTACTCAAAAAAAGATTGTTTGTTCTCGTTTCCTTTAGACAGCGCTATCCTACTATTAAGGAGTGGGTAGCACCACCATTGGAATTGTAAGGGACATTCGAAAGGGACAAGTACAATCACTAAAGCAACAATTAGAAAACTTTAGTAGTAACCCTAGAGTCTTAAGATCTTTCCGAGGCAATATTTCCGAGGCAACATTTCTGAGGCAACATTTCTGAGGTAACATCTGAACGGGACAATCTGATCTGTTAGACTGGAGGGCAACCACTAAAATCTCCTATGCTTAATGATTGTTTATCGAAGGCAACCGAAGTGGGGTAAACCCTAGGAGTGAATATGTGCATGTGAATTGTTTCAGTTATTCAATCTTTGCACATTAGGTGATCTACCGTTTTAATTTCAAGTAATCTTCCCATATAATCATATTAGCATGCATCTAGACAGTTAAAGATTTGCAGGAATTTAAAGTGCGAAAAATAAACCTAGCTATTACAAGGCTTTGACAGTTACATAATTGTCTTGACAGGAAATGAAAGTGCAGAATTTAAAACCCTAATTAAAACTATTACAGGCTCGAAACAGTTACAATAATAATAAAACAAATAAAAATGCACGCGGTAAGTTAAATGCAAGGAGAAATTGAAAACCCTAAAAATCAACTTGAAAAAATATTTAAACTATTTTGGAAAAAAGATTTCATTAGGTTATGTACGACTAAAATCCTAATTCTAATTATTTTTAATTATAAATTAATTGAAATTAACCTAATTTAAACTAAATTAAATAATTCAAGAAAATAAAATATTTTGTAAAAAAAAGATTTTGTGTATCTTTGTGGTTTTTATTTGAGAAAAGAAATTTAATTGTAGAATTTAAAACCTAGTTTCTATTTATTTTTAATTGAAACAAAATAATCAAATGAACTAATTAACCTAATTTATTTTCAAAAAAATATTAATTTGAATAAATATTTAATTCTGTATTTTTGTGATTTTTTTAGTTTTATAAAAAAATAATTTTGTGTTAATTAATTAAAACAATTAAAGAAATTAATTCAAGAAATTAAAAAAAGAAATATAAAGAAAATGCAAACTGGGCCTGTGTACTAGCAAATGGGTGGTGCAAATCTGAATTTTCCAGGCCCAAAAACGATCCAAGCCCAGTCAGCGCCTGATCTCTTGCAGCGTTGACTTGAGGTCGTATCATAGTCCCTCACTGCCTGTGTGTTGGATTAAATGGATGATGAATCCATTGGCTGGATGCTGGCGGAGTATGGTGGGCGTTTGGGATGACAATGCATATGAAACTGCAAGTGAAAGTTAGGAAAATAAAATTGTTGGGACCTGGGATCGAAACCCAGGTCCTCATACTCAATACGAAACGCGCCTTGCCATCTGAGCCATGTGACTTGTTTGTTAGTATAATAACAACAATTAATATTATATAAAAAATAAGTGGATTAATGAATAAAAGAAAAAACGCGTGCCAACTTTCAAATAGTCCAATGATGATTGAACACGTTATCTTCTTCTTCCTCATCCGTCGTTTTAGATCCTTGCCTTTTACCTACGGACAAGCTTCGTAGCCATAGCCCTGCAAACTTCAAAAATCATCAAAACGCGTGATAAATAAATTCTAGTTACATGGTTGAATTTTTCTTGGTGCCACGATCATCATGGTACTCTGTTCTTGGCATAATTTAGTCTGTAGAGAAAAACCCTAAAACGACCATGTAAACCCTAACAATGGAAAACACGAATACAAGCATCAAAACTTCAATTAAATCATCCAGGCATGTTGCAAATACATCAATAATCACAAATACATCATTAAAATATGCTTATGATGCAAGGATTACTGTAATCGATTTAGAAATAAAGGGCAAACCGTATGAATGCTAGGGGAGATTCTGGGCGTGAAAATGCGTGCAACTGATCGTATTAGCTTCTGGGAAGGTCCAAGAAACGATTGGAAGTGTTGGAATGGCTTGAATTGATCTCTAAGTTCAAAAACGATCCAGCACTTTTTGTCACTTTTTTTTAATTTCGTTTGGTGTTTTCTTGACTGCAAATCCTCATCCCATGCTTTGTTCTTGTCCATTATATATTTAGGAATGAATTAGGGTTGCAAAATTGGATTGAATCTTTGCAATTATGAGAGATTTGATTTGATTTTCATGCTACATGTAAACTTGCTATTTTGAGCCAAATCATCCCTTTCTTGTACCAATTATGCTTGATTCATTTTGTCCTTGATAATTCATCATATTTTGATTGCCAACCTATCCAAAAACTAAATCAAATCATATATTTGCTATTATTCATCAATTATTTGATTTAATTCAATTTTTAATTAATAAAAAATCAAAATAAATTTAAAAATGAAGAAAATAATGTGAGGGTGAATATTTGAGTCGTGGACCACATTATAAGTGAGGTGCAAGCATAAAAAGTTAGGCCCATTTAGCAAAAAATGCATTTTTGAGCACATTTAACTTTTGGCAATTTTGCAAAAAGGGTCAACTTTGACAAGGCATATCTCCTCCAATTTTAACCCTAGAGAGGTGTTCCTGGACTTTTTAGAAATCTTAGGATGTCCCCTAAGCAACACTTTTGGTCTCATCCCAATTGAGTCTTACATGTTCATGTAAGAAGCTTTGACCCAAAAGGTGTTTTTGTTGACTTTTCAAAAGGACTCATAATGTAGAAATTCATATCTTTTTATGAGTGCATATTTTGAACATGTGGGATGAAGATGAGTTTTAGGTAATTGTGTCCTCTTCAAAATGAGCTTTGGATGTAAAATTTCTGATAAAGCATGTGGAAGTTATGCTTGGTCAAAGTTTGGTTGACTTTTATTGAGAAACCCTAATTTAGCAACTTTTAGGTTTTGATGATTTTGGAGCATTCCTTAGGGAATCATGATCAACCTTTGATCAAATGATGAAATTCACTTCAAAATGTTAATGTTGAACAAAAATCTTGAAGTTTGACTGTATGTGGGTCATAGTTGACTTTTGACCTAATACAGTTGATTCTCAAGCATCTGAGCAGTTGACTGAGCAAAATTCTTGTGCAAGGCATGAAACTTGACATATATGGTCCTGAGAACATATTAAGACCATGGAGAGCATACGAGACCTTTTGAGTTCACCCATCTTGAGGAAAATGGAAACCCTAATTTGAGACACCCTGCCTTAGGAGAGAGTTTGCCTGGTCAACTCTTGGGCAAACTTGAGCAAATTGAGGATTCCAATGGGCGTGTATTGAGTGAAATGAGAGGGGAAATTTACAACAGTTGCCCCTGTTCAATATTCTTAAACCTGAGGATGTAGGTTGGCTCATCCGCCTTTCGTGATCTGAAGGTGGAAGATGATTGAACACTAGAGTGCCTAGAAATTTGCACTCACATGAAGTGGCACTTGATTTGTGATATCGAGAATGGGCTTATAGATGCCATTCAGAAGTCGATAATTTAAGATTGTCAGAGATGGGCCTAAATATGCCATCCTGGATGCGACTGAGAATTGTTGGAGATGGGCTTAAAGATGCCATCCAAAAGGATGTTGATTTCCTGAGACATTCCTTCGATTAGAGTTCCTGTTGCTGTTGTTGATGAGGAATCTGCTGAGGAACATTGGTATCTGTCTTGGGAGAAATAGAATTTTATGAGCTTCAGTTGTCCGTTACTCTACTGGGGAAATAACTCCGGCTTGAGGAAGAGGAAGTGAACTGCATATCTGGTCAGGATACATGTTGCACCGCAACTTACTGGGAAAATACAAAACCAATTGTGTTTGATCAGGTCCAAGTCCTACTGTGTTGTGGACTGTTGTCTGGAGATAAGAGAGAAGGAACCTGGATAGTAAGGTTATGAGAAGGAACTTGGATAGTAGGGTTTCTTCGAAATAAAAGCCTGGATAGTAAGGCTGTGAGAAGGAACCTGGATAGTAGGGTTACTTCGATATGAAATTCTGGATAGTAGGGATGTGAGAAGGAACCTGGATAGTAGGGTTACTTTGATATGAAAGCCTGGATAGTAGGGCTGTGAGAAGGAACCTGGGTCATAGGGTTTCTTCGAAATGAAAGCCTGGATAGTAGGGCTGTGAGAAGGAACCTGGATGGTAGGGTTACTTCGATATGAAAGCCTGGATAGTAGGGCTATGAGAAGAAACCTGGATAGTAGGGTTACTTCGATACGAAAGCTTGGATAGTAGGGTTGTGAGAAGGAACCTGGATAGTAGGGTTGCTTCGATATGAAAGCCTGGATAGTATGGTTACTTCGATATAAAAGCCTGGATAGTAGGGTTGTGAGAAGGAACCTGGGTCGTAGGGTTTTTTCGAAATGAAAGCCTGGATAGTAGGGCTGTGAGAAGGAACCTGGATGGTAGGGTTACTTTGATATGAAATCCTTGATAGTAGGGATGTGAGAAGGAACCTAGATGGTAGGGTTATGAGAAGAAACCTGGATAGTAGGGTTACTCCAAAGTGGTAGTGTAGATTAGTTGACCCGTTTAGTTTCGGGAACTGAGCTTTCATTAGTCGTTTGTAGATGTAATTTGTATAACTGCTGAATTTGTTGAAGCTAATCGTCTTTTCTTGAAAAGATATCAGGGTTAGTTATATGCGATGTATGAAATGCAGGGTGAGATGATGTTCTCAAAATAAATGAGATTATGTTGCATATGATATGTATGTGTATGTAATGATGTATGTTCATGAAATGATGTTGGGCATACTTGCGTTTGGGAAAATAAATCCCTGACAGTTGCTGGAGATTTGTAAATATTCTGTCGGGAAGAGATGCTGGAGAATAACTCTGCGGGGACCAAACTTAGGGGGAAGAGATACTTTGTTGGTATACCTGCTGATCTGGAGGAATAAACTCAGTTGGGGATGAAATTCGTTGCTGGAGATGATGAGCTCTATTGGAGATTGAGCTTCTGTATCTAGAGAAATAAACTTCGCTTGGGGGATGAAATTTACTGACTCACCCGCGATTACGAACCTCGGATGGGGATAGTCATGTCCTGCTTCGGGGAAGCTAACATCAATGCCTTTGGATACTTTTACTCTGTGGGGGAGTGTATGTACCAATAATTATGTTCCCAAGCTGGCTCTATCCTGGTACCTGCTGGGCAGAGTAACCGTCGGGTTTGGCACTTCTTGTTTTTTCCCTGTTTTTGGAATTACGAGTAATTGCTTTTTGTTTCTTATGTAAATATTTATGTGCGGCAATCATTTTCAAATGCATATATCAAAAATAAATCATTGGACGTTCTTGGAAAGCAAAATAGAAAAAGAAAAACGAAACTGAAGTTTCTTGTGAAAATGATTTGTATTAATTTTTTGAAGTTGGCCTGTAAAAGGCGTTTTTGTACAAAGAGGGTGACGCTCTAGTAAGAGAACGCCGCCGAAAGACAGAAATTATACAATTTGTGTAAAAGAAAGAAAAAAAAGCTATGTGAAACGACCCCATTGGGTTCCAACTCTGCTATTTCCTTTATATCTTCAAGCGTCTCATCACTTTGCTACTTAGCCGAAGGTTGATCAGATTGGTTGGCGTCGTCCTAGCTTGATAGTCGATACTGAAGTCTGGTCACAAGATAATCCAATGAGAAATAGTGATACCCTTCAATCCCTAACTTTTTCTTGGATTGCCCTTTCGGGTTTTCAATCCACCGGGATACCCTTTTTTGCCCAAGCCTCCCTTTCGGGTTTTCGACTTGTCGGGTGTACAGATTTTTTCGTTTTCATCCCTTACTTTTGCCCGACCCCTTTTGGTTCATCGGGATGCCCTTATTTTTGCCTAGGCCAGTCGACCTAGAGGGTCTTTGATTATGCTTAGTATCTTTTCACTATGTCTGCATTGACAGGGTGAGGAAGGTCGTCACCATCCATGGTGGTTAGATTCATAGCTCCTCCCGAGAAAATGTTCTTAACCATAAATGGCCCTTCGTACGTGGGGGTCCATTTGCCCCTGGGATCACCTTGCGGCAGTATGATGCGTTTGATCACTAGATCCCCGACTTGATATTCTTGACGCTTGACTTTCTTGTTAAAAGCCTTGATCATTCGCTTTTGATACATCTGACCATAGCAGATAGCAGTAAGTCTCTTTTAATCAATTAGACTTAACTGATCAAGTCGGGTTTGGATCCAGTCGTCTTTGTTCAAACTCGCATCTTTCATAATCCTGAGAGAAGGTATCTGGACTTCGATAGGTAGGACTTCCTCCATGCCATATACCAGAGAGTAGGGTGTTGGTCCTGTCGAAGTCTGTGTTGAGGTACGGTACCCATAAAGAGCGAATGGTAACATCTCATGCCAGTCTTTATACGTCACCGTCATCTTCTGCACAATCTTCTTGATGTTCTTGTTAGCTGCTTCAATATCCCCATTCATCTTCGGCTGGTAGGGAGAAGAATTATGGTGTTGTATCTTGAACTGTTTACAGAGCTCGGTGATCATTGTGTTGTTGAGATTCGTACCATTGTCAGTGATAATTCTCTCTGGTACACCGTATCGACAGATCAGATTATGTCGGATAAACTGCGCCATGACATTCTTGGTTACTGTAGAGAAGGAAGCTGCCTCAACCCACTTTGTGAAGTAATCAATGGCTACTAAGATAAAGCGATGTCCATTGGAAGCGGTGGGCCTGATTTCTTCGATCATGTCGATGCCCCACATTGCAAAGGGCCAAGGAGCCGTCAAGACATTCAGAGGAACCGGAGATACATGCACCTTATCAGCATAGATTTGGCATTTATGACAAGTTCGAGAGTGCTGATAACAATCGGCTTCCATAGTGGACCAGTAGTATCCTGCTCGTAGGATCTTCTTAGCCATGGTATGTCCACTAGAATGGGTTCCGAAGGTGCCTTCATGTAGATCTGTCATGATCCTCTTTGCTTCGCTCTTGTCTACACACTATAATAGTGTGGATTCAAGGTTGCGTTTATAAAGGATTCCATTACTGGGGAAGAACTTTGCAGCAAACCTTCTCAGAAACTTCTTATCATTGACAGATGCCCCTTCGGGATATTCCTGAGCCTCGAGATACCTTTTGACTTCGTGAAACCAGGGTTTGTCTGCCACTTCTTTGGTATCGATTTCACAGCAGTGTGCTGGTTCATCCAACCTCTCAATGGTGATTTGGGGAGCTTCATTGTCCCACCTAACCTTGAACATAGAATACATGGTAGCTAGCGCGTCCGCTAACTGGTTCTCCTCTCATGGGAAATGTTCGAAGGTTACCTCCTAAAAGTGTGGGAGCAATGTCAGTACATACTCCTTGTAAGGAATGAGAATTGGGTGCTTCGTATCCCACTCGCCTTTGATCTGACTTATCACCAGAGAGGAATCCCCGAATACACTTAAGAACTTAATCCTCAGGTCAATAGCAGCTCGAAGACCCATGATACATGCTTCATACTCCGCCATGTTGTTGGTGCAGTTGAAACATAATCGGGCGATGAATGGAGTATGACAGCCCTCGGGAGATATGATTATAGCTCCAATGCCGTTTCCCAGTGCGTTTGAGGCTCCATCAAAGTACATAGACCATCGGGATCCCTCCTCAGGTCCTTCATCCGGTCCAGGTTCTTCGTAGTCAGTCACTGACATGATATTCTCATCCGGAAACTCAAAATTCATAGACTGGTAGTCGTCCATGGCCTGATGAGCCAAATGATCAGCCAATACACTCCCTTTTATTGCTTTTTGGGTTGTGTATTGTATTTCGTACTCAGTTAAGATCATCTGCCACCTTGATATCCTTCTGGAGAGAGCGGGCTTCTCGAAAATATACTTGATCGGATCCATCTTCGATATGAACAAGGTAGTGTGAGTCAGCATATACTGTCTCAGTCGACGAGTAGCCCATGCCAAAGCGCATCAGGTTTTCTCGAGCAATGAGTATCGTGTCTCACAGTCGGTAAACTTTTTTCTAAGGTAGTATATTGCGTGCTCTTTTTGACCAGACTCGTCATGCTGCCCCAACACACACCCTATTGAATTGTCTATCACTGTCAAGTATAATATCAACGGTCTTCCTTCAACTGGAGGCATCAGAATTGGCGGTTCTTAAAGTTATTATTTGATTCTTTCGAAAGCGGTATGGCATTCATCATTCCACTTTCCACTTGATCTTTCTTCAGAAGCTTGAACATTGGCTCACAAGTAGAAGTCAGATGTGAAATGTACCTGGCAATATAATTCAGGCGTCCCAAGAAACCTCTAACTTCTTTCTCTGTATGGGGATCTGGCATTTCTTGTATAGCTTTTACCTTTGTATGATCTACTTGGATTCCTTTTCCGCTGACAATGAAACCCAGAAGCTTACCAGACCTTACCCTGAAGGTGCACTTGTTTGGATTCAACCTCAACTTGTATGTCTTCAACCTGTCGAACAACTTTTGGAGATGATCAAGGTGCTCTTCCTCAGTCTGAGATCTGGCTATCAAGTCATCAACGTAAAGCTCTATCTCATGGTGAATCATATCGTGGAACAAAGCGACCATGGCGCACTGATAAGTTTCCCCAGCATTCTTCAACCCAAAAGGAATCACCTTGTAGAAGAAGGTGCCCCACTGTGTAATGAAGGTTGTCTTCTCCATGTCTTTCGGAGCCATCTTGACCTGGTTGTAGCCAGAGAAACCATCCAGGAATGAGAAGATCTTGTGCTGCGCGGTGTTGTCGACCAGAACATCAATGTGAGGAAGAGGGAATTCATCCTTGGGGCTTGCCCTGTTTAGATCTCTGTAATCAACACACATCCGTACCATACCATCCTTCTTAGATATCGGAACAATGTTGGCAACCCACTGCAGATAAGAAGTGACAGCTAAGAATCCTGCGTCGAACTATTTCATGACCTCTGCCTTGATCTTCTCTGACATTTTGGGACGCATACGGCAGACCTTCTGTTTAATCGGAGGACATTCTTCTTTAGTCGACAGGTGATGTACCATGATATCAGTGTCCAAACCAGGCATGTCTTCATAGGACCAGGCTAAGATCTCGACATAGTCGTGCAACATCTGTATCAACCTCTATTTGATGCTAAGCTCCAGATTTGCACCTATTTTAACCTCTTTTCTGTCTTCCTCAGTACCCAAGTTCACAATCTCAACCAGCTCTTCATGAGGTTGTATCGCCCTTTCTTCCTACTGTAATAGTCTAGCAAGTTCTCCAGGCATCTCACAATCATCCTCGCCTTCGTCCTCGGCTTGGTTGATCGGATTTTTAAAGTCATAACTGGAAATAGAAGAGTTATTATCAATGGGATCCGGACTGTATATGGATCTGCATTATGATACGTGAGTGTGTGTAAGAGAATAGTTGTTTTGATAAAGTGAGAGTAGGAAAGAAAAACAGAGAGCACAAAATTTGTATGCAAGAAACATCCAATGCTTTATTAATGATATATGAAATGACAAATAATAACCCTCACAAGCAAAGCCAAGGTGCCTTGGGCAAGGCCCCATGACGTAAAGTTTCAAATTGTTATTACAAATCTCAAAACAAGTAAGTCAATTACTGCGGAATAAAAGAAATAGGTATAAATTCCCTAGCCGTCCAGTTACTCGGTCCACTGTTGGTAGTTGGGTAGATCCAGTTGTCGATGTCTGAGTCTTCTTCACTGTCTTCAATGGCGTTAACCCTACGATTGCTGATGTGTAGGGGAGGTCCTCCAGCCCGAGCACGTCGAACAGCCCTTTGAACCCCTGTAGTAAATCCCAAACCAAATTTGTCAGTCTTGTGAGTGAAATCAGGGAGTTGACCCCAATTGGTACACCCACCTTCTTCAACCACGGCCCTGGCGTCCTTTAGAGAAGCCATCTTCAAAGTAGGTTTGTTGCTAGTAGTTTCAGTTGATGCCAAGATCGGAGGGACCTCTTCGAAGTTCTGACAAGGAGTTTCTATGAATTCCCCGTCCATCTCTATGTAGCGGAAAGAATTGAGGTGGCTCACCATATACTCTTCTTTACCCCACACTGTGACAATCTTTCCTTTCACCGGATATTCAGCATTTGGTGGAGTGTGGAAGTAACTGCCCCAGCCTCATGGATCCAAGGATGACCCAGCAAACATGAATACGACGGCCTGATATCCATCACATAGAAAGTGGACCCAAAAGTCTGTGAACCTACTTTGACATGGATTTCCACCTCCCCGTGCACCATTCTCTTTGATCCGTCAAAAGCCCTTACCACAATGTTACTAGGCTTTAGAGTTAAACCCTCGCAATCCAACTGATCTGATGCCTTCTTAGCAAAGACATTCAGCGAAGACCCAGTATCTACCAACACATGAGCCATAGTGGTGACCCTACATTCAATCGAGACATACAGAGCATCATTATGCTTCCTTCCTTTTGGTGTCAAATCAGCATCTGAAAAACCTAGCCCATTATCAACAGTCAGGCTGGCCACACAGTCTTTGAACTGATCAGCTGAAGTTTCCTGTGGCACATGCGCAGTCTTGAGAAATGCAATCAAAGCCTTCGCATGGGCTTTAGAACACAACAACAGAGACAACATGGATATTTTATGGGGTCTGCCCCAGCTGCTCAATCATATTATAGTCGCTCTTCTTAATGATTTTCAGTATTTCCTCCATTTCTTGCTTAGAGGCTTCCACAACAATTTTCCTAAGCGCCTTCGTCCGGGCAGGCTCACCTATAATTTCCTTGCCGCGGGTATCAGATAATTCGCCGACAGGGGTAATAACTGGAGTAAGAATAGGAATTGTAGTTGATGTACTAGCAGGAACACCAGATGGAATGACAATAGGTTTGTTGACAGTCTTAGGGGAAATCTCGGGAGAGAAAACCCTTCCACTTCGGGTAACTTTGCTGGTTCCGACAATGTTACCAATATCAGGATCAGCTTCTTCATCTTTCAAATCTTGTTTGATGCCATGATAGTACACATCGGTACCATAATGCCAGGGGACAGCTTTGTCTGAGACATACGGGACAGGTCCAGGAACAGTAATTATCAGTGGAGCAATTCTTGGAGAAGATGTAATCCTAACAGGTCTTCTCAAGGAGACCTTGGAAGAATTGGAGGAAATGGTTATAATAGAAACATCTTCAGATGGAATAGCGAGAACCAAAGTTTTCTCAAACAAAATTTCTTTGCTATCTATCAAGCGTTGAACACCTAATTTCAGCAAACGGCAACCAGAAGGTAGAAACGAACACATGTGGCAATGTTCACCATAACCCAAAAATAAACCGGCCAACAGAAAATTCTTCTTGATAGTCATGACAGGAGTAGAAACTTCATCAACAGAGGTAACAAACAAATCAGTGTCAACAGCATTAACTCCATGATCGTGCTTGGGCATGGGAGCCGTTATGACATTTGGCTTCTCCGGAGCATCAAAACCTATTTCCTTGGCTTCAATCAAGTCTTGTACTTTGTTCCTCAGAGCCCAGAAGTCATTTGTATCGTGGCTAGGACTCTCAAAAATGATAGGCACGCTGGGTATTTGGATTATATCAGGGAGATGTAGTATTTGGATTCTTGGGAGCCTCTTTCAAGGTTACCAAGTTAGATCTCAGCAGATGAGGTAGAACTTCAGCCAATGTCATGTTTATTCGGGTAAACTGCCATTGTGGCCTTTCCACCCTTTGTTGATTATTGTGTTGTGGAGCAACTACAGGTCTAGGTATCATCACGACACTTACTGTCTGACGATGTTCAGCCCTATTTTGGCCCCTCGGGCTATAGATGGCACTGGCTTCCTTCTTACCAGCGAAAGGCTTCTTTACTAAACTTGAAGAGGCATCCTTCTGTATTTTTCCGCTTCGAATCCCAGCTTCTATTCTTTCTCCAGTTAGAATCAGCTCAGTGAAACCAGCTGACGAGCTGCCGATCAAATGATTTAAAAATGGACCAGATAGCATCCCCAGAAACATATCAACCAACTCCCTATCAGACAATGAGGGTTGAACTCTCCCAACCAAGTCTCTCCATTTTTGTTCATAGTCCTTAAAGCCTTCACTTGCACCCATGGACATACTCTGGAGTTGAGTATGAGTAGGAGCAAGGTCGGCATTATATTGATATTGCTGGTAGAAAGCAGCAGCCAGATCTTCCCAGTTTCAGACATTGGCTCCCTCCAGCTGGTAGAACCATTCAAGTTGAGTCCCTGACAGACTATCTTGAAAGAAATGAACCCACGGGTTTTTATCAGCGGTGTGGGGCTGAATTTTCCTGACATAGGAACGAAGATGGAGCTTTGGGCAGGACACCCCATCATACTTAGAAAAAATTGGAGCTTTGAACTTCTGCGGGATGACCACTCCCGACACTAATCCCAATTCTTTGAAATCTAGCCCAGGTATCTTCTGAACTTCCATGGCATTCAGACGATCTTCCAACTGTTTGTATCTATCCTCAGCAGGAGGATATTGCTCATCATTATAATCGGTATCATTGTCAGAAACTGCAGGACTGGGATCCTTCTCTTCTTCCTGATTATCCCCTTCCTTGGATGAAGAGGTCAGATCGGCTTATCGCTTCAACCACTCTCCAAACCTTCTGCCCATATTCAGAATACCGACAGCCTTCTTCTTTTTCTTCTTCTCTTTCAGGATGAGGGCTTTCAGATCCTCCTGCCCTTTTTCCAGATTTATGAACATTTGTTGGAACTGGGCCTTCTTTGCCTGAAGGTCCTTGATGGTTTGTTCGAAAGATATTTCATGCTGAAATAAACAGCGAAGAAGATAAGAAACCTCTAATGGTACCTGTAGTGATGTGTGTGATAATGGGATGCGTATGCAATGATTTCAAAGACTTCTGGAAATTTAAATTTGCAAACCAAAATAAACAAAGATTTTATTAGCTGAATTTGAAGGTTCAAAATTCCTTTTAGGCGTTACAATTAAAAATAAATCTGAAACTATAAAAGACATCAAAATTCCCATGGATGCTTCCTCTTTGTACCGAGATAGTCATTGAGTCCTCTTTCTTCATGCAGTTTCTTTGTGAGCTCTAGAACCTTCCTCTCCTGAGCATGGAATTGATCCCTGTAAGTATCCCGCTCCTTCATCAAATAAATCCAAGACCTCTGTAATTACCCAAGATCAGTGGGTATGTAAGGATAGAGAACTGTGTAAGAAATACCTTCTTCAGTAGTGGGTTCCACAATCACTGGTAAAACGGCCACATAGGGCATCATAAGCTTCTGGGCATGAGCTCGTACCCATTAGAGGTAAGGTTCCATAGGAATGGAAGTTTTTGGCCCCAAAGTCTTGGCGCCAGATCTGTTTACCATGCCCTAAGCTCGTATGAACCTCCGGCGATACTCGTGAACATCATCCTCATAGTTGAATACAATGCCCTCGATAAGAAACTCATGGGGACCATCCCTTCGAGCGTAACCAAATTGTCGCAGAGCTAAACAAGGATTGTAGGTTATACCCCCTCTAATACCAAGTAATGGGACATTAGGGTACTCCCCGCAGTGGTCAATAATAGCAGTGTTTTCCATAGCTCGAGAACACCAAATAATATTCGTATGAGCGAGTGGCATTATCATTTGTGACCAACCCAAACCTTCTTCATTCTTCAGTATAGACTTAGGGAGGTGAGAAATAAACCACCTCAACAGCAATGGCTTGCAGCATATAAGAATCCATCTTCTCTTCATGGTACGAGTATGGAGAGTGTGCAAAATATCTCCGAGCAAGGTAGGCACAGGGTTGCGAGAGAGGAAGATCTTGATAGCATTCTCATCTACGAATGAGTCTGGATTAGGGAACAGGACTAACCCATAGATTAGAAGAGCAAAGACCTCCTCAAAAGCCTGAAAATCCATATCATCCCAAAACAGTTGGGCCTTGTCTATCAGAAACTTAGCTAGAAAACCTTTGACTCTACTTCTTATTTCCCAATTGGATACCACGTCGGTCCGTTTCAGATGCAGAGCTGAGGCAATGACTTCTGGCTTAGGAACTTCTTCTAGACCGGTGAAGGGCAACTGTTCAAGAATGGGTATATCCAACAGTTGAGAGAATTCTTCCAAGGTAGGTACCAACTGATAGTCTGGAAAGGTGAAGCAGTGGTGCTTGGGATCAAAGAACTGAAAGAGTACACTCATCATCTTTTCATCAAAGTTTGAAGTAACCAGGTTGAGAAGTCGACCATGTCTCTTAGTGAATGTAGCAGTTTCAGAAACCCTTGATGCTAGCTCTTTGAGTTGGGAAGGTATCTTCACAAAGCTGATTCGGATAGTGTTTCTACGAACGGAAGCCATGATCTGCAAAACAGAACAAATATAAATTCCCTTGGTCTTGGAAATGGTTAGTGCAATAAGAATGGATGCTATGTTATGATGCATGATGTCATGATAAACCACGGGTATAGCAAACACAAGTATAACAAACATAGTCAAATCACACGAAGTCCCTAGGTTTAAGGCATGCATGAGGTTAAAGGACATACCCTCTTGAAGTTTAGTTGGTTTCAAACCTGTCCTATAAATATGTAAGCGGGTTCTAGAGGGATCTCAATATCACTGATCATCCTTTATCGGGCATTGTTTCAGCTCAAGCAATCTTTTCTTGCGACCGAAATATCTCGAAAGTCTGATCTCAATGAGTGTAGCATCGAGTATCAACCAATCCTCAGCTTTATACCGAGGCCGGCTATCTCAGTACTTTCTAATGCCCAAGTTTGTTCAACTAAGGTTCTAAGGTCCGTTAGTGCTTCACGACACCACACAGCGGCCCCGTATTCTCCTCGTTTCCCCACGAAGGATACCGGTACCAACCAAAGTGACACACCAACACAGCCACCTCTTAAACCATATCGGTCTACACCATACAGTCTCCACGATCTATTGCTATTTACCTAAAAAATGCTCCCAGATCCGGGTGTAGGATCTATAGTAACCCCAAACAAACCCTCAAAAGTAAAGCAATCAAGACAATCAAGACAATTAAGAGAAGTAATTTAATGACCTAGATCCTAAGGTATACCCTACTTATTACTCCCCGGCAGAGTCTCCAGTTCTGTGATACGGTGGCATAACCGACTATTTTTACTGGTTTGCATTTGCGTTTTTTATTCGCAAAATGTCGCGGTAAGCTAGAGTAGCCACTAACTTTTATTTCATCCAATTATGGAAAAGGAAAAAGAACAGAAAAAACCTTTTTTCGAGATATTCTGAGTACGGGGGGTAGATTATAGAAAGGGAAGGTGTTAGCACCCTTTCTATCCATGGTTTTCCATGGGCTCTTAGGTACTTGCTCATTTTTCAAATTGCTTGTGTGTGCTTGTTTTTTGAAAATGTTTTACTTCATGATAACCCTTGTATCAATCCTCAAGGATGTGATGAAGTTTGTTTGGAAAACTTTAGTTTGAAAAGTTTGTGAAAAATTTTTGATTGAGGAAGTACTTAAGATTCTACCTACTCGAAAAAATATTGTTTGTTCTCGTTTCCTTTAGACAGCGCTATCCTACTATTAAGGAGTAGGTAGCACCATCGTTGGAGTTGTAAGGGACATTCGAAAGGGACAAGTACAGTCACTAAAGCAACAGTTAGAAAACTTTAGTAGTAACCCTAGAGTCTTAAGATCTTTCTGAGGCAACATTTCTGAGGCAATATTTTCGAGGCAACTTTTTCGAGGTAACATCCAAATGGGAAAATCTGATCTTTTATACTGGAGGGAAACCACTAAAATCTCCTATGCTTAATGACTGTTTACCAAAGGCAACCGAAGTGGGGTAAACCCTGGGAGTGAATATGCGCATGTGAATTGTTTCAGTTATTTAATCTTTACACATTAGGTGATCTACCATTTTAATTTCAAGTAATATTCCCATACAATCCTATTAGCATGCATCTAGACAGTTAAAGATTTGCAGGAATTTAAAGTGCGAAAAATAAACCTAGCTATTACAAGGCTTTGACAATTACATAATTGTCTTGACGGGAAATAAAAGTGTGGAATTTAAAACCCTAATTAAAACTATTACAGGCTCGAAACAGTTACAATAATAATAAAACAAATAAAAATGCGCGCAGTAAGTTAAATGTGAGAAGAAATTGAAAATCCTAAAAATCAACTTGAAAAAATATTTAAACTATTTTGGAAAAAATATTTTATTAGGTTATGTACGACTAAAACCCTAATTCTAATTATTTTTAATTATAAAAGAAATTGAAATTAACCTAATTTAAACTAAATTAAATAATTAAAGAAAATAAAATATTTTGTAAAAAAAAAGATTTTGTGTATCTTTGTGGTTTTTATTTGAGAAAAGAAATTTAATTGTAGAATTTAAAACCTAGTTTCTATTTTATTTTAATTGAAACAAAATAATCAAATGAACTAATTAACCTAATTTATTTTCAAAAAAATATTAATTTGAATAAATATTTAATTCTGTATTTTTGTGATTTTTTAGTTTTATAAAAAATTAATTTTGTGTTAATTAATTAAAACAATTAAAGAAATTAATTCAAGAAATTAAAAAAAGAAATTGAAAGAAAATGCAAACTGGGGCTGTGTACTAGCAAATGGGTGGTGCAAATCTTAATTTTCCAGGCCCAAAAATGCTCCAAGCCCAGTCAGCGCCTGATCTCTTGCAGCGTTGACTTGAGGGCATATCATAGTCCCTCACTGCCTGTGCGTTGGATTGAATGGATGATGAATCCATTGGCTAGATGCTGGTGGAGTATGGTGGGCGTTTGGGATGACAATGCATAGGAAACTGCAAGTGAAAGTTAGGAAAATAAAATTGCTGGGACCTGGGATTGAACCCAGGTCCTCACACTTAATACCAAACGCGCCTTGCCATCTGAGCCATGTGACTTGTTTGTTAGTATAATAACAACAATTAATGTTATATAAAAAATAAGTGGATTAATGAATAAAAGAAAAAATGCGCGCCAGCTTTCAAATAGTCCAATGATGATTGAACACGTTATCTTCTTCTTCCTCATCCGTCGTTTTAGATCCTTGCCTTTTACCTACGGACAAGCTTCGTAGCCATAGCCCTGCAAACTTCAAAAATCATCAAAACGCATGATAAATAAATTCTAGTTACATGGTTCAATTTGTCTTTGTGCCACGATCATCATGGTACCCTGTTCTTGGCCTAATTTAGCCTGTAGAGAAAAACCCTAAAACGGCCATGTAAACCCTAACAATGGCAAACACGAATACAGGCATCAAAACTTCTATTAAATCATCCAGGCATGTTGCAAATACATCAATAATCACAAATACATCATTAAAATATGCTTATGATGCAAGGATTACTGTAATCGATTTTGAAATAAAGGGCAAACCGTATGAATGCTAGGGGGAGATTCTGGGCGTGAGAATGCATGCAACTGATCGTATTAGCTTCTGGGAAGGTCCAAGAAACGATTGGAAGTGTTGGAATGGCTTGAATTGATCTCTAAGTTCAAAAACGATCCAGCACTTTTTGTCACTTTTTTTGAATTTTGTTTGGTGTTTTCACGACTGCAAATCCTTGTCTCATGCTTTGTTCTTGTCCATTATATATCTAGGAATGAATTAGGGTTGCAAAATTGGATTGAATCTTTGCAATTATGAGAGATTTGATTTGAATTTCATGCTACATGTAAAATTGCTATTTTGAGCCAAATTATCCCTTTCTTGTACCAATTATGCTTGATTCGTTTTGGCCTTGATAATTCAGCATATTTTGATTGCCAACCTGTCTAAAAACCAAATTAAATCATATCTTTGCTATTATTCATCAATTATTTGATTTAATTCAATTTTTAATTAATAAAAAATCAAAAAAAAATTAAAAATGAAGAAATAATGTGTGGGTGAATATTTGAGTCGTGGACCACATTATAAGTGAGGTGCAAGCATAAAAAGTTAGGCCCATTTAGCAAAAAATGCATTTTTGAGCACATTTGACTTTTATCAATTTTGCAAAAAGGGTCAACTTTGACAAGGCATATCTCCTCCAATTTTAACCCTAGAGAGGTGTTCTTTGACTTTTTAGAAAGCTTAGGATTTCCCCTAAGCAAAACTTTTGGTCTCCTCTAAATTGAGTCTTCCATGTTCATGTAAGAAGCTTTGACCCAAAAGGTGTTTTTGTTAACTTTTCAAAAGGACTCATAATGTAGAAATTCATATCTTTTTATGAGTGCATATTTTGAACTTGTGGGATGAAGATGCGTTGTAGGGAATTTCATTCTCTTCAAAATGAGCTTTGGATGGAAAAATTTTGATAAAGCATGTGGAAGTTATGCTTGGTCAAAGTTTGGTTGACTTTTACTAAGAAACCCTAATTTAGCAACTTTTGGGTTTTGATGATTATGGAGCATTCCTTGGGGAATCATGATCAACCTTTGATCAAATGATGAAAGTCACTTCAAAATTTTAATGTTGACCAAAAATATTGAAGTTTGACTGTATGTGGGTCACAGTTGACTTTTGACCTAATACAGTCGATTCTCAGGCATCTGAGCAGTTGACTGAGCAAAATTCTTGTGCAAGGCATGAAACTTGACATATAGGGTCCTGAGAACATATTAAGACCATGGATAGCATACGAGACCTTTGGAGTCCACCTATCTTGAGGAAAATGGAAACCCTAATTTGAGACACCATGCCTTAGGAGAGAGTTTACCTGGTCAACTCTTGGGCAAACTTGAGTAAATTGAGGATTCCAACGGGCGTGTAATTAGTGAAATGAGAGAGAAAATTTTGGGGTACAACAGTGACGACTCTTGATATGCGCAACAATTGAGATCAAACGCAAGATACCCAAGTCAGTTCTCCCACCTTATTACAGAACTTGCGACTTTGCTGGGGAGTAACTTAAAAGTGGAGTTACCTTAGAGACTAGATCACTTTTAATTGCTTTCATTCGTTTGACTTGTTTGCTTTACATTTTTGGGCCTATGTTTGGATTTCTTGTATAGATCCTCTACCCAGATCTGGGAACATTATTATGTAAGTAGCAATGGATTGTGGAGATTGTACGACATAGACCGATATGGTTGAAACAATAGTTATGTTAGTACGATAACTTTGTTGGTACCGGTATTCCTTTTGTTGAATCGAGGAGAATACGGGGCCGTTGTGAGATGTTTGTAGCGATAAAAAATGTAGCGGGGTAAATCGGAGATCGAACTATTAATTAATTCGTCTCACAAAAAGCAAGAGTCATCACCGCGCTTTATTATTTCCAAGGGAAAAGGGAAAAGAGCGAAATAAAACCCTAAAATATGCAATGTAAAATAATACTTTAAAAGTAATGAAAATACAAGGCATTTTGAAAAGAGGTCTAGGGTTTGGGGGTTGGTTATACAATGGGAAGGTATTAGCATCCAATGTATCTATAGTATTCTATAGGAACCTTTTGAAATATCTGTTTATTAAAATGTTTGTTTGGTTAAAAAATAAATTGTTTTGGCCAAAAATGGGTATGGACGAGTTTTTGAAGATACGACGACCTAATGTCGAAGTTTTGACTTAAAAGGTGTGAGTTTTGAAGAAATTGGATATTTGGGAAAATTATCTTAAGTTTTTAATGAATGAGGGTATCCGCACGATGTTTTTTTGATGACATGAAGTCGACAAAAATTAAACAATTCCCTTGGATTTTGCAAGCAACATGAAGATTAAAACTAAAAGTATAAACACTCCAAGATTTTAAAAGAAAACCAAAAGAGAAGCCATGGAATTAAATCGAAATTATCACAAACTCAACCAACATGTATCATGGGAGGAACATCATAAGGGGCAATGAATTCAAAGAGATAACTTACAGACTTATCAATAAAAGACTAGTTAAAAAAACTAACAAAATTAACTAACATACTGACCAAACGAAATATCAAGATTTAAATAAATTATAAAAACTAAACTAATTAAATGGGTTATAAACTGAAAACGAAATAAAGGTCCAGCATGGGACAGAAATCGATATCGAACAATGCCCCTTTCGAACTCTCTTTTTCTCTTCGAACTCCCTCTTTCGAACTCTGCTTTTCTTTCTTCGAACTCCCTCTTTCGAACTCTGCTTTTCTCTCTTCGAACTCTCTCTTTCGAACTCTGCTTTTCTCTATTTCGAACTCTCTCTTTCGAACTCTGCTTTTCTCTCTTTCGAACTCTCTCTTTCGAACTCTGCTTAAAACGAAATCGAACAATACCAACAATGAATCCTGCTCCATCAATTCGAACTCTTATCACTCTCTAAATAAAAAACGAACAACAACACTGCTTCTGGCTTCGAATTCCTAAATCACAACGAACAACACCACTGCTACTTGTTTCGAATTCTTCCTAAGTCAGAACGAACAACACCACTATTTCTTGTTTCGAATTCTTCCTAAGTCAGAACGAACAACACCACTGTACTGGTTTTGAACTCTTCCTAAATCAAAACGAATGACACCCCTGCTACTGGTTTCGAACTCACTCTCCCCTAAATCGAAATCGAATAACAATACAGTTTCTAGTTTTTTCATGCAGTTAAACATCAAATCAACAAGGTGACAAACATTCATGGCAAGAGAAACAACAAACAATCTCAGGGGGTTCTGATTTATTGAAACATCAACAACAACAAAAGGAAGCAACAACATCTAGTTCATAATATACATCATTATGACAAGCATGGCAACAGATTTTTTTGAGAAAAAAAAAAGTAGGGAGACTTACAAGATCAGAGCAAGTTTGATGGTTTCGATTTTTGACAATGAAATAATAGAGAAATCCAGAGATGAGGTAATATACTCTTTTAATTCCTTCTGTTTCCAGAAACTGACTCGAAAATGTTGTTTTGTTGAGTTTGCTGGTATGATTGGAGCTTGGTTCGAAATGGTGCAGGTTGGAGGAGCTTCTGTTTACAGTTTGTGGTTGTGTATGTTCGAAGGTTTGAGCTTGTGGTGTGAGGACCGGTTTGAGTTATGCAGGCTAGTGCTTGGTTCGAAACAGGTTTTGCAAGTGTGAGAACTTGCAGGTTTGTGCTTGGTTCGAAACAGGTTTTGCAAGTGTGAGAACTTGCAGGTTGGTGCTTTTTCTTTGTGAACTCTTTGTGAACTATATCTTTTTTCGCTCTCCTAAAATATGCATAACTGCCTGCTTATATAGTGAAACAAGAATGAGGTTTTGGGAGGGAATTTTGGTGAGTTTGAACAAAAGGAATACCCTGTTTTCGACACTTTTTGATGCAGTTTTGGTATGTGCCATTTGAGGCAATTCCTGGACTGATGTGCACAGGTTTTTGGCCTGGTGTTCAACAGTTTTTTGGTTGGTGGTGGAGGCAGCAGAGGTGACCGTTAATGGGCAGCAGTAACAGTAGAATTTGGACTGATGTTGTGCAGCATAAGGACAAACTTATAATGGACATATTTAATAATTATAATATTAATAATAACAGCAATGGCAATAATAATAAAATAACTATTAGTAAAACTAAACTGAAAATATAAAAGTGAAATAAAAAGATATTAAAATTTTTGGTTTTTCAAATAAAGTGATGCAAAAATATAAATTATATGTAATTAAGATTTTTTTGATAATTTTAAATTAACATAAAGAAATTGCAAAATAAAAATAAAAGAATGTGAAATTACTATTTTTTTTTAGATTTTTGTACTAAATTAAATCTAAAAGACTATAATTTTAACTTAAATGATACAAGAACAAAAAAACTAAATGAAACTTAAGGAAACTAATTTTTTTTATATTTTGAATAAAAACGTAAATAAAATGGAAATAGCATGAACTAAATATTTTTTAGGATTTTCTTTTTTATGAAAATAAGAATAAAAGAAAGATGATAAAAAAATAATGAAAAAAAAACATGATTTAATAAAGTCGGACAAAAACCAGTTAAATTTCACTAAATTCACAACAATTTCTAACGTTCTATTTTTTGGTGGATCCTCAAAGCATAATCATCTCTTGACTTGTAAAGAAAAGTTGTAGTTGTTGCAGAGGAGAATCATATGTAAAAGAACCACTAAAAAAATGTCGAAATTTGAAGTTATGAATTTTTTGAAATCTGACTCGGGAATTGGCAAAAATAGGTCGAATCGCTTGTGAACGCTTGCTATGTAATAATGCAGATGGGAGGTGGTATCTTAGGTCAAAATTTGGGGTATGACAGCTGCCCCTATTTAAGTTTCTTCTATCCGAAGATATGAAGATTAAAATCTTCGTCTCAACGAGATTGAAGGTACTTAAATACATAATACGGAAATTTTTCCCTAAGATTCCGCCATTATGTCTGTGATATGAATGTAGTATTTAAATTCACAGAGAATGATATTGTATGAGACAAGATAATGCTGGAGAAACCAAACACCAACAAAACACAGGAGCATAGATTATACAGTACTGGGGAAATGAGTCATCGACTTCAAATGATAGACTCTTGACGGCGAATAAAAATTTGAGAGAATACGACCTCTGACCCTAACAAAGAAGGCATCTTGCATAGGCCACAAAAACAGATTATTGACCCAAAAATAACAGTGAGTTCCCAACTCAAGGTCAAAGATAGACAAAAGATGTACCAAATTTGCTGATAATGGATTACCGACTTTTGAAGGTAAAGATTCATAACAAACTTCTCTGCGAGATTTCCGGAGAGATACCAATTAATGCTAGAATAATAATATGTTTGTAGATACACAAGTTGCTCAAATAAAGAAGCTGCCACTTGCTATCTTCCAAAAAATTACTATGACATGCAAGTTGCTCAAATAAAGAAGCTGCCACTTGCTGTCTTCCAAAAATAACCAATAACATACAAGCTGCTCAAATAAAGAAGCCGCCACTTGCTGTAATAATAATATTATGACAGACAAGCTGCTCAAATAAAGAAGCTGCCACCTGCTGTCGTCAAAAAATACTATGACATACAAGCTGCTCAAATAAAGAAGCTGTCACTTGTTGTCGTTCAAAGATGTCATGACATACAAGCTGCTCAAATAAAGAAGCTTCCACTTGCTGTCTTCCAAAAATAATAACGTATAAGTTGCTCATGAAGAGCTGCCTCTTGTCGTTTTCCAAAAATAATAACGCACAAGTTGCTCGTGAAGAGCTGCCGCTTGTCGTTTTCCAAAAATAATAACGAACAAGTTGCTCGTGAAGAGCTGCCGCTTGTCGTTTTCCAAAATAATAACGTACAAGTTGCTCGTGAAGAGCTGCCGCTTGTCGTTTTCCAAAATAATAACGCACAAGTTGCTCGTGAAGAGCTGCCACTTGTCGTTTTCCGAAGAAAAATAACGTACAAGCTGCTCATGAAGAGCTGCCACTTGTCGTTTTCCGAAGAAAAATAACGTACAAGCTGCTCATGAAGAACTGCCACTTGCCATTTTCCAAAGAAAAATAACGTACAAGCTGCTCATGAAGAGCTGCCACTTGTCGTTTTCCGAAGAAAAATTCAGAAGAAAATTGTGATAACCCTGCCAGAGAATGAAATCTTCGTCAAAGGGAACCATGAATAGATCCTTCCCGAGGAGATCCAACACTTAAATGTGCAAAATAAATGCACCATTTGTCCAGGTTGCCTAGCTTGGAGAAAATCCCGAGATAGCCTATGCAAGAGACAACAACTCCTTCCAGGAATAAACCAGAGAGAAAACAGTCAAACAAGACTCCACCCAATGAGAAAATAACTTGATTGGGGATTCATCCTATCCAGAAACGGACAAGGAAGACTAAATCAAAAAATCATCCACGAGGATTAGCTCAGTTGGGGAATTTAGAAAGGAAGCACATTTTCTGCCTAAGCTAACATTCTACTTGGAAAGAACATGTACATTGTCTTAATAAACATAAACAAAGTATACGACCCAAAATCAACGGCAAATGGGAATATGCATGCGTGATATAAGTGTAAATGAATGAATGAATGTTATGTTGACGAAACAGGCAGACGGAATATCTTGAAGATGATAAGATATCACAAAATAATAGATACTCGGCCAATCTTAAAAGACGGAAAATAACTAGAACTGGAACCAACAGCAACGTCAGAGCGTATCACGCTACAAGGCTCGAATCTTCTGGGGAGAAAAGTATCGAATCCAATCTTCTAACACCAATATACCACTGGCATGAGACAAAGCGTACCACACTTCAGAAATCTGCTCAAATAAAGATGACCAGAACAACGCTTAACTAGAAAAGCTGGGGAATCAACTAACTTAGTACCCCTAGAAACAAAAGTTTACACAACCAACACCTCGTGACGATTTTGAATGAAAACATGTTCATCATGCAAGGATAAATTACTGTATTATTTTGCATTTCATGGCTTGACCATCCTCGGAACAACTGTTAATATTCCTTTCAGTATTCACGACACATTTTTAAAATAAGAATACTTTAAATAACTTTGTCTCAAATATTGCCATAAAAATTAAAATTTTGCCCACAAAAGGTAAATGCTCAAATTTCATTAATAAGATGGTAGTTCGCCAACAACGCGACTCCAACGGTTTACAAAAGTTTGGGAAATAGTACATGAAAGAAAGGGTTACACAAAAACAATGATCACTATTCTCCCTAACAACTTCGAATTCCGAAATGTGCTCGAATGCCACAGCCGGTCTGACCAAAAGCCTGCCTAAGCCGCCCCTTCGGGTTTTCAACTTAGCAAACTGTCAACCCAAAACTAGGCGAAATACTTCTTGAACGCGTCGGCGTTCATGGAGCGCGGGAGCTCTTCACCATCCATATTCGTGAGAATCATGGCACCTCCAGAGAAAACTTTCTTAACGACATATGGTCCTTCATAATTCGGAGCCCACTTGCCCCTAGAATCAGGTTAGAAAGATAATATCTTTTTGAGCACAAGGTCACCTTCTCTGAGCTCGCATGGTCTAACCTTCTTATCAAAAGCCTTCTTCATTCTCTGCTGATATAATTGATCGTGACACAACACTGTCAATCTCTTTTCTTCAATTAAATTCAACTGATCGTATCTACTTTGACACCATTCAGCCTCAGAAATTTTGGCTTCCATCAAAACTCTCATAGACGGGATCTCAACCTCCACGGGGAGTACTGCTTCCATACCATAAACTAGGGAAAATGGGGTTACACCTGTTGAAGTTCGAACTGAAGTACGGTATCCATGTAAAGCAAACGGAAGCATTTCATGCCAATCTTTATAAGTTACCACCATCTTCTGGACAATCTTTTTGATGTTCTTGTTGGCAGCTTCAACAGCCCCATTCATCTTCGGCCTGTAAGGAGATGAATTATGATGTTCGATCTTGAATTCTTCACAAAGCTCTTTCATCATCTTGTTATTCAAATTTGAGCCATTATCAGTGATGATCTTGCTCGGGATGTCGTATCGACAAATGATCTGATTCTTGATAAATCTGACTACCACCTGTCTGGTTACATTAGCATAAGATGCTTCTTCCACCCATTTAGTAAAATAATCGATCGCTACCAAGATGAAACGGTGACCATTAGAAGCTTTGGGTTCAATCATTCCAATCATATCAATGCCCCACATAGAGAAAGGCCAAGGTGAAGAGATAACATTGAGGAGGGTCGGTGGCACATGTATCTTGTCCGCTTAAATCTGGCATTTATGACATTTCTTCACATATTTGCAACAATCAGATTCCATTGTCATCCAATAGTAACCAGCTCTCAACATCTTCTTAGCCATTGCATGTCCGTTGGCATGAGTACCAAAGGATCCTTCATGTACTTCTTACATCAGCATGTCTGCTTCATGTCTGTCTACACATCTGAGTAGGACCATGTCGTAATTCCTCTTATATAACACTTCTTCATTGAGGAAGAAACTGCTTGCTAATCTCCTCAACGTCTTCCTATCTTTATTGGATGCCCCAGGCGGGTACTCTTGAGTTTGAAGGACACGTTTAATGTCATAGAACCATGGTTTGTCGTCGGTGACCTCTTCTACTGAGAACACATGAGCAGGTCTATCGAGGCGCATAACTATGATTGTAGGCACATCGTTCCAACCATTCACTTGAAGCATTGAAGACAAAGTAGCTAAAGCATCAGCCATTTGGTTTTCATCTCTTGGGATATGATGTAACTCCACTTTGTGGAAGAAAGTTAACAATCTTCTAGCATAACCTCTGTAAGGGATCAAACCAGGATGACGAGTCTCCCATTATCCTTTGATTTGATTAATTACCAATGTCGAGTCTCCGTAAATATCAAGAATCTTAATCCTTAGATCCACTACTTTTTTGAGACCCATAATACATGCCTCATATTCCGCCATGTTGTTCGTACAGTCGAACTTCAATCTCGCTGTGAACGGGATATGAGTACCTCGGGGAGTGACGATGATTGCCCCAATTCCATTTCCATAAGAAGTCACAGCTCCGTCAAATATCAGACCCCAACGGGATTCGGGATCAGGTCCTTCTTCAGGTAACGGCTCTTCACAATCTTTAGCTTTCAAGTACATAACATCTTCATCTGGGAAGTCAAACTTGATGGATTGATAATCTTCAATTGGTTGGTGAGCCAAATGATCGGCTAAAATACTCCCTTTGATTGCTTTCTGAGTGTGATACTCAATGTCATATTCAGATAACAACATCTGCCAACGGGCTATTTTTCCAGACAAGGCGGGCTTCTCAAAGATATACTTGATCGGATCCATTTTGGAGATCAACCAAGTGGTGTGGTTAATCATATACTGGTACAGATGGCGAGCAGCCCAAGCTAAAGCACAACAGGTCTTCTCAAGCATTGAGTATCGAGACTCACAATCTGTGAATTTCTTACTCAGGTAATATATGGTATGTTCCTTTCTTCCAGTCTCATCTTGTTGACCAAGCACACATCCCATGGAATCTTCCAATATAGTCAGGTACATAATCAAAGGTCTTCCTTCCACTGGAGGAATCAATATGGGATGTTCAAGTAAATATTCTTTGATGGTATCAAAAGCTCTCTGACAATCTTCTGTCCACACACATCCTTGGTTCTTTCGGAGAAGCTTGAAAATCGGCCCACAGGTAGCAGTCATATGAGATATAAATCTAGAAATATAGTTCAGTCTCCCAAGGAATCCTCTCACTTGTTTTTCTGTCTTGGGTGCGGGCATTTTCCGAATAGCTTTGACTTTATCAGGATCTACCTCAATACCTTTCTGACTGACAATGAAACCCAGAAGTCTTCCAGAACGAACACCAAAAGTGCACTTGTTGGGATTCAGACGGAGTTTATACTTTCTCAAACGCTGGAATAACTTCAATAAATGTTCCAAATGATCCTCTTCAGTTTGAGATTTGGCAATCATGTCATCTACATACACTTCTATCTCCTTATGCATCATATCATGGAACAAAGCAGTCATGGCCCTTTGGTACGTTGCACCAGCATTCTTCAAACCAAACGGCATAACCCAATAACAAAATGTTCCCCAAGGTGTAATGAAAGTTGTCTTCTCCATATCGTCTGGTGCCATCTTGATTTGATTGTAACCAGAGAAACCATCCATGAAAGAAAAGACTTTGAACTTTGCAGTACTGTCGACCAATACATCAATGTGCGGTAATGGGAAATCATCCTTTGGGCTAGCTCTATTCAGATCTCTATAGTCTACACACATCTGAACTTTGCCATCCTTCTTAGAAACAGGCACTATATTGGCTAACCATTGAGGATAGACCGATGTAACAAGGAAACCTGCATTGATTTGCTTTTGAACTTCTTCTTTGATCTTGTCAGCCATATCGGGACGAGTCCTTCTCAACTTCTGCTTAATCGGCGGACATTCAGGTCTCAACGGCAAACGATGCTCCACAATATTGTTATCCAAACCTGGCATGTCTTGGTAGGACCAAGCAAACACGTCAACATACTCTCTGAGAAGCTCTGACATTTTTTCTTTGACCTCTGGGATAAGCAATGCTCCGACCTTAACTTCCTTTTTACCTTCTTCATCACCCAAATTGATCACCTCTATAGGCTCTTCAAACGGATGAATAGTCTTTTCATCGTGCTCAAGTAGATGGGAAATTTCATCAGGAACTTCTTCACTATCCTCTTCCTCGGCTCCGAACACAGGGAATTCAATGGTTAAGTCATGGATTAATCTGCACATATGATTATGCTTTATTTTAGAAATCGATTAATATGAATGTTGTACAAATAAAACAAAAGGTCATTATATTTTCCTATTACTACCAATTAATTTTCATTATTATTTCCCAGGAAAGTGAAAAAATAAAACAGTAGTGGACAAAATAACATTTTTATTCATGATTGGAAATACTTGAAACAAAGAGCCCAAACATTTTCTCTTTTGCCTTGGGCAGAGAAAAAGGATTTATTTTCAACATAGCCCGACACAAATACTTTTTGCCTTGGGCAGAGCGAAAGTTTTTTTTTTAAAATAAAACAAAACATTACTCATAAATGTGCATCACAACAGGAACATCAACAGCAATCCAGTTCTGGCAAACCACTCCATGCATTACAAAGTCGGGTAAATCCTCTTCAGAATCGTCTCCTATTATAGCATCAACTTCAGGAGGTGTTGGATGGATAAAACATGCGCTTCGGAAAACCTCTTGTATCGGACGGGTAACTGTTTCCTGCTTAACTCTTGTAGACACGGGATGAAAACTAAGACCTTCTCCAGACTTGTTCTCAGGCAAAGTCAACACCTGGCCCCAACCTTCAGCCGAACCACTTTCAACCACTCGTCGTGCATCCTCAAAAGAAGAAATAGAGGTCCCTTGCTTCTTCACTTCATTATTAGAAACAGATAGAGCTTGGAATTGGGTTCCAACATCCTCATCAGCATCAATAAAAGAGAAAGATGACAAATGGCTTACCACCATAGCCTGCTCTCCACCAATCATTACCAACTTTCCATGCCTCACAAACTTCAATCTCTGATGGAGCGTGGAAGTGACTGCCCCTGCATCATGGATCCACGGACGACCCAATAGGCAACTGTAGGCGGCACGAATATCCATTACTTGAAAAGTGATCTGAAAAGTAAAAGGACCAATTACTATAGGAAGATCCACTTCACCAATGACAGTCTTCCTAGAACCATCAAACGCTTTGACAATTACTCCACTGGGTCTTATGGGAGCACCTTGATATGAGAGTCGAGATAATGTAGTTTTGGGCATTACATTTAACGACGAACCTGTATCTACCAGCACACTTGATAAAGTATCATTTCCACAACTTATTGAGATATGCAAGGCCATATTATGATTCCTTCCCTCCTCCGGAAGCTCTTCATCACTGAAACCAAGATTGTTACACGAAGTAATATTTCCCACAATTCCATCAAACTGGTCAACCGTCACATCATGATCCACGAATGCCTGGTCCAAGACCTTCATCAAAGCTTCTCTATGGGCACCAGAATCTCTCAGTAAAGCAAGCAAAGAAATCTTGGAAGGAGTTTGCAAAAGTTGGTCCACAATCTTGTATTCACTTCTCTTTATGAGCTTCAGAATCTCATCATCATCGGGGTGTGGGATAGGTTCATTGGATCGGCCTACCTCAACCATGGGTTCAACATTTCTCGCTGGAATTTCTGCCGATATGGGCCTCCTGACTTGAACTTTTGGTCTTTTCAAAGGTGCTGCTGCAAAGACACGTCCGCTTCTCGTAACTCTACTCACATCAGCGATGTTAACAAAAGATGGCCTTGTTGGTATAGGGACTTCTACCCCATTCTCAATCATTGTGGCATTATACTTGTACGGTATAGCTTGGTCTGAATTGTAAGGCACAGGGCCAGGTGGATAAATGATCAAAGGAGCAACAGGTGCAGTCTGACTGTCGTAAACGATCTCTACTGATTCAGGTAAGTTGAATTGTGGTATTATAACATTCACTTCATCCACCGGATCTCTATCATGTGTAATAGTGATAACCCTCTGGTCCAACAATTTTTGAATATCCTCCTTTACAATAGGGCAATCAACTTCTCTTGAACAAAATTCACAAATATCATAATCATGATGATGCCTAAAAAAGGAAAGTCTTCTTAAGCTTTGATGTAACCTGATCAACAAATCTCTTATGTGTTCAACTTGAAAAACTCGAAACTTTCCCGGACAACCTTCCACCATATTCACTGATGCTGCCCCATGTCGAGGCAAAGGATTATCTCTAACATTCGGGTTAACATCCTTGAAAGACAAGATACCGTTCTTAATAAATCTCTGCACATCCGCCTTTAGAGCAAAGCAAATTTCAAGGTTGTGACCCGGTGACCCTTGATGATACTCACAAAACTGGTCCGCCTTGTACCACAGAGAAGTACTATTCGGTGCGACAAGAGGAGGCTTTATCGTTATGAGGTTCTTTCTGATCAGAGCAGGGTACAATTCAGTGTAAGTCATAGGAATGGAATCAAAGTGCGGTTTCCTTAGTGAACGATTCTAGTTGTTAAATTGATAAGCCTGTTGTCGAGGCTGTTGTTGAAATGGCCATTGCTGAATTGGTGGGGTTTGATGAGTTGGGGTCACCATTGTTGGGCGGACAGCCAGAGTGACTACCGCAACATGTGAGTAACCTCTCCTTGGTCTCTCGGGGAAAATTACACTAACATCTTGTTCTTTCCTTTTAGGGAAAGCACTTCCAAACTTCTTGATACTGCTAGACGGACTTCCTTCTTTAACCAAACGTCCTTCACGAATCCCTTCTTCCAACCGCATGCCCATACTTACCATCTCGGTGAAGTCACTGGGTGCGCTGGCAATCATTCTTTCATAATAAAAGGAACCAAAAGTCTTCAAGAATATCTTTGTCATCTCTTTCTCCTCAAGAGGGGGATAGATCTAAGCAGCAATTTCGCGCCACCTCTGGGCGTATTCCTTAAAGGACTCTCTGTCTCTCTGGGACATTGCCCGGAGTTAATCTCTGTCCGGCGCCATGTCGATGTTGTACTTATACTGGCGAACAAAAGCTTCACTAAGATCGTTGAAATTATGGATCCGAGTATTGTCCAAACCCATATACCACTTTAGAGCGACACCAGTCAAACTGTCTTGAAAATAGTGAATTAACAAGTCATGATCATCAGAATATGTGGACATCTTTCTCACGTACATAGTCAAATGACTCCGCGGACACGAATCACCTTTATACCTTTCAAAGTCTGGCACTTTGAATTTGGCTAGAATCTTCACATTTGGAACTAAGCACAGGTCATGAGCATTCTTTCCAAACAAATCTTTCCCCTTTAACGCTCTGATCTCCCTCTGCATCTCTTGAAACTGGTCTTGAAATTCTTCCATTCTATCGAAAAGACCCAGACTTTCAGCAGGCTCGGCATGATAAGCAGGTTCATTCATGTATGGCATAGAATGAACCACAGGAGCGACAGTTGTCATCACTGGTTGAGGGAAAGGTGCCACAGACGGGATTACAGGTGGCATAGCAGTTGTCTCCGGTTGAGGAAGAGACACAATGGGTTGAACCAAAGGCTGTACGACAGGCTGATACCCTTCTGGCACAAAATTATAAGGCATTCCCCACGGAAAACCTTTTGGCATCTGATGTTGAACCAGAGAGTTGATTTGAGTCACAGATGTTGGAACAGTGATAATCTCAGAAACCACAGTAGTTGAAGTCGGAATCTCAGCAGCTGCAGTCGATGGCTGATTCTGAGCAGCCATCAAACTTTCCACCAGCGCAGTTAGTTTCTCCATACCAACACGAAGGGTAGCGACCTCCTCACGAAGCTCGTGGTTTTCCTGTTCTAGATCTTCCATCTTCCTCTGACGATTGGCTCGGGTATAGTACCGATGAGACAGCTTGACAATCTATCGGAGTGAAAAAGAAACAAGGATAAGACTCTAGAAAACATGTGAAGTGGAATGTTGGATGATGCATGATATGCGATGCAAATGATCGTTCATTTTGATAGTTTTTCAAGGAACTTCAATAATTTTGCACACATCAATGGTAACGGAATTTGGAACAACAAAAACTCACTTCATTAATCAAAAGCGGTAAATTACAAATTACAACTTTAGAACAACAAAACAATAAATTACAGCTTTGGGACAACAACCCAAAAATAAAAGCAGTAAATTACAACTTTGGAACATAAAGCCCATAATAAAGCATTAAATTACAACTTTGGAACATGAAGCCCTTTTACAGAGTTTTACAAAATGACAATAGTAAAAATAAAACTAAGAGCCAAAGATCACTCAGAATCATTAGTTGAAGGACCAAATGCCAACTGTAACTGGAGCTTCCTGATCTTCTCTTCATAAAAGTCTTCCATATTTTTCTTCTCAGCTACTAGTCGATCAATGATTTCCTTTTGTGGATTAGGAACGAGAGCAACGCTTACCGAATCTTCCTTCTTTCTCTTCCTTTCACTAGCATATTTCTTCAGTAAAGCATCCTTTTGACGAAGCTTCTCATCATGATCAATGAACCAGCCGTCTTGAATAAATAGCAAATCCTCCTTTTCCTTTAGCTGTCGAGTCAGGACCCGATTCTCATATTCCGACATAGTATACTTTTCTTTCCAAGCATCTCTCTCGGACTTCATCCTATCCAGATTTCCTTGGTATTCTCCCATATTCTCGATGGGAACAACAGCAGATGACGATGCAACAGTAGGGAATAAAGGTTTCTCAGGTTTATAGGGCATCTTGAGAGCACTAGCCCTAGCACGGACCCATTGTAGGTAAGGCTCCAAAGAAACGGCACCTCTCTGTCCTAACATGTCTCTCCCTTTCCTATGGATGTGGCGCCAAGCTCCTTCGATCTCCTTCTTAGCTGCCTGGTGATCTTGTCCTTCTTGTATAAAGAAACCACTCACATGAATGTTGTTCGGCTTGTCCCTCATCGGGTATCCAAACTGACGGCGCGCGAGAACAGGATAATAGTTAATTCCTCCTTTCGTACCAAGGAGAGGCACGTTAGGAAAAGAACCATAGCTATCGATGATCTTCACGTCGTAGTAAACTCGATTATACCAATCAATGTCGAAATGAGTGAGAGCCATAATTTTTTGCGCCCATCGCGGCTCCTTCTCGAGATCCCAGAAAACATCAGACCTAGGTAGATGAGAAACATACCACTGATACAGCAACGGTGCACAACAAATAATCATCCCTCCTTGATAAGAGTTTCAAAGGTGGATGGAGTAGTAGGTATCTCCTAGCAGCGTAGGGACCGGATTTCCAATCAAGAAAATTCTGATGGTGTTGATATCCACAAACTTATCAACATTAGGAAACAAGAAAAGGCCATAAGCGAGCAAAGAAAAAACGTCTTTGAAGGCAATAGTATCTTTTGTCTCAGCGAAATGACGAGCTTTCTTCAACAAAAACTGCGCAGGTAAGCCTCGGATTCCCCCTTTGGTAGTCATGTTCTCCTCTATCTCCGACTTCTTCAAGTGGGTGATGGTCGCTATCTCGTGAGATTTGGGTTCCTCTTCTAAGACAGAAAAAGGAACACAGTCGGTGATCGGTAAACCAAGTATGTAGGAGTACTCTTCTAAGGTGGGCATTAACTGGTAATCTGGAAAGGTGAAGCATCGGTACAAAGGATCGTAGAATTGGACCAACGTATTAAGGATTCCTTCCTTCATCTTGCGCTTCATGAGAGGTATAAGGGACCCATATTTCTTCTGAAACTCCATCGGGTTCTCGATCTTAGGAATCAAACTCTTCAGTTCTTCGATCTCGGGCTCCTTAAAACTAAAACTTCGAGTGTTTCTTCTTCCAAACTCCATAATACCTGAGATGTCTGTAAAAATCATTCTTAAGTTCCTTGAAAAACAAGTTTTTTACAAAAAATGTTGATGGATGCATGGATGAATGATAATGCAACAGTTACATACAAGTTCACAAACATGGGGTTAAAAGGTTCAACGTTCGTGCATGGAGTCAAAGGGTAAAGCCCACCCCAAGGTATGTACTAATGGTTTAATCACACCTGTAAGACAAGGTTCTAATAGTTCCCAGAGTCTACGTTCCTCCTTCGGATATTACCAATGTCTTGATTACTCAATAATTAGCAATATTCTCAAGAGAAACTCGTCCGAGCGTAGCATCGTGTAACAATTACTTCCGGATTACTCCGTTTTAATTTCCGCACTACACCTAAAAGGCCAAGTTGGGTTAGGGTTCTACGATTCTCAATTTCTCTGGCTCCCAGGTCGAAAATAATAATGTCTTCTCGATTACTCGGTAAACAAATATTACGTTCAAAAGGGCCTTCCATTTAGTGGGGGATTTCATGCCTCCTTTTTCGGGATTACTCCCTCAAAGTTAACATGACTATACCGCCCGTCCTATCCTTAAGTGTAACTTAATCCGGGTATAGGATTCGTCCTTTGCAAAAAAATCCAAACAACCCCAATTTAAACACATAATCAAACAAATCAAATAATAATAAACAGACAAAACAAACTAGGCTTAACCCACTTAAGGATGGACCAGCAAGAGGTCAATGATTCCCCAGCAGAGTCGCCAATTCTGTAGCGATAAAAAATGTAGCGGGGTAAATCGGAGATCGAACTATTAATTAATTCGTCTCACAAAAAGCAAGAGTCGCCACCGCGCTTTATTATTTCCAAGGGAAAAGGGAAAAGAGCGAAATAAAACCCTAAAATATGCAATGTAAAATAATACTTTAAAAGTAATGAAAATACATGGTGTTTTGAAAAGAGGTCTAAGGTTCGGGGGTTGGTTATACAATGGGAAGGTATTAGCACCCAATGTATCTATAGTATTCTATAGGAACCTTTTGAAATATCTGTTTATTAAAATGTTTGTTTGATTAAAAAATAAATTGTTTTGGCCAAAAATGGGTATGGACGAGTTTTTGAAGACACGACGACCTAATGGCGAAGTTTTGACTTAAAAGGTGTGAGTTTTGAAGAAATTGGATATTTGGGAAAATTATCTTAAGTTTTTAATGAATGAGGGTATCCGCACGATGTTTTTTTGATGACATGAAGTCGACAAAAATTAAACAATTCCCTTGGATTTTGCAAGCAACATGAAGATTAAAACTAAAAGTATAAACACTCCAAGATTTTAAAAGAAAACCAAAAGAGAAGCCATGGAATTAAATCGAAATTATCACAAACTCAACCAACATGTATCATGGGAGGAACATCATAAGGGGCAATGAATTCAAAGAGATAACTTACAGACTTATCAATAAAAGACTAGTTAAAAAAACTAACAAAATTAACTAACATACTGACCAAACGAAATATCAAGATTTAAATAAATTATAAAAACTAAACTATTTAAATGGGTTATAAACTGAAAACGAAATAAAGGTCCGGCATGGGACAGAAATCGAAATCGAACAATGCCCCTTTCGAACTCTCTTTTTCTCTTCGAACTCCCTCTTTCGAACTCTGCTTTTCTTTCTTCGAACTCCCTCTTTCGAACTCTGCTTTTCTCTCTTCGAACTCTCTCTTTCGAACTCTGCTTTTCTCTCTTTCGAACTCTCTCTTTCGAACTCTGCTTTTCTCTCTTTCGAACTCTCTCTTTCGAACTCTGCTTAAAACGAAATCAAACAATACCAACAATGAATCCTGCTCCATCAATTGGAACTCTTCTCACTCTCTAAATCAAAAACGAACAACAACACTGCTTCTGGCTTCGAATTCCTAAATCAAAACGAACAACACCACTGCTACTTGTTTCGAATTCTTCCTAAGTCAGAATGAACAACACCACTATTTCTTGTTTCAAATTCTTCCTAAGTCAGAACAAACAACACCACTGTACTGGTTTTGAACTCTTCCTAAATCAAAACGAACGACACCCCTGCTACTAGTTTCGAACTCACTCTCCCCTAAATCGAAATCGAATAACAATACAGTTTCTAGTTTTTTCATGCAGTTAAAGATCAAATCAACAAGGTGACAAACATTCATGGCAAGAGAAACAACAAACAATCTCAGGGGGTTCTGATTTATTGAAACATCAACAACAAAAAAAGGCAGCAATAACATTTAGTTCACAGCATACATCATTATGAAAAGCATGGCAACAAATTTTTTTGAGAAAAAAAAGTAGGGAGACTTACAAGATCAGAGCAAGTCTGATGGTTTCGATTTTTGACAATGAAATAATAGAGAAATCCAGAGATGAGGTAATATACTCTTTTAATTCCTTCTGTTTCCAGAAACTGACTCGAAAATGTTGTTTTGTTGAGTTTGCTGGTATGATTGGAGCTTGGTTCGAAATGGTGCAGGTTGGAGGAGCTTCTGTTTACAGTTTGTGGTTGTGTATGTTCGAAGGTTTGAGCTTGTGGTGTAAGGACCGGTTTGAGTTATGCAGGCTAGTGCTTGGTTCGAAACAGGTTTTGCAAGTGTGAGAACTTGCAGGTTTGTGCTTGGTTCGAAACAGGTTTTGCAAGTGTGAGAACTTGCAGGTTAGTGCTTTTTCTTTGTGAACTCTTTGTGAACTATATCTTTTTTCGCTCTCCTAAAATATGCATAACTGTCTGCTTATATAGTGAAACAAGAATGAGGTTTTGGGAGGGAATTTTGGTGAGTTTGAACAAAAGGAATACCCTGTTTTCGACACTTTTTGATGCAGTTTTGGTATGTGTCATTTAAGGCAATTCCTGGACTGATGTGCACAGGTTTTTGGACTGGTGTTCAACAGTTTTTTGGTTGGTGGTGGATGCAGCAGAGGTGACCGTTAATGGGCAGCAGTAACAGCAGAATTTGGACTGATGTTGTGCAGCATAAGGACAAACTTATAATGGACATATTTAATAATTATAATATTAATAATAACAGCAATGACAATAATAATAAAATAAATGTTAGTAAAACTAAACTGAAAATATAAAAGTGAAATAAAAAGATATTAAAATTTTTGGTTTTTCAAATAAAGTGATGCAAAAATATAAATTATATGTAACTAAGATTTTTTTGATAATTTTAAATTAACATAAAGAAATTGCAAAATAAAAATAAAAGAATGTGAAATTACTATTTTTTTTGAGATTTTTTTACTAAATTAAATCTAAAAGACTATAATTTTAACTTAAATGATACAAGAACAAAAAAACTAAATGAAACTTAAGGAAACTAATTTTTTTATATTTTGAATAAAAGCGTAAATAAAATGGAAATAGCATGAACTAAATATTTTTTAGGATTTTCTTTTTTATGAAAATAAGAATAAAAGAAAGATGATAAAAAAAATAATGAAAAAAAACATGATTTAATAAAGTCGGACAAAAACCAGTTAAATTTCACTAAATTCACAACAATTTCTAACGTTCTATTTTTTGGTGGATCCTCAAAGCATAATCATCTCTTGACTTGTAAAGAAAAGTTGTAGTTGTTGCAGAGGAGAATCATATGTAAAAGAACCACTAAAAAAATGTCGAAATTTGAAGAAGTTATGAATTTTTTGAAGTTGTGAACGCTTGCTATGTAACAATGCAGATGGGAGGTGGTATCTTAGGTCAAAATTTGGGGTATGACAATGTCATGAAGTACTAACTGACTGTAGAACTTTAGTTGAACAACTTGGCCATTATGAAGTAGTGAGATAGCCGAATTTGGTGCAAATCTGAAGATTGGTTGATACTCGATACTACACTCATTGAGATCAGACTTTTGGGATATTTTGGCCACAAGAAAAGATTGATTATGCTAAAACAATTCCCAATGAAGAAAGATCAATGATATTGAGATTCCCTAGAACCCGTTTACTTTCTAGGACAGGTTGAACCAACTAAACTTCAAGAGGGTACTTACCTATTGTAGCGGTAGAAATGTTTAAGACTAAGCCATTGGATTGACTAGACTTACACAAATCAAAATAGAAATCGCCACCGCGCTTTATTGTTTCCAAAGGAATGAGAAAAGAGTGAGTACCCAAAAAGAGAGGGAAAGATTCAAGGTAAGGGGGTTGGTTATGTAAAGTGAAGGTATTAGCACCCTAAACATCTACGGTACTCCACAAGAACCTCTTTGTAAAAATCTGTATATTTTGGTTATAAAATGTTGTATGAAAAATAGATGGTGGAGGTGAGAAAAGAAGTATTTTTTATGGTTTTTGCATCCGCCGTGGTTGTGAACCTTTAGTGCCTACGTACCACCTTTCGTGCAATAAGGGATCAGGGTACATGTATTTCCTCTTTTAAAATTTTAAAACACAAGTGTGTTGGTTGATTTTATGAGATAAGACATCATCTTCATTGTCCGTATGGAAAATATACTTACTACCCACAATCATGAGAAAGGAGAATTTGCATCATCTCAAAGTGGGGGATATGACTTGGATTTTAAAATCAATAAATACCTCACTCAACACCCAAGTGGAAAATATAGCTCTTCACTACATATTATAGAAGTATAGTTGTTTGCATTACTACAAGGAATGGCAAGAGTCCAATCTTTTGAGAAAAGTTTTTAAAGTAAAAAAGCCAAAGTGGAAAAATGGTTTGAAATGAGATTGATTGACTTTTAGTCTTCTCACAACAAATGTCAAGGAATTATTAAGTTGATTGAAGTTTATTTATGAAAATGTTTTGAAAATGCATGGACATGAGTCCAAGTTTATTATGAAAGTGGTTCAAGTTTAAAAACAAGAAGAGTTTTCAAAAGGAGGGTGAAGATTTTTGAAATTTAAGAAGATGGGAGGAGAAGAAGAGACTATCCTAAAGCATAAGGTAAAAGCTAGGGATAAGAACCATCTAACCAACAAGAAGCCAATATTTTACATTATGAGGCAAGATAGAATTACCATTCCTTAGATTAAAACCAAACAAGCAAAGATACTAGACCTCTTAAGAGAACCAAACTTCAAGTGTATTAAGTCTTCACAAAAATTGGGCACAGTAACGGCTGTATACGGGTGAATTCCAGATTACAAATAAAGAATGTAATCACAATAACCTGTATACAAAACAAACAAACAACCCAATGTCTTGAGGTAAACCTCAAGAACTCCAGAAAAAATATCAATTAAGGTCACAAGGTCTCCAACATAGGCCAAGGTTTCTAACCCTAAGTCCAAGAAATCCAATGCTCCATAATGCCAAGGATAGTAACCAAATAGTCCAAGTACCATTAAAGCCTTTTTTTAGGGTTCATGTTGATTATTAGATGTCTTGAAAAAGAATAGAAAGGCTCAAGTGAGCAAAACAAAGATAACAAGGATATAAATGCTCAAGTGAGCAAAATATAAATAACATGAAATGTAATGCTTAAAGTAAATGGTAAATAAGGCAAAAAATAAAATAAAAGCATAAAGTGAAACAAATTAATAATTAGTGGTTAGTTGGATAACCATCTTGAAAGTTGCATTTGGAACTCATTAGAGGATTGGTAGAACCAAAGCCTCCAAACAACAAGTTGCATTTTCTTTTTGTCAAGTATATCATCCATTTGGAATCCTCACAAGTACCATTTAATGATCAATGATGTTTAAGTGATCCGCGTGGACCAAAAGTTTTGTAGATCCATTAGAGGATTGCTAGAACCAAAGCCTTCACACAATGAATCTCAAAGTTATTGGATCAAAGGGATCAAATTAACATACTTGGGCTTGCAAACATAGGTTTGGGCCACGAATGATCATTTATTCGAATCGGGACAAAATTTAGCACTATGTTAAGCAATCGTAAGTGGACTTATATAGAAGTCGCACCTATTTTGAGGCAGGTCAATAGAAATCTATGCACCATTTGTTTTGAGACATGATATAGAGATCATGCTCCAATAACACTTAGTGCAATAAGAAAGGGATGAGATGAAGAGAGGTCGGAAAGAATAAAAACCACATTTGAATTAAATTTTAATTAAACTATTATTAAAATCATTCATCCATTTTTATGGAGTTAGACTCAACATCATGGATCCAATGATGTTAACAAAGTTCATAATCAAAAATTCAACCCAAGATCAGCCAGAAAATAATCACAAAATTGCATTTAATATATACATTAAAAAAAGTTTTAAAATAAAAATAAAAGAGAAAAATGTCAATTATGTTCAAATTAATCAAGAAATAAAAAGTAAGACCATAGAAAAATCTGAAAAGGACTCAAATATTTTTATAAAATTTTTGGTATTTTTTTAAAGTCAGAAATTATTTTTTTAATTAAAATAAATGGGTAAAAGAACCAAAAATTATTAAAAAATACCAAAGTCAGAAGTAAAAAATAAATGAGGTCACCAATATTTTTCACAATATCATTGGGTCATTCCATAATTTTTTCATAATTTAAAAATGCATAAAAGTATTTTTAAACATTTAAAACACTTCAAATAAAGTGAAAGTTTATAAAAAAATATCAAAACACAAAATAAAATTGTGAAAAAATAAAAATAGGAAAGAGAAGAATCAAAAATATTTTTCATTATTTTTTCAGATTTTTTTGACTAAAAATGAATTTTCTATGATTTTTTGAAGTTTAAAACAATTAAATATAAAAATCAAAAAATAAAATAAAAACCAAAAAGATGTCGACCAATGGATGAGATTCAAAATGCGTTAGTAATCAAATCCAAGGGATCTGGTGCGATGTGCATATCATGGTCATTAGTGAATAAAACACTGGATCACTTATTAAATCAGAAATTAAAAAAAAAACAAGTTACGCGCCTTCATTGGTTGGAAGATGACACGTTGGTCATCTTCAACCTCCAGTCAACATTAATTGCAGATCTCTTAAACTGTAAAATCAGAAGCTCATACCTATGACATTCGCTTCGTCTCTTCAAGACGAAGACAACCACACCTTCGCGACAAATTTATATAAAATGTAGCTCAAGCAATTTGGAAGGAAAGTTTTGAAAAGGGATTTGAAATTTCATGGTCAAAACGTGTTTCTACATAAAAGTAAGTGTTACGACTAAAACCAGGGCAATGAGAGCATCACAATGATATCAAAGTTTTAAAGAATTGATGGAGAAATCTACCTATTGAAGTTGAGTTGCAGAGCTATGAAACTAGACTTCTATGGAGCAACATAGGGCACGATTCTTGAAGGTAATTGTATGTTATCTCAAGGAAGATCAAGGAAGGTGAATTGATAGAAAAATCAGATTAAAAAAGGCTTGAACACTTATTACGAAGTTATAGAAAATTGAGTTATGAAGCAAGTTTGGTAGGGTGATTCTGGTTATTCAAGCTTGAGGAAATGAATGGGGGATGACCCTCTATTTATAGGAGAATGAATGGGATCCTCAAGCGTGTGAAATGATGAAGTTTGGAGGGAAATCGTGGGAGGTCTGCAGCATGAACAAAGTGTGACTTGTTTAACATCAAAACTCATCTAAATCGTGTGTTTCATGATGCTAAACACATTTGGAAAGTTTCTAAACATGATTAGAAGGAAAACGCATGGTAAACTTGTGATTAAAAGCCAAAACAAAGATTTTAAATTCTGACTTGTGATGAAACTTCAGTTTCAAGCTACCAATTTCAAAACAATGGCATTTTCAACTCAAGGGGTCTTAGGGCATGATTCTTGATGCTCTAGAAAGATGAGGTTGTAAGCTTTGCAATGGAAAAATAAAGGAGTTAAATGGATGCTTGAGATGAAAGTTGCATTGAGTCAAAGTTGGGGAAAAAGGGTTGACTTTCCATACTTAGAAATATTTCAAATGTTTCTTCAAAAGTGACCTATAATGTTTTGCATCCAAACAAGGCCTTCCACTTGGAATTTTCTCTTGACCAAAAAATATGGCATGAAATAGACCTCTTGAATGAAATTTTGAAACTTGAACCATTCAAAATATCCAAAAATTGAGAGAGTTATGAATTGTTTAAGTTGGCAAAAAAATCATGAAATGACCAATAATCTTTTGTCTCCTTAGGGAATCTTCCATCCATTTTCTCACTTTGCACATAAAGGAAGGAATAAGGATCACATCCTCAATATAATTATGGAAAAGATTGGGCTCGAGGTGATAAAAATTGACCAAGTTATGATCATTTGAAGTCACACATGAGAAAATGAGGGTTCATCTAGAGGACTTGTAATCTTTCTTCATCATCAAGTTTCTTTCACATGAAAACTCCTTGAAACTTTTGAAGTGATTTGTTAATGACCCTTTTAAGAGAAGGATGTCTTTGGAAGAACTCAAAAATACCAAAAGATGAGCAAGATATACTTCTTTGAAGTTAAAAACCCTAGCTCCTAGACCAAGAAAATTCTTTGAGGAACTTTGACAATTTTGACCAACCTTCTTGTACCAACACTCTTGATTTGTAAATAGAGGTTATTGAGGATGATAATTAGAACTTATAGACATCAAAACCACTTCCATATCTTGATAATTTAGAGAAATATGCACTTGTGATCAATGGGAACAAGACCTTGTCCAATCATGACAACTTCTTCGATAAACCCCTTGTACCTTTGAATCAATTTCATAATTTTGAAATGTGATGAAACCAAAATAAACCTTGCCATGCCATTTCTTCCAAAACAACTTCAATAGTGAGGTTCGTATTTCTAAAGCTTTATTGACTAGGGCATGGAAATAAACTCATGAACCCATGGATCAATTTGCTAAGCCAAATTGCCTTTACCTACATTATTAACAAGTAAGACCATCCAACATTGCATTTTATTAATTAGAAAGAAAATCAAGACAAAATATCCATGATCACAAAAGAAAACAAGTCAAGATGCTTGGTGATTCCTCAAAGAGCAAAACTAAAGATATGGAGGAGGACCAAAAACCCTAATGTGATCTTGTTGTGATTGGATCAATATGGTATGATGAAGGGATCTTAGGGGCAAAAATTGGGGTATAACGGCTGCCCTTATTTAATTTTCTTCTATCCGGAGATACGAAGGTTAAAAATCTTCGTGTCGACGCGATCGAAGATACTTAAATATAAAACAACCCTATTTTTGACCTTAAGATGCCATGCAATGCTTATGAATATGAATGCACATGGACAAATTCAAAGGGACGCAAAACACCACAGGGGATGTAACAAAATAAAGAAACAAAAGAGAAACCCGACCAGGAAAATAAGTCACTGGTGGATCAAAAGACCCGACTTAGAGGATGATAAAAAGGCAAAGGATACACCAACTTTTACTGAAGGTGAAACTACCAACATTCATCGAGGGTAGAAAGAGAAAAGAAAATAACACCACCAACGTTCACTGAAGGTGACCTACCAACTTTCACTGAAGGTAGAAGGAAAAGAAATATCATAGTACCATTGTTCACTGACGATGAACCACCAATGTTCACTGAGGGTAGCAAAAAGATAACAATCACCAACTTTCATTGATGGTGACCTACCAACTTTCACTGTAGGTAGAAAGAGAATATATCATATCATCGCCATTCACTGACGATGAACTACCAACATTCACTGAGGGTAGCAAAAAGATAACAATCATTGACGTTCACTGCCGATGACCTACCAACTTTCACTGAAGGTAGAAAGAGAATATATCATAGCATTGCCATTCACTGACGATGAACTACCAACGTTCATTGAAGGTAGCAAAAAGATAACAAGCACCAACTTTCACTGAAGGTGACCTACCAACTTTCACTGAAGGTAGAGAGAGAATATATCATAGCATCACCGTTCACTGACGATGAACTACTAACGTTCACTGAGGGTAGCAAAAAGATAATAATCATCGATGTTCACTGCCGATGACCTACCAACTTTCACTGAAGGTAGAAAGAGAATATATCATAGCATCACCGTTCACTGACGATGAACTACCAACGTTCACTGAAGGTAGCAAAAAGATAACAATCATCGACATTTACTGCCGATGACCTACCAACTTTCATTGAAGGTAGAAAGAGAATATATCATAGCATCACCGTTCACTGACGATGAACTACCAACATTCACTGAGGGTAGCAAAAAGATAACAATCATTGATGTTCACTGCCGATGACCTACCAACTTTTACTGAAGGTAGAAAGAGAATATATCATAGCATCGCTATTCACTGACGATGAACTACCAACATTCACTGAAGGTAGCAAAAAGATAACAAGTCTTTTCCCAAAAATTTGGCGTTTCTCCTAGAACGGGTCTCAACTTCTTCTTAAACCGAGGTATTCTTCCTGGAAAGGATAATATATAATCTATCTCAAATAAAGAGACTACCACTTGTAAAGATTTCTTAACAAACCGTCCATGTTGTATTGGACGACTAACTATCCACTCATAGAGAAGATAGTAAAGGAAAGAAACATCGACTTTTATGGGGAAATACAAGTTGCTCAAATAAAGAGACTTGTTATTTGTCGTTATGGAGACTTGAAAAAAAAACTTCCTGGGGAAATGCCGACATATTCCTGCTGGGGAGATAAAATCTTCTCGTGCAAAATAAATGCACATTCTCAAACCAAAACTCGAAGCTTTCAGAAATACAAAGTAATAATCTTGCTGGGAAACAAAGATTCAATCCAGAAATAAACTAGAGTAAAATGGTCTACCAAAATACATTCTTTGAGAAATGAACTCAAGAGAGAAACTCAAATCATCCAGTTGAGGAGCTGTGTAGGAAGGCTAAAGCAAAAAATCTTCCACGAGGGGTAACTCAGTGGGGAAATTGAAAGAATATACACTTCTTGCTTAAAGTTGACACTCTATTGGAGAGAGGACAACACAAACCTGCAAAATAAGGTAATATCTCAACAAAATATTAGTGGATATGAATGAGCAATGATTTGCTAAGTTTAGTTGCATGATGTATGTATGAATGTATGAGTGATATCGTGCATATGCTGACAAAACAAACATATAGTACTGGGGATAAACAAACAAAACCAACTCGGGCGCAAACAACACTCGGCTAAATCACATCCAAGACGATCATTTCATAAGAAAATAGGCACAAACCGAGGAAACAAAATCCTACTGCATGGCTTAACCTTACTGGGGAGAAACATAACATAGCGACAAAACAGTACAGATACAAGGATATAACATCCTTCTCCAGGCTTCACCAGGGAATAACACTCAGACTTCAACGGGGAAATAAATATTTTCAAATGTAACACTTCTACTGGGGATTGCAAAACTAATTTCAAATAAAGCAGATGGACACCAAATCATCAAATCATTCACTGGGGAATTCAGGCCCATTTTGAAGGAGGAAAAGCATACAAACTTCACTAAGGCACATAACGCTTCAACTTTGAGACATCTATTGGGGACTTTGTGCTGACTCCATTGAGGAGGTCAAACACCACATCATCAAGGGAAAAACCAATATACGTTCTTCACTGGGGAAACCGGAGATACGTGTTCTTCGAGAGTAATAATTATACCAACTTCTCTGGGAAAAGAGGACTTCTATCCAATCAGCGAAACCTTCACTAGAGAAATCTTGGATTGAGTCTTCATATCATGTAAACTTAGAAAAGAAGAAAAATGAACCAAGACTTGCCTGGGGACACTGGAGTCACAAAACCAATATAGCGAAAACGTCCTGAGAAAACCTTCCCGGGGAAAACAAAACTTCTCAAAACCACTGGAGTTCATCCGTTTCTGGGATCACTACTTTTGTTTTCCTCTTGAATCACAAAATCTAAAGTAAAAGTAAATTGTAAATTCTTTTTGAAAAACAATTTTGTTATTTAATCTCTTTGCTTTGAAAATTATTATCAATAATTAATGGAGTCTTTGTAAGCTAAATAAAACAAGAAATACAAAGAATTGGGTAAAAGCTCAAATTTCATTGATAGAATGGTAGTCTGCGAATGGCGAGACTCCATGGATGATTACAAATTTCAGAAAATGGTAATATATAATGGAAAAGATACATTGAGATACAATGACCACTATCCCCTCTAACAACTTTTGAAATCCTGAGCAGCAGCTTCCGTTGAAGTATGGTAAGAATCCAAGAAGATTGTTGCTTCAATGATCAAGTCTTGTGTGATGTAGTTACTTGCCAAAAAAAATCCCTAACTTTTGCCTAAGCTGCCCTTGCGGGTTTTCAACTTAGTGGGAAATTTATTCTGTTTATGTCTCTAATTTTTTCCCTGACCGCCCTTTCGGGTTTTCGGTCTACCGAGACGCTATTTTTTGCCTAAGCTGCCCTTTCGGGTTTTCAACTTAGTGAGTTGTTCTTTTTATTTCTTTAGGCGAAGTATTTCTTGACTGCATCAGCATTCATGGGACGTGAGAACTCCTCGCCATCCATAGTTTCAAGAATTAATGTACCACCAGAGAAGGCTTTCTTGATAACATATGGGCCTTCAAAACTGGGAGTCCACTTGCCCCTAGAATCAGCATTAAAAGAAAAGATCTTCCTGAGCATGAGGTCGCTTTCTCTGAATTCACGAGGCTTGACCTCCTTATGAAAAGCTTTCTTCATCCTCTTCTGATATAACTTCCCATGACACAAAGTCGCCATCCTCTTCTCTTTGATAAAATTCAATTGGTCAAATATGTTCTGGACCCATTCAACCTCTGACAACTTGGTTTCCATTATCACACGCAAAGAGGGAATCTCAACCTCGATTGGGAGTACCACTTCCATTCTATACACAAGGGAGAATGGGGTTGCTCCTGTTGAAGTGCGGACAGATGTCTGATATCCATGCAAAGCAAAAGGGATAATTTCATGCCAATCTTTATAAGTAACAACCATCTTCTGGATGATCTTCTTAATATTCTTATTAGCAGCTTCAATAACCCCATTCATCTTTGGCCTGTACGGAGATGAGTTATGATGTACAATCTTAAATTCCTCACAAAGTTTTGTCATCATCTTATTGTTCAAATTCGATCCATTGTCGGTGATAATTCTGCTCGGCACACTCCGACATATAAGATTATTCTTAATGAAGCACATAACCACATGCTTGGTAACGTTAGCATATAAAGCAGCTTCCACCCATTTGGGGAAGTAATCAATTGCTACCAAAATAAAGCGGTGTCCATTCGAAGCTTTGGGTTCTATCATCCCAATTATGTCAATACCCCCACATAGAGAAAGGCCACGGAGAAGAGATCACATTGAGAAGTGTCGGAGGCACATGAACCTTGTCCGCATAAATCTGGCATTTATGACACTTCTTTGCAAATTTGTAACAGTCAGATTCCGTTGTCAGCCAATAATAACCTGCCCTTAGCATCTTTTTAGCCATCGAATATCCATTGGCATGAGTTCCAAATGAACCTTCATGAATCTCATGCATCAACGCGTCTGCTTCGTGTCTATCCATGCATCTGAGCAGGACCATGTCATAATTTCTCTTGTACAACACATTTTCAGTGAGGAAGAAACTACCAGCCAATCTTCTTAATGTCTTTTTATCTTTATTCGATGCACTAATCGGGTATTCCTGAGTTTGAACAAAATGCTTGATATCATAATACCAAGGTTTCTCATCCGCTACCTCCTCTGTTGTAAACATATGAGTAGGCCTATCCAGTTTCCGAACTATAATTCGAGGTATATCATTCCAAGTATTCACTTGATACATAGAAGCCAGAGTTGCCAGAGCATCCGCCATTTGATTTTCATCTTTAGGAATGTGATGGAATTCAACTTTATTAAAGAAGGGTAACAATCTTCTAGCATAATCTTTATAAGGGATCAAGCCGGGGTGACGAGTATCCCACTCTCCTTTAATCTGATTTATTACCAAAGCTGAATCACCATACACATCTAGAATTTTAATTCTGAGATTAATAGCTTCCTCGAGACCCATGATGCAAGCCTCATATTCTGCCATGTTATTAGTACAATCAAATGTCAACCTTGCAGTAAAAAGAATGTGTGATCCATGTGGAGTGACAATCACAGCACCAATTCCTTTACCATAAGCATTCACAGCTCCATCAAATATCATACTCCAGCGAGATTCAGGATCAGGACCTTCCTCAGGCAATGGTTCATCACAATCTTTCACTTTCAGAAACATCACATCCTCATCAGGGAAATCATACTTCACAGACTGATAATCATCAACTGGTTGGTGAGCAAGATAATCTACCAACACACTGCTCTTAATAGCTTTTTGAGTGCAGTATTCGATGTCATATTCAGATAACAACATTTGCCAGTGGGCAATTCTCCCAGTAAGAGCAGGCTTTTCAAAAATGTACTTGATTGGATCCATTTTGGAGATTAACCAAGTAGTGTGATTCAACATATACTACCACAAACATTTTGCCGCCCATGCTAGAGGACAACATGTCTTTTCCAGCATGGAATATCGTGATTCACAATCAGTAAACTTTTTACTGAGATAATAAATGGCATACTCTTTCTTCCCTGTTTCATCTTGTTGTCCCAGAATACAACCCATGGAATTATCTAATTATGTCAGATACATAATAAATGGTCTTCTTTCAACAGGAGGGAGCAAGATAGGAGGTTCAAGCAGATATTCTTTAAGACTTTCAAATGCCATTTGGCAGTCATCTGTCCACACACAACCTTGATCTTTCTTTAACAACTTAAAGATTGGTTCACACATTGTAGTCATGTGGGAAATGAATATGGAGATATAATTCAAACGCCTGAGGAACCCTCTAACTTGCTTTTCAGTTCTCGGTGCTGGAATTTCTTGAATTTCTTTGACTTTATCAGGGTCAACTCCAATTCCTTTCTGGCTAACAATGAAACCCAACAATTTCCCTGATCGAACACTGGAGGTACATTTATTTGGATTCAAGCGGAGACGATACTTCCTCAAACGCTGAAACGACTTTAATAAATCTTCTGCATGCCCTTATTTAGTCTGGGATTTAGCAATCATATCATCGACATATACCTTAATTTCCTTGTGCATCAGGTCATGGAATAGGGTTGTCATAGCCCTCTGGTACGTTGCACCAGCGTTCTTCAACCCGAAGGGCATCACTCTCTAACAGAATGTTCCCCAGGGTGTGATAAACGTTGTTTTTTCCATGTCCTCAGGAGCCATTCTTATTTGATTATACCCAGAAAATCCTTCCATGAACGAGAAAACTTTGAATTTTGTTGTGCTATCCACTAACATATCAATGTGTGGCAATGGAAAATCATCTTTTAGACTAGCTTTATTTAGATCTCTGTAATCTACGCACATGCGAACTTTTCCGTCTTTCTTTGGTACTGGGACAATATTTGCAATACATTGAGGGTACACTGATGTCACAAGAAAACCGGCATTAATCTGCTTTAGAACTTCCTCTTTGATCTTCACTGCCATATCTGGGTGAGTTCTTCTCAACTTCTGTTTGATTGGCGAACACTCTGGCTTCAACGGTAAACGGTGCTCTACAATATTTGTATCTAGACCAGTCATATCTTGGTAAGACCAAGAAAAAATGTCCACATACTCTTTCAACAACTCAATCAACCTGCTCTTCACATCAGGATGCAGTAACACTCCAATCTTGACTTCCTTCGGGTCTTCTTCTGAACCCAAATTGATTACTTCCAATGGCTCTTTATATGGCTGAATGGCATCCTCCTCGTGCTCAAGAAACCGTGAGACCTCTTCTAGGATCTCATCATAGTCTTCTTCTTCGGCCCCATACGCAGGACATTCAAAGTTGGAAGAGGGTGCAGGGTCATTGTATTCAACGGGTTTTTTAATTAATTTGCACATATGATTTATGATTGTTTTTAGAAACTGACACATATAAAAAGTGATCATGCATATTGAATTTCACTTATTATTTATTTTGAAAGGTTTTTTCTGATTACCATTTTCCAAGAAAAAAGAAAAAAAATAAAACACAATTTGGGAAATAAAGACAACTTTTATTGTTGATTTTAAAAGTCACAGCAAACAGATAAGCCCATACAATATTAATACTTTCACCTTGGGAAGAGTGAAAGCTTTTCAAAAAGATTAACAAAACAAATTACTTTGAAACATGTATGCAAGAGGGAACATTAATGGTGATCTAGTTCTGAACCCTAACCCCGTGCGTCACAAAATTCGGCATTTCTGGCTCTGCTTCATCTTCCACAATGGCATTAATCCCGAAAACAGTTGGATGAAGATAACCCCCGCTACGATAGATGTCTTGATACTTGCTTACAGCAGACTTCGTCTTCATGCTCTTACCTTTATCATTCTTCATAGAGAACCCCAAGTCAACTCTATTCTTGTTTACAGGTGGATCCACAATCTGTCCCCATATTTCACTATGACCATTACGCATAACTTGTTGTGCATCTTTAAGTGAAACCATAAAATTGTCATTTCCCCTTATGTTGTCAATGGATAAAGCTTGTAACTGGGTTCCAACATCAGCTTCACCTGCCTCCACAATGCTGAAAGAGGACAAATGAGATATCAATAATGCTTGTTCTCCATTTATGATCACCATTTTTCCTCCGCGTACAAACTTCAGCTTTTAGTGTAAAGTCGAAGTGGCAGCCCCTGCCTCATGTATCCACGACCGTCCCAGCAAGCATCTATAAGTGGGTACAATATCCATGAAAGGAACACGATCGGTAACAGGTAAATCCAATAGATAGGAATACTCCTCCAGTGTAGGCATCAACTGATAGTCCGGGAAAGTAAAGCAATGATACATCGGATCATAGAACTGGACCAAGGTTAAGAGAATACCCTCCTTCATCCTAAGCTTCATGATGGGAATGATGGATCCATACTTCTTCCGAAAATCTGCAGAACACTCAATCTCGGGAATTAGACTGATCAACTCATCTATCTTGGGATCCTTGAAACTGTATTTTCCAGTCTTTCTTTTTCCAGAATCCATGGTCAAAAAGGTACCTGAGATATTCATAAATGGTCACTTTTAAGTCCCTTGAAATGAAATTCCTTCAAAATATGCTTATGAGTGCATGGATGCATGATGCAACAATCACACACAAGATCACACATATAGGGTTCATAAGTTCAACGTCACGAGCATGAGGTCGAAGGTAATACCCATAAGGTATGGTCTAAAAGTTATCACCTGCCGAACAAGGTTCTAGAGGTTCCCAGAGTCTACATCCTTCCTTCGGATATTACCAACTTCCCGATTAACTCGGTAATTAGTAACATTCTCAAGAAAAACTCATCTGAGCGTAGTATCACGTGACAACTATTTCCGGATTACTCTGTCATAGCTTCCGCACTACACCTAAAAGGCCAATATGGGTTAGGTATTCTACGGTCCTCAGCTTCAGCAGGCTCCCAGGTCGAAAGCAGTACGTCTTCCCGATTACTCGGTAAACGACACTACAGTAGGGGCCTCCACTGAATGGGGGATCTTATGCCTCATTTTTTGGAATTACTCCCTCAAAGTTAACGTGACTATACCACCCGTCATATCTTAAAGTTTGACCAAGTCGGGGTATAGGACTTATGAGTAATCACCAAGCACCCTGGAAATCAGGAAAATCCAGATAAACATATATACAACATATAACACATAAACAACAATAGCACATATACAGATATAAACAAAGATAGGCTCAGCCCACTTAGGGATGGACCAGCAAGAGGTCAATCTTTCCCCAGTGAAGTCGCCATTTTTCTATAGCGGTAGAAATGTTTGAGTCTAAGCCATTGGATTGACTAGACTTACACAGATCAAAATAAAAATTGCCACTGCGCTTTATTATTTCCAAAAGAATAGGATAAGAGCGAGTAACCCAAAAAGAGGGGGAAAGATTCAAGGTAAGGGGGTTGGTTATGAAAAGGGAAGGTATTAGCACCCTAAACATCTACGGTACTCCACAGGAACCTCTTTTAAAAATCTGTATATTTTGGTTATAAAATGTTGTATGAAAAATAGATGGTGGAGGTGAGAAAAGAAGTATTTTTTTATGGTTTTTGCACCCGCCGCGGTTGCAAACCTTTAGTGCCTACGTACCACCTTTTGTGCAATAGGGGATCATGGTACACATAGTTCTTGTTTTAAAATTTTAAAACACAAGTGTGTTGGTTGATTTTATGAGATAAGACATCATCGTCATTGTCCGTATGGAAAACATACTTACTACCCACAATCATGAGAAAGGAGAATTTGCATCATATCAAAGTGGAGGATATGGCTTGGATTTTAAAATCAACAATGCCTCACTTAACACCCAAGTGGAAAATATATCTCTTCACTACATATTGTAGAAGTATAGTTGTTTGCATCACTACAAGGATTGACAAGAGTCCAATCTTTTGAGAAAAGTTTTTAAAGTAAAAAAGCCAAAGTGTCAAAATGGCTTGAAATGAGATTGATTGACTTTTAGTCTTCTAACAAAAAATGTCAAGGCATTATTAAGTTGATTGAAGTTTATTTATGAAAATGTTTTGAAAATGCATGGACATGAGTCCAAGTTTATTATGAAAGTGGTTCAAGTTTAAAAACGAGAAGAGTTTTCAAAAGGAGGGAGAAGATTCTTGAAATTTAAGAAGATGGGAGGAGAAGAAGAGACTATCCTAAAGCATAAGGTAAAAGCTAGGGATAAGAACCATCTAACCAACAAGAAGCCAATATTTTACATTATGAGTCAAGATAGAATTCCCATTCCTTGGATTAAAATCAAACAAGCAAAGATACTAGACCTCTTGAGAGAACCAAACTTCAAGTGTTTTAAGTCTTCACAAAAATTGGGCAGAGTAACGGCTGTATACGAGTGAATTCCAGATTACAAACAAAGAATGTAATCACAATAACATGCACACAAAACAAACAAACAACCCAATGTCTTGAGGTAAACCTCAAGAACTCCAGACAAAATATCAATTAAGGTCACAAGGTCTCCAACATAGGCCATGGTTTCTAATCCTAAGTCCAAGAAGTTCAATGCTCCATAATACCAAGGATAGTAACCAAATAGTCCTAGTACCATTAAAGCCTTTTTTAGGGTTCGTGTTGATTATTAGGTGTCTTGAAAAATAATAGAAAGGCTTAAGTGAGCAAAACAAAGATAACAAGGATATAAATGCTCAAGTGAGCAAAATACAAATAACATGAAATGTAATTCTTAAAGTAAATGGTACATAAGGCATAAAAAATAAAATCATAAAGTGAAACAAATTAATAATTAGTGGTTAGTTAGATTACCATCCTAAAACTTGCATTTGGAACTCATTAGAGGATTAGTAGAACCAAAGCCTCCACACAACAAGTTGCATTTGCTTTTTGTCAAGTATATCATCCATTTGGAATCCTCACAAGTACCATTTAATGATCAATGATGTTTAAGTGATCCGCGTCGACCAAAAGTTTTATAGATCCATTAGAGGATTGGTATAACCAAAGCCTCCACACAATGTACCTCAAAGTTATTGGATCAAAGGAATCAAATTAACATATTTGGGCTTGCAAACATAGGTTTGGGCCACGAATAATCATTTATTCGAATCGGAACAAAATTTAGCGCTATGTTAAGCAATCGCAAGTGGACTTATATAAAAGTCGCACCTATTTTGAGGCCGGTCAATAGCAACCTATGCACTATTTGTTTTGAGACATGATATAGAGATCATGCTTCAATAACACTTAGTGCAATAAGAAAGGGATGAGATGAAGAGGGGTGGGAAAGAATACAAACCACATTTGAATTAAATTTTAATTAAACTATTATTAAAATCATTCATCCATTTTTATGGAGTTAGACTCAACACCATGGATCCAATGATGTTAACAAAGTTCATAATCAAAAATTCAACCCAGGATCAGCTAGAAAATAATCACAAAATAATATTGCATTTAATATATACATTAAAAAAAGTTTTAAAATAGAAATAAAAGAGAAAAATGTCAACTATGTTCAAATTAATCAAGAAATAAAATGTAAGACCATAGAAAAATCAGAAAAGGACTCAAATATTTTTATAAAATTTTTTGTAATTTTTTAAAGTCAGAAACTACTTTTTTAATTAAAAGAAATGTGTAAATTAACCAAAAATGATTAAAAAAATACCAAAGTTAGAAATAAAAAATAAATTAGGTCACCAGTATTTGTCACAATATCATTGGATCATTCCATAATTTTTCAGTTAAAAATGCATAAAAGTATTTTTAAACATTTAAAACAATTCAAATAAAGTGAAAATTTATAAAAAATATCAAAACACAAAATAAAATTTTGAAAAAATAAAAATCAGAAAGAGAAGAATCAAAAATATTTTTCATAATTGTTTCAGATTTTTTGACTAAAAATGAATTTTCTGTGATTTTTTGAAGTTTAAAACAATTAAATATAAAAATCAGAAAATAAAAACCAAAAAGATGTGTACCAAGGGATGAGAGTCAAAATGTGTTAGTAATCAAATCCAAGGGATCTAGCGCGCTGTGCATATCATGGTCATTAGTGAATAAAACACTGGATCACTTATTAAATTAGAAATTCAAAAGACACAAGTGGTGTGCCTTCATTGGTTAGAAGATGACACATTGGTCATCTTCAACCTCCAGCTAACGTGAATTGCAGGTCTCTCAAACTGTAAAATCAGAAGCTCAGACCTATGCCTCGCTTCGTCTCTTCAAGACGAAGACAACCACACCTTCGCGACAAATTTATATAAAGTATAGCTCAAGCAATTTGGAAGGAAAGTTTTGAAAAGGGATTTGAAATTTCATGGTCAAAAGTTGTTTCTAGATAAAAGTAAGTGTTGCGACTAGAACCATGGCAATTAGAGCATCACAATGATATCAAAATTTTGAAGAATTGATGGAGAAATCTACCTATTGAAGTTGAGTTGCAGAGCTCTGAAACTGGACTTCTATGGAGCAACATAGGGCTTAATTCTTGAAGGTAATTGTATGGTTAACTTCAGGGAAGATCAAGGAAGGTGAATTGATAGAAAAATTGGATTAAAAAAAGCTTGAACATTGATTACGAATTTACAGAAAATTGAGTTTTAAAGTAAGTTTGGCAGGGTGATTTTGGCTATTCAAGCTTGAGGAAATGAATGAGGGATGACCCTCTATTTATAGGAGAATGAATGGGATCCTCAAGGATGTGAAATGATGAAGTTTGAATGGAAATCATGGAAGGTCTGCAGCATGAACAAAGTGTGACTTGTTTAGCATCAAAACTCAGCCAAATCGTGTGTTTCATGATGCTAAACACCTTTGGAAAGTTGCTAAACATGATTAGAAGCAAAAAACGCGTGGAAAACTTGTGATAAGAAGCCAAAACAAAGATTTTAAAATCTGACTTGTGATGAAACTTCAGTTTCAAGCTACCAATTTCAAAATAATGGCATTTTCAAATCAATGGGGTCTTAGGGCATGATTCTTGATACTCTATAAATATGAGGTTACAAGTTTTTCAATGGAAAAGGAATGGAGTTAAATGGATGCTTGATCTGAAAGTTGCATTGAGTCAAAGTTGGGGGAAAATGGTTGACTTTCCATACTTTGAAATATTTCAAATTTTTCTTCAAAAGTGACCTATAATGTTTTGCATCCAAACATGGCCTTCCACTTGGAATTTGCTCTTGACCAAAAAATATGGCATGAAATAGACCTCTTGAATGACATTTTGAAACTTGAACCATTCGAAATATCCAAAAATTGAGAGAGTTATGAATTGTTGAAGTTGGCAAAGAAATCATGAAATGACCAATAATCTTTTGTATCCTTAGGGCATCTTCCATCCATTTTATTACTTTGCACATAAAAGAAGGAATAAGGCTCACATCCTCAAGATCATTATGGAAAAAGATTAGGCTCGAGGTGATAAAAATTGACCAAGTTATGATCATTTGAAGTCACACATGAGAAAATGAGGGTTCATCTGGAGGACTTGTAATCTTTCTTCATCATCAAGTTTCTTCCACATGAAAACTCCTTGAAACTTTTGAAGTGATTTGTTAATGACCCTTTTAAGAGAAGGATGTATTTGGAAGAACTCAAAAATACCAAAAGATGAGCAAGATATACTTCTTTGAAGTTCAAAACCCTAGCTCCTAGACCAAGAAAATGCTTTGAGGAACTTTGGCAATTTTGACCAACCTTCTTGTACCAACAATCTTGCTTTGTAAATAGAAGTTATTGAGGATGATAATGAGAACTCATAGACATCAAAACCACTTCCATATCTTGAGAATTTAGAGAAATATGCACTTGTGATCAATGGGAACAAGACCTTGTCCAATCATGACAACTTCTTCCATCAACCCCTTGTACCTTTGAATCAATTTGACAATTTTGAAATGTGATAAACCCAAAATAAACCTTGCCATGCCATTTATTCCAAAACAACTTCAATGGTAAGGTTTGTAGTTCTCAAGATTTATTGACTAGGGCATGGAAATAAACTCATGAACCCATGGATCAATTTGCTAAGCCACATTGCCTTTACCTACATTATTAACAAGTAAGACCATCCAACATTGCATTTTATTAATTAGAAAGAAAATCAAGACAAAATATCCATGATCACAAAATAAAATAATTCAAGATGCTTAGTGATTCCTCAAATATAAAAACTAAAGATAGGGATGAGTACCAAAATCCCTAATGTGATCTTGTTGTGATTGGATCAATATGGTATGATAAAGGGATCTTAGGGGGAAAAATTGGGGTACAACACCTATGAAACCCGTGCAAGTCTAAACTTAAGGTCTTTGTGTGTTCGTTTGTGATTAATTATTCATGACATCATAAATATCATAACATCATAAGTGTTGTACCCCAAAATTTGCCCTCCCATATTTCTCAACACATGGCAAGTGAGGTCCCCAAATTGCTCAAGGAAGTTCAAGAGTTGACCAGACAAACTCTCTCCTAAGGCAGTCTATCTCAAATTAGGGTTTCCATTTTCATCAAGATGTGTGGACCAAAAAGGACTCAAATGCTCACCATTGTCCTAATAGGTTCTCAAGATCATTCATGTCAAGTTTCAAGCCTTGCAGAAGAAGTTTGCTCAGTCAATTGCTCAAATGCCTGAAAATCAACTATGCTAGGTCAAAAGTCAACTGTGGCCCACATACAGTCAAACTTCAATATTTTTGGTCAACATTCTCATTTTGAAGTATTTTCCATCATTTTATCAAGGGTTGATCATGATTCCTCAAGGATTGCTCACAATTCATCAAAACCCAAAAGTTGCTAAATTAGGGTTTTACAGGGAAAGTCAACTCAACTTTGACCAAGCATAACTTTATCATACTTTATCAGAAATGACCCATCCAAAGCTAATTTTGAAGAGGATGCAATTCCCTACAATTCATCTTCAGCTCCCAAGTTCAAATTTTGCACTCGCAAAAAGATATGAATTTTGACATTATAGGTCATTTTGGAAAGTCAACAAAAACACCTTTTGGGTCAAAGCTTCATAGATGAACATGGAAGACTCAATTGAGATGAGACCAAAAGGGTTGCTTATAGGACATCCTAAGATTTCTAAAAAGTCCAAGAACACCTCTCTAGGGTCAAAATTGAGAGAGTTGTGCATTGGCCAAGTTGACCATTTTTGCAAAATTGCCAAAAGTCAAATGTGCTCAAATTTGCATTTTTTGCTAAATGGGCCTAACTTTTTATGCTTGCACCTCACTTATAATATGATCCACAACCCAAATATCCAAACTCATGTTATGTGCTTCAATTTTCAATTTATTTTGATTTTTTGTTAATTAAAATTTCAATTAAATCAAATAATTGATGAATAATGAAAAAGATATGTTGTGATCTGATTTTTTGAAAGGATCTCAATCAAATAATGCAAGGATATCATGATCAATTCGAATCAAGGATGATTGGGACAAGAAAGGCATAATTTGGCTCAATATAGCAACTTTACATATGCCATGAAAATCAAATCAAATCAAATCTTGAAAACTTCCAAAGATGTGATCAATTTTTACAACCCTAATGCACTCTATGATATATATTGAACGTATCCAAGGCAAGAACAGGGGTTAGAGGTCGTGCATAGCCAAGAACTAAATTGAAAATTTCAAAGAAAAGTGGTGATTCAATTTCCATCCTAGAGGCCAATCCAAGCCATTCTAACATTACCAACAGACTCCTGGTTATCTCCAGAAGGAATCTCAATCAATTACAAGCCTTTTCACGTCTGGAATTGTAAGTTACAAATGCCACGATTTGCCTACAAACTCGATTTCGATTTCATTGATTTACTCAACATAATCATGTTGGATTTATATATTCTTGTTTATCATTGAGTTTACAAGCTATTGGTATCATTTAATTGCATTTTTAATACAGGAATCAAGATATGCCATTGTTAGGGTTCCTTGGTTCGTTTTAGGGGTTTGCAATATAGGAAAAATTAGGCCTGGATTCTGGTACCATGATACTCGTGAGGATGAGACGAGTTGATGGTACCCCCACTTGTCATTTATCTTGTTTGTATAAAAATTTTGAGATGCATAGGTGTGTACCTACAGCAAGGTGTCTATAGGTAAAAGTGTCCTAGGCTAAAACGACGGAGAGAGGAAGAAGAAGCTTGTGTGGCACAACATCATTGGCCCATTCAAACTGGCGCGTGTTTTCTTTTTGTTTTAACCACTAATGCATGTTTTCCTATATTATTCTTTGTTCTCATTATAATTACAACTAAGCATCACAGCTTAGTTGGCAAGCAAGTGTTGGAATTGGATATAAGGGCCTGGGTTAGATCCCCAAGTCCCAACCTTTATTCATATTATTTTGTTTCATGAGATCAGGTACACTGCAGCCTCAAGCGTCCACCATATGCCATCCAAATCCAACCATCAAACGCATCTTCAGCCAAGATCCAACGCCTTTCCATTGAAGGTCCATCATACACCTCAAGCCAACATATGCATCAGATTTGGCAAAGTCAAACGGGCTGAGATTTGTTTGGGCCCAGAATTTCAACATCATACCCCCAGAATTGCTAAATGATATCAGGCCCATCTCTAACTTTTTTTTATTTCTTTTCTTTAAATCTTTTAATTTTTCTTTTAATCATTTTAATTAACAAATTAACTATTTTCCATAAAATCATAAAATCAAGAAATCAAAAAAATAAGAATTAGTTTTTTTTTTATTATTATCAAATATAATTTAATTTAATTTAACCTAGGGTAATTTTAATTTATTTTTCTAAATAAAATCAAATAGAAATTAGGTTAAGTTCTTGATTTAATTCTTTTTATTTTTTTCTTAAATAAATAAAAATAAAAAATAGGTTTTTAGATTGAATTAATTTATTTTTCTTAGTTTAAAATTAATTAGAACTTAGGTTTTTTCTTTTTTAATTTAATTATTCACTATTTTCTTAAATAACAAAACATGAAAAAAACATTTTTTTAATCAATCGTCAATAGATTTAGTCAAGGGTCAAAACCCTAATCATCTCGCATTTAATTCTCCGCGCACTTGTTATTTATTTTGTCAAATATTTTTGTAACTGCTCATGGTTTGTAATAGTTAATTTAGGGCTTTTACTTATCTCTTTTTTCTCGGGTTTTTTTGGGTATGTAATTAATCCCCCTCCCCGAATCCTTGTAATAGCGTAGATTTACTTTCTCGCATTTTTAATTCCCGCAAATATTTAACTGTCTAGATGTATGCTAATATGATTGTATGACAAGAATGCATGACAAATTAATACAGCTAGAAAACCCTAATGTGCAAAGATAAATAACTGAAAACAAATCACTCGCACATATCACTCTTAGGGTATACTCTCACTTTGGTTGCCTTCAGTAAATGATCATTAAGTATATGGTGTCTTAGTGGTTACCCTCCTGTCTAAGAAGATCAAATATCCCGTTCGAATGTTGCCTCGGAAATGTTGCCTCGGAAATGTTACCTCGAATATGATCTTAAGACTCTAGGGTTATTACTAAGGTGTCCTAACATTGCTTTAGTGATCATACTTCCCTTTCGAATTGACCCTTACAACTCCAACGACGGTGCTACCTGTTTCTCAATATTAGGATAGTGTTGTCTAAAGGAAACAAGAATAGAAACGATCTTTTTTCGAGTAGGTAGATGCTAGTAGGTACTTGATCAAATCAAAACTTTTCACACTTACACTTTTCAAAACAATTCTCATAACAACTTCGTCACACCTTTGAGGACTGATACAAGGGTTATCACGAAGTAAAACGTTTTTTCAAAAAACAAAGCACATACACAAGCAATTTTTAAAAGATGAGCAAGTACCTAAGAGCCAATAGAGAACCATGGATAGAAAGGGTGCTAACACCTTCCCTTTCTATAATCTACCCTCGTACTCAGAATATCTCGAAAAAGGATTTTTCTGTACTTTTTTCCTTTCCGGTTGGATGAAATAAAAGTCGGTGGCGACTCTTGCTTACCGCGACATTTTGTGAATAAAAAACACAAAACGCAAACCAGCGTCAAACAGTCGGTTCTGCCACCGTATCACAGAACTGGCGACTCTGTTGGGGAATTATAAGTGGGGTATACCTTAGATATAGTTCATCATAATTGCTTCTCTTGATTGCTTTGTTTGCTTTACTTTTAAGGGTTTTTATTTGGGGTTACTATAGATCCTACACCCGGATTTGGGGAATACCTTTTAGGTAAGTAGCAATAGACTGTGAGGGAACTGTACGGCGTAGACCGATACGGTTGAAGCAGTAGCTACGTTGATGTGACACTTTGGTTGGTACCGGTATCCCTTGTGGAGAAACGAGGAGAATACGGGGCCGCTGCGTGGTGTCGTTAAGCATCAACTGACCTTAGAACCTTTAATCACCCAACTTGGCCATTAGAAAGTAGTGAGATAGTCGGCCTCGGTGTAGAGCTGAGAACTGTTTGATACTTGATGCTACACTCATTGAGACCATACTCTCGGAATAATTTCGGCCGCGAGAAAAGATTGCGTGAGCTGAAACCATGACCGGTGGAGGATGGTCAGTGATATTGAGATCCTCTAGAACCCGGTTACTTTTCTAGAACAGGTTTGAAACCAACTTAACTTCAAGAGGGTATTACCTTTGACCTCATGCAAGCCTTAAACCTAAGGGCTTTGTGTGATTTAACTGTGTGTGTAATACTTGTGTTTGCTATACCTGTGGTTTATCATGACATCATGCATCATAACATGGCATTCATGCTTCATTACACTAACCATTTCAAAGACCAACAGAATTTATCTTTGTTCTGTTTTGCAGATCATGGCTTCCGTACATAGAAATACTATCTGAATCAACTTTGTACAAATACCTACCCAACTTAAAGAGCTAGCACTAAGAGTTTCTGAAACTTCTACTTTCATCCAGAGACATGGTCGACTTCTCCGCATGGTTACTTAAAACCTTGATGAACAGATGATGAGCGTACTATTTCAGTTCTTCGATCCCAAGCATCACTGCTTCATCTTTCCAGATTACCAGCTGGTATCCACTTTGGAAGAATTTTCTCATCTATTGGGCATATCCATTCTTGAACAGGTACCCTTCACAAGTATGGAAGAAGTTCCTAAGCCAGAAGTTATTGCCTCAGCTTTACATCTGAAACAGGCCGATGTGGTATCCAATTGGGAAACTCGAAGTGGGGTCGAAGGGTTTTTAGCCAAATTTCTTATAGACCAGGCTCAGCTGTTTTGGGATGATTTGGATTTTCAGGCTTTTGAAGATGTCTTGGCTCTTCTTATCTATGGTTTAGTTCTCTTCCCTAATCCGGACTCCTTTGTAGATGTGAATGCTGTCAAGATTTTCTTTTCTCATAACCCTGTGCCTACCTTGCTTGGAGATATCTTGCATGCTCTCTATACTCGCACCATGAGGAGAAGAGGGACTCTTATGTGCTGCATGTCATTGCTGTCGAGGTGGTTTATTTCTCACCTCCCTAAGTCTATGCTGAAGAACGAAGAAGGTTTGGGTTGGTCGTACAGAATAATGTCACTTGCTCATACGGATATTCTTATGTGTTACCGTGCTATGGAAGACACTGCTGTTATTGACCGCTGTGGGGGATACCCTAATGTCCCATTACTTGGTATCAGAGGGGGTATAACTTACAATCCTTGTCTAGCTTTGCAACAACTTGGTCGTGCTCGAAGAGATGGTCCCCGTGAGTTACTTCTTAAGGACATTGTATTCTACTATAAGGATGATGTTAAGGAGCATCGCCAGAGGTTCATACGAGCTTGGGGCATGGTAAACAGATCTGACCCCAAAGAGTTGGGACCGAATACTTCCCTTCCTATGCAGCCTTACCTCCAATGGGTCCGAGCTCGTGCCCAGAAGCTTGTGATGCCTTATGTGGCCGTATTACCAGTGATTGTGGAACCCACTAATGAAGAAGACATTCCTTACACGGTTCTCTATCCTTACATACCCACTGATCCTGGGTAGCTACAGAGGTCTTGGATTCAGCTGAGGAATGAGCGGGATACTTACCAGGAGCAGTTCCTTGAGAAAGAAAGGAAGGTTTTGAAGCTCACCAGGCAGCTCGAGGAAGAAAGAGTGCTCAATGACTATATCAGCACAAAGAGAAAGCGTCCTTGGGACTTTAGATGTTCTATTTCTAGTTTTATATTTGTTTTGTAACGCCTTAAAGGCATTTTGAATCTTCAAATTTAAGCTAATAAAGTTTTTTGTTTATTTTGGTTTACAAATTTAAATTTTCCAAAGTCTTTGAAATCATTACATGCGCATCCCATTATCATGCACACCATTACAGGTACCACTACAGGTTTCTCATCTTCTTCGCTGTTTATTTCAGCAGAAATGTCTTCTGATCAAGCCATCAAAGATATTCAGGCACAGAACGCCTAGTTCCCACTCGTACTCAACTCCAGGGTATGTCCATGGGTATATGTGAAGGTTTTAAAGATTATGCTCAGAAATGGAGAGACTTAGCTGGAAGAGTCCAACCCCCTTTGTCTGATAGGGAGTTGGTTGACATGTTTCTGGGGATGCTGTCTGGTCCATTTTTCAATCACTTGATTGGCAGCTCGTCATCTAGTTTCACTGAGTTGATTTTAACTGGAGAAAGAGTATAAGCTGGAATTCGAAGTGGTAAAATATAGAAGGATGCTTCCTCGAATTAAGCAAAGAAGCCTTTTTACTGGTAAGAAGGAAGCCAATGCGGTCTATAGCCCGAGGGGCCAAAGCAGATTTGAACACCGTCAAACGGTAAATGTTGTAGTGATATCAAGACCTGCAGTTGCTCCACAATGCAACAATCAACAAAGAGCCGAAAGACCACAAAGGCAGTTCACCTGGCTCAATATGACTCTTTCTCAAATTTTACCATAATTACTGAAGACCAATCTGGTAACTCTGAGGGAAGCCCCGAAGAACCCCAACACCACATCTCCCCGCTATAACCCGAATGCCCGTTGCGCTTATCACTCCGAAAGTCCAGGTCATGATACAAACAATTGTTAGGCCCTGAAAAGTAAGGTGCAAGACCTGATCGAAGCCAAAGAGATTGAGTTTGACGCTCAGGAGAAGCCCAAAGTCATAACTGCACCTATGCCCAAGCATGGCTCGAGAATCAATGCTATTGAGGTTGTCTCTGCCATAGAAGATGCTGATGATGAGAACCCGGATGTTGACAGCTGGATATACCCAACTACCAACGGTGGACCGAATAATTGGACGGCGAAGGACTTCATACCTATTTCTTTTATTCCGCAGTAATTGACTTTTGTTTTAAGATTTGTAATAAACAGTTTGAAACTTTACGGCCCGGTGCCTTGCCCGAGGCACCTTGGCTTTTCTTGTGAGGGCTTATTATTCGTTATTTCATATATCATTAATAAAGCATTGGATGTTTCTTGCATACAAATTTTGTGCTCCTTATTTTTCTTTTTTGTCTCCCACTTTATCAAAACAGCTATTCTCTTACACATACTCATGTATCATACTGCAGATCCATATCCACTCTGGATCCCATTGATAACAACTCTGTTACTGCCAGTTATGACTTCAAAAATTCGATCAACCAAGCCAAGGACGAAGGTGAGGATGATTGTGAGGTGCCCGGAGAACTTGCTAGACTGTTACGGCATGAAGAAAGGGCCATACAGCCTCATGAAGAGCTGGCCGAATCAGTGAACTTGGGTACAGAGGAAGACAGGAAAGAGGTTAAGATAGGTGCGAATCTGGAGCCTAGTGTCAAGCAAAGGTTAATGCAGATGCTACACGACTATGTTGAGATCTTCGCTTGGTACTATGAAGACATGTCTGGTTTAGACACTGATATTGTGGTACATCGCCTGCCGACTAAGGAAGACTGCCCTCTGGTAAAGCAGAAGGTCCGCTGTATGCGCCCTGAAATGTCCGAGAAAATCAAGGCAGAGGTCATGAGACAGTTCGACGCAGGATTCTTAGCTGTCACTTCTTATCCGCAGTGGGTTGCCAACGTCGTTCTGGTACCTAAGAAGGACGGTAAGGTACAGATGTGTGTGGACTACAGAGATCTGAACAGGGCAAGCCCCAAGGATGACTTCCCACTTTCTCACATTAATGTTCTAGTCGACAATACCGTGCAGCACAAGATCTTCTCCTTCATGGATGGTTTTTCTGGCTACAACCAGATCAAGATGGCTCCTGAGGACATGGAGAAGACAACCTTCGTTACACAGTGGGGCACCTTTTGTTACAAGGTAATGCCTTTTGGGTTGAAGAATGTTGGGGAAACTTATCAGCGAGCCATGGTCGCTTTGTTCCATGATATGATTCACCATGAGATTGAGGTTTATGTTGATGACGTGATATCTAGATCCCAGACTGAGCAAGAACACCTTGATCATCTCCAGAAACTGTTTGACAGGTTGAAGACGTACAAGCTGAGGTTGAATCCGAACAAGTGTACCTTCGGGGTAAGGTCTGGTAAGCTTTTCGGTTTCGTTGTCAGTGACAAAGGTATTCAGGTAGATCCTGCAAAGGTAAAATCCATACAAGAAATGTCGGCTCCCCGCACAGAGAAGGAAGTTAGAGGTTTCTTGGGACGTCTGAATTACATCGCTAGGTTCATTTCACATCTGACTGCTACTTGTGAGCCAATCTTCAAGCTTCTGAAGAAAGATCAAGTGGTAAAGTGGAATGATGAATGCCAGACTTCTTTCGAAAGAATCAAGGAATACCTTCAAGAACCACCAATTTTGATGCCTCCAGTTGAAGGAAGACCTTTGATGTTATACTTAACAGTGCTAGACAATTCAATGGGGTGTGTGCTGGGGAAGCATGATGAGTCTGGTCGAAAAGAGCACGTCCTTTATTACCTTAGCAAAAAGTTTACCAACTGTGAGACTCGATACTCATTTCTCGAGAAAACTTTCTGCGCTTTGGCATGGGCTGCTCGCCGACTAAGACAGTATATGTTGTCTCACACTACTTTGTTGATATCAAAGATGGATCCGATCAAATATATTTTCGAGAAGTTCGTTCTCTCCGAAAGGATAGCAAGATGGAAGATGATCTTAACCGAGTACGACATCTAATATACAACCCAAAAAGCAATCAAGGGGAGTGTATTGGCGGATCATTTGGCGCATCAGGCCGTGGATGACTACCAGTCCATGAATTTTGAGTTCCCGGATGAGAATATTATGTTAGTAACCGACTGCGAAAAACCTGGACCAGATGAAGGACCCGAGGAGGGATCCCAATGTTCTATAAATTTTGACAAAGCCTCAAATGCATTGGGTAATGGCATCGGTGATGTAATTATATCTCTTGAAGGCTATCATACTTCGTTCACCGCTCGATTATGTTTTAACTGCACCAACAATATGGCGGAGTATGAAGCGTGTATCATGGGTCTTCGAGTTGCTATTGACCTGAGGATTAAGTTCTTAAGTGCATTCGGAGATTCCGCTCTGGTGATAAGTCAGATCAAAGGCGAGTGGGATACGAAGCACCCGAATCTTATTCCTTACAAAGAGTATGTACTGACATTGCTCCCACACTTTGAGGAGATAACCTTTGAACAATTCCCATGAGAAGAGAACCAGTTGGCGGACGCGCTAGCTACCATGTCTTATATGTTCAAAGTTAGGTGGGACAATGAAGCTCCCCAGATTACCATTGAGAGGTTGGACGAACCCGCACATTTCTGTAACATTAAGACTAAAGAGGTAGCGGATAAACCCTGGTTTCACGAGGTAAATAGGTATCTTGAGGCTCAAGAATACCCCGAGGGGGCATCTATTAATGACAAGAAATTTCTGAGAAGGTTCGCTGCGAAGTTCTTTTTTAGCAATGGGATCCTCTATAAGCGTAACCATGATTTAACCTTATTGTCGTGTGTAGACAAGAGCGAGGCAGAAAGGATCATGGCAGAGTTACATGAAGGCAACTTCGGAAGTCATTCTAGTGGACATACTATGGCGAAGAAAATCCTACGAGCAGGATATTACTGGTCCACTATGGAAGCCGATTGTTATCAGCATTCTCAAACCTGTCATAAGTGCCAAGTCTATGCTGATAAGGTGCACGTACCTCCGGTTCCCCTGAATGTTTTAACCGCTCCTTGGCCTTTTGTGATGTGGGGCATCGGCATGATCGGCGAGATCATACCTATTGCGTCTAATTGGCATCGCTTCATTCTGGTAGCCATTGATTACTTTACGAAGTGGGTTGAGGCAACTTCCTTTGCTACAGTAACCAAGAACATCGTGGCGCAGTTTATCCGACACAATCTGATCTGTCGATATGGTGTACCAGAGAGGATTATTACGGACAATTGTACAAATCTCAATAACACAATGATCACCGAGCTCTGCAAACAGTTCAAGATACAGCATCATAACTCTTCTCCCTACCGGCCGAAGATGAATGAGGTTATTGAAGCGGCTAACAAGAACATCAAAAAGATTGTATAGAAGATGACAATGACATATAAAGACTGACACGAGATGTTACCATTCACTCTTCATGGGTACCGTACCTCAGCACAGACGTCGACAGGGGAAACACCCTACTCTTTGGTATATGGCATGGAGGCAGTCCTACCCATTGAAGTCCAGATACCCTCTCTCAGGATTATGAAGGATGCGGGTTTGAATGAAGACGACTGGATCCAAACCCGACTTGATCAGCTGAATCTAATCGATGAAAAGAGACTTACTGCTATCTGTCATGGTCAGACATATCAAAAGCGAATGATCAAGGCTTTTAACAAGAAAGTCAGACGTCAAGAATATCAAGTCAGGGATCTAGTGATCAAACGCATCATACCACCTCAAGGTAATCACAAGGGCAAATGGACCCCTACATACGAAGGGCCATTTGTGGTTAAGAACATTTTCTCGGGAGGAGCTATTATTCTAACTACCATGGATATTGACGACCTTCCTCACCCCGTCAATGCAGACATAGTGAAAAGGTACTACGCATAATCAAAGATCCGCTAGGTTGATTAGCCTAGGCAAAAATAAGGGCTTCCCGGCGAACCAAAAGGGTTCGGGAAAAAGTAATGGATGAAAATGAAAAAAACTGTACACCCGGCAAGTCGAAAACCTGAAAAGGTGGCTTGGGCAAAAAAGGGTATCCCGGTGGACCGAAAACCCGAAAGGGCGGTCCAGGCAAAAATTAGGGATTGAAGCATAACACTATGTCTCATTAGATCATCTCGCAGCCAGACTTCGGTATCGACTATCAAGCTCAGACGGCGCCAATCAATCTGATCCACCTTCGACCAAGCAGCAAAGTGATGAGACGCTTGAAGATTTAAAGGCAATAGCAGAGTTGGAACCCAATGGGATTGTTTCACATAGCTGTTTTTCTTTCTTTTTATGCAAATTGTATAATTTTTGTCTTTCGGTGGTGTTCTCTTACTAGAACGTCAACCTCTTTGTACAAAACGCCTATTACAGGCCAATTTCAAAGTCAATACAATTCATTTTCACAAGAAATTTCAATTTGTTTTTCTTTTTCTGTTTTGTTTTGCAAGAACGTCCAATGATTCATTTTTTATATATGCATTTGAAGATAATTGCTGCTCATAAATATTTACATAAGAAACAAAAGATGATTACTCGTAATTCGAGGAATAGGCAAAAACAAGAGGTGTCCAAACCTTACAGTTACTCTACCCATCAGATATCGGGATAGATCCAGCTGGAGAGCAATGAGTAGTGGTACATACACTCCCCACAGAGTAAAAAGTATCCAAAGACAGCAACGTTAGCTTTCCCGAACAGGACACAACTCTCCCCAGCTGAGGTTCACAATCGCGAGCGAGTCAGTAAAATTTTCCCCAAGCAGAGTTTATTACTCTCACAAGCAGAAATTCAATCTCCAAGAGAATTCATTATCACCAGCAATGGAAATTCATCCCCGGTGAAGTTTATTTCTCCAAGTCAGCAGATATATCACCAGAGTATCTCCTCTCTAATAGAGTTATTCCCCGCAGAGTTATCCTCAGACAGGGTCACTTCCGGCAGAATATTCACCAGCCAAGGGGCAAGTCCCCAGCATAGTCATCTTTGTTCACCATCCCCAATAGAAGTAGAGGAACTATGGTTTTTTTACAGCAGTCAAGAATACCATTTCTCATACTCTCCAAACAGCAGTCAGGGATTTATTTACCCGGACTCAGATTATTACGTCAGCATTTCATGTTCATACATCATTACATGTGCATGCATTACGTATAGCATGGTCTCATTTATTTGGAGAACATCATCATACAATGCATCTCATGCATCGCACATAACTAACTCTGTATTTCTTTCAGGAAAGACAATTATTATCAACAATTTCCAACAGGTCAGTGATCAACACTCGAAGCTAAACAGAGTAATCATCGGTGTGACAGATAGAACCTTACCCAGGTTTCCTCCAGCAGTCCCACGCCGACTCATTACAAGGCAATCTCACCCAGGTTCCTTCTGCAGTTTTACCCAAACTCATTCCGAAGCAGCCCTACTATCCAGGCTCTCATCTCGAAGTAACCCTACCATCCAGGTTCCTTCTCACAGCCCTACTATCCAGGCTCTCATATCAAGGTAACCCTACTATCCAAGTTCCTTCTCACAACCCTACTATCCAGGCTTTCATACCGAAGTAACCCTACCATCCAGTTCCTTCTCACAGCCCTATTATCCCGACTTTCATATCGAAGTAACCCTACCATCCAGGTTCCTTCTCACAGCCCTACTATCCAGGCTTTCATATCATTGTAACCCTACCATCCAGGTTCCTTCTTACAGCCCTACTACCCAGGATTTCATATCGAAGTAACCCTACTATCCAGGTTCCTTCTCACAGCCCTACTATCCAGGCTTTCGTCTCGAAGTAACCCTACTATCCAGGTTCCTTATCAAGCCCTACTATCCAGGCTTTCATATCGAAGTAACCCTACCATCCAGGTTCCTTCTCACAGCCCTACTATCCTAGCTTTCATATCGAAGTAACCCTACTACCCAGGTTCATTCTCACAACCCTACTATCTAGGCTTTCATATCGAAGTAACCCTACTACCCAGGTTCCTTGTCACAACCCTATTATCCAAGCTTTCATCTCGGAGTAACCCTACTATCCAGGTTCCTTCTTATAACCTTACTATCCGGGTTCTTCCTCTCTTATCCCCAGACAACAGTCCACAGTACTGTAATACCGGGACCCAATCAAACACAATTGATTTCACATTTCCCCAGAAAGTCGCGGTGTAGCATATACCCAAATCAAACACACAGTTCACTTCTGCTTCCCAAACCAAAATTATTCCCCAGTAGAGTAATGGACGATTGAAGCTCCTAAAAGCTCTATTTCTCTCAAGACAGAGACCAGCATTCCCCAGCGAAGTCCTCCTCAACAGCAGGTATACGGGTTCTCGCAAAGGAATCTCTTATGCGATCGACACTTCTTCGGATGGCATCTTTAAGCCCATCTATGAAAATTCCCTAGCAACTACCAAATGGCATCTATAAGCCCATTCCCAATATCACAAGTCAAGCATTACCTCATGCGAGTGCAAATTTCTTGGCACTCTAGTGTTCAATCATCTTCCACCTTCAGATCACGAAAAGCAGACGAGCCAATCTACATCCTCAGGTTTAAGAAGATTGATAAGGGGCAGCTGTTGTACCCTAAAATTTTCCCTCCCATATTTCTCAACACATGGCAAGTGAGGTACCCAAATTGCTCAAGGAAGTTCAAGAGTTGACCAGACAAACTCTCTCCTAAGGCAGTCTATCTCAAATTAGGGTTTCCATTTTCTACAAGATCTGTGGACCACAAAAGACTAAAATGCTCACCATTATCCTAATAGGTTCTCAAGATCATTCATGTCAAGTTTCAAGCCTTGCAGAAGAGGTTTGCTCAATCAATTGCTCAAATGCCTGAAAATCAACTTTGTTAGGTCAAAAGTCAATTGTGGCCCACATACAGTCAAACTTCAAGATTTTTGGTCAACATCCTCATTTTGAATTATTATCCATCATTTTATCAAGGGTTGATCATGATTCCTCAAGGATTGCTCACAATTCATCAAAACCCAAAAGTTGCTAAATTAGGGTTTTATAGGGAAAGTCAACTCAACTTTGACCAAGCATAACTTTCTCATACTTTATCAGAAATGACCCATCCAAAGCTAATTTTTAAGAGGATGCAATTATCTACAATTAATCTTCATCTCCCAAGTTCAAATTTTGCACTCACAAAAAGATACGAATTTTGACATTATAGGTCATTTTGGAAAGTCAACAAAAACACCTTTTTGGTCAAAGCTTCATACATGAACATGGAAGACTCAATTGAGATGATACCAAAAGGGTTGTTTAGAGGACATCCTAATATTTCTAAAAAGTCAAAGAACACCTCTCTAGGGTCAAAATTGAGAGAGTTATGCATTGTCCAAGTTGACCATTTTTGCAAAATTGCCAAAAGTCAAATGTGCTCAAATTTGCATTTTTTACTAAATGGGCCAAACTTTTTATGCTTGCACATCACTTATAATATGATCCACGACCCAAATATCCAACCTCGTGTTATTTTCTTCACTTTTCAATTTATTTTGATTTTTTGTTAATTAAAATTTCAATTAAATCAAATAATTGATGAATAATGAAAAAGATATGTTGTGATCTGATTTTTGGACATGATCTCAATCAAATAATGCAAGGATATCATGATCAATTCGAATCAAGGCTGATTGGGACAAGAAAGGCATAATTTGGCTCAATATAGCAAGTTTACATATGCCATGAAAATCAAATCAAATCTTGAAAACTTCCAAAGATGTGATCAGTTTTTACAACCCTAATGCACTCTATGATATATATTGAACGTATCCAAGGCAAGAACAGGGGTTAGAGGTCGTGCATAGCCAAGAACAAAACTGAAAATTTCAAAGAAAAGTGGTGATTCAATTTCCATCCTAGAGGCCAATCCAAGCCATTCTAACATTACCAACAGACTCCTAGACATCTCCGGAAGGGATCTCAATCAATTGCAAGCCTTTTCACGTCTGGAATCGTAAGTTACAGACGCCACGGTTTGCCTCCAAACTCGATTTTGATTTCATTGATTTACTCAATATAAGCATGTTTGATTTATATATTCTTGTTCATCATTGAGTTTACAAGCTATTGGTATCATTTAATTGCATTTTTAACAGGAATCAAGATATGCCATTGTTAGGGTTCCTTGGTTCGTTTTAGGGGTTTGCAATATAGGCAAAATTAGGCCTGGATTCTGGTACCATGATACTCGTGAGGATGAGACGAGTTGATGGTACCCCCACTTGTCATTTATCTTGTTTGTATAAAAATTTTGAGATGCATAGGTGTGTACCTACAGCAAGGTGTCTATAGGTAAAAGTGTCATAGGCTAAAACGACGGAGAGAGGAAGAAGAAGCTTGCGTGGCACAGCATCATTGGCCCATTCAAACTGACGGGCATTTTCTTTTTGTTTTGACCACTAATGCATGTTTTCCTATATTATTCTTTGTTCTCATTATAATTACAACTAAGCATCACAACTCAGTTGGAAAACAAGCTTTGGAATTGGATATAAAGGCCTGGGTTCGATCCCCAGGTCCCAACCTTTGTTCATATTATTTTGTTTCATGAGATCAGGTACACTGCAGCCTCAAGCGTCCACCATATGCCATCCAAATCCAACCATCAAACGCGTCTTCAGCCAAGATCCAACGCCTTTCCATTGAAGGTCCATCACACACCTCAAGTCAACATATGCATCAGATTTGGCAAAGTCAAACTGGCTGAGATTTGTTTGGGCCCAGAATTTCAACATCATACCCCCAGAATTGCTAAATGATATCAGGCCCATCTCTAACTTTTTTTATTTCTTTTCTTTAATTCTTTTAATTTTTCTTTTAATCATTTTAATTAACAAATTAACTATTTTCCATAAAATCATAAAATCAAGAAATCAAAAAAATTAGAATTAGTTTTTTTTTATTATTATCAAATTTAATTTAATTTAACCTAGGGTAATTTTAATTTGTTTTTGTAAATAAAATCAAATAGAAATTAGGTTAAGTTCTTGATTTAATTCTTTTTATTTTTTTCTTAAATAAATAAAAATACAAAAATAGGTTTTTAGATTGAATTAATTTATTTTTCTTAGTTTAAAATTAATTAGAACTTAGGTTTTTTCTTTTTTAATTCAATTATTCACTATTTTCTTAAATAACAAAACATGACAAAAACATTTTTTTAATCAATCGTCAATAGGTTTAGTCAAGGGTCAAAACCCTAATCATCTCGCATTTAATTCGCCGTGCACTTGTTATTTATTTTGTCAAATACTTTTGTAACTGCTCATGGTTTATAATAGTTAATTTAGGGCTTTTACTTATCGCTTTTTTCCCCGGGTTTTTGGCTATGTAATTAATCCCCCTCCCCGAAGCCTTGTAATAGCGTAGATTTACTTTCTCGCATTTTTAATTCCCGCAAATATTTAACTGTCTAGATGTATACTAATAAGATTGTATAACAAGAATGCATGACAAATTAATACAACTAGAAAACCCTAATGTGCAAAGATAAATAACTGAAAACAAATCACTCGCACATATCACTCTTAGGGTATACTCTCACTTTGGTTGCCTTCGATAAATGATCATTAAGTATAGGGTGTCTTAGTGGTTTCCCTCTTGTCTAAAAAGATCAAATGTCCCATTCGAATGTTGCCTCGAAAATGTTGTCTCGAATATGATCTTAAGACTCTAGGGTTATTACTAAGGTGTCCTAACATTGCTTTAGTGATTGTACGTCCCTTTCGAATTGACCCTTATGACTCCAACGACAGTAATACTTATTTCTCAATAATAGGATAGCGCTGTCTAAAGGAAACAAGAATAGAAACGATCTTTTTTCGAGTAGGTAGATGCTAGTAGGTACTTGCTCAAATCAAAACTTTTCACACTTACACTTTTCAAAACAATTCTCAAAATAACTTCATCACACCTTTGAAGACTGATACAAGGGTTATCACGAAGTAAAACTTTTTTTCAAAAAATAAAGCACATACACAAGCAATTTTTAAAAGATGAGCAAGTACCTAAGAGCCCGTGGAGAACCATGGATAGAAAGGGTGCTAACACCTTCCCTTTCTATAATCTACCCCCCGTACTCAGAATATCTCGAAAAAGGATTTTTTTATGTACTTTTTTCCTTTCCGGTTGGATGAAATAAAAGTCGGTGGCGACTCTTGCTTACCGCGACATTTTGCGAATAAAAAACGCAAAACGCAAACCAGCGTCAAATAGTCGGTTCCGCCACCATATCACAATAAGCATTATCACTAACCATTTAAAGGATTTAGGAATTTATCTTTTTTCTGTTTTGTAGGATATGGCTTCCACTCGTAGAAATACCATTCGAGTCAACTTTGTGAAAGTACTTCCTCAACTTCAAGAGTTAGCATCAAGGGTTCCTGGAGATTCTCCCTTCACCAAGAAATATGGTCGACTTCTCAACTTAACTACCTCAAACTTCCAAGAAGAAATGATGTGTGTGCTCTTCCAAATCTTTGATCTTATGCATCATTGCTTCACATTTCCCAACTACCAATTAGTGCCAACATTAGAAGAATTCTCTCAATTTCTATGAGTGCTTGTGCTTGATCAAATACCATTCACCAGTTTATAGGAAACTCTAAAGCCTGAGGTTATTGCCAAAACCTTGCATTTGAAGAGATCTGACATTGTGGCAAATTGGGAAACAAGGAGTGAAGTTAAGGGTTTCTTAGCCAAGTTTCTGTTAGAAAAGGCTCGTTTATTTTGGGAAGATCTAGATTTTCAAGATTTTAAGGATGTCTTGGCCCTTCTAATCTATGATTTGGTTCTATTTCCCAATCCGGACCAACTCGTAGATGTGAATGCCATTAAGGTTTTTCTCTCTCGTAATCATGTACCTACTTTGCTTGGAGACATTCTACATTGTTTCCATACTTGCACCATGAAGAAGAGAGGGGCTCTTTTGTGTTGTATTCCATTATTGTCTAGGTGGTTTATTTCGCACTTACCTCAATCAACATTAAATAATGAACAAGGCTTGACATGATTTCAAAGGATGATGTTGCTTTCGCACTCAGATATTCATTGGTGTTCTCGATATTTGGAAGATATTACCATCATTGACCGTTGTGGGTAGTTCCCTAATGTTCCACTCTTGGGAATTAGGGGAGGTATTACCTATAAACCTTCTCTTGAATTACGACAGTTTGTTTATGCACGAAGGGATGGTCCCCATGATACGCTCATCCAAGGTTTTGTTTTCGACTACGAGGGCGACGTCCAAGGCTATCATCAAAGGTTCATACGAGCTTGGAGAATGGTAAACAAAGTGGATAGCAAACTTTGGGGCATAAAAATTCCATCCCTCTTGAGCCTTACCTCAAGTGGGTACGAACCCGTGCTCAAGGTCTCGTGATGCCTTATCCCTCCATCCTACATGGGATTATGGAGCCCGTTATTGAGGGAGACACTCCCTACACCCTTCTTCATCATGACATGCCTACCGACTTCGAGGAATTGTAAAGATCGTGGATTCAACTTAAAGGGGAACGAGATACCTTTGAAGTACAGTTCTATATAAATGAGAAGAAGGTTTTGGAGCTCAATGCAACTTCATGAAGAACGAAGCCTGAATGCCTACATTACACCAAAGAGGATGCGGCCATGGGAAGCTTGAGTCTTTTTTGTTTTAGGAGTTTATTTTGTATCACTTTTTGTAAGCCCGAGAGGAATTTGCAATTCATGAACTTATTAATGCAATTAATGTTTGTTGTCTTATCTTTGTCTAGCAAATTTAAATTCCATAAAATCCATGAAAACATTGCATTCGCATAACATACATCATATCATAAGCAGGTTTTCCGACACAAGTTTCCTCATCTTTCTACTATTTTTTTTTAGTACGAGATGCATCTCGAGCAAAATGTGAAGGACTTGCAGACTCAAAACTCTCAGTTTCAAGAAACTCTGCTCAACTTAGCAAAGGGGCAGCAAAAAATGATGTCACTTCTAGTTACAAAGAAGAAGACAAAAAAGAAAGTCGCGATCAACATGGGGAAGAGGTTTAAAGGCCCCGTCCGATAAGTCTAAGTTGAAGAGGGTTTCTCCGAGGAGGATGAGAATCAAGATGAAGATGTTAGGAGCACTCGTTCTAGGGGTGGAAACAATCAAATCTCTAGAGACGAAGATTATTTTGATGAGCAATATCCACCGGCCGACGACAAATATAAGCAACTATAAGATAGATTGAAAGATGTGGAAATCTAAGTTGTGTCTCGCTTAGACTTTGGTGACTTGGGTTTGGTTCCTGGGGTAGTCATTCCCCACAAATTCAAGATCCCCGCTTTTTCCAAGTACGGTGGTATCTTATGTTTGAAGCTTCACCTAAGATCTTATGTCTGCAAAATTCAGCCACATACCGCTGATAAGAAACTGTGGGTGCATTTTTTTCAAGAAAGTCTAGTTAGGATGCAGTTGGAGTGGTTTTACCAATTGGAAAGGACTAACATCCATACTTGGGAGGATTTGGCCACTGCTTTTTACCGCCAATATCAATATAACGCTGATCTTGCGCCAACTAAGATGCGATTACAAGGAATGGCCATGGGTTCCAACGAGGGATTTAAAGAATAGGCTTTAAAATGGAGAGGCTTGGTTGTCAGGGTGCAACAACCTTTAACTGATAGATATTTGGTAGACATGTTTATGGGAACACTGACTGGACCATTTTTCAACTTACTAATTGGAAGTTCATCATCTGATTTCACTGAATTGATCTTAACTGGTGAGAGAGTTGAAAGCGGGATTTAAAGCAGGAAAATATTGAGGGCCTCCACCTCTGATGTTGTGAAAAAGCCATTTTCTGGCAAAAAAGAGACTAATGTTGTATATGGATCAAGAATCTGTACAAAGAATGATCGTCATCATTCGGTAGGGGCGGTATTAATTTCCAATCCTACACTTACTCAACAACAACAAGGGAATAGGCAAAGGACAAAGTTTCAAGAAAGACAATATACTAAGATCAATATGTCATTAGCCCAAGCGTTACAACACTTACTAAAGGTGGATCTGGTTACATTGAGGGATCCTCCCCAAAACCTTGATACATCCTCTCCTAAATACAACCCTAATTCCAAATGCACTTACCACTCTAACAGCCTCGGACATGATACCAATGATTGTTGGTCTCTAAGGAACAAAATCCAAGACCTGATTGATAACAAGATAATTGAATTTGACCCTCCGCCAACTCCAAATGTGATCACCGCACCCATGCCAAATCATGGTAAGGGTGTCGATGCCATTGAAGATGCCTCTTTTGTTTCCCTCATCAATGACTTGACCACTCCTCTAAAGACTGTTAAAGAGAATTTGTTGAAAGCTGGAGTATTCTCGGGTTGCCTTGAAGACTGTTGCTATTGTGCTATACAAATTAATGGTTGTAAATGGCTGAAGAAAGGTGTCAACCACCTGATGGATAGCCATGAGATTCTATTTGAAAGAACTTCATCTATGAAAAGTATGACCAAAGTTGTATCTCAAGAATTTACAGACGTATCCATCATTACTATCTCAAACAAACCTATTAGGATCACCTCAAAAGGTCCTATTAGGATTCTCATTGAACCAAGAATAGCTCCACTAATTATCACCACATCGGGGCCAGTCCCCTACTCTTCTAATAAGGTTGTACCCTGGAATTATGGGGGTGGAAGTGTACTACCATGGCATCAAACAAGATCCGTAGATTGAAGAAGATGAAACTACTGACATTACAAACATTGTTAGTTCAAGTAAAGTCACTAGAATGAGGAGGATCTTCTCTCCAAAAATTTCACCTCCGACAAACACTACTACACCCATTCGTACTACTGCTGTTAAACCTGTTGTTGATACTCGAGGAAAGGAAAAATGTTTGGGCTTGCCCAGACAGAGGCACCCGCAAAAGATATTACCATTGAGGACCCATCTACCCAAGAGATGGAGGAGATTCTAAAAATTATCAGAAAAAGTGATTACAAGATAGTGGAACAGTTGGGGAAAACACCCTCAAAGATTTCTATGTTGTCTTTGTTGCTATGCTCCGATGCGTATGCTCAAGAACTGATAAAATTCTTGAAAAATGCACATGTCCCTCAAGAAATTACGGCCGACCAATTTGAAAACTGTGTAGCAAGCTTGACTACTGACAATGGTTTAGGGTTCTCTGATGCGGATTTGACCCCGATAGGGAAGAATCACAACAAAGCCCTTCACGTCTCCATAGAATGCAAGGGCACTACCATGGCACATGTATTAGTGGATATTGGATCTTCTCTCAATGTCTTACCTAAAGGAGCTTTGGATAAACTAGACTGTAATGGATTGGTTTTACAACCCAGCGACATTGTAGTAAGGGCTTTCGATGGTTCTAAAAGGATGGTCCATGGAGAGGTCGATCTCCCTATCAAAGTTGGGTCTCAAGTCTTCAACTCAATATTCTACGTGATGTATATCCGTCCTGCTTATTCATGCCTTCTTGGAAGCCCATGGATACATGAGGCTGGTGCGGTGACTTCCACACTACATCAAAAGTTGAAATATCCAGTCAAAGGGAAAATTATTACCGTATGTGGTAAAGAAGAGTTCATGATTAGTCATCTAAATTCATTCAAATATGTTGAAATGGATGGTGAGTTCATTGAAACTCCTTATCAAGCCTTTGAAGTGGTCTCTACCATGGTTGTTGCTTCCAAGGCCACTCCTGACACTCCCAAAGCTGCTAAAGATACACCAAGGATGGCTTCTCTCAAACATCTCGGGACATGATACTGACATTATGGTTCATCGTCTACCAACAAAGGAAGATTGTCCTCCAGTCAAGCAAAAGGTTCGTCGCATGTGGCCAGACATATCTAAGAAAATAAAAGTTGAGGTAATGAAACAGTTCGATGAAGGTTTTCTGGTAGTGACTTCATATCCCCAATGGGTTGCAAATGTGGTCCCAGTAATGAAAAAAGATGGAAAAGTCCGTATGTGCATATACTATAGGATTTGAATAGGGCCAGTCCCAAGGATGATTTCCCACTACCACACTGTGATACGGTGGGAGAACTGACTTGAGGTTTTGCGTTTGTGTTTGCAATTGTTCGGTTTAGCAAGAGTCGCCACCAACTTTTAATTTTATCCAAAGGAAAGGTCAAAAAGCACATGAAAGACCTTTTAGATGTTTTCTTGGGTTCGGGGGGTAGATTATAAAAAGGGAAGGTGCTAGCACCCTTTTCATCCATGGTTTTCCATGGGCTCTTAGTTAATTATTTTAGATCACTTGCCTTTGCTTTTCAATTGTTTGAAATGGTGCTTTGTGTGTGTGGTTTTGAAAATGCTTTGAAAAAGAGGCCTTGTCTAGGCAACCTTTGTAATGATTCTTGTTTGAATATATACAAAGGTGTGTGTCTTTTTGTAAAGATATTTCAATGTTTTGAAAGTTTGTTTTGAAATTGTGTTGTGGAGTGTGTTTGAAAATGGCAAGGATGTTTTGCAAGCTTTTGATCAAGTAACTAAGAGTTGTCTACCCTATTTTACTCAAAGATATTTCTTATGTTTTTAACCCTTTTGACAGTGTTATTTCACCATTGTATTTGGTGAACAACCTTGTGTTAGGATGTTAAACGGGACAGGCGCGGGTCATCGCATACAATCATTGAAAGCAACTTGTGATACGCTCTAGCAATTTGTAAGTGACGAGATCGTTTTATCGAAGGCAACATCGAGGGTCATCGAGGGACTACGATCTTTGTTTATCGAAGGGGCATTTGCTAGAGTGTCTTATATTCGAGGGACATGATTGCATTTTCTGAAGCAACAAGCGAGGTTACCCTAGAGGTGCAAGTGTGAATGGTGTATTGATTTTCATGCATTTATTCTTGGATTAGGTCATCTAGCGATTGATTTTGAATCTTGCCATACACGCCTAATTACTATACAGTATATTGAAAGCAATAAATTGCGGGAATTTAAAGTCTAAGTTATTACAAAAGAGTATCCGGGGATAGGGGTACAATTATTTACAAATGGGGATGAGTCTCATAATAATGTCCAAATATCATGTGTTGCAACCAGATCGAACTGTCACAATTCAATTATAACAAATTAAAAGGAAAATCAATAAATTATGAGATGCATGTATTTATTTACAAATAAACAAATAAAATTTAACCTAATAAAGATTAAGTATTATTATTATTTTGTTTTATGTTTTTTAGGAACTTATGTAAAGAAAAGTTTTAAAGAAAGAAAGATTATTTAAATTAAATCTTCTATTATTTACATATTTTTATTAATTGATAACTAGGGTTAAAGAAAAACCAAAAAATATTTAAATTAAACTAAATATTCTTTTTTTTTTGTATTTTCATTCAAACAAGATTAATAAGAAAAAAATAACTTTAACTAAAAAGAAAATAAAACAAAATTAATTTAGTAATTTTATTAATTAAAAGAAAGAAAGCAAATTAAAAAAATATTAATTTTGAAGAGATTAAAAAAAGAAGAGAAGATGGGCTTAGGAGTTTGTGGCCCAAATAAAAAAATGAAGAAGAACCAAAAAGCAAGACAGAATGGAGACAAGAGGGGGGTGTAGGTAGAAGCGCTTGGGCTTAGGGAAAAGGTTGGGGCGGGTCAGGCCCAAAGCAGAGTTGTACAATGTTTTTTTGTTTTGGGGTTCACTTAGTTTTAGGGTTTGTATGTTAGGGTTACAGCAGCTCCGCTCTTGCTCTTCTTCTTCGTTCCATCTTCATCTTTCTCAGGCCATGAGCACTAATCTCACCTCTATGCCTTAGGTCGCCGGAGCGCCGCCCCCTCTCACTCTCTCCCTTCTCACGGTGGCCCATGTTTTTTTGTTTGAACGGTACGAATTGTTATCTTTCTCTTTCGCGTTTTTTACAGTTTTGTTCATTTGTTTTATTCTTGCATGCATGTTTTAATCTATGGCTTTTATGTGTTTGATATGCAGTAAATGTTGGTGTAAGCCCTAGAGGCCAATACTTTTGGTACTTGTATCGAATTATTTATTAATAATAAAAGGCATTTCTTTATTATGTTTGCTTTCCAAAATAACAAAGTCCCTAGAATGGTTTATTGGTTTAATGAAATGTTAAGTGTGACTTAATCATGAGATCCCATTAAACATAAGACACTATTCTTAAAGTATCCGTAGTCAAGCTTTAATGTGAAGTGGGATAACATTAAAGCATTAAGATTATTATAAAGATAGATTGATGATCACATCTCATGGATCATAGATAAGGAGTTATCAAGTCTTGACATAGGTATGAATATTAGGAGTAATATTTATACTGGATTGACCCGCTATGAGAATACTACATAGAATGTTATGCAAAGTGTCATAAGTTATTCTCATGATGATAATGGTGTATACCACCCTTCGACCTGAAACCACTATGGACCCTAGATGTAGAGTCAAGTACTTCATTGTTGATCAAACGTCATCCGTAACTGGATGACTATAAAGACGGTTGATGGGTACTTCACAAAGCATGCTAAGGGACATGAGTGACCTAGATGGAATTTGCTCATCCTGCATAACAGGATAAATGTCTAAGGGCCCAATATTGAACTGGACAAGGGTGACACAGTGTATGCCTTGTGTTCAATATAGACATGAGGACAAAAGGGTAATTGTACAACACAAATATTATCACGGAAAAGGTTTGGTAAGATCACATGACATTTTCGTGACTTGGGTAACAGTGATGTGTTGCTAGATACCGCTCACTGTTTATTATATTAAATGTGTGATTTAACATAATTGCCAACGTCGCGAAAACCTACAGGGTCACACACATAAGGACAGGTTGATGAGAGATAGAATAAATAAGGAACACCGTAAGGTACGGTGCACTTACGTGTAATACAGAAAATGGTAAGGTACCACGTGGATAAGTGATATATGGTACATCATAAGGTATGATGTCCATAAGCTTAATTGGGCTTTTAGCTTATAGCCTTAATTGGGCTTTTAGTTTGTAGCCCACACGAGTGATTCTATAAATAGATCCCTTGTGATGAAGCAATTTCACTTGATGCAATTTCGTTTTTGATTCTCTCTCTCACTCAAAGTTTCCGTTCGTGATCAGCTAGCACTGTGACCGGAAGCGATCTGTTCCTGTGGACTGAGTAGAGGCGTTGTTCTTCATCAACGCTCGTGATCACGACATCAAAGGTCTGAATCGCCACAAGAGGTAAATATTTCTATCACTGACCATGCTCATTCGTAAGGATCGCTAAGGAAAAATTTAAATTCCGCTGCGCTTTTGATCGCAATTTTCCTTCAGTAAAAGGGGTTGAGAACAACTTACCTTGGGGAAGAATGAGAGGAAAAGGGAGGGAGAGAAGAGGGATCAGTGGCGCTTCTGATGGCCGGATCGAAGGAAGAACGTGATGGACGCTTTTATGGTATCTCTGTCTTTCTTGGTTTTGATTGTTTGATGATGAGTGATTCTGAAAACTGTTTTGTTTTGACTTTTGTTGATGATGAACACGCTTCTGAAACCCTATTTTCTTCTGAATCTCTTCCTTTCTCTTGGTATGTTAATGATGAGCACCACTCTGAAACTGTTGTTTTTGCTTCTGGATCTCTTCCTCTTTTTTATATGTTAATGATCAGATCTTAAACTGCTGTTTTTGAATGATGATTGACAGAAGTTCTGAAACTTTATTTGCTTCTGAATATCTGGTGTTTTTGTATGTTAATGATGATACATCTCTGAAACTGCTTGCTTATTTGTAGTTTGGCCAAACAATTGGGTTCTGCAGATTGTTTGGTTGCTAGCTTAGCTTGGCAGGTGTTGAGCTTGTTTGGGTTTTTGTTGTAACTTTGTTACAGTTTGTGTAGCTTGAAGTTTTGCAAATTTGATAACAGTTTGGTGGTTGGTTGGAAAACTGTTGTGGTTTTGTTTTGGCATGTTTGCAAGTTGTTTAGGCAGGTTTGTTTGTACAGGTTTGGGCAAGCTTGGTTGTTTGCTTGCAAGTTGTGCAGGTTGCTTGTGATGCAGCTTGTGCAGGTTTGGCAAGTTTGGTGTTTTTGTGTAGCTTGCAGTTTTGTTTATCTTGGAATGGCTGGCCTGTTATGCAGGTTTTGTGATTGGTAGTTTGAACTACAGGTTTGAGCAAGTTGTTTTGATAGCAGTTTATGCAGGTTTGTGGCCAAGTATTCTTTTCCTCCTCTCTTCTGTGTTGGATGCTAGACTGTTATATATCTTTTTTTCGTTATTTTGACTTGTTTATGCCAGCCTGCCTTAGCCAAACTGCAAACTTTTTCACTAAAAAGGTCCTCTCTCTCTCTCTCTCTCTCTCTCTCTCTCTCTCTCTCTCTCTCTCTCTCTCTCTCTCTCTCCTCTCTCTCTCTCTCTCTCTCTCTCTCTCTCTCTCTCTCTCTCTCTCCTCTCTCCAATAAGCCCTTTTGCTTATTATTTTTTAAATTCTGAAAAGTTTCCTAGGCCTTGGAATATGATGGCTGCTATGACAAGCCTCTTTGGCTTGTAATTTGGTTTTCCTCTACATTGTGTTACCTGTTGTATTTTATGTACTGTGTACTTTTTCCTTGGCAGTTTTCATACTTTATGCATTGTACTTGGTTGCTTTATTTCTATGCTCCTTGACTTGTTTTGTAACTCAGTTTGACATGCTTGGCCACTTGCTACATTTGGTTTGATTACTGCAGTTTGGTTTCGTTTGCAGTACAATTTGCTTTGTAATGCAGCCTTGTATAGCATGGCCCATGTTTTTGCATTTGAACCAAGTGTATGCTTGCATTTTATTTTTTACTTTTATCTTTGTGAACCAAGAAGAGAAATCTTCTTGTGATTTGCAAAGAGAAAAAATAAAAACATGATGAATCAAATAGCATTCTGATTCTGGCCGGCAAACTTTAATGATGACCTTTTTTTCTTTCTTTTCATTTGAGAATTCTTATACTAATTTTCTTTTCCTCTGTCTTTTGCAGGTGAGTACCAATTGGATGATAGAGGAAGCAGTAGAAGTCAAAGATCTTGAGCATGGGAGCACTTGAAGCTTAGGAGATTAGGCTTAGATTTATTTTTTTCATTTATTGTAAACAAATATTATCTTAAATACTATAAGTTGTAAACTTACAATATTCAAATAAATTTTGTAACAACATTTGAAATGAATAAAAGTCTTTATCCAAAAGAATATTTCTATTGTCAAATATCTTTCAATTTTTCCCTTTGCCTCTTCACTTTTATATTTAAGATTCCTGATTAAAAATAAACTGAAACGGCATTCCAGCATTTTCAATACAGATGACTTAAAATCCAAGTAATCCATAAAAACTCTGCAATCTCTTTGCATCAATATTCCAATCAACATACGCGCTGTATAATAAACAAACAAGCATTCCCATTAACTGGCAAACATTTCATTCTAATAACAAGCAGATGTTTTAACAGGCGAACACTATCTGGTTAATTTGGATTAGACAATTTCAGCTCCTATCTCTTTTCCCAGATTAATCAAGCCTTGAGAACAACCAATAAATTTGAACAAGTGTGAAAACAAATGTAACAGTTAATTGAATTTCTGAGGATTCAATTTCTTCTGAGAAATGCGAGAGAAAACCCTAATTCTAGATTGACTGCTAAAGAAAAGTCTGTTTGATTGATTCTTGAGCCAATCTTAAAAATCAGACAAAAACCCTAGGGTTGTGGTTTCTTGTGAAAAAGGGAGGGCAAATTTTGGGGTACAACAGTTTCCCCTGTTCAATCTTCTTGAACCTGAAGAGTTAGATTGGCAATTTTGCCGTTCGTGACTCGAAGGTAAAAGATGATTGAACACTAGAGTGCCTATAAATTTGCACTCGTCAAAGCATAGTTGAGGGAATGCGCTTAAAGATTCCATTTGGAGATGTTGACAGAATTCGTCGGAGATGGGCTTAAAGATGCCATCCAAGAATGTTTATTGAAAGAATGAGTATCAGAAAGGTATCCATGTTTGGAACGTCTCTGAGTTGGGGGCCTGAAAAAGTAATAGATTAGCATCCGTGTTTGGAGCTTCCGTAAACTGTTTTCAGCGAGCTGAATCTGAACAAGCGATAGATGGACATCCCTGTTTGGAAGCACCCGTAAACTGTTTTCAGAAGTCTTTGAATTCAAAGCTTGCTAATCTTATCCTAAAAAAGGTAAAATATTAGCTAAAACACAAAGTTATGTTGCATGAAATGTATGATGCAATGTATATGTTATATCAATGCTTATGATTATATGAATGCAATGAATGCGCATGTAAGTTGATTAGCCGTCTTGCTGAGGAAGATAAATCTTGGATAGCTGGAGATAATAAAATCTTTGACTACTGTTGGGGAAAATAAATCCTTGACTGCTGTTGGGGATTGAAAATCCTTTGATCATTGAGAAAGAGAAGTCCTGGGACCACTGTTGAAGAGTATGTGTGTCTTTAAGCTTTTTGATAACCTCTGTGGGGAGAAGTTATACTGCTTGGGGAAAGTCAGGAGTTTGGGTTGTATGCCAATCTACTGGGGGATTCCTGTTTTGAGGAGAAATTCGTTGGGGAATATCTGGAAACTTTGTGGAGAATTGAGAACGAGAATCTTCATTCTGCCAGAGGGATTTGTGTTGAGGAGCCAAGAACGAGAATCTTCGATCTGTAGGGGATTAAAAATTCTGAAAAATTCAAAGCTGAGAGTAAAGAAGGTTCTGGCAACTTTACTAGGGAATCAAGGATGAGAATCTTGATTTTGTTGGGGAGTAAGAACTCTGTCGGGAGTAGTTGTACTGCTGAAGAGTAGCTATCCTGTTGGAGAGTAAAACTCAGGACTCTGGGAAAAGCTTATTCCTGTTTTCAGAAGTTAAGTCGTATGCCACCTTGAGAATGAGAATATTCATTATGTCGGGACTATCGGGGATTCAAGTTATATACCACTTTGAGAATGAGAATCTTCATTCTGTCGGGAATATCGGGGGTTCAAGTTATATACCACTTTGAGATGAGAATCTTCATTCTGTCGGAAATATCGGGGATTCAAGTTATATACCACTTTGAGAATGAGAATCTTCATTCTGTCAGGAATATTGGGAGTTTAAGTTATATACCACTTTGAGAATGAGAATCTTCGTTCTGTCGGGAATATCGGTAATTCAGGTAATATGCCACTTTGAGAATGAGAATATTCATTCTGTCGGGAATATCAGGAGGTCGGGTGTATGCCAATCTAATGGGGAAGCAAGAATGAGAATCTTCATTCAGGCGTTTGGGTCAGGAGCTTGGGAGTATGCCAATCTTCTGAGGTTTCAAGGATGAGAATCTTCATTCTGTTAATGGTATCAGGAGCTTGGGAGTATGCCAATCTTCTAAGGTTTCAAGGATGAGAATCTTCATTCTGTTAATGGTATCAGGAGCTTGGGAGTATGCCAATCTTCTGAGGTTTCAAGGATGAGAATCTTCATTCTGTTAATGGTATCAGGAGCTTAGGAGTATACCAATCTTCTGAGGTTTCAAGGATGAGAATCTTCATTCTTGAGAAATAGCATTTTAGGAGCTTCAGTTGTCCGTTATTCTGCTGGTGGGTTGTTTCTGCTGAGATTTAGGAACTTGTCCGTAATTCAACTAAAGTAAAAACTTTTTCGAGATTGAGGAACTTGTCCGTAATTCGACTGAAGAAAAGCTTTGTCGAGATTTAGGAACTTATCTGTAATTCGACTGAAGAAAAGCTTTGTCGAGATTTAGGAACTTGTCCGTAATTCGACTAAAGAAAAGCTTTGTCGCTTGAATTTTATTGTACCTTTCCTGAAAGGTAAAGGTTAGTGGCATATATCAAACAATGATGTCCTCAGAATAAATGATATTGCGTTGCATGATGTCCTGATGCACGGAGGTGTAATGTTTTTCAAGACGACCTTTTGTTGGGGAAAATAAATCCTGAACTGATGAAGGAAAAAAGAGTTGGATTCTTCATCTCTGGTAGTGAAGAAAATCAGAATAAATCACTGAGAGATTTATCTGACATATCAAAAACCTGGAATATCTTCCACTGGCATAAGAATCAGGGAGATCTTAGAAAGGGTCTTGGGTTAACTTTGATTCAACCAGATGATGGAGGAATAAATGACGCTTGTAACTCAACAGGTGATGAGGGAATCTTCGACGACCGTAACTTCCAACAGGTGATGAAGGAATCTTCGACGACCGTAACTTCCAACAGGTGATGAAGGAATCTTTACCTGCCGATCAATCTGCGTATATTATGAATGTTGTTGAAATGTAATTTTGTTTTGGAGAATAAATCCTTGACAAGTGTTAGGGAAATAAACCCATGACTGCTGGTCTGCTAGAGAGGTGATGAACTTCTCGAGGATGCTTGAATTCCTTTTCAGAAGGACTTTGGGGAGATTCGTCATTGCCCCTAGTATCAGATGTTTGTGACACTGCCAGGAAATTTGGACTGTATGTAACCCTTTGATGAGATTGACGTTTAATGCCACAAGTGATGGTGATGGAAACTTGCCCCAGGTTAATCTGCAAATGAGAGATTTCTTGAAATCTTGACTAGACTGCCCCAGGTTTACTGGGCTTTTGAAAGATTTGTTGAAATCTTGACTGGACTGCCCCAGGTTTACTGGGCTTTGAAAGATTTGTTAAAATCTTGACTGGACTGTCCCAGATTTGCTGGACAATACCAATTCCCCTTTTGTTGATAGGAGATTTTTGCAACGGGAGTGTCATCCCACTTGAAGTGATTTTATTCACTGAGAGAGCTTTCGTTCATCTGAATATTCACCGTGTGAATTTCTTCGCTGTCAAACAAATAACCATGTGCAAACAACGATATTCAAATAATGCAAAGTTTATGCTTGTCTCGAAGTTTTGAAAAATGCGTTTTTAGCAGAAAACTTTTTATAGGAAAAATTCAGCTCAAGATTTAGAGCAAAGCCTTACAGGAGTCAGGATACCTTTTGTAACAGTATGGCTTCGAACTAACCCATGCTTCAATTAGGACTTTTGAAGGGTTATAACGTGGCTTGGTTCACGGTTTAAGAAACAAAGGATAAAGGCTCAAAGTATATTTGTACCCACCCGCTCTTCGTGATGTTCTTCAATCCTAAACTCAGTTAATTGTGCACTTGAACTCAAAATGAGTTGGGAACGACGTTTTGGTGATGGTTCACACAAGTGGAATTTGTTGGAAAGCAGTCATTTTTTTTTGCAACATTTTTCATGTTGTAGAGGATTTGTAGTGGCCTCGTTCTTTTGATTCATTATCCCTAATTTTTTCCTGACTGTTCTTATTTTTGATATTACAGTCAGCGGGATGCCCTAACTTTCTTAAGCCTCCTTTGTAGGTTTTGGCTCAGTGGGCTTTTCCCTTTTTTTTTAGAGATAATGACTGCCTATGAGATAAGGGAACATCACTGTCTTTTGGTCCCAAAGGAATGTTTTTGATGTCATTCATTGTATCATGAACTGAGAGTTTGCGACTTCAACGCGCATTTTGAATTAACTGATAGACTACCCTGCCCCAGGTTTTGATTAAAGGTTTCAATTTTGTGTTTAAAACAGAAAACTTCTACTTCTTTGGATCGAAGGGTTGACTAGGGATTATCTTCCTTATAACTCCAGTGTTTAGGATTTGAAAGAAACCCCTGTACATCGTCAGCAAGACTTGTCCAAAAGCATATTGTATGAGATTATGGCATTTTTTCGTCATCCTCCCTCTAAAGACTTATGACTTTTAGCAAGAGTTAAATATCATAAAGAAAGTAGAAAGCATAATTCAGGAATAGTGATAACGAATGGATGAATTCAAGACAAACATATGCAATGCATTAATGAAACAGAGTTTGACATCAACAGATAATTGTTTGAATAACAAAAGAAATTACAACTTGAAAATTCGAATGAAACAAAAGTCTCTTAGTTCAAACTTGTCATTTCAGGTGGAGAACCCTCAGCGGAAGATTTTCATCTCGCCATTCGGCATGAATTTCAGCACTCCTCTGTCAATCAAATCTTGGATTCTGTTTTTCAAAGCCCAACAGTCGTCGGTGTCATGTCCAGGACTATAGGAGTGGTATACACAAAATGCGTCGGGGTGATATCCAGGAGCAGAGGTATTGGGATTCCGGAGAGGATCCTTTAAAGCAGCCAGATTCTCCTCCAACAAGCGTTCCAGTATTAGAGATGATGGTATGTCAGTCTCAGTGAAATGTCTTCAAGATGTATTTTGCTTACGCCGATTACCCCGTTGACACTGGCAAGGTTGTTGCTGGGCTTGTGACCCTGAAGCAAGCTGGGGAGCCTTTCCCTTGTCTTCTTGTCTCAAAGGAAGCTGAATGGTGACTTAATCTTTAACCCTAGTTGTTTGCCCCACTTGGTTATCTTGAAGCAGTTTGTTGATGAGGACCCTGAGCTCCTCTTGTCTTTGAGCCAGGTCTTGAATGAGAGCCATCTGTCCCACCAGTTGTCCCATCATCTGTATCTTCATTGTTTCCAACTCAATCTGTAGCCCTTCCAACTGATCATTCTTGATGCCGCCTGGATTCCCTAGGACCATGCCCCTTGTGAGGAGAGCTTTCACTTCTTATTGCCCCTGGTACATGTTCAAGAACATTTCTTGAAGTTGAGCGTTTTGAGCCTGGATATCTTCGACATTCCTCTCTAGAGCCATCTCTACTGAAATAAACAGTAGGAGAATAAGGAAACCTGAAAGGGAAAACCTGTCGTGATACAATGCATGATATGTGGATGCATGTTTTCAAGAATCTCGCAGGGTAAACACGAGAAAATGTTAGAGGTTGAACTTCGATCAACATCTTTGATTGGAGAACTTTGTATCAGTGGATGTCTTTCCACGAGAATCAAGCTCACCATGTCAAGTGGGTCATAGCCCTCGATTCAAGTTGTTGTACTTGATCTTTGACGGTGTTTGTTTAGAGGAAAATGAATCCTCTTGCCCTTTGGTAGACGTCTGGTTCAACGTGACCCTACATCAAAGACCCTCGAGATCCTTGAAATGGTTATTGAAAATGCTATGGTATGATGTTATGATGTTATGTACAGGTATGCAAAAGTAAGCAAGTGTATGTACAGATAATCACATTCACACAAAGCAGGAAATTCCTTAGGTTTAGGCTTGCATGGAGTAGGTGAGTACCCTCTTGAAGTTAGTTGGCTCAACCTGTCCTATAAATAGTAACCGGGTTCTAAGGAGCTCAATATCACTGGATTATTTTCTGTGTTCATTGTTTCAGTTTAGCCACTTTACTGGCGACCGAAATATTCCAAGAAAACAACCCTCAATGAGTGTAGCATCGAGTATCTACCAACTTCGGACTGCACCAAAGCTGGTCACCTCACTACCCCTAAAAAGGCCAAGATGGTCAAGTAAGGTTCTAAGAGTTCGTTAGTGCTTTATGACATCACTCAGCGGCCCCGTATTCTCTTTGATTAACTCAAAGGCTACCGGTACCCATAAATATGTCACACTAACGTAGCCACTGCTTCAACCATGTCGGTATACCCTGCACAGTTCTCTCACAGTTTATTGCTACTTACCTAAAAGGTGTCCCCAAATCCGGGTGTAGGATTTAAAACAAACCCAAACAAGGAACCCAAAAAGTAAAGCATACAAATCAAGCAAGATAAGCATGTAAAGATGATCTAAAACCCTAAGGTAACCCCACTTTTAAATACATATTCCCCAGCAGAGTCTCCAGTTCTGTGATACTGTGGGAGAACTGACTTGAGGTTTTGTGTTTGTGTTCGCAATTGTTCGGTTTAGCAAGAGTCGCCACCGACTTTTTATTTTATCCAAAGGAAAGGTCAAAAAGCATAATAAAGACCTTTTAGATGTTTTCTTGGGTTCGGGGGGTAGATTATGAAAAGGGAAGGTGCTATCACCCTTTTCATCCATGGTTTTCCATGGGCTCTTAGTTACTTGTTTTAGATCATTTGCCTTTGCTTTTCAATTGTTTGAAATGGTGCTTTGTGTGTATGGTTTTGAAAATGCTTTGAAAAAGAGGCCTTGTATAGGCAACCTTTGTAATGATTCTTGTTTGAATATATACAAAGGTGTGTGTCTTTTTGTAAAGATATTTCAATGTTTTGGAAGTTTGTTTTGAAATTGTGTTGTGGAGTGTGTTTGAAAATGGCAAGGATGTTTTGCAAGCTTTTGATCAAGTAACTAAGAGTTGTCTACCCTATTTTACTCAAAGATCTTTCTTATGTTTTTAACCCTTTTGACAGTGTTATTTCACCATTGTATTTGGTGAACAACCTTGTGTTAGGATGTTAAACGGGACAGGCGCGGGTCATCGCATACAATCATTGAAAGCAACTTGTGAGACGCTCTAGCAATTTGTAAGGGACGAGATCATTTTATCGAAGGCAACATTGAGGGTCATCGAGGGACTACGATCTTTGTTTATCGAAGGGGCATTTGCTAGAGTGTCTCATATTCGAGGGACATGATTGCATTTTCCGAAGCAACAAGCGAGGTTACCCTAGAGGTGAAAGTGTGAATGGTGTATTGATTTTCATGCATTTATTCTAGGATTAGGTCATCTAGCGATTGATTTTGAATCTTGCTATACACGCCTAATTACTATACAGTATATTGAAAGCAATAAATTGCGGGAATTTAAAGTCTAAGTTATTACAAAAGAGTATTCGGGGATGGGGGTACAATTATTTACAAATGGGGATGAGTCTCATAATAATGTCCAAATATCATGTGTTACAACCAGATCGAACTGTCACAATTCAATTATAACAAATTAAAAGGAAAATCAATAAATTATGAGATGCATGTATTTATTTACAAATAAACAAATAAAATTTAACCTAATAAAGATTAAGTATTATTATTATTTTGTTTTATGTTTTTTAGGAACTTATGTATAGAAAAGTTTTAAAGAAAGAAAGATTATTTAAATTAAATCTTCTATTATTTACATATTTTTATTAATTGATAACTAGGGTTAAAGAAAAACCAAAAATTATTTAAATTAAACTAAATATTCTTTTTTTTTGTATTTTCATTCAAACAAGATTAATAAGAAAAAAAATAACTTTAACTAAAAAGAAAATAAAACAAAATTAATTTAGTAATTTTATTAATTAAGAGAAAGAAAGCAAATTAAAAAAAATATTAATTTTGAAGAGATTAAAAAAAGAAGAGAAGATGGGCTTAGGAGTTTGTGGCCCAAATAAAAAAATGAAGAAGAACCAAAAAGCAAGACAGAATGGAGACAAGAGGGGGGTGTAGGCAGAAGTGCTTGGGCTTAGGGAAAAGGTTGGGGAGGGTCAGGCCCAAAGCAGAGTTGTACAACGTTTTTTTGTTTTGGGGTTCACTTAGTTTTAGGGTTTGTACGTTAGGGTTACAGCAGCTCCGCTCTTGCTCTTCTTCTTCGTTCCATCTTCATCTTTCTCAGGCCATGAGAACTGATCTCACCTCCATGCCTTAGGTCACTGGAGCGCCGCCCCCCCTCACTCTCTCCCTTCTCACGGTGGCCATGTTTTTTTGTTTGAACGGTACGAATTGTTATCTTTCTCTTTCGCGTTTTTTACAGTTTTGTTCATTTGTTTGATTCTTGCATGCATGTTTTAATCTATGGCTTTTATGTGTTTGATATGCAGTAAAAGGGGTTGAGAACAACTTACCTTGGGGAAGAATGAGAGGAAAAGGGAGGGAGAGAAGAGGGATCAGTGGCGCTTCTGGTGGCCGGATCGAAGGAAGAACGTGATGGACGCTTTTCTGGTATCTCTGTCTTTCTTGGTTTTGATTGTTTGATGATGAGTGATTCTGAAAACTGTTTTGTTTTGACTTTTGTTGATGATGAACACGCTTCTGAAACCCTATTTGCTTCTGAATCTCTTCCTTTCTCTTGGTATGTTAATGATGAGCACCACTCTGAAACTGTTGTTTTTGCTTCTGGATCTCTTCCTCTTTTTTGTATGTTAATGATGAGATCTTAAACTGCTGTTTTTGAATGATGATTGACAGAAGTTCTGAAACTTTATTTGCTTCTGAATCTCTGGTGTTTTTGTATGTTAATGATGATACATCTCTGAAACTTCTTGCTTGTTTGTAGTTTGGCCAAACAGTTGGGTTCTGCAGATTGTTTGGTTGCTATCTTGGCTTGGCAGGTGTTGAACTTGTTTGGGTTTTTGTTGTAACTTTGTTACAGTTTGTGTAGCTTGAAGTTTTGCAAATTTGATAACAGTTTGGTGGTTGGTTGGAAAACTGTTGTGGTTTTATTTTGGCCTGTTTGCAAGTTGTTTAGGCAGGTTTGTTTGTACAGATTTGGGCAAGTTTGGTTGTTTGCTTGCAAGTTGTGCAGGTTGCTTGTGATGCAGCTTGTGCAGGTTTGGCAAGTTTGGTGTTTTTGTGTAGCTTGCAGTTTTGTTTATCTTGGAATGGCTGGCCTGTAATGCAGGTTTTGTGATTGGTAGTTTGAACTACAGGTTTGAGCAAGCTATTTTGATAGCAGTTTATGCAGGTTTGTGGCCAAGTATTCTTTTCCTCCTCTCTTTTGTGTCTGGTGCTAGACTGTTATATATCTTTTTTTGTTATTTTGACTTGTTTATGCCAGCCTGCCTTAGCCAAACTGCAAACTTTTTCACTAAAAAGGTCCTCTCTTTCTCTCTCTCTCTAATAAGCCCTTTTGCTTATTATTTTTTAAATTCTGAAAAGTTGCCTAGGCCTTGGAATATGATGACTGCTATGACAAGCCTCTTTGGCTTGTAATTTGGTTTTCCTCTGCATTGTGTTACCTGCTGTATTTTCTGTACTGTGTACTTTTTCCTTGGCAGTTTGCATACTTTCTGCATTGTACTTGGTTGCTTTAGTTGTTATGCTTCTTGACTTGTTTTGTAACTCAGTTTGACATACTTGGCCCCTTGTTACATTTGGTTTGATTACTGTAGTTTGGTTTCGTTTGCAGTACAATTTGCTTTGTAATGCAGCCTTGTATAGCATGGCCCATGTTTTTGCATTTGAACCAAGTGTATGCTTGCATTTTATTTTTTACTTTTCTCTTTGTGAACCAAGAAGAGAAATCTTCTTGTGATTTGCAAAGAGAAAAAATAAAAACATGATGAATCAAATAGCATTCTGATTCCGGCCGGCAAACTTTAATGATGACCTTTTTTTCTTTCTTTTCATTTGAAAATTCTTATACTAATTTTCTTTTCCTCTGTCTTTTGCAGGTGAGTACCAATTGGATGATAGAGGAAGCAGTAGAAGTCAAAGATCTTGAGCATGGGAGCACTTGAAGCTTAGGAGATTAGGCTTAGATTTATTTTTTTCATTTATTGTAAACAAATATTATCTTAAATACTATAAGTTGTAAACTTACAATATTCAAATAAATTTTGTAACAACATTTGAAATGAATAAAAGTCTTTATCCAGAAGAATATTTCTACTTTCAAATATCTTCCAATTTTTCCATTTGCCTCTTCACTTTTATATTTAAGACTCCTAATTAAAAATAAACTGAAACGGCATTTCAGCATTTTCAATACAGGTGACTTAAAATCCAAGTAATCCATAAAAACTCTGCAATCTCTTTGCATCAGTATTCCAATCAACATACGCATTATATAATAAACAAACAAGCATTCCCATTAACTGGCAAACATTTCATTCTAATAACAAGCAGATGTTTTAACAGGCGCACACTATCTGGTTAATTTGGATTAGACAGTTTCAGCTCCTATCTCTTATCCCAGATTAATCAAGCCTTGAGAACAACCAATAAATTTGAACAAGCGTGAAAACAAATGTAACAGTTAACTGAATTTCTGAGGATTCAATTTCTTCTGAGAAATGTGAGAGAAAACCCTAATTCTGGATTGACTGCTAAAGAAAAGTCTGTTTGATCGATTCTTGAGCCAATCTTAAAAATCAGAGAAAAACCCTAGGGTTGTGGTTTCTTGTGAAAAAGGGAGGGCAGATTTTGGGGTACAACACACACATTGATGTCTTGGTCAACAACACGGCTCAACACAAAGTTTTCTCCTTCATGGATGGATTCTCCAGTTACAATCAGATCAAGATGGAGTCCGAAGACATGGATAAAACCACCTTTGTCACACAGTGGGGCACCTTCTATTACAAGGCCATGCCTTTCGGCTTGAAGAATGTAGAGGCAACCTATCAACGAGCTATGATAGCTCTATTTCATGATATGATCCATCATGAGGTAGAAATGTACGTTGATGATATGCTTGCAAGGTCGCAAACTGAGGAACAACACCTTGATCATCTTCACAAGTTGTTTTAGAGGTTGAAGAAATACAAGTTAAGATCTAGAAAACTCTTAGGATTTGTCGTCAGTGGAAAAGGTATTGAGGTCGACCCTGCAAAAGTCAAATCCATGCAAGAAGTGCTAGCTCCCTGTACTGAGAAGAAGGTTGATAACGATAAATTGTATTATATAATTACTACACTTTTTATCGATTTTCATAATACATTGAGTCGTTTAACTCCCGATTATTCCGAGTTTTTTTGTCTTTTCACAGGTACAACATGTGTCAACTCAAATCAGTGAAAAAGGACCACATGAAGGAAGCTAACCAAGAAACAGAAGAGAAAGAACCAAATCTACAAAGTCTGCTGATTTTGTAGCTGTGACGACCGTCACACCCTATGACAACCGTAACACTTCCACAACTTGAAGAACGCTCGTCACACATCATTGACGAGTGTAATGCGCTATTTAAGCGCAATACGACCGTCACCCCCTTGTGACGACCGTCACACGCTTAAAGGCAACGTTATGAATTAGTGGAGACGTGGGCAACGTTGAGGGCAGATTCTTCTCCTATATTTCCTCCACTTCAGTAACCATGCATCCGGGTCTTCCTCCACTCAAGCTTTTCCAAGTTTTTCTCAACTGCAAAATCTTCTTCTATATATATGTGGTAGTTCAATGGATGATGGTCGAAGAATTTTCTACAGAACAAAATTGCTGCTTTTCTACATTAACTATATTATTTATTTTTGAACCATTTTCATTCGTACTGTAAATTTTTTTTCCAGAATTAGTTTTTAGAGTGTTAATTCTTCATCTAAGAATTAACACAGTTATAGATTTCGATTAAATTGCAAGGAATTTATAAGCATCCAAGATTACCACAGCAACATTATTTCCAGGTTTTTTTATGCAATTGATATTTATTTATTCTTGTGTTATGTCATTTATTTTTATGGATTATATTTTAAGTTGCATAGTTACTAAATATATTATGTCCGGCTAAATTAATTTGTACCGGTATGTGACTCCTAAGTACCGAAAGAATTCAGTGATAACTTGGCTAAAAACATTTATAAACAATTTCTGGTTTCCTATTTCCATGTTTAATTTAACTACCCTTGTCACGAGAGTGAGAGGATAATTAACACGATTTTGCCACGATAGTGGGAAATTAAATCAGGCAAGAACCTGCATGCGAGAGCTGGGGTTCGACCCAGATAGTGGTAACGAAATATTAATATTTAAATACATGATAGTGTTTTAATTAATTAATTAAATCCAAATTGTTTCCAAAAAGTGTTATTAAATTTAAAGTGCATCCACTAGGTTTAGTAGCATGACTTATTTCATGAACACGAGAGTGCATGTCTCAGGTTTTTAAACAATTCGTTTTTACCGAAATACTTTATATGCCAAGCGATTCACCGAATTCCCGAAGTCCGACTATCACATACCGTTATAGCTATTACTATTATTTTTAATTAAACTATTCCCCCCCCCCCCCCTAAAACCAAATATTCATTGCTTAGTTAAACAATTGTAGCATTAGATCGTATGCGATTGATCCTCAGTCTCTGTGGGTTTGATAATCATTTAAAACTAAAACGACTAAACTGTATACTTGCAGTTAGTATCCTAATAGACTCATAAAGTCCCGATCAAGTTTTTGGCGCCGTTGCCGGGGACTGATTAGTCAATTAAGTACGATTCTTCTGTTACGCGTTTAGACTAGGCAACAGAAACCCTTTTTCGATTTGTATGCCAAGGACTCGGTCACAAGGCGAACCACTTGACAAATCGACGGACGAACCTGAATGCATCCTTTCCGTAAGACGTGCAGTCAGGGATTACTGTTTAAATCACGTTATTCATTTACCCAAACCCGAAATCAAGATTGATTCTGAAACAGATTCTGATTCTTCCTCTGAAACCGAAACTAATCCAGAAGTAGACATGGCCGAAGAACAAAGGACCCACCCACTGAAGGAGTACGCAGCTTCATCACAATAAGAACCCCACAATAGCATTGCTGCTCCAGCAATAAATCGAAACGATTTTGAGTTGAAACCGTCGTTGGTATCAGCTATCCAACAACGCCAATTCTCTGGAGATCCTATCGAGGAACCAAACGAACATCTTACAAAATTCGTTCAATTTTCCGACACAGTTATAGCGAATGGTGTTAGTAAAGATGCAATAAGATTACGTCATTTCCCTTTCTCGCTAAGAGATAGAGCTTGGGCTTGGTTACAATCCTTGCCGTCAAATTCCGTCACTACGTGGGAAGGACTTAAGATTGTATTTTTAGCACGATACTTTCCTCCAAGCAAGACTGCTGCACTAAGAGCCCAAATCAACGGATTTAGGCAGAAGGATACTGAATTGCTATTTGATGCATGAGAATGCTACAAAGATATGATGCGAATGTGCCCACATCACGGACTAGAAAAATGGATGATCATCCACACATTTTATAATGGACTCTTGTACAACACAAGACTCTCTATAGATGCCGCTGCAGGTGGTACACTAATGGACAAGCCTTACGATGAAGCTAACCAACTCATTGAAAATATGGCTCAAAACCACTATCAGTGGGGAGGAGAAAGAACACCTGTGGAGAAAACTCAAACCAAAAGTGGGATGTACGAGATTAGTAGCCTAGATAAAGTTAACACTAAGGTAGATGCTCTTACTCAAAAGATAGAAAGCTTGACCTTACCTCCTGCAGCCACCGTGGCTGCATTTACCCCAAACTGCGAAGTTTGTGGAGTTCCTGGTCATGTTGGAACCGAATGTCAAATCTTAGCAGGAATATCAGTTGATCAGGTAAACTACGCTCAAGGTAATCCTTATGCTAATACCTATAATCCTGGTTGGAAGAACCATCCTAACTTCTCGTACAAGAGCAATAACGCTTTATATGCACCTGGCCAAGCACCTGTTGTACCTCCAGGTTATCAAAAACCCGTTGTTAATGTTCCTAACATTCCTAAGAAATCTAACCTTGAAATCCTAATGGAAAATTTTATCGCTAATCAAGCTCAACAAAACAAAGAATTCCTCAATCAAAATGTTCACACCGGTGAACAATTGAAGCTATTAGCAAATAAGGTAGATGCCCTAGCAACTCAAAATAAAATGTTAGAAACCCAAATCTCCCAAGTAGCACAACACCAAGCTAGTTCTGTCGCACCTGCTGGTACATTTCTTGGACAGCCGCAACCCAATCCTAAAGGACACGCTAATGCTATCACATTACGAAGTGGGACAACCCTTGATGGACCGGTAGATCCTAGACTCCAAAATCCGACCATGTATCAGAAACCTAAAAAGGAAGCAGAGAAATCGAAAGAACAATCTGAGAATGTAGAGGAAGACGCGAATGAGAACATAGAGGTTTCAGAAAAACCTTGCGTACCCCCACCACCATATAAACCACTAATTCCATACCCTCAAAGACTTGCAAAATCCAAGAACGAGGGGCAATTCAAGAAATTTGTAGAACTTCTGAAACAATTAAACGTTACTATTCCGTTTACAGAAGCTATAACCCAAATGCCGTCATATGCTAAATTCCTAAAAGAGATATTGTCTAATAAGAAAAAAATTGTTGAAAACGAAACCGTTATGCTAATCGCCGAATGTAGCGCCATAATTCAAAATAACATGCCTCCAAAGCTAAAAGATCCTGGTAGTTTCTCCATACCATGTGTAATTGGAAAATATGTCATAGACAAAGCTCTATGCGATTTAGGAGCAAGTGTTAGTCTAATGCCCTTATCTATTTGCAAGAAACTCAAATTAGGTGACATGAGACCTGCCAAGATGTCCCTACAACTAGCCGACAGATCAGTCAAATTCCCTGTTGGTATGCTAGAAAACATTCCTGTCCGAATAGGACAATTTTACATACCGACTGACTTTATAATAATGGACATCAAGGAAGATTCAAACATTCCCATCATACTAGGAAGACCATTTTTAGCTACTGCAGGAGCCATTATTGACTTTAAGAAAGGAAAGCTTACCTTCGAGGTAGGAGAAGAAAAAGTAGAATTCATTCTTTCCCAATTCTTCAAAGCCCCTGCTATAGATGACTCATGTTGTCTTCTAGATATTATTGATGAATGTGTCAAAGAACTAGAAAGCCAAGAAGACACCTATTCTGGGATGCTGAAAATTCCGACACCAACTATCCTCAAGGATGATGACCGGAAGCAAGAATGTCTAGATGCCAACCTAAGCGAATGTTTCGCCTTAACACCCGATCCTACCCCAACTGATAAGAAAACTGGTATAGAACTTAAAACGTTACCTGAAGATCTTAGGTATGAATTTTTAGATAAAGAACTCGAACGGCTAGTTATAGTCAATGCCAATTTAGGGAAGATCGAAACCGAAAAACTTCTTAGTGTGTTAAGGAAGTATCCAACCGCGTTAGGGTATAATATATCAGATCTAAAAGGAATAAGCCCTTCTCTCTGTATGCACCGCATTATGCTGGAGGAGGACTGCAAGACTTCTAGAGAACATCAAAGACGAATAAATCCTATCCTAAGTGAAGTCGTTAAGAAAGAAGTACAGAAACTACTAGAGGCAGGCATCATATACCCAATATCAGATAGCAACTGGGTCAGTCCAGTTCACGTAGTACCTAAGAAAGGAGGTGTTACAGTTATAACAAACACGAAAGGTGAATCGGTGGCACAACGTACTCAAACAGGATGGAGAATGTGTATCGATTACAGAAAACTAAACAAAGCTACGCGCAAGGACCATTTCCCATTACCATTTATTGATCAAATGCTCGAGCGCTTAGCCAAACAGTCTCATTTCTGCTATGTTGACGGATACTCGGGATTCTTCCAAATTCCCATTCATCCTGATGATCAAGAGAAAACCACGTTCACATGCCCCTATAGTACCTTTGCATACCGAAGAATGTCATTTGGACTATGTAACGCATCTGCAACTTTCCAACGGTGCATGATGGCGATTTTCGCAGACTTTTTAGACAGAACTATGGAAGTATTCATGGACGATTTTTCTGTCTGTGGAGAAAGCTTTGACGGATGTTTATCAAATCTTGAATTAGTACTGAAACGTTGTGTCAATGTCAACCTAGTGCTCAATTGGGAAAAATGTCACTCCATGGTGAGACAAGGAATTGTGTTGGGTCACATTGTATCAAACAAAGGGATTGAAGTCGATAAAGCAAAAATTGAGAGTGACTCCTAAGTACCGGTATGTACCGGTATGTGACTCCTAAGTACCGAAAGAATTCAGTGATAACTTGGCTAAAAACATTTATAAACAATTTCTGGTTTCCAATTTCCATGTTTAATTCAACTACCCTTGTCACGAGAGTGAGAGGATAATTAACACGATTTTGCCACGATAGTGGGAAATTAAATAAGGCAAGAACCTGCATGCGAGAGCTGGAGTTCGACCCAGATAGTGGTAACAAAACATTAATTTTTAAATACATGAGAGTGTTTTAATAAATTAATTAAACCCAAATTGTTTCCAAAAAGTGTTATTAAATTTAAAGTGCATCCACTAGGTTTAGTAGCATGACTTATTTCATGAACACGGGAGTGCATGTCTCAGGTTTTTAAACAATTCGTTTTTATCGAAATACTTTATATGCTAAGCGATTCACCGAATTCTCGAAGTCCGACTATCACATACCGGTATAGCTATTACTATTATTTTTAATTAAACTATCCCCCCCCTAAAACCAAATATTCATCGCTTAGTTAAACAATTGTAGCATTGGATCGTATGCGATTAATCCTCAGTCTCTGTGGGTTCGATAATCATTTAAAACTAGAACGACTAAAATGTATACTTGCAGTTAGTATCCCACTAGACTCATAAAGTCTCGATCAAAGGTAAGGGGTTTCTTAGGTTGACTCAACTATATTGCCCGATTCATATCTCACCTAACTGCTACTTGTGAGCCAATCTTCAAACTATTGAAGAAAAATCAAGTAGTCAGATTGAATGACGACTACCAATTAGCCTTTGACAAGATCAAATCATAATTATAAGAACCTCTCATCCTGATGCCTCCAGTTGAAGGAAGACCTCTGATTATGTACTTGACTGTATTAGAGAATTCAATGGGGTGTGTGTTGGGTCAACATGACGAGTCTGTCTGAAAAGAGCATGCAATATACTACCTGAGCAAAAAGCTTACCAACTGTGAAACAAGATATTCACTGCTCAAGAAAACTTGCTACGCTCTGGCATGGGCTGCTCGTCGGCTAAGATAGTATATGTTGACTCACACCACTTTATTGATTTCTAAGATGGATCCTATCAAGTATATCTTCGAAAAGCCAACTCTCTCCAGACGAATAGATAGATGGCAAATGATCCTGACTGAATACGACATCCAGTATACTACACAAAAAGCAATCAAAGGAAGTGTGCTGGCAGATCATTTGGCCCATCAAGTTGTTAATGACTACCAATCCATGAACTTTGAATTCGCAGACGAGAATATCATGCTAATAACTGATTGTGAGAAGCTTGGACCGTATGAAGGACCTGAACAAGGATCCCGATGGACTATGGTTTTTGATGGATCTTCCAATGCTTTAGGTAACAGAGTTGGTGTTGTGATTATTTCCCATGAAGGTGGCCATATGCCTTTCACTTCCAGGCTTTGCTTCGACTGTATAAATAACACGGTCGAGTATAAAGCATGCATCTTGGGTATTAAAGCTGCCATTGACCTAAGAATCAAATTCTTAAGCGTATACGGAGATTCAACCCTAGTAATCAGTCAAGTTAAAGGAGAATGGGACACCAAACACCCTAATATGATTCCTTAAAAAGAGTTTGTGATGACCTTGATCCCATACTTCGAGGAGGTTACCTTTGAACACTTCCCGAGAGAAGAAAATTAGTTGGCAGATGCCTTAGCAACAATGTCGTCTATGTTCAAGGTCAATTGGGACAACGAGGCTCCTAGGATTACAATCTAAATATTTGACGAACCGGAGCACTGTTATGAGATTGACACTGATGAAGAGAAACCATGGTATCATGAAGTGATAAGGTACCTCGAAGCACAAGAGTATCCTAAAGGAGCCTCCATCAATGACAAGAAATTATTGCGAAGGTTCTCAACCAAATTCTTCCTAAGCAACAAGATTTTGTACAAGCGTAACCATGATTCTACCCTGCTTTGTTGTGTGGACAAGGAGGCAGAGAAGATCATGGAGGACATGCATGAGGGTATCTTCAGAACTCACTCTAGTGGACACACTATGGCCAAGAAAATTATGAGCGCTGGTTACTATTGGTCGACTATGGAAACTGATTGTCACCACCACTCGAGGACTTTCCATAAATGTCAAATATATCCCGAAAAGGTTCATGTACCTCTGATACCTCTAAATGTCATGACTGCTCCGTGGCCATTTGCAATGTGGGGCATTGACATGATTGGAGAGATCAAGCCCACCACCTCTAATGGACATCATTTTATCCTGGTTTCCATTGACTACTTCACCAAATGGGTTAAAGTTACTTCATTTGCCTCAGTTACTAAGAACGTTGTAGCCCAGTTTTTCAAGCATAACCTCATCTTTCGATATGGAATCCCTGAAAGGATCATCACTGACAACGAAACCAACCTCAACAATGCTATAATCACTGAAATTTATACACAGTTCAAAATTAAGCATCATAACTCCTCTCCTTACAGACCTAAGATGAATGGTGCAGTGGAAGCCTCCAACAAGAATATAAAGAAGATTGTGCAAAAGATGGTGGTGACCTACAAAGATTGGCATGAGATGCTACCATTTGCTCTTCATGGCTACCGTACTTTGGATCGAACATCAATTGGGGCAACCTCTTTCTCTTTAGTCTATGGCATGGAAGTTGTCCTGCCTGTTGAAGTTCAGATTCCTTCTCTGAGGATTATAAAAGAAGCAGGCTTGGGCGAAGATGAATGGATTCAGACAAGATTGGATCAGTTGAATTTGATTGATGAGAAGAGATTGGCTGTTGTCTTCCATGGTCAAATGTATCAAAAGCATATGATCAAGGAATTCAATAAGAAGATCAAGCCTCAAGTATATCAGATTGGCGACTTGGTAATAAAGCACATCATTTTATCACAAGGCGATCCCAGGGGAAAAAAGACTCCCACATACGAAGGGCCATTTATTGTCAAGAAATTATTCTCTGGCGGTGCTATGATGCTAGCCACTATGGACGACGAAGATTTCCCGCATCCTATGAACACAGACATAGTCAAAAAATACTACGCATAAAGAACAAGCCATTAGGTTGTCATACCTAGGAAAAAATAAGGGCATCCCGGCGAACTAAAAAAGGTTCAAGAAAAAATTAGGGATATACATAAAAAATTATACACCCGGAAAGTCGAAAACCCGAAAGGGCGGCTTGAGCAAAAAAGGGTATCCTGATGGACTGAAAACCTGAAAGGGTGGTCTAGGCAAAAGTTAAGGATTAAAGCATACGATTATGTCCCGTTGGATCACCAACAATCAACTTCGTTACCAAGGTCAAAAGTTCAAATGGTACAAGATCAATTCAATCAACTCCTTTCAACGACAAGGGATGATGCTCTAAGACATAGGGGCAATAACAGAGTTGGAACCTAATGAGATCACTTCCACATGGCTATATATTTTTATTTTCACTTTGTATCCTTTTCTTTCTTTCGACAAATTCCTCTTACTAGGATTTCTATCTCCCTGTACAAAAACGCCTTTTTTTAGGCAAATTATCAATACAAATATACTTTAAAGTGCAAACTTTTTGTTTTTTCTGTTTTGAGTGCAAAAACGTCCAACGACTAAAATTGAATGAACATATGCATATAAACATGAATAACTGTTAACAAATATACGCACAAGAACGGTAATAAGCATTTAGGATAACCCCACAGAGTTACTTCAATAAAATATCCCCATGGAGTGAATTCATACATTCTCATCCAAAGTTCCAATCGACATATTCCCTGGAAATTCTCTTCCCCAGCCAAGTTTGGACTTCCAAAGCTGGCAAAGAAACCTTGCAAAATTTCTTCCCTAAATGAATTTATTTCCCCAGTAATGTATTCAATGGAGTTTATTTCCCCAATGGACTACAATCTCCCCAACTTGAGTCTATTCCTCATACTACTACAGATCAACTGACAAAATTCCTTTTCCCCAGCGGAGTCGATACTATCCCCAGAAAGTTGCTGTGAAGCCTGAAACTTGACCAGATAATAATTAACTTCATCTTCCCCAGACAAGTAAGAAGATTGTCCATCTCTTTTATCCCCAGTCAGGATATATGAGAATTCCCCAGTAGAGCAATGGCCAACTAAAGCTCCTGAACTCTACTCCCCAAGTAGAAATTGGTATTCCCCGCAGAGTTTCCTCAAACAACAATTCCCAGCAGAAGCATTCTAAAACAAGATACACGTACTCTTCATCTCCAGCAGTATTCTAGAATTTAGCTTCCCAATCTCCCTAACATTAGTCATGGATTTATTTTCCCAAACGTAGATACATTTCAATAACATTATACATTCACACATCATGACATATGCATATAAAGCGCATATAACCCAATCTCATTTATTTTGAAAACATCATTATGCAATGTATGCATCGTAACATTGCATACAACTAACTCTTTACCTTTTCAGGAAAAGATCAATCAACAGATACATGTCCTCAACTATCTACGAATTTCTCCAAAGGCTAAAATATGACAAATATTTCCATCAAAGATTTGTCCCATGGAGTCATTCTAAAGAATATCTCTCCAAGATAAAATCAAGCTTAGATTCCTTCATTACCTGTTGAAGTAGTAGTCGTCAGAGATTCCTTTATTACCTGTTGAAGTAGTAGTCGTCAGAGATTCCTTCATTACCTGTTGAAGTAGTAGTCGTCAAGATTCCTTCATTACCCGTTGAAGTAGTAGTCGTCAGAGATTCCTTCATTACCTGTTGAAGTAGTAGTCGTCAAGATTCCTCTATTACCTGTTGAAGTAGTAGTCGTCAAGATTCCTTCATTACCTGTTGAAGTAGTAGTCGTCAAGATTCCTTCATTACCTGTTGAAGTAGTAGTCGTCAGAGATTCCTTCATTACTTCCTGAAGTAGTAATCGTCAAGATTCCTTTATTACATGTTGAATTAGTAGTCGTCAATATTCCTTCATTACCTGTTGAAGTAGTAGTCGTCAAAGATTCCTTCATTATCTATTGAAGTAGTAGTCATCAGAGATTCCTTCATTATACGTTAAAATAATAGTCATAGTCAAGCTTTATACTTACCAGAAGTCATTTTGGATGGCATATAAAATCCCATCTCCAATAAATCTTTATCGTCTCTCCAAATGGCATCTATAAGCCCATTCCCTACACAATCGACCAACAACATTAAATTTGTACACCAAATGAGTGAAAATTTTCGGGCACTCTAGTGTTCAATCATCTTCAACCTGCAAGTCACGAATGGTGGACCTGCCAATCTAAAGTTTAAGAAGATTGAACAGGGGAAGATGTTGCACCCTAAAATTTGCACTGTCTTTTCTAAAAATATTTCTCACAAAGATCTTCAATGGTTCAAGCTTACACAAGTATTGACTAGGTCAAGCCACCTCCTCACACTAATATCTCAAATTAGGGTTTGGATTTTCACAAGGACAATTGGACTTCTAATGCTTCAATTAACTTTAATGGATCATTATGAACCTTCAAGAATGCTCATATCAAGTTTCAAGTCTTGCATCTCAAAATTGCTCAGTCAATTGATCAGATGACCCAAAATCAGCTATATTGAGTAAAAAAGTCAATTGTGGTCAACCTACAGTCAAATTTCAAGATTTTTGACCAATATCAACATTTTGAAGTTATATGTGTCAATTGATCAATCTTGGATCACAATTCCCCAAGAAAAATGTTCAAATCATCAAAAGGGCAAAATGGTCAAAATCAGGGTTTTTACTACATTTGACTGATCAAGGGTTTTTTGACCTAATACATGATCTAATGGCTTGAAGCATAATCTCAAGGATTCAAATACAATGTCTTGACCTAATTTCATGGCTCAAATCATTTCTCAAGATCAATTGATTGATAGTTGAAATTCAGTCAACTGATGAAAAGTCAACTAATACACCAAAAGTCAAACTTTGACCTTTTGATCAAAATTGAGTTTCAAAGATCACATTTTATCAAGGCATTCAAAAATATGAAACTTGATCATCAAGAAATCAAGAAAGTCAAAAGTAATTTTGAAAAGTCAAAGTTTTCAAGACTTAGAAAATTTTCCAAGTGTTTTAAGCCTTATTTTTTTATGACTTCATGCTAACTTTTCACCATGATACTAGATGATTCAAATAAAACTTCCAACATGAAAGTTGTAGATCTCAATGAGATATAAAACTTTTTATAATGGAACAATTTATAGAAATGCTTCTATTTTGAGTTATGGATTCACAAAGCCATGCACTTTGTGTAAAAACACTTAGTGAAAATTTGACTAGTTTAGGCAGATTTTTTGACCTAACTTCATGACAACTTTTCACATAGTTCCAATTGGATTCTTTAAAACTGGAAAATATGAAAGTTGTAGGGGATGTTCCAAGCTTTCCGAAATGTCTAAGAATTAAATGAGAACATGCTTGAGCTAATAGAATCAAAGAGATGAAGTTGGCCTTTCAAAACTTAAATTACAAGGAAATTTTGTGATGAACACATGAGCAAATCTATAAACCATGTTGCATAATCTTACTTTACATGCCTCAAACTTGTGTTTCAATCCATAATTTATGGTTTTCACAATTGATTGAGCCCTTATCCAAGTGATTCAAGCTTTATCCAAACCAAGTTGCCATTTTGGGAAGTAAGTAACCATTCCATTCTTGTAAAGCAAGCTTTATGCCCAAAGTCAATGCATTGAGCTCCTAACTTGTTTATTCTGATTACACTTCATTCACAAAGTCAGAAACATTGTGTTTAAAGTGATTAACAACTCTTGATCAAGAAGTACAAAGCATTGAAACTTGTTTTGTCAAAAAAATCATGTGTTGGGTTTAAACATGTAAATTTGAATTCTGGTCAACTTGAGTACTCCAAGCCTTTTCCTATAAATTAAACATCCTTCTATAAGCATAGACATGAATTCTCAAGCCCTAAAAATCACTCAAACTCTCCCAAACTCAGATTGAACACAAAACTCCATTGTTATGCAGAATATGACCAAAAACTCCCATATTTTAAACCACTCATGTGTTTCCTCTCTAAATCATCTCCAAAGCTTCCTTACCTCAAGTACAACTCATCCCAACCCATGTTTCCAAACTGTAACAATATTTTCACCATTGTCCAAACTCAAAAATAGGGGTCTGCAACTTGACTTCTTCAGTCCATTTCAGCCACTCTCAACTCAAGCTAAGCATTGCATTAGCTTCCTAGAGACTCAAGGAAGCTAACCTGATCATCGCAGCACTTTGAATCAAGCTCATTTGCAAAACATGAAATCCATTTTTGAGGTAAGTTTTCTGATTTTTGAAATCTCCATATAGGCATTGTTAGCTTTCCATTTTCAAAGACAAAATATAGACATCATAGCCCTGAAGCTGACCATGTCCTTAGAATTCATTTATATTGCTTAAGTAGGGAGAATTTTAAGTTTGAAATCTCTGAAAAATTTAGGTCAAAATTTGGTACCATTATAAATTCTCGTTCATCTTTGATTTATAGCTTTAGTTATTTACATTTCTGGAATCTTGGTTAAATTTCAAGCAACTTTGATGTTTATATTTTTGCAATTGGTTGAGAGATGAAGAAGATACAGAATTCAAAAATGGATGTTGAAGGTCTGGCGCGAGGAAGAAGAAGATACAGGCATGGACTTGTTTTAAAATATAATATGATGGTTTTGTTTTAATACACAGATGTATCACCACCCCAGTGGTTAAAGCGCATGCATGTTACCTCTTGGACCTGGGTTCGAGCCCCAGCGTTCGTTTTGTTTATTTTTCCATATTTTCTTGTTTCACATTTTTGTTTGATTGCAGCGCTAGGCCTCCCTCCATTAGGCCTTGCCATTTTTGCTCAAAAACACCCCCAGATCACTATGCAACATGTTGACTCATTGTTTTGTTTTATTTATTTTCTTTTTCTGATTACAAAAAAAAAACAATATTGGGCCTAAAATCAAACAAAAATTGCTTTACTCATAAACCACCCCAATTCATTTTCATACCCTCCTGACTTTTTTTATTTTTATTTTTATTTTTTATTATTTGTTATTATTATTATTATTATTATTATTATTATTATTATTATTATTATTATTATTATTATTTTTATTAATCAAAAATACCAAAAATATTTTATATTTTATTTAGAATAATTAATATTTTTATTTTCTTATTAAATTTAATTTCTTTTCTTAGTTAAATAAATATAGACTTTGTTTATTTTTTTTCTTTTAATTAATTTAGAACTTAGGATTTGATTTAATTAATTTCTTTCTCTATATTCATTAAAAACCTTTTTTCATAAAAAAAACCTAAAATTGTTGCTTCTTAACTAATTTTCTTTTCTTAATTTAATTTGGTTTAGTTTTCTTAAGTTAATTTAGACTAATTAATTATTTTTCTTTTTTAGTTTAATCAAGTTAAACCCCTTTATACACAAAACTCAAACAAAAAACTTTTTTCTTTTTTCTTTCTATATCACCTTTCTCTTGTACATTATCATACATTTCTTGTACATTTTATTCTTGCAACATTCAATATGGTTGTAATAGTAAATTAGGTTTTATTTACTTGTTTCCCCCATTTGTAAATCATACCCCCATCCCCAAATGAAGTAATAGCATAAAATTTTACATTTCCGCAATTTATCGTTTTTAATATAAATGCTAGTAATTAGGGTTTGTATGGCAAGACATAAAATCAACAAATAGAAAACCCTAATTCAAGATAAAAATGCATGAAAATAAACTTTTTGCACACTTGCACCTCTAGCGTTAACCCACACTTGTTGCCTTAGAATAAAACAGTCATGTCCCTCGAACGTGGGATACTTTAGCAATGACCCTCGAATACAAGATCGTAGTCCCTCGATGACCCTTCAAATGTTGCCTTTGGTAAATGATCTTAGGCCCTTACAACAAATTTCTAAGGTATTCTACAATGTTTCCTTCTATGACTGTACGACGATCCACGCCTCTCCCTTCGCATCCAATGATAGGGCTTCTTACCAATCAATGTAAGATAGCAATATCTAAAGGAGTAGGAAATGAACAAAGACTTTTTGAGTAGGTAGAACGCTTATAATTGCTTGCTCACAACCATTTTTAAAACATCTCTCAAAATACACCAACACTTTCAAATGAAATATTTTCAAAATTCAACACTTTGTATACATTCTTATAGAGACGAGAATCATTAGAAAGTTCGCCTAAACAAAGGCACTTTTCAAAAATACTTTCGAAACCTATCACAAACACACTTCAAACAAAGCATTTCAAAGTGAGCTAGCAACTAAGAGCCCGTAGATAACTACAGATAAAAAGGGTGCTAACACCTTCCCTTTTTATAACCTACCCCCCAAACTCAAGAAAATTCTCAAAAAGGTTTTTCCTATTCTTTTCACCCTTTCCTTTATTAGATAAAAGAAAAGTCGGTGGCGACTCTTGCTATCCGCAACAATTGCAATAAAACGCAAAACACCTAAGTCAGTTCTCCCATCGTATTACACTCATACCATGAACAAAACCAAAACGGCGTTTTAACAAAAATATACATGCTGAGGGTCAAGATGAGGATTGTAGTAGACTTGGTTCCATTTGGGCCTTAAAACACATACCCAATGAATTCTGAACCATACACTTCCCTTGGATCCATTACCACATTTTCTTTTGTTATGCTGAAAAGTTACTTTTTGGACTCGTTTCTGTGTGGGCTTAATGTCTCACCTAGCTTTGCTATGCAGCACCCCTGATTGCAACTCAACACCCCATGAGCTTACTATTTCTTTGTTAGATTTAAGACTTTTTCTTTGTTAATTTTTCCTATGACAAAATTTTAAAAATCAATAAAACTTGTTAGAACTTCTCAGTTAATTTTAGGAATTAATTCTTAAGTTTTTGATAGAATTTTCCTCACATAAAAACTAATAAAAAATACTTTTTTCTTTTAGTTTTTTGTTCATATTTTACACTGTTTTGCCTTGTTATTTTTGACGCGTTCGTTCATTGTGCAAGATACATTTTGGTGCTTTCGATCATGTAACATAACAATTGTTATGTGATCGAAACATATGGCTTATGCTCGCTTCCGATGTGACATGTCTCATTTCTCATTTTCATGATAAATTCATATTATATTATATATTGTCCGGATGCATGTGATATTTTGTGATACTTTGTGCAAGAACTTCTGATTACGCGTTGCATTCGCAACACGTGTGTGTTTTTATCTTAGTTAGATATCTTTTTTGACTTTTTTTGTTTCTTGGTGAAGCTTACTCGACGCGTACTCCTTGCTTCTCCATTGCTTTTGTCCACTTTTGACGATCTGCTTGCTTTTGGTATTCGTCGCTACTGCTTTTACATTTTTCCGCACTTTATCGTATTTGTTTAGGGATTTCTAGATATCATGAGAAGTAGGAAATAAAGAGCGTGCGCTCGAAGTCCCTATTTAAAGACCTGTAGCAGGAATACCGCACTTGATTGCTAATTGTGCTTGTGTTTGCTTTCATCTTTTGACGGCTGATGATGTCACTCAATTAGCATTGAGATAACGAATTTGGCCTTTGCATGCTCCCCAAGGACTTTATTGCTTTCTTTGTTGACAATTGATGATGTCACTCAATTAGAATTGAGATAACGACTTTGATCTTTGCATGCTTCCTTAGGTCTTTACCGTTTTCCTTTGTTAATGGTCGATGATGTCACTCAATTAGAATTTAGATAACGACTTCGATCCCTTTGCATGTTCCCTATAGGATAGTTATCCTGACCCTTAGGTTTTCGGTATGTTAACATAGGTAGACATTTCCCTCTTAGCATTTTTCTTCCCTTTTTGCATTTGCATTTAAAACTAAAACTTTCTTTTTCTTGGCAAATCATAAAACATTTTAATCATACTTAAACCCTTTTCAAGGTAACAAAACACAAACCAATCAAATATGGAATTTTTCCTTGAGGGCGTAACTCAAAATCGTTTTCACAAGGGTTCGTTACCCATAAAAAACACAAAAAAAACAAAAGCATGTGAGTCGAACTACGACGCTTTGATTCCTCGAAAGGGATATATATGCAATAAGTTGTGGGGCCTAACCAAGAAAAATTCGTAAATATTTCCTTCTTTCCCCGCATTTCTTTTGTATGCATCCTTCCGCAGTAGTAAGAAGTTGACATAGATTAGACACATCCATAAGATAGATAACAAGAGTGAATACCATAGAGTACTACAGGCGTGTGGGGTGCTAATACTTTCCCCTCGCGTAACAGACTCCCTTACCTGATCTCTCGATCGTAAGACCGTGACTTCTCCCTTCTGAGGTTTTCTCGATGTTCACCTTTTCCTTTATGTGGGATAAAAGACGTCCAACGACAACTTCATTGTTTGATGATTTTCAGTCGGTTGTTTCAGTCGCAACTGATGTTAAGATGTCAAACACTCAAATCTAGTATCTTGACACATATTGTATTAACCATATGATTGGAAAAAGCGACTGGATAGTTGATTTTGATTCAAGTAAGAAGAAAAGTCCTAAATTGGTTGATAACAAATCCATTATAACATAAGGAATGGGACATGTATCCATACAAAGGAATGATGGTAAGCTAGCTATTATCAAGAATGTATTGTTGGTGCCAAATATGCAATGCAATTTGCTAAGTGTAGAACAACATGTGTAGAAGGGCTTCTATTACTCATGGAGGATGGTTGTCTTAAGCTCTTTGATTACAAAAGGAGATTGATCTTGAAATCTTACTTGTTAAAAAATAGAACTTTCAAGGTATGCATCCAAAACTCTAATTTAAGATGTCTTACTGCAACATCTCATGAACATGAGACTGAACTATGGCATAAGAGATATATACATTTGAACTACAAAAGCCTAAGCCAATTGAGTTTTAAACGGATGGTGTTTAGAGTTTATAAGATGCATATAACTGAAAGTTCATGTACAATATGCTTGGTAGGAAAGCAATCTAGACTAGCCTTCAAATTCAGTCTTCCTATGAGAGCTAAAGAAGGACTTGAGGGTTATTCACTTATATATATATATATATATATATATATATATATATATATATATATATATATATATATATATATATATATATATATATATATACTTCCTATGAGAGCTAAAGAAGGACTTGAGGGTTATTCACTTATATATATATATATATATATATATATATATATATATATATATATATATATATATATATATATATATATATATATATATATATATATATATATATATATATATATATATATATATATATATATATATATATATATATATATATATATATATATATATATATATATATATATATATATATATATATATATATATATATATATATATATATATATATATATATATGGACCATTAGAAGTACCTAGCTATGAAAGCAACAAGTATTTTATCACATTTATGGATAAATTCTCAAGAATGTTGTGGCTATTCTTAATTAAAGCTAAGAGTGAAGCCTTATAGATCTTCAAGGATTTCAAAGCAATGTGTCATACCCCAATTTTGTCCTAACTTTTTCAAAATTTCAAGCAACTAGTTTTATTGCGCTTAAAATAAAATTGCAGTTTTATAAACATATCAATTGAATCGTTCTCCGATCGCATGTAAAAAATGCAGCCATAATTTTCGAGTTTTGAACATTACATGTCTGCTTTATTAAACTACACTGCACGTAGGTCATTTTAGTATGTTAATTTTATTTTTTCGAATATGCGCGCAGTCGCATTTTAATCAGTCATAGTATTTTATCCAAGTATTTTTAATTGCATTTTGAACATTACCAGACATTTTTATTGAACTTCATTATCCGTAGGTTGCGTTGGTACATTTTCATTTTATTTTTTCTGATCATGTGTGCGCCTGATATTTATTCGTTTTGGTCCCTTTGTTTTCTTATTTTTGATTACTTTAGTAAAAATATTTAGGTCTCTCATTTCAATTTATTTTTTAATTTCATTTTCACTTAATAATGAGTTCAACCAAGGGCATATTGGGGCTTTTGGTCCAAATGGAAAATCCTTAAGATGTGTGCTATAAATAGCAAGTAGTGAGAATTAACCAAGGAACCTAGTCGCCACGTTGTAACCAATCAGCCACCCCACACTCATATCTCTCAAATCCCACTTTTTAATTTGAAATAAAAAAGAAATTAAAAAAGGAAAATGTAAAAAAGGTATAGCATCTTCTTCCATCGAACAAACCCTTTGTCCAACTACTACACAATGCCATCACAAGCGAAAATGTGAAACAAACTCAACCAAACTCCCTCCGATCTAGTAAACCATCATAACATCTATCCTTAAACAACTTCCATTCCACCTCTTTGTAAAATCCGGGGTACCAACCAAACTTACACCATCGTAACACAACTTCAACAAACCATCGATCCATATCTCCTTCTTCTCCTTCTCATATCACTCCACCCTTGCTTCATCACTTTACTACAACTTCGATACAAACCTCCACTATCATCTCTACAACAAAATCTCCCTCTCTCAACACTCAACAACTTCATAACCATGCCAACAAAACCTCCCTTGTGATCTCCACAATACTACCTCCATGATCAACATCAACAAACCACGAAACATGTTAGAAATAATTTATATTTTAGGAATGTCTTGTTGACTAAGTCTGCTAGAGGGTATTTTAGTATTTTATTATACCTTAATATTGTGTATAAATAGCCTAGTAGTAGGTAGGTCAATGTATTCATTACTCTTTATTTTGTAGCCTTCATTTAATATATTCCTTTTCTCTTTCATCTCTCATTTGTGTACCAACAATTGGTATCTAGAGCTCCGGTTCGAAATCCACGGGGAAACACAGGAAAAACGAGTGAATATTGAGGTGTTGTGTGATTGAGAATCACTTTTTTTCTTCTGATTTTGTGGGATTTGGGAAACACTGTGTGTTAGTGAGTTTTTAGTGAACTACACAAGGTTGAAGATGAACGGAAACAACTATATCAGTTCCAAGCTTCCAGTGTTTGATGGCAAAAACTGGAATCGTTGGAAGATGCAAATGCGTGTGTTGTTTGGTTCTCAAGATGTGTTAGATCTTGTTACTGATGTGTATGTTTCATTAGCAACCGACACGAAGGAGACATAGAAGACAACGTAGAAGGAGATAAGGAAGAAAGATCAAAAAGCATTGTTTTACATCCATCAAAGTGTGGATGTAAATGTGTTTGAGAAGATTGCTGACTCTGAAACAACTAAGGTTGTGTGAGACACACTGGTCAGATGTTACGATGGTTTTGCATCAGTGAAGAAGGTGAAGCTTTAGCCCCTAATAAATAAATATGATAATCTAAACATGAAGTACAATGAGAAGGTTTCTTAGTACATCTATAGAGTGGTTCTGATCACTAATGAGATGAAAGCTTGTAAAGAAACCCTTTCTGAACAAGTAATCATAGAGAATGTATTAAGGTCTTTAACTTCTCAGTTTGATTATATTGTGGTAGCAATTGAACATTCTAAAGATATGGACACCATGAGAATAGAAAAGCTACAAAGCAGTCTAGAGGCGCAAGAGTTGCATCTGACTGAAAGAACTACTGAGAGGGAAGTTGAGCAGGCTCTGAAGGCTTCTTTTATCAAGAAAGACCAGAAGTAGAAGATACATGGTGGTTGTTCCCAAATGTCAGAAGTCTTATATTCTGATGAAAAGAAACATCAGAAGGGAAATGAGAAGTATGACAAGAGAATGGTTCAATGTTACTGTTGTAATATGTTTGACCACTTTGCTAAAGATTGTTGGTCAAACAAAAAAGAAGCAAAAATAGCCAGAGGAGATTCAGATGATGAACTTGTGCTATTAATGGCTTATGAATCTGATAAGGAACCACTGAGATTGTCATTTTTTTATTATGAAGGGGAAGAAGATGATTCTGAATATTCTGACTCTGAAGGAGTGTTTGAATATGAGTCAGAATCAGAAGATGATGCTGAAGATTATGAATATGAGTCAGAATTTGAGGTTTCTGAAGATGACTCAGAGTTAGAAGATGACTTTAAAGCTGAAGACAAGACAAAATATGAAGGTGATTCTGAGTCTGAAGAAGAATCATAAGATGAGTCAGGATCTGAAAGAGATTATGCTTCTGGAGATGAGTCAGAACTTGAAAGTTATGAAGGTGAGTCAGAGTCAGAGGAGGAAGAATCTTCTGGAGACTTTAAAGATGAGTCAGATGGTGAATCTGATTTTGATCCAGATTTTGAATCTGGTGGTGGTCATGCTTCTAGAAGGGAAAACTCTGAAGATGTAGGTTTTGGAGGACAAGCTTCTGAAGATGACCATGTTTATGGTGGAAATCATGTTTCTGAAGGAGGAGTTTCTAAAGGTAATCCAACCTTTGACAGTGGTCATGATTCTAAAAGTGGAACTTCTAAAGGCAGAGATTTTGAAGGTGATCCAACTTTTGAAGATGGTATTTATGAAGGTAATGGTTCTGAACGAGGTCCAGAAGCTAACAAAGGTGGAGCTTCTGATGATAGTCAAACTTCTGAAGAAAGTCCAGAAGAAGATATTTTTCCAAAATCATAAGGAGATTCTGAACAAGTTCAAAGGCCACATAGAGTCAAAAGTATACCAAAGAGATTTGCAGAGTTTGACAAGTTGCAAGATACCGAAGGGACTGAGGTATGAAGTGTTATTCCCTTCTAGTGTTAGATCAAATGCAGAGTTGATATGCTATCCAGACTCTGATTGGTATGAAGAAAGAGTAGACAGAAGAAGTACTTCTGGATACTTATTCAAATTTCTTGGAGGTCTTATTTCTTGGTGTTCCAAGAAGCAATATGTTGTTGCTCTGTCAACCTGTGAAGCTGAATATATTGCAGGCACTCTAACTGCATGCCAAGCTGTATGGATTCTGAACTTGTTGCAGGATCTGAAGATCGAGGTAAACAAGCCTCTAAAGTTGATGATTGATAACAAGTCTAAAATAAATCTTGCCAAGAACCTAGTGTTGCATAGGAGAAGCAAGCATATTCAGACCAAGTATCATGTAAGGAATCAGGTTCAGAGTGGAATATTAGAAGTTGTGCATTGTAGCATCCAGAAGCAGCTGGCAGACGTTCTAACAAAGGCTATCAAGACTAATTAATTTCTTCATTTGGGGGATGGAATTGGTGTTAGTTTTGTGTAAATATAATTTAAGGGATGGTGTTGGAAATAATTTACATTTTAGGAATGTCTTGTTGACTAAACCTGTTAGAGGGTATTTTAGTATTTTATCATACCTTAATATTGTGTATAAATAGCATAGTAGTAGGTAGATCAATGTATTCATTACTCCTTATTTTGTAGTCCTTATTTTGTAGCCATCATTTAATATATTCCTTTTGTCTTTCATCTCTCCTTTGTGCACTAACAAAACTGACTGCTTCCTCCATTGCTCCGCCATGCTTCAGCCACCAACCTTGCTTCAACAGGTTCAAACATGTGATTCAAACCTCACTTCAACGAGTTCAGCAAGTTTAAACAACAATAACATCAATTCAACATTGAAAACATTCATCAACACTTAAAAATAACAACGTAGAAACATCTTTATAATTCTCGGTGTTTGGTAACAAGCTCAGTTTATTTTCTTCTTTCACGTTTATTACATTATATCTTTTGGCTTTGTATATGAACATGTATGGACTATGTTGGATTCTTGCTATTGTAATCATTTTCTAATAGTGTGATAGTCATTTTGTTTAATGTTGTCGTATTTATTTTATTGTGTTAGGATTTCAAAAGTAAAAAACTCAATTTCGCTCTTGAATGCGTATTGAATGCATATATTACATCAGATGCATGAGACTGTTTTTGATCTTGTATCGATGGAGGAGTATTATAAATAATATTTGTATTATATTGTGATGCTGAATTTGTATGATATTGCGTATTTTCTGTACTTTTCGTTTCGATTGTGATGAGCAATTTTAGAGTTAGTAATTCATTTTTGATTTTTGGTTAGCGTGCGACTTTTCGACTTGTTGTCGTTACGCTAATTCAGATCGGTATACGCTAATTATTCCTTTACTTTTTGTCACATAACATTACTCTCTCGTTATGATGTGATACACTACATGTTGTGTATATTTCAATTCAATTGTGATGAGCGCATAGTGCGTTAGCAACTTGCTAGATTTTCTTATAGTTACGTGCGACATTTGGTGATTCATTGTCGTTACATTGCATTACCTTTCCATTACGTCAATTCTCCTTGTGTTTGTTCTACTTTAATTGTGTTAAGTTATACACCATTGCGTTATAATTTGCGGTGTTACGTTTTGCATGATAAGTTATGTCATGTGTTTGTTCATATTTCAAGTTGTTTGCAATAATCACGCTTCGCGCTAGCAATTCACTGTTTCTCTTTATCCCCATGTTGAAAATGTATCCCCATTCCTTGGTTGTGCTTTATTTTTATTTTCTTTGATTCTCGTTTTAGTTAGTCGGGTAGCTTGCTTAATTAAATAATGTGATAATTAAAATCAACCTTTTACGAATAAATCGCTTGATCAACATCAAGCCATTTTCAAAATAAAAAACAACACCTTTGTAAGGAAAGTCAATCTCTTAGCATTCACTCACTTTGTAAATAAATCAAATCATCGCTCGATTCAAAAATCAAACCACTTGGTTAACACCAAGTTCTTTTTCTTAATTGAAACGCTTCAACTCTTTTTCTTAATAAAATCGGATGAAAGGGGACGGATGAATGCACTTCCATATTTTCTTCGAACAATTGGGCGCAAGATGTACATTATGTGGTTTGAGCGTTCGTCTTCCATAATATATATATATATATATATATATATATATATATATATATATTGAAACAATCAGCCAAACAATCATCGAGAGAAAATCAATGAAGTCGCCATTAAACGTTTTTTATCCCACAGGAAGGGAAAGGTAAACATCGAGTAAACCTGAGAAAGGTGAAATCGAGGTTAAACGACTGAGAGATACGGGTAAGGGAGTCGATTACACAAGGGGGAGATATTATCACCCCTCACGTCCATGATACGCCACGAGATCCACTCTTGTTGTTCTAATCAAAGGCGGTGTTAAAATCTAAAGCTTACAAGCTAAAAGAAAAAATGCAAAGAGGGAATGCATGCAAAAGAAAACATGGGGAAAAGAAGGAATATTTACAAAGTTTCATTCACATGGGACCTGCGACCAAATGTCTATGTATCCCTTTTAAGGAATCAGAGCATCGTAGTTCAACTCAAAAGTTTTGATTTGTTGCATGCTTTTTTATGAACGATGCTATCTAAGCATGTCTTTTTTGAAAAGGTTTTAAAAGAAAGAAGGTCTGAAGATAAAAAGATTTGCAATGGTTATGTTTTTTACCTTGAAAAGGATTTGAAAATATTAGAGTATTTTATGCATTTGCCAAGAAAAGGAAGGTTTAAGTCTTAATCATGCAAAAGGAAAAGAAAACATCTAAGGGAAACTATCTAGCTCTATTCCTAATGTTATCACATGATGATGGTCCTAAGGTCCGGATAACAAAGGGAAATCTCTACCTAAGTTAGCATTCATAGATTACAACCTAATGTCCAATCTGAATCGAAAATGAAACAAGCAATCCTAAGGGAACATGTAAAGGTTACAACCTAATATACAACTTGAATCGAAAACAAGATAAGAAATCCCAAGGGATCATGCAAAGGTTTAAAGAGAAACACAACAAAAGTGTAATCAATACAAATGTAATCGAGCAAAGTTGAACCAAAACTAAAGCAAAATCGGGTGTGATCTAACAACAAACAAATGAGTCTAATGGATCTCAAAGTGGGAGTAAGGAACTTTTTCCACTTGATTTGCTCGAGAACTAACATCGAGTAACAACTCGGAGCATCAATGTTGAGCAACACGAGCTAACATCGTCGAAATGAATGACAAAGTGTGAGGGGTTTGTTACAGACCCCTATCTTCCACTTGACCGACTCGATAATAAGAGTAAGCACGATTCGAAGCATTAACATACAATGCAAGCTAGGAACGACACCGACTAGAATGTGTGGGGGTCGATTACGGATCCTCAGTTCCACTTATTGACTCGATAGCAAGAACGAAACAAAAGGGAAATGGGAGGGGAATGGGATTTTCCTCTTTTGAGGTCCTAAAACAAACAACAAGAAGTCTCTCCTTTTGGAGTCTTTTGCAAACAAAAACATCACCTCAATTTGAGGACTTTAACAGAATAAACATCGCCTCACTTGAGGACCTTAAACAGATTTCCCACCTAAAGTAGGGACTCCCAGTCATGCATTTCTATTCCTACTTCTCATGGAATTAGAAAAGTGGTAAACAAATGCAAAACATTATAATCAACAGAAATATACCAAATGAGCAAGAGTCAATTATTTAGCAATAAAAAGCTAAGAAACCTGACGGTCTTCGAGCGAGCTAGCATCAATAAATAGATCAAATAAAAAACAATATCTAATATCAGAATACAATGTTATAACGCGAAAATAAATCGCAAGCAATGAGTGCGTCGTATGAAGCCAATCGTCCTGCACAAAACAATGTTGCACAAATAAAGAATAATCCGAACGAATGTTCTGTGCGATGAATCACCTTCTCAAACTTGCACAATGTCACAAGATGAGTTAGAAAATAACAAGAAAGATCAATTGCGATTAACAATCAACATCTTAACTCAAAATGACATATTTCATGCATAAAACAAAGTTGAACAAGCAATGGAATCACAAAACCCAATCCCGGGCAGCAAGTACATCATCTTATAAAGTTCAGAAAATGTAGATTTAAAATCGTCATAACTCAATGCACATGTCCAACAAATACAAAAGGAAACATGCTCATGCATAATTCAACGATTAAAATGTGCTCCAAGCATAACTTCCAAAATGGGGCAGCACTATGTACATGTCATAAAATTATCCGGAAAACACACCAAAATCGTGCATACCCAACAACAATCATTAACAATAGCACAATTAAGCATAAACATGCATCAAATGAATATTAAAACACAATGTACATGTTAAAAGAAAAACCGAACAACATTGTTTCCATTTACAAAGTGCATGAAAAGTTGTCTCAAAGTTCAACCGAAATGATACCAATGCTCCTCAATCAACCGATTAAAGCCAAATACGCATTAAGGGTGAATTAAATCTCAATCCAAGTGCGTTTTCAAAATCCGGAAAGCACTAC